>JAHRHZ010000042.1:23634355-23994951 GCA_024137785.1 Ginglymostoma cirratum | reverse complement strand
ATGATGCTGCTTGACCTGCTGTGTTCATCCAGCCCCATGCTTGTTATCTCGGATTCTCAAGCATCTGCAGTACCTTTTATCTCTAATAGTTGATAAGATCTGTTACTTATCAGTTTTACCTGTCAAACTACAAGGCAGCTAGATTGTGACTGGTCAGGATGTTGCCACGTGGATGCAGCAAAATTTGGCTGTCTCCATGACCACATTTTATTGAAAAAGGTTGTTTGGATCAAAGCCCTTGCAATCCCTTTAATAGCACATGGGTGTATGCACACCACATCATTCAAGAGGGCAGATCACCATCACCTTCTCATGAGTGATTTGAATGAATTTTTAAAAAAAATGTCCAAGAGGCCAGCGGCAACAAATAGTAGCTAAAATGTGTTCTGAGAAAAGCTGACTGATTTCATGAAGTAAGGTGCAGTACTTTCCCGGTTTGCAGAGATCTGCAGAGAAGTGGAATAGTAATACATAATTTATATTCTCAATTGTAAAATGTCTCAATTTTCTTCATCAAGTTGGTTAATGTCATTCTATACAGAGTACACCGAAATTGTTTGGTGTAAGACTTTTCGACGATAGCCGTAGATCGGAGCAATACGTGAAGCCTGAAAATTTATATGGCGCCTTGACAAAATGATAGCCCTGAAAGGCAGTAGATTGACTATTATTGCTGCCATGTAGATTTCTTGATCCCCTCGGATCCATACTGTGGACACAGTTGATGCATTAGAGTAAGTCTGCAACAGTTTATCACACGTAAAACACGAAACTTGCTGCTTGGCTCCCAGGATTTATTACAGGATCTTTGGTAAAAGTTTCAAAACGTTGCAATATATTTTTCATAAATCAGCTTGTAAGGAATGCAAGGAGTTGTTTGGAATTGATAGACCATTTCACAAAGTGTGCAGCCTGTATAAAGCATGATCATCTGGATATGTTAGTCCGTCTTCATTTATGTTCTTAACCATCATGAACATTACAACTCATGAGCATAATCTTATTCATTGAGACAGTTAATTTTAATATTTTGAGCTAAAATCTGGTTCTTTATCAGACTTTGCTGTATTTCTGCCTGCATCATAATTACATACTACATAACTGTGTAATTTAAATACTTTCTTGCCTTTCTTCACAAAGCTTGCTTTACTGACCCTTATGATCAGTTTGATTATGATTGTCTCGCGTCCTGAGCTGTAATTGCTCTAAATCAGTTTCATTATGTCATTAACTTAGATTGTCTTAAACGTGCCAAAGAAAGCAATATAGAAAATAAACACAGTTTAGCTGATTTAATGCTTCCATTTCTTGGAAGAGACCTGATGATAATGCATCGGTTTAAATGTCAGAATATTCGTGGTATTTATGAAAAGCTTGAACGATTATTTCCCCAAGGGCAGTGAAGATTGCAGCTTATAAAGGAGCAAAATATGATCGTTGCATATCATCCTGGTTTTGCAGTAAATGTGTCAGAACATAATTTACTCTTCCACAACATTGATATTTAATTATTGGAATGTCCACCATTAAGAATTGTCTTGCATATTGTTTTTATAATGTGAGAACTATCATTAGTTTGACGGTTCTGTCATTTTAGTATGTTGTAAATATGCATAAATCTAAGTTACTGAATTTCAGTAAGTTTTTTTCCATGGCATTCTTACTTCATTAACTTAAGCTACTCCAAGACAGACATTTGCTTTCAACAGTGAGAAGAACTGAGTTATTTTTGCCCAAATGAAGAGAATCTATTTGAAAGAATCATGATTTAAAATTGTGTTGTTATATCCCATATCAAAGTCTTGCAGTCATTCAACATGTATCTTTTTCAAGGGATTATTTCAGATAACTGGGCTACAAACTTTAATCATTTAACTAGATTACATTTTAGTTGCCCTAACACCTGAAGTATTTGTGCCGGTTCATCTGCTAATTAAAACATCTAAGTTTGTTGGATTCATCCCAACTGTTTATTTTGTATTTGTTTGCATCGATAAAATATGAGGAGAGCTGCGTCAAATTATAACTGGTACATTTTTCTTTCATTCAGAATAGAGAGATTTATTTTTGAAGGAGGGGTGTTTTTCTCCTTTTTACCAAATTGACTTTGTCCTATTTTATTTCTGTGGTTGACAGGCACCTAACCAACTCTTTGTTAGGTGACTGTGGGACTCGGAACCCATCCAGGAGGATAACTTCAAAACTGGCCTAAGAATTTACACAGGTTTTAATTGTACCATTCCCCCAGTTGTCAATTTTATCAATCTTTGGACTTAATGCTACAAAACAAAATTACAATCAGTTTGCTGCCTCAGCAAAGCTATAAGTAGAACATACACTGAGATCACAAAACTGAGAGGAGCTGGAATTTTAGTCCTTTGAAGCAACTGGGGAAATTAAAGGCAGAATGGTAACCCCAGATCCATCACGCGAGTACAAGCAACAAGTCTGAGTGACCTGTTATGTTATGTTATGTTAGAGAGGGTCCAGAAGAGATTTACCAGGATGCTGCCAGGTATGGAAGTTCTGAGTTATGAAAAAGTTTGGATAGTCTAGGACTCTTTTCACTAGAGCATAGGTGACCTGATACAAGTTTATAAAATCATGAGGAGTATAGATAAGGTTAATGGTAGGTGTCTTTTCCCTGGGATGGGGGATTTCAAAGCTAAGAGGCATATTTTTAAGATGAGAAGGGAGAGATTTTAAAAAAAGACATGAGGGTCACAATTTTTACATAGAGGGCAGTTCGCATGTGGAATGAATTCCTGAGGAAGTGCTGGATGCAGGTATAGCAACAATGTTTAAAACAAAAACACTTATGCAAGTACATGAATAGGAAAGCTTTGGAGGGATAAGGGTCAGGAGCAGACGGGTGGGACCAGTTAGTTTGGGATTATGTTCGACATGGACTGGTTGGACCAAAGGGTCTGCTTCTGTGCTGTATGACCCGATGACTCTATGAGTGGGATAAATATAGAAACATCGCAGATATGAAGGAGGCGGCCATTCGGCCCTTTGAGCCTGCTCCTCCATTCATCACGATCATGGCTGAGCGTCCAACTGAGTGGCCTCATCCTGCTTTCTCCCCATAACCTTTCATCCCATTCGCCCCAAGTGCCATATCTAGCTGCCTCTTGAATACATTCAATGTTTTGGCATCAACTACTTCCTGTGGTAATGAATTCCACAGGCTCATCACTCTTTGGGTGAAGAACTGTTCTTCATCTCTATCCAAAATGGTCTACCCCGAATCCTCAGACTGTGACCCCTGGTTCTAGACACACCCACCATTTAGAACATCCTGTGTGCATCTACCCTGTCTAGTCCTGTTACAATTTTAGAAGCCTCAATGAGATCCCCCCCCTCATTCATCTGAGCTTCAGCAAAAACAATCCCAACCTAGTCAATCTCACCTCATACATCAGTCCTGCCATCCTCGGAATCAGCCTGGTTAACCATCGCTGCACTCCCTTGAGAGCAACAGCATCCTTCCTCCGAAAAGGAGACCAAAACTGCACACAGTATTCTAGGTGTAGCCTCATAAAGGCCCTGTATAACTGCAACAACACGTCCCTGCTCCTGTGCTCAAAACCTCTCGCAATGAAGGCCAACATATCATTTACCTTCTTTACTGTCTACTGCACCTGCATGCTTACCTTCAGCGATTGGTACACAAGGACACCCAGGTTCCACTGCACGTTTCCCTCTCCCAATTTCTAGCCATTCAGGGAGGAATCTGCCGCCTTGTTTTTGCTTCCGAAGTGAATAACCTCACCTTTATCCAAATTATACTGTATTTGCCCACTCAAACTGTCCAGATCATGCTGAAGGATCTCTGCATCCTCATCACAGTTCACCCTCCCACCCAACTTGGCATCATCTGCAAACTCTGAAATGTCAGATTTTGTTCCCTCATCCAGATCATTAATATATATTCTGAATAGCTGGGGTCCCAGCACCGATCCCTGTGGTACCCCATGAGTTGCTGCCTGCCAATTTGAAAAGGACCCATTAATTTCTACACTTTGTTTCCTCTCTGCCAACCCGTTTTCTAACTAACTATCTCCATACACTCCTCCCAATCCCATGCGCTTTAATCTTGCACAATTCTTAGGCGGGACTTTGTCAAATACTTCCGGAAAGTCCAAATTTACCACATTGACTGGCTCCCCTTGTCAACTATCTTCATAGAATTCCGAAAGATTTGTCAAGTGTGATTTCCCCTTCATAAATCCATGCTGACTCTGTCTGATCCTGCCACTGCTTTCTCAATGCTCTGCTGTAAAGTCCTTCATACTGCATTTGAGAATTTTCCCCATGTCCGATGTTAGGCTTTCTGGTCTATAATTCCATGTTTTCTTCCTACTTCCCTTTTTGAATACTGGAGTGAAATTAACCACCTTCCAATCTGCAGGGACTGTTCCGGAGTCTATAGAATCCTGGAAGATGACCACCAATGCATCCATTATTTCTAGATTTACTTCCTTAAGTGCTCTGGGATGTAGGTTGTAAAGCCCTGGGGATTTCGCCGCCGACAATTTTCCCAGCACTATTTCTCTACTAATATTGATCTCCCTCAATTCTTCCCTCTCACTAAATCTTGCATTCTCCAACATTCCTGGTATCTGATTAGTGTCCACTTTTGTGAAGACAGAACCAAAGTATGTATTCAATTGCTTAGCCATTTCTTTGTCCCCTATCGTGCATTCCCCTGTTTCAGTCTGTAGGGGACCTACACTTGTCTTCACCAATCTCTTTCTCTTCTTGTGTCTATAGAAACTCTTAGTGTCAGTTTTTATGTTCCCTGCAAGCTTACTTTCATACTGTATTTTCCCCTTCTTAATCAATCCCTTGCTCCTTCTTTGCTGAATTCTGAACTGCTCCCAATACTTAGACATATTATTTTTCTTGGCCAATCTGTATGCTTCTTCCTTGAATCAGATACTATCTCTAATTTCCTTTGTAAGCCATGGATTGGCCCTCTCACCCATTTTGCTTTTGTGCCAGACAGGAATAAACAGTTGTTGCAGTTCCCCAAGGCATTCTTTGAACGTTTACCATTGCCTATCTACTGTCATCCCTTTAAGTCACTCTCCCCAAACTATCAGGGCCAACTCACGCCTCGTTTCTTCATAATTTCCTTTATTAAGATTCAGCACCCTAGTCTCCGAATCAACTACCTCGCTCTCCATCTTGATAAAAAAATTTCTATCAGATTATGGTCGCTTATTCCCATAATAGACAGAAACACCCCTTACAACTGAGTCCCCTATAACTATTGCCTTGGCACACTTCTTACTCCTCCCGTCTGCAGCAGAACCAACCATGGTGCAACAAGATTGGCTGCTGCTGCTTTCCCCTGAGAGGTTATTTCCCTCAACGGTATATCTGTTTTGTAGGGGAATGGCCACAGGAGATTCCTGCACTACGTGCCTATCTCTCTTGCTCGGTCTGGTGGTCACCCATTTCCTTTCTGCCTGCAGAGTATGAGCCTGTGGTATGACCACCTCTCTGTACATGCTATCCACAATGCTCTCTGCCTCATGGATAATCCATGGTGTCCCCAGCTGTCGCTCCAGCTCTGAAACTCGAAATTCCAGGAGCTGGAGGTGGAGACACTTCCAGGACACTTGCTGACCCGGAACTGTCCCCAGCCTGCCACATGGAGCAAGAGGAGCAACGGGAAACATTGGGCTCCCCTGCCATGGTTTACCTCTTTAAATTAGACCTTGGAGAGTACTTTATATTAGATTAAATCAAATTCAGTTATCTATGGCCCTTCTTTCCTGGTCTGTGTGCTATCCTTACAGATTGGAAGCCAAAAAAAGTACTATAAGCCATAGAAGTTGTAAGGACTTACCAGTCTTACCTGCTACTCACCGATCAGCTCTCTCCCTTGTCGTCACCTGCAGCAGGACAAGACCACTCACCTTCCCTTGCTTGTGGCCCTCACAGTGACTTTTTTTTGGTGATTTTTAAGTTGTTACTCCCACACAAATAGTCTCGTCACTGAGGCAAAAGCGTCAGCACGTGATCGCAGCCAAGTGGTCTTAGTCAAAAGGCTAAGAACAACACTTGGTCTGAGCTAGATTTTTTTTTTTGAAAAAATATACTTTATTCATGAAATTATAAAAATAAACAAATTTACAGACCTACCCGGTCAAACGTACGTCAACTAAAGGGGAAAAAAACAACAAAAGCAAACAACAAAAGAAAAAAGCTCCCGGTTGGCCCCCTGACCAGTTGGAGGAGGCCCCGGCTGGACCCAGTTATTGAAAGGGCCCCTGTTATATTCCGACTGAGGGGTCTTACACGGTGGTCTTTCCCCATCGCGCCTTGGCAGTGGCCGCACCAAGCTTTAGCGCGTCCCTCAGCACATAGTCCTGGACCTTGGAGTGCGCCAGTCCACAACACTCGGTCGGGGTTAGTTCTTTCAGCTGGAAGAACAGCAAGTTGCAGACAGACCAAAGAGCGTCTTTCACCGCATTGGTGGTCTTCCAGGCGCAGTTGATATTGGTCTCGGTGTGCGTCCCAGGAAACAGCCCGGAGAGCACGGAGTCTCGTGTCACGGAGCTGCTTGGGACGAACCTCGACACATACCACTGCACTCCCCTCCAGACCTCCTGCGCATAGGCGCACTCCAGAAAGAGGTGATTGACAGTCTCATCCCCCCCCCACCCCCGCAGCCGCCTCGAGGGCAGCGTGCAGTGGCGCAGAGAGTCCGGGCGTGCATAAATGATCTCACTGGTAGGGCCCCTCTCACCACCAGCCAAGCGATGTCCTGGTGCTTGTTAGAAAGCTCTAGTGATGAGACATTCTGCCAAACGACTTTAGCAGTCTGCGTGGGGAACCACCCGACAGTATCCACCCTCTCCTTTTCCCTAAGGGTCTCAAGGATACTACGTGCTGACCACTGCCTGATGGCCTTGTGGTCAAAGGTGTTTCCCTTCAAAAATTTCTCCACGAAGGATAGGTGGTACAGAATGGTCCAACTACTCGGAACGTTCCGCGGCAGCGAGGCCAAGCCCATCCTTCGCAACACCAGGGACAAGTAGAACCGCGGTAAGTAGTGACACTTGGTGTTTGCATACTGAGGATCTACGCACAGCTTGATGCAGCCACACACAAAGGTAGCCATCAGAGCGATGGCAGCATTCGGCACGTCCTTCCCCCCGTTCCCCAGGTCTTTGTACATGGTGTCCCTGTGGACCCGGTCCATCCTCGACCCCCAAATGAAGTGGAAGATGGCCTGGGTAACCGCTGCGGCGCAGGTCCGGGGGATAGGCCAGGCCTGTGCCATGTACAACAGTACCGAAAGCCCCTCACACCTGATGACCAGGTTTTTGCCCGCGATAGAGAGAGACCGGAGCGCCCACCTGCCCAGCTTCTGCCTCAGTTTGGAGATACGCTCCTCCCAAGTCTTTACGCACGCCCCAGCTCCTCCAAACCAAACACCCAGCACCTTCAGGTACTCAATCCTGATGGTGAAGGGGATGAAGGAGCGGTCGTCCCAGTTCCCGAAGAACTGGACCTCGCTCTTGCCCCTGTTGACTTTGGCACCCGAGGCCAGTTCAAACTGGCCGCAGATGTCCAACAGCTGACTCACCGACCGGCGATCAGTGCAGAAGACGGCGACGTCGTCCATATACAGGGAGGTCTTGGCTTGCAGGCCCCCACTGCCAGGGATAGTCACCCCCTTCAGGCTCACGTCCTTCCTGATGGATGCGGCGAAGGGCTCCATACAACACACAAACAAGGCAGGAGAGAGTGGGCAGCCCTGCCTGACTCCAGACCTGATCGGGAAACTGTCCGATTCCCACCCATTGATCGAGACTGCACTAACGATGTTGGTGTAGAGCAGTTGGATCCAATTGCAGATCCCCTCCCCAAACCCCAATTTGGAGAGGACGTCCCTCATGTAAGCATGAGAGACCCTGTCAAAGGCCTTCTCCTGGTCCAGGCTGACGAGGCAGTCTTCCACCCTCCTGTCCTGCACGTAGGTGATCGTATCCCTGACGAGCGCGAGGCTCTCAGCGATCCTCCTGCCCGGCACAGCACAGGTTTGGTCAGGGTGAATTACCGACTCCAAGACAGACCTGACCCGGTTGGCTATGACCTTGGCCAGGATTTTGTAATCTACAATCAACAAAGAAATCGGTCGCCAATTCTTAATTTCTTCCCTCTCCCCGTTCTTCTTGTAGATGAGGGTGACGATGCCCTTCCTCGTGGACTTGCACATTTCCCCTGTCCGAAGCGCGCTGTCATACACTTCCAACAGGTCCTGGCCGACCAAGTCCCACAGAGCGGAATACAGCTCGACCGGTAAGCCATCGCTCTCGGGAGTCTTGTTCCTCTCAAAGGACTTGAGGGCTCTGGTCAGCTCGTCCAGGGATACCGGCCGGTCCAGCCACTCCCACATGCCGTCGTCTAAGACCTCCGTGATAGACGACAGGAACGACTCGGAGGCCGTGCTGTCCGTAGGCTTGGTGTCGTACAGTCCGGCATAGAAGGACCTGCTGATCCTCAAAGTGTCGGATCGAGACGACGTCACTGAGCCATCGTCTTCCTTCAACCGACTGAGCACAGATCTCTCTTTGTGCACCTTCTGAAAGAAGAAACATGAGCACGTCTTGTCCTGCTCTATGGAGCGGACCCTGGACCGGAAGATTATCCTGGAGGCCTCCGCGGCGAAGAGTGAGGCTTGCTGGCCCCTCACCTCCCAGAGGTCCTCCGTCACATCGACCCCCATCGACTGCAGAAGGAGCAGGTTCTGCATCCTTTTCTGGAGTCGTGACAGCTTTACCCGCCTCTCTTTCGCCTTCCGAACACCCTTGAGGACAAAGGACCCCTTGATGTTCTCTTTGACCGTCTCCCACCAGTCGCCCGGAGATTCAAAGAGGGGTTTCACGGTCCTCCAACCCTCTTGAGCTCCTTGATATTCGCTGGGGACAACAGGGTGGTGTTGAGCTTCCACATTCCCTTGCCGGCCTGCTGGTCGTCCTGTAAGTGACAGTCGGCCAGCAGGAGGCAGTGGTCAGAGAAGAACACCGGCTCGACGCCGGTGGACCTGACCGAGAACGCTCCGGACACAAACAGGAAGTCTATCCTTGAGCGGATAGACCCGTCTGGCCGCGACCAGGTGTTTCTTCGCTGTGCTCCATCTGCAGGGGTGCTGAAGACATCGAGCAGTTTGGCATCCTTCACCGTGTCCTTCAGGAATCTGGACGTGACGTCAAGTTTGCTCCCCCCACCCGCTATCCCCACACCGGATCTTCCATCTGCATCTATGATGCAGTTGAAGTCCCCGGCCAGGATGACCGGCCTGGACGTAGCCAGCAGGGGTGGAAGCCGCTGCAGGACAGCCAACCGCTCGCTCCGTACAGCTGGGGCGTACACGTTTATCAGTCTCAGGGGAGCGTTCTTATAAGTGACATCCACCAGCAGGAGGCGTTCCCCCCACCACCTCCTTAACTTGGGAGATGGTGAAGTTGCTTCCCCGCAGCAGAATAGCCAGGCCCGAGGAGCGACAGTCGTTACCCCCCAGACCAAATCGAAGACCCACAGGTCCAGGCACCGGACCATTTCCCGTACCTGCTGAGGTGCGGTATCCCGCACTCCTGCAGGAACAGGAGGTCCGCCTTGACACTGGTCAGGTAGGCTAGTGTAGACACACATCGTGCGGTGGACTTAACGCTCCGCCTGTTAATACTCGCGATTCATACCCCCATCGTGAGTGGTAATGGCGGTACCCTCCCCGAGCAGTCCCTGCATCCCCGTTGCACGGGCGAACTGCTGGTCACTCCCAGGGCTGAGGAAGGCGTCCGTGCTGCTTTCTGGGTCACTGTCTCTGTCCGGCGTTGCCGGGGCAGGGATGAGGGCAGGCGTATCCGGCTCTGGCTCAGGCTGAGGGCACGCTGTTACTTGCACTCCACCTGAAGCTCCACTCGTCCCGGTCGCCTGGTGCGGGGGGTGCCAGCCAGGGTGTTGGCAGTAGCCCCCGGACATCCACCGTCAGCGGGCAGGGGTGTGCTGCTCTCCTTCCCCCCGGCGATTTTCATTCTTTGCTTCGGGTGGCCTTCCTCCGACTCCCCTTCGTCGGAGGAGCTCTTGTAGCCCCCATGTAGCTGCCTCTTCCCGCTTGGCAGTTGCGGTGCGGAGGCCCTCCGGCGAGCCTTTTGTCCTCGCCTTCCGGACCGTCGTCCACTCCTCTGGGTTGCCTGTCGCCTCCTCCTCCATCGACTCTGGGTTCTCAGGGGGGAGGGGAGTCTGCAGGCCTTGGGTCCGTCCTGCAGGGCTTGGCTCTCCTGCACGCGAGGGTGGTCCGTATCCTTGCAGGAGTCTGGCATCTTCCTCTCGCCCGGGGGCATTTGCCCCACGTTGCTCCTGCTTGCAAACTGGGCATAGGTAGTCCCCCGCCGTGGGCACGCCCTATGAAGGTGGCCCATTTCCCCGCAAAAGTTGCATGTTCTTCTCTTTAGGGCAATCCTTTGCGAGGTGTCCCTCCTGCAGATGGTCACCTTGCAGTCTGCCGCCACGTGCCCTGACCTTCCACAGATGTGGCAGACTTTGGGCTGCCCTGCGTAGGTCAGGTAGCCCCTGCTCCCGCCGATTGCAAAGCTGGACGGCGGGTGGAGGATTTTGCCATCTGCGCCTGTCCTCAGCGTCACCCTGACCTGCCTGTTACTGGTCCAAATCCCGAAGGTGTCCATGACGTCCGTTAGGTCCCCTTCAACCTTCACATACCTTCCGAGGAAGGTCAGGACATCGACTGCTGGCACATGCGGGTTGTACATGTGCACGGTGACCAATCGACTCCTCTGAAGAGGAAGCACAAACAGCGGGACGGCAGTCAGGACAGAAAGGGGACCCTCACCTCCTTTCTCCTCGAATACCTTCAGGAGACGTTCACAGAGTTTGGCACTCCTGAAGGTCACATCGAAGAAGCCACCCCCAGGGAAGTAGCTGTCCGCAGCGAGGAAACCACAGCAGTCCAGGAGGACCCTCTTCACGAAGAAGGTGCGATCCACCGGTGCACCCTCATCCACCACCTTCACGGTCATGTGCACCGTGTTACAGACCCCCTGTTCTGGGGCATGAGCACTCACAGTGGCCATGGTTGGAAGTTGGCTGCTTCCCTGTATCAGCGTTAGGCTGAAGCCAGCATTGAGATCCACCGATAGCAGGGGTTCACAGCCAACCCAACGTCTTCCTCCCACTCTTGATGCGGTCACTCTATCCTCTTCCCGGTCCACTTTGATAAGAACAAGTACTACACACTTGGTCTGAGCCAGATAGGCCGAGAAGCAATTTGGTTGGAGGAAAAGTGAGGTAGGGAAGCACTGAAGTACTATTTCAGGTTGAACTGTCTTTTGACAACACTCCCTTCACAATCCACCTCTTGGGAGTGGTGACTGCACCAATGCAAATTTTCACTCCGACTGCCAATCAGCATTGTCAGAGCCCTCTGCTGGAGGTTTCTGGGTGATGGTTCATTGGTAAGTCACACACCGAAGAATAGAGTGACAGAGAGAGAAGTGGGTTTTGTAACATCGCTGTAGATTAATGCAATTAAAACAAACTAAAGGAAAGGAAATAAAACTGAAGGAAATGCAATATATTGTGTGCTGTTTTGTTCGTGTCTGACATAGTAAAAAAAAACAAATCAGCAAATTTGAGATTATAGAATAGTTACTGCACAGAAAGAGGGCATTCAATCCATCAAGCCCATGCCACCTCTATGTAAGGCAATAAACCTTAGCCTATTGTCCCTCTTTTTCCTTTTTGCACTCTCAGTTTTTCCTTTGGGGTGGTTTTCCAATTCTCTTTTGAAAGCCAGAATTGAATTTGTCTCCACCATTCTTTCAGGCAGTACCTTTTCAATCATGGCCACATGCTAAGTAGGAAATAAAATGCCCCCCAGTTGCCTCTGGGTGGCACAGAGGCTCAGTGGTTAGCACTGCTGCCTCACAGCACCAGGGACCTAGGTTTGATTCCAGCCTCGGGTGACTGTCTGTGTGGAGTTTGCACATTCTCCCCATGTCTGCATGGGTTTCCTCCGGGTGCTCTGGTTTCCTCCCACAGTCCAAAGATGTGTGGGTTAGGTTGATTGGCCATGCTAAATTGTCTGTATTGTTCAGGGATGTGTCAAACAGGTGAGGGGTTAGAGGGATATGGGTCTGGGTGGGATGCTCCGAGGAGTCATTGTGGACTTGTTGGGCTGAAGGGCCTGTTTCTGCAATGTAGGGATTCTATCAGTGGTTCTTTTGCCAGTCATTTGAACTCTTTATCCTTCAGTTCTTGACAATAGCCAGTAGGAATAGCTTAAAGAGCAAAGAACAGTACAGCACAGGAACAGGCCCTTCAGTCCACCAAGACTGTTTTGAAACGTGATGCATTTCTTAGCTAAAAACCTTTTGCCTTTATGTGGGTCCATAATCCCTTTATTCCCTGCCTATTCATGTGTCTGTCAAGATGCATCTTAAGCATTGCTGTTGTATCTGCCTCCACCACTTTCTCTGGCAATTCATTCCAGGCACTTACTATCCTTTATGTAAAAAAACTGTCTCTCACATTTCCCTTAAACTTATCCCGTTTTACCCTAAACCTATATCTCCTGGTAATTGGCATTTCTAGCCTTGGAAAAAGACTGCATCTGTCATATGTTTGAAAACTATCATGTTGCCTCTCATCCTTTGATTTTCAAGTGAAAACAAGACAATTTTTGTCCAATCTTTGTTTATAGCTGATACCCTCCAAAGCGGGCAAAATTCTGTTTAAACCATTTCTGTACCCTCTTGAAAGCCTCCACATGTCTCGAGTAGTGTAGTGACTGGAAGTGTACATAATGTTCCACATGTGGCCTTACTAAAGTTCTCTAAAGCTACAACAAGCCTTGCCAATTTTTTACTCTATGCCCCAACCAATGAAGGCAAGTATGCCATATGTTTTTTTGACCATCTTATCCACTTGCTTTGCCACTTACTGAAAACTGTGACTCTGTACGCCTAGATCCTTCTGAATGTTAATGCTGCCAAGGATTCTGCCATTTACTGTATACTTCTATTGTGCATTAGATCCTCCAAAATGCATCACCTCGCATTTGACCGGATGAAACTCCATCTGCCATTTCGCCAACAGAGTGTCCAGCCTATCTATATCCTGCTTTACCTTCTCCAATTCTGATCACTATTTGTATCTCTCCAATCTTTGTGTCCTCTGCAAGCTCTCTTGTCAGACCACCAACATTCTCCTCCAAATCATTTAGATTTCTCACTTTTAGTCCATCTTTATTCTTCATGATTTTGAACATCTCACTCAAAGGAGAAGAGCCATGCAGAAGAAATTTACAACAGTGAAATTGACATCAGATCCGTTATAGGTCACTCCCCCCACAAGCGGCAACTGTACATTGCTGAGCATACTCAGTCTCAATACTATGTGAGAAACACCTCAGTTCAACTAATTACAACTATTGTGTAATATTGTGTAAACTTTAAGCAAAATGTTTAGCTTGGTTAGACCCAACTAGAAAAAAAAGCTGGCATTTATATAACACCTCTCATGACCATTGGACATCTCCAATTGCTTGACAGTCACTGAAGCACTTTTGAAGTGTGCTCCTGAAGTAATCTAGGAAATACAAGAGCCAGTTTGTGCCCAGCTTGTGCCAGCTTGCTCCCAAAAGAACAAGGTGGTCATGACTAGAAAATATGTTTTGGTGATGTTTGTTAAGGAACAATTGTTAGTCCTGGTCATCAGGAATCCCCAGCTCTCGTTTAGAATCATCCCTTGATAGCTTTTACGTTCACTGGATGGAAAAGATAGAGCCTCTGTTTTAATGTCTCATTTAAAAGGTCGCATTTCTGATAGTGCAGCATTCCCACAGTGGTGCACTGGTCTGTAGGTCCAGGTTGTTTTCCTCACATCCTTGACCATGAGGGACCATTCAAAATCTTCTGAGGCAAGGGTGCTACCACAGAGTCACAGCTTACCTAGAGTAAACATGAAAGTTAATTTAAGCATTTCATTAATCTAAAAAAAATTGTCCACTTTTTACAATTGCTTTCCCTGAGAATGAGATTTGAAAGTAAAACCTATGTCATCATTTGTTTTATACCTTTGAACATTGTGTATCGGCCATGTTTCAATGAACAGGAAAATAACAAGATGCAGGGAGGTCTCTTTCACATTTTTTAAGGTGCATTTGATCTTTCGACTGAGATTTGTAGCATCTTGATCAATTCTTTGTTTCTAAAACAACTGCAGGAGAAGTTTCAATTGATTATGAAAGTTGACGTGTTTGAATTGAAAGCCTTCTTTGGGAGTCATGAAAGTCTTTTGCCACATACACTTGGAGAAAGCAGAGAATGACCTTCAGCCGATTAATTTGATTGTTCTCTTTTTGAAATTGCCACTGTGCTTCTATAAGGGACTACAAGTAATTCGCTATTTGTATGTAGTTTAGTCAGGGTGAAATGGGAATTATTCCCACACTGGAGAATCAGTACATTGTGTATGGAAATTGAGCCCAAGGTTGTGTTGACTCCCCCAACTTAATATGCACACAAATGTTTGGATGTTGACTTTTATATGCTATTTTTTCCCTGCATCCACAAAACAGTTTTGAAGTTTATCAATTTTACAAGTACATTGTGCAGCCCTGCAGAATTCTTCCTAGTTTACAAGTATTAAACAAGTATTGTTCCTTTTACATTCATGGACAGTGGAATTGGAAAGATGAAAAGAGTAGTGACCATGAATTTGCTTTAAATTCATCCATCAAAAAAATTGCAATTGTAGTTTATTTGCCTTAACAACTGCAGTTAGGACTTCATATTCTTGTGACCTTCCTAGCAGCTTTCACATAAGCACAGATTGATTGGGCTAAAGTTGATTCAACTTTTACACACACACACACACTTCAGAGTGGCACTGTCATCCTAATTAATATCTTTAAGCCTTAGTGATAACGCAAGGGGAGAAATTCAACGTTTATACTCCTGCACAGTCCTTGCTTGAAAGAAATTGGTGAAAGAAGCAATAGTGATATAAGGAAGAAACATTTTCACTCTGTGAGTCACTGAGAGTAGAGCATACTGCTTGAGAGTATTCTGGCAGGTAGTTTCACCCCAGATATTGAAGATAGAATGGATTATTATCTGAAACGGAAGAATGTGTTGGATTATAGTCGAAGGCAGGGAACAGGTCTTGGTGCATTTCTCATTTGAAGAGCTGGCACTGATACAGCAGGCCAAATGGCCTGTTTATGACAAGCCTGTGATTCTGAAAACAGTGATGAATATTGCCAAACTGACACAGTATAATTACTGGTCCTCATCCAATGAACTTTATCCTAATGAACATCCAATAAAAGCCAGACAACCAGCACAATTCATTTTCACTAAAGAGCTCTTGACTATTCATTCCAGAGAGAAAGAACAAATTTACAAGCTTGAGAACAAACCATATCGTGGATTCTACAGCGACTAAAATCACAATGATGAGTCTTATCAAAAGCTTGCATTGAATACTTGGAAGTGGAGAACTGACAGTTTTATCTTTCGCTGCCATATGAAGTGAAAAAGCCCTATTTTGTGATGAGGAATGGTGACATTTAACTTAATAGCAGCCTTGGAAAATTGAGGGGTAGAGAAAAGCTAAGAGCCTGACAGAAATCTGTTCACAGCCACATCCCTTCAGCAATGGCAGTGAGTAGAATATACTGAACCCCCACAAACCCTCTCGAGTCCTCTGGCTTCTTTGTACTGAGTTCCGTTTGGTAACATTTTGTTTCAATTATGTTCTGCAGTGCTTTGGGACTGACTCAGACAATAACTGGAACAAGAACAAAATATTGTACATGCAGAATACTATTACCCTGCAGATGGCACGCAGTGATGTTGAGCTTTAGATGAAATGCTTGCTGGATGGAAGTAACTATTTGAGTTGAAATAATATGAAAGCTTACTATCAATCAGAGTAATGAGAATGTGGGGCAAAATTGAAAATCTATGGTTGAAGTAGTTTCAAAATTCTGCAGTCAGCTTTCAGATGTATTCTTTAGACCTTTCAAGGAGACTTGTTCAATATATTAAAGCTCTGGCAAAAATGCTTGCTGCTTTAACTTCCACGTATTGAAGAGAAGATTGAATGTTATCATTTGGAATTCAGCATTTAATGTTGTATGCCTTAATCATGATTCCCATAGATTAGGGCTATACTCTAAAATCAAGTCTGTCCAAATGTCACTGTTAAGGAGTGTTCCATTGAGCAGAAACTCGCTTAAAACTATAACTTGCCTACACACTCATTCATAAATGCATTCTGCAGTGGCTGAGCAAATTACTTGGAAATGTCAGTGATTTTATCTCACACAGTACACTCGCCCAGAAAATCTGCCTTTCATTCAACATGTGATTTGTCACTCTCTAGTCTGAGACTTTACGGCTGACCTCATGTCTGTGGATCATGAAACTTCTTTGTGACTTCAAATTTCAGAACTCTGTTGTGAGTGCTCCTGTATGTTTCATGTGTGGTGCCAAAAAACACCACAGAATTATCCAGGGAGTAGAGAATAGCTCCACTAAAATTTAGAGGAATCTACTAAACATTTACTCGTTATCTCCAACTATGATGTGGAGGTGCCACTGTTGAACTGGGGTGGACACGGTCAAAAGTTACACAACACTGGATTATAGTCCGACAGGTTTATTTAAAATCACAAGCTTTCAGAGCCTTGCTCCTCTTCAGTTGGAAGTCCTATCACCTGAAGAAGGAGCAAGACTCTGAAAGCTTGTGTTTTCAAATAAACCTGTTGGACGAAAACCTGGTGTTGTGTGATTTTTGACCTTATCTCAAACTAAGCTAACCAGGATTAAATGTGATTTATTTCATTTGTCTAAATTTGTTGACTGTTGAGAAGATGAATTGTTTGAGAGGAGAAAAAAATAAATCCTGTCACCATACTGAGATTGTGTAGGATGCAGCACTTTAGTACAAAATGTACCGTGTTCTGTGGAGAGTTCAGTGGGGTTCTACCAGAGGTGTCTGTGCAGTAGAATGAATCTTATTGTATTCCATGTGTGTAGCTTACATACCAGAATCGGGAGGTCAGTAGCTGACTCATGTGGCTAGTCAACACCACCCTATTCTCTAGTGGTGGCTCAAATACTGATGATTTGGAACACAAGCACAGAATAAAGGCACTGTTACCCCTGCCAGCATAGCAGACACTGACTTACGTGATGTGCAATGTATGGTGTGGCAAAATAGCTGTACGTTGATCCCAAACTCGGTTGGGTAGCAAGCTGAAAATTGAACCTTATTTTTACTGGAGCCATTACAAAACTTGAAGATTTATAAAGTGTGCAAAATTCCCCAATTTACCTGATTTTCAGCCTAAGAAGACACAGATGAGATTTTGTATAGAAAAAGAGTTATTATTTGTTACAAGTAATTGGACACCCACCAACATGTAAAACTACAAATTAAAACCATATATGAACTCTCCCCTTTTAAACACAGAAGGGTAGATATACAGACAGGAAAAATCATATGGATTGAGGAGAAAAGAACTGGAGAGATATTGCAATAGTCTTTGTCCATGATTCCGTTGACTCAGTTCTCGTTGATTCCAAAGCTTCTCCCTCACTTCCCTTTGCTGATTGCTTCTACTGGTTTGCAAAATGTTCACTTGTAAAATGTCTCTGATTTTTCACTCGAAAGTCACAGTTTACAGCAATTGCTGAAGGAAAGATGAACTAGTTTTCTTCAATTTTAAAGTGAGTTTTGATTTCAGAGAAAACAGAAACCACTTCTTTGCCAGTGGAGAATGAATGCTTTCTCTGGATTATGCTCTCCGCCCCAAGGGCAACATGGTGGCTCAGTGTTTAGCACCGCTGCCTCACGGTGCCAGGGACCCGGGTTTGATTCCAGCCTCGGGGGGGAATTTGCACATTCTACCCATGTCAGTGCGCTCTGGTTTCCTCCCACAGTTCAAAGATCTGCAGTTTAGGTGGATTGGCCATGCTAAATTGCCCATAGAGCCCAGGGATATGCAGTAGAGGTGGTTAAACCATGGCTGCAGGGGAATAGGGGTGTGTGGGACTGGCTGGTATGCTCTTCGGAGGGTGGACTCGATAGGCTGAATGGCCTGCTTCAAAACTGTAGAGATTCTAAGTCCTTAGTTACCTGAGAACCAATCATACAACTGTTCACAAGTAAAAGGCCCTCATCATCAATAACTGTTCACTTGTCCATAGACCAAAGCCTTATCTTGAATATTGACACTTGTAGCTTCTGTTTGTCTGCAACCACTTTAATTCTTACTATTTATAATGTTTACCATGGATGTAAGGCTACTTACTTCTCAAATCACACTCCTTTCAAAACACAGGTTTAAAAACAGTTCTTTCTCATTTGAGCCAACAAAGCATGAAAATTAAAAGTCCTCACATTGCAAACAGTTGATCTCTTTGTCGCTACGGTAAATCTCTCAGTTTAGATGTAGTGCTTGTTAGAAGAAACATGTGTATCATCAATGCCAGCCTGTACCATGCAAAGCGCTGTGTAAGCTGTGTTTCCTTCTATCTGCAGTGACAGCAGGCACAGTGTTCCCTTTCTTTTGCATTCAGTCAATAAGTTACCACCTAATACAACAAGAGACAGTGAGCTGCAAGTAGCTGGAGATGTCTAGTCTGGAAAGAGTGCAAAGTGAAGAAGTCCATGACGATGGTCACATGTACAACTAATGCCAGTGCCATCTTTGTTAAATTCCAGAAAGCCAAATACTTTGAACTGAATTGAATGATTTATTGCCACATGCATTTAAAAGAAGTACGTGAAAAGCGTTAAGTGTAGCACAGTGGAGCCAATCTTTGCGCAAATTTTTTTGCAAGCATCAGTTTTATGGTGTCGTGCGTTACAAACATGCATCCCAGAAGCTAGCATCCACAGTTTCAGTTTTTGTCTGTTTGAGGCACAAGTGAATCAAAGGCACAAGTTAATGCCCACCAGCTGCCCACAATTCAATTTCTGTTTTATTTGTTTGGGTCATCACTGGCAGGGAGAGCATTTATTGCCTAACGCTAAATAGTCAAGAGTCAACGTCGCTGTGGAACTGAAGTCACATGAATGCTAGACCAGGTCAGGATTGCTGACTTCCTTCCTGAAAGAACGTTGGTGAACCCTATGGGTTTTTTTATGACAATTGACTGTGTTTACTGATTTCCGTTAGACTAACTCTTATTTCCACAATTTATTTTTATCTCTTCCAACCTCTTCCGTCATACAGAAGGTACAAAAGCTTAAACATACGTACCAACAGTTTCAAGAACATCTTATTGCCTGCTGTTATTAGGCTAATGAATGGACCTCCCAAATTTCAAATCTGATGTTAATCTTGCTTTTTGTGCACCTTCTTTGCAGCCGTATCTTTGTATTCCTTGTTCTGTTTAATCACCCTGTAATCTTCGTATGGTGTGATCTGCCTGAATTGCACACAAAATAAAACTTTTCACTGTATCTAGGTGTATATGACAATAATAAATGACATCAAAAATCAAATGAATTAAAATTTCAATTTCTGCCATGGTGGGATTTGAACCCACATTCCCAGAACACTCTCACTTGGGATTCTGAATTCTTTGTCTCGTGACGTTACCACGATGCTATATCTCCCCATAAACATATTGAGTATTCAATTATTAGTCTTCAACAGCCTTCTGAGCCTTCCGATCTATCTGCAATAGGTTGCAGTGAGTTCGTCCTCTATGTAACAGCTTGGGTTCATGTAGAAGAATTGCTCCCTGTGGATCCTGCACCCATATCTGAGAGTCAGTAGTTTGAATAGAAGTCCAAACAAAGGCACCACCATATACTACACCATTCCCTTTGGAATTCCACAGACCTAAACAGAGATCTAAATAACCAAATGCTTCGACTGGCTCAGTGTCAACCAACAGAAATGAAACTGATGTTGAGAAACTATCTACCTAACGTGGGAGAGGTATGTTGAGGTTGTCGGGGAGCAATCATAATATTGAATATTCTTCTGTGAGAGTTTGAGAGACGATATTAGCTGGAACTTTGAGGTTGACAGTATCCTCTTCCGATCCTACATTTTTCCGGTGCAGACTCGAAGCACTGGTACTACTGACATATCCAAAATGGCATCTAGCACAACTCATACCAGAAATGAAGAATGGCATAGAAGAAATTTGGGATGTGAACTGACACCCACACCACTGAAAATATAGGCACTACTGAGGCACATTATGCAATACATGTGTCTCAGTAAGGATGTCCCTGAACAGGAATGGTATCCATTCACTGCTGATTACAAAAATTCACAGACATATCTCTATCGCAATTCATGGCTCTAGCTGAGGCTCATCAAGAATCTTGCATAAAATATTCCAAACTTGAACATCTCAATCAAACGTTCCAATGCACTCAGCCTTCTTTTTAATAAGGATAGTCAGAACTGCAGATGCTGGCGTCAGAGATAACGCAGTGTGGAGCTGGAGGAACACTGTGTTCCTCCAGCTCCACGCTGTGTTATCTCCTCTTTAATAACCTGTGTTATTACACAAGGGAAAGCAAAGATGAAGGAATAGCTTATGTCCTTATCTGAGTTAAGCCAACCTAAGTTCAATTTAACTCCATTCATACAAGCACAAATCCCGCAGCAACACCATACAATCTCCAATTACCTTCCTTAATCTCATGATACTTGAAAGGATTTACTTACCTGAGCATCACCATGAGTCAATGGGCAGCTTTTTAACCCCCACTGCAGTTGAGCCAAATAGCGGGCGCAGACAATGTGCTGATTTGGCAGGCATACCCCTCTCATGGTGAATTTACTTGTTGTCAGAGCCTGACTGAAACTTGTCAGCCAGCCTCTGGGATCTACCTCCCATCCGTGAGCATAGGGAAAGAGGCCAGCAGCTCTGGGTGCCAAGTCAGGGGACCCAGAGCTCCAGGTAAGCTTAGAGGTCTTTACCACCTACCTGGTCACAACGACAGCTTAAGCACCCCTTCTGACCCCTGCAATGGCAGTTGGTGTTGCTCCAGTTGTGCGACAGAGTATTCTCCAACTTCAAGAGATTTTCCACACATTTTAATCGGACAGCATGGTTGCTTACTATTTGGTTGCTAATTGGCCAATTCAAGGAAAATAACAGCCTGGTGACTGTGCCCCATCAACCGACACCTAAAGAGAAAGCTTGACCTTCTCTTGGGAAATAAGGCAAGGCAAGTGACCGAAGTGTTAATGAGGGAGCACTTTGGGGCCCGTGATCGTAGTTCTATTTGTTTTGAAATAGTTATGGAAAAGGATAAGCCTTGCATAAAAGTTAAAGTTCTAAATTGAGGAGTAAAGCCAATTTTGATGGTTTGAGATAGGAAGTTTGAAAAGACGATTGGAGTATATTGTTTGCAGGTAAAGGGCCGAGTGGCAAGTGGAAGGCTTTCAAAAGTGAGATAATGAGAGTTCATATGCAGTATGTTCCTGTTAGAGTGAAGGGTAGGAAGGGTAGAAGTAGGGAAAATTAGATGAATAGAGATATTGAGGCTTTGGTCAAGAATAAGCAGGAGGCATATGTCAGGTATAGGCAAGTGGGATCATATGAATCTTTTAAAGAGTACAAGGGGAGTAGAGGCATTTTTAAGAGGGAAATCGGGAGGGCAGAAAAGGGATTATGAGATAACCTTATCTGCCAAGGCTAAGGGTAATCCAAAGAGATTCAACAAGTCTAATAAGAGCAAAAGAGCAATGAGGGTGTGAGTGAGACCCCTTAAAGACCAACGAGGTGAAACATGCGCGGAACCACTGGAAATGGGAGAGATAACGAACAAATACGTTGTGTCGGTATTTACTGTGGAGAAAGATAGGGAAGCTATGTAACTCGGGGAAATAAATATTGATATCTTGAAAACAGTCCACATTGGAGGTGCTGGAGATCTTAAAGATGGATAAATCTCCAGGATCTGATCAGATGTATCCCACAGTATTGTGGAAAGCTCAGGAAAAAATTGCAGAGCTTGTGGTAGAGATGTTTTTATTATCTAAAGCCACAGGTGAGGTGCCAGAGGACTGGATGGAGGCTAATGTGGTGCCGTTGTTTAAGAAACGGCTTTAAGGCGAAGCTTGGAAACTATAGATGGTGAGCCTGACATCATTAGGTAAGTAGGTGGCAAGGATTTTGAGAGCTAGGACTTAAGTACATTTGGAGAGGCAAGGATCAATTAAGGATAGTCAACTTGGCTTGGTATGTGGGAAATTGTATCTTGTAAACTTGATTGAGTTTTTTTGAGAACGTGACCCAGAAGATAGATGAGGGCTGAACAGGAGATGTTGTCTTCATGGACTTCAGTAAAGGTTTTGACAAAGTTCTGCATGGTAGACTAATTGGTAAAGTTAGATCGTATGGGATTCAGGGAAAGCTTGAAAAATTGGATACAAGATTGGCTTTACAGTAGGAGACAGGGGATGGTGATGGAGGGTTGTTTTCGGACTGGAGGCCTGAGGCCAGAGATATTCCTCAGGGATAGTTGCAGGGTCCACTGTTGTTTGTCATTTATTTAAAGGATTTGGATGAGAATTTAGGAAATATGGTCACTAAGTTTGTGGATAACACCAAAATTGGTACAGTGGATAGTGAAAAAGTTTGTCTAAGATTACGAAGGGATCTTGATCAATTGGGCGAATAGACTCAGGAGTGGAAGATGGAGTTTAATTTGGATAAATGTGAGGTGTTGCATTTCAGCAAGACAAACAAGGGCAGGACTTAAACTGTTAACGGTAGGGAGAGAGATCTAGGTGCTCAGGTGCATGATTCTTTGAAAGCTGCATCATGGGTCGACAGGGTCGTAAAGGAGGCATTTGGCAGACTTGCCTTCATTGCTCAGACCATTGAGTATAGGAGTAGGGATGTCATATCGCAGTTGTATAGGACATTGGTGAGACCACTTTTGGAGTACTGTGTGCAGTTCTGAACAGCCTGCTAAAGGAAGGATATTATTACATTGAAGACTGTTCAGAAAAAGATTTACAAGGATGCTGTAGGTTCTAGAATGTTTAAGTTGCAAAGAGAGACTGGATAGGTTGGGACTTTTTCACTGGAGGGCAGGAGGTTGAGGGGTGACCTCCTAGAGGTGTATAAAATCATGAGTGACATAGATAAGGTGAATAGCAAAGGTCTTTTCCCGAGGATAGGAGAATTCAAAACTAGAAGCTATAGTTTTAAGATGAGAGGAGAAAGATTTAAAAGGGACCTGAGGAGCAACTTTTCCACACAGAGGGTGGTTCGTATGTGGAAGGAACTGCCAGAGGAAATGTAAGATGCAGTTACAGTTACAACATTCACAAGGTATTTAGACAGATACATGAATAGGAAAGGTTTACAGTGATGTGAACCAAATGCAGGCAAATGGGACTAGTTTAGTTTGGATAACAAGGTGTAGAGCTGGATGAACACAGCAGGCCAAGCAGCATCAGAGGAGCAGGAAGGCTGATGTTTCGGGTCGAGACCCTTCTTCTTCAGAAGCCCATTCTTCAGAAGCCCATTCTTCAGAAACTAGTTTAGTTTGGAAACTGGTTTGGCATGGACAAGTTGGGCTGAAGGGTCTATACCCATACTGTATGACTCTATGATTCTTAAACTTTTGATAATTTCAAGAATATTCAGTTTTCTAACTGCCTATTATAAGTAGATTGATCTATTTTTAGTAAGTTAATTTATTAATGGGGAGGACTTTCCCTCCATCATGAGGTCAGAAGTGGGGATGTCTGCTGATCATTGCACCATGTTCAATGCTGTTAGCAAATACTCCGATCCTAAAGGAGGCCACATTCGTATGCAGCAAGATCTGGTAACATCCAGCTTGGGCTGATCGGTGGCAAGTAATATTTATGCCACAGAAGTACCAGGCAATAACTATCTCAAACAAAAAGAATCTAACCATCATCCTTTGACATTCAAAGTCACCACCATTGCTGAATCTCCCATTATCAGTGTGCTGAATGCTACCATTGATTGGTCATTGAATTGGATGAGCCATATAAATGTTGTCGTTCCAAGAGCGGGTCAGAAGCTGGGAATTCGGCAGTAAGTAACTTGCCTATCTTCCCAAAACCTGGAACAGCACCACTTGCAAGTTCATATCCAGGTACATATCATCCTGACTTGGAACAATTGACATGTACTTCACTCTGTGTTAAAATCCATAAACTCCCTTTCTGACAGCACTGTGGGTCTTCCTACATGCCAATGACTGCAGTGCTTCAAGAAGGCAACTCATAACACCTTCTTAAGAGCATTTTGGGATTGGCTATAACTGCTAGCATAGCTAATTATGGCCACATCCCATGAACAAACCTTAGTAGTAATTGTAATCATAATGGTTGTGACAAGTTTAAAACAGCAGGTCTTGAGTTGTCCCGAGAGTGATTCACTCAGCACAATGTACCTGAATTCTACAATCATACACACTTTTGAAAGCTTGTCAATGCAGGCAGGGCTGATGACCACTTCAAAAAATGTAATATTTCTTCCAATGACAACTTATAAATAGTTTTATTGTATGATTTTAACGTTATTTTGTTGGTATCATCCAAAACATGTGATCGGGAGAGAAATAATTGACTCAAATGGTTGTTCGAAGAGAGATTGTGGCATAGATATTCCTTTTCCTCAGTTCATATCTTTGCTGACAGATGTGCTCTGAATGTGACAAGTGTGATATCAAGGTCTTTTATACTTTGGCATGTTCAAGTTGGATTTGGGAAAATTAATAGCCTGAAGCCAGCTCTCTATGGTAAAACTGCATATCTAACAAATATAGATGTGGTTTGGGTATGAAGCTAGCTCAGGCAGTCTTCCTCAACACAACTAAATATGCATATGTATAAAGGGATTCCATTGTTTGTTCTGGTGAGATATAATTTTAATAATATTGGTATGTACAAAGGAGAAAAAAAAAACACATAAATCAGTGTTTGTGAGCGTGTCGAGGTAGTACAAAATAAATCTATGTATCCTTCATTTTGCCCATTATCTATGGTTTTGAAGAAAGTTTCTTATGAGCTCACTTACGTTCCTGAAAGAGTGGATTCATAAATTACATGATTATTATGATGCAGAATGTATGATATTGTACAATTTTAATGTCATTTTTATTTAAGTTTGGATTTTGAATTTTGAATGAGTGACATTTTTTTTCTGCCTGTATGAAAGTTTTAACGATTAACCTGTAAGTATTTCTGTAGTGTTGATCACTCCTTTTAAAACAACATGACAGACGGCTAGCATTCCAGACCTAATGGATTTTTGTGTACATTCAGAGGGCTTTCAACCAGCAAGGCAAACAATTGCACATCAGACCTTTTGTTAGAAATTTCTGGACTTGTTTTCTTTTAAGCATAGGGGAAATGCCCATAGCTCAAAAAGAATTTTTTGAGTTTTCATTAGGGCAGTTCAGTACAAGTCCTTGGATGAAGAGGAATGCATAAATAGTGACAAAAGGAGAAGATAGCCAAACACGGATTGCCCCAGAGCAAGGCCTTTCTTAATTCTTCCAGACTGGGACGTTTTGGTTAAAACCTGAAAGAGGCTTTCTGAAGCTGCGAAAGTTTACCCTCTGATGCATGAAAGCGGAACAAGATGGTTATCAGATTTTCTAGTCTGGGAGTTGAAATCCCAGTTAAATGAAACCTATCAAAGGGTGAGAGAAAAGGATTCTTTTCTGATGTGAGGACTGCACAACAAGTGTTTAGGGTATTTTACAAGGTGTGTTTTTGGGACCTGTAAAGAAATATTGGGGCATTATAAGTTACAATGTATTTCAAAGTCTCTAAACTTGCGTTATGTATGTACAAATTGTGTTTGCTCAATTTTACATTAATTTCTTTGATGAAGTAAAATTATGTTTGTTGTGAAAACTACATCTGCACCTTTTTTTAAAAATTCTTCCATGGATGTAGGCATCTCTGACTTGGCCAGAATTTATTTCCCATGTCTGACTGCCCTAGGGGAGGGTGTAGTGAGCTGCCTCTTGAACCACTGCAGTCGATTTGATATAGGTAGGCCCACAATGTTGTTAGAGAAAGAGTTCTAAGATTTTGACTGAACAACGCTGAAGAAACAGTGATTTGTTTCCAAGTCGAGTGGCGAGTGGTTTGGTGGGGGGAGCTTGTAGGTGGTGGTGTTTCCACATATCTTGCTGCACTTGTCATTCTAGTTGGCAGTGGCCGTGTGTTTGGACGGTGCTACCTAAGGAGCCTTGTAGAACTTCTGTAATGCACTTTACAGACTTTGCTGCTTTTGAGTGAAAATTATGGAGGCAATGAATAAGACAATAAGAAACAGGAGCATGAGTAGGCCATTCTGCCTCTCAAGCCTGCTCTGCCATTCAGTAGAATCATGGCTGATCTGATGTTCCTCATCTCCACTTTCCTTCCCTTTCCTTTGTAATATTCTGATTACTGTAACTGTTGATTTCCCTACTGATAAAGAATCTGTCTACCTTCAATATACGCAGGGTCCATGCCCCCACATGCCTTGCTGTGGCAAGGAGTTCCAAGAGTGTCAACTCTTCAAGAGAAGGAGTTCCTCCTGATCTCAGTTTTAAATTGGCATCCCTTTATTCTGACACCATGCCATCTGGTCCGAGATTCTCCCAGGAAAGGAAACATCCTTTCAGCATTTACTCTGTCAAGCCCCTTAAGAATCTTAAATGTTTCGATGAGGTCACTTCTCATTCTTCTAAACTCCAGTGAGTACGGTCTCAATCTGTTTAACCTTTGCTCATCTGACAATCCCTCCGTACCAGAGATCATCTTGGTGAACATTCTGTGAACTGCCTCCAATGAAATGATATCTTTCCTTAAATAAGGAGACCAAAACTGCTCATAGAACTCTAGATGCGGTCTCACCAGAACCTTGTACAGTTGCAGTAAGACTTCCCTACTCTTATACACCCCAATTTCCATCAACCTTTCTGACTACCTGCCACACCTGTGTACTAGTTTTCTGTGTTTCATGCACAGATTCCTCCGAGTCTCTTTGTATTTTGGCTTGCTGCAGTTTATTTTTTCCATTTAAATAATACTCTGTTCTTTTATTCTCCCTTCCAAAGAGAACAATGTCACGTTTTGTTCACACTATACTCAATGTACTGATTGAATGTTTGCGGATGTGGTGCCAATCAATTGTGCCGTTTTGTTCTGAGTCGTGTAAAGCTTCTTATAGAGTAATAGAGATGTATAGCATTGAAACAGACCCTTCAGTCCAACTCGTCCACACCAACCAGATATCTCACCTTAATCTAGTCCCAATTGTCAGCATTTGGCCCACATCCCTCTAAACCTTTCCTATTCATATACTCATCCAGATGCCTTTTAAATGTTGTATTGTACCAGCCTCCACCACTTCCTCTGACAGCTCGTTCTATACACACACCACTCTCTTCATGAAAATGTTGCCCCTTAGCTCCTTTTAAATCTTTCCTCTCTCACCTTAAACCTATGCCCTCTCGTTTTGGACTCCCCTATGCTGGGGAAAAGCCAATGACTCTTCGCCCTATCCATGCCCCTCATAATTTTATTAACAGCTATAAGGCCTTCCCACAGCCTCCAATGCTCCAGGGAAGCCTATTCAGCCTCTCCCTTTAGTTCAAACCCTCCAGCCCTGGCAACATCCTTATGTTTATGTTTCAGTTATTGATCACCTCATTAAAACCAAAATAAAAAAGTGGATTTATCAAGCCAGATTCCAGTTTGGAATCTAATTAGCCCTAACATCAGCTGGGATCAAAACATTAAAGTTCACAACTCCAGTTAACAATTTTCACATATTTTTGGAATCCTTTCTGGGAAGAATTAATTTGCAGTTTGTAAGAAATTTTCAAAGGCAGTGTCTATACTTTATGATCATTTTGCACACCACGATCATTCTGTTTGCAGCCTGTGCAAACTGAGTTTGCTTAATTGGTTACACCATCTCTTACTGAAAGTCATTTATTTTCTTGAAATCAGAAGTATATCTTACCCTTGTTCATACAATATAAAGTTGTACAAAACCAAAGATTGCTATTAATGCAACATTATCAATTGTTTTACCTTCCCTTTTGATCTTAATCTTCCAACCCTCATTTGTTTTTCACCATGGATCTTCATCTTTTACTTCACTTACCCAGGGAGAGAAAAGAAGTTCCCCTGACCTTGAGATGATGGAGTGCTGCCAATCACAAAATATATTATAACTGACTGGATTCCTTCATGGAGACAGATTACTGGGAAAACTTGGAGCTTTCTTTTTATGTTAAATGGTGCAAAAAGCTGACTTCTAGGCAAAAGCCAACTGATTAATGCAAATTTTCCTGTAACCTGTTCTTTCACATCGTATTAATTCTCCGTTGAGCTGTTGATCACCCAGGAATGCCCATTGTATCAGAGATAAAAGGAACTGCAGATGCTGGAGAATCCGAGATAGCAAGGTGGAGAGCTGGATGAACGCAGCAGGCCAAGCAGCATCATAGGAGCAGGAAGGCTGACATTTCGGGCCTAGACCCTTCTTCAGAAAATGATTTTCTGATGAAGGGTCTTGGACTGAAACATCAGCCTTCCTGCTCCTATGATGCTGCTTGGCCTGCTGTGTTCATCCAGCTCTACACCTTGCTATTCAGGAATGCCCATTCACCATTTATGTTTAACCCCTTTAAATTTAAAGTCATGTCTTGTTTTAAAAAGGTAAGTGGCTAAGTATGACAGTTATTATAATTTTTTTTAACCACCAAGTGAGGAAGAATGTATCAGCTTCTCTCTTTTCAGCCTCTTTGTTTGGCTGCAGCTAGCTACAAGGTTTGGCTGAGTGAAAGAAAGTGCATTTTACTATCTGCTAATCCTGGGAAAAATAATGAAGATGGAACATCAAGATGAAGGTGAAATACAACATGGATAAATGTGAGGTTATTTGCTTGGTAGCAAGAGTGGAAAAGGTGGGTTGTTATCTGAACAGCCAAAGTTTGAGAAGGGATGAGGTAAAAGAGAAGGGTGTTCTTGTGCACCAGTCACTGGAAGTAAGCATGCAGGTGCAGCTGGTAGTGAAGAAGGCAAATGGCATTTTGGCCTTCATTGTGAGACAGTTCACATACAGGAGCAGTGACCTCTTGCTGCAATTGTACATGACCTTGCTGAGACCACTCCTGGAGTACCGAGTGCAGTTTTGGTTTGTTCATCTGAAGGAAGATAAGGCCATGGAGGGAGTGCAAACAAGATTTATCAATTCTGATTCCTGGGATGGTAGGACTTGCTATTGAAGAGAAGCTGGATTGGTTTATTTGCACTGGAGTTTAGAAGAATAAGGGGAATCTTATAGAAAAAAAATATAATTCTAACGCGGCCAGACAGGGTAAACACAGGAAGGATGTTCCCAATGACCAGAGAGTCCAGAACCAGGGGTCACAGTCTAAGTATACAGGATAGACCATTTAGGACTGAGATAAGAAAAAGTTCTTCACCCAGAGAGTGGTGAAACGACAGAATTCTTTACCACAGAAAGTGGTTGAGGCCAAAGCATTGAATGTTTTCGAGAAGGAAATAGGTATGGTTCTCAGGGTGAAAGGAATCAAAGAGCCTGGGGCAAAAGTGGGAGCAGGACACTGAGTTGGATGATCAGCCATGATCACATTTAATGATGGAGCAGTTTCAAAGTGTCAACTAGCCTACTCCAGCCCCCATTTTCTCTAATTTAATGTCAAGTACTCATCCAAATATTGGTAAAAATGTATTTTTGTCCAAAATAAAAGGAAGACGAAATAATGCACAGATTAAAGTCCTTAGGATGTCCTTTAGAGGTGTAAAAGTTTTAATCTGAAACCACGACTGTTTAATTGATGTCTTTCATCTTTTGCAGTAGTGACTATTTAGTTGTCCTTTGAGTTTTGTTAAACACCTTTTGTTGCTGGGCACTCTTTCTTCTGGAACAAAAACAGAAATTGCTGGAAAAGCTCAACTGGTCTGGCAGTATCTGTCGAAAGAAATTAAAGTTAATGTTTTGGGTCCAGTGACCCTTCCTCAGAACAGTGTCGGGTCCAGTGATCCTTCTTCAGACTCTTTCTTTTGGAGCGATTGAGAAAGCAATTTCTCCAACTGAACGCTGTTGTAACTCCAGCTCCCATGCTCTGCCCAAAATAATTCCTGAAATAAAAGCTAGTTTGTGTATTCTCTTGTCAGAGCTCATTGTTTTCAAGCTTGATAATTGTAAGTGGTATCTTTCATCACCCCTGTGTGAAATTTATCATGCAATGGAAGTAAAAGTCAGAGATGTAAGTTTGTTCATGCCTGACCGAATCTTCTAACTTCAGTGTGTTTTGATAAAAATGCTACGTCCAGTTCAGACCATGTTGTTTATTTCACATTGGTTTAATAAAGCTGGCTAACCTATATGGTCAGCTGATCACTGCAGACATTTTGAATCATTGTATCTTCTCCTTAAAACAGGTCTAAAATTCAGGTGATCCAAAATCAGATGACCATTTATATTAATATCATGACATATCACAAATAAATAATAGATAAATGACACGGAGTTATTGGGAACAATCGCACAGCAGAAAAAATTGGATAGCTTTTTTCAAAGAACTAAAATAGCTATGATGGATCAAGTGGCCTATTCTGATTACTCTTCATCTAATTTTGTCATTTTGATCTTGAAATTCAATGAAAGGTTACCTCTCTGCAATCCAAATGACTGTTACTCATTGATGAAACTGGCATTTTTGAATATATGCTCCAATCCCATACTATAGCATGGTCCAAATGCTTCTGTCGGTGCAGCTGGTGGTTCATTTATGCGAGTGCTTTGGATCACAGTCTACCTGTTTTTATCTATTCTGAAGAAAGGTCAAAATGTTAACTCAGATTTCTCTCCACAGATGCCGCCAGACCTGCAGTGTTCTTCCGCCAATTTTTGCTTACATTTCTACATGTTTCTGTTTTGTTGAGCCTTTCTCCTTCTATCTCTCACTATCCTTGATACACTGACTACTGATTGTCCGGCAGCAGGTTCCACAAACTGCTGCAAGTCCAGCAGTAACTATGTCTGTGGGCAAAACAGTCTTTTCTGCCTTTTCTGAAATCAAACTACATACAGCCAACTCGGCTCATTCTTTTATCAATGTGCCAGTTCAGTCCCTGGAGGAAATTGTCTCTGTAAGTGAATGATTGTATTCTTTCACATGAGTGAATAAATGACTGGAAGTCAGTGCCAGAGGTCAGATGCTCTCTTAATTGTTTTCTAATAGAACCTAAAGTGGAATCAACTGCCGTCAAGCATAATTCACATTATGACACTTGCATCCCTTAAAAAAAGAGTTGAACAGTTATTTGATTCTAGCTGGGATTTGGAGATTGGGGGTAAGTGTAGTCAGAAATGATTCTACTTCATCAACATTGTTACTCTGAACCTGTAGGGATTTAAAGAATGTCACCCAGTCAGAATTGATTAATGTATATTGTAAGAGTTGATATCCCAGAATTTTTGCCGGGTTGCCATTATAAACCAAGGAGAGATGATGTTTTCTGTCTGATCTTTGAGGTTCTTTTTGTGTATTTTGTACCTCCTCAATAGCTGAGGAGTGTTCATGATGGATTTTATCATCACATGACCTTCAAAAGAAGTAACCTGGGTGCGTTAAAAGTGCATTGTTAGATTTGTTCTCTCTTCTGTTCTTTTGACATAAAATGAGTAATTTTACTTGCTGATTGTGGAATCACTGCATATATTAGAATTGTCTTTGTTAATTTTCATCTACAAGAATTTTAAAGCAATGAGATTAGTGCTTGTTTGGTAATTCTATTAGTATGAAAAAAATGGTGAATTGTTTGTTCCTTGTTATTTTGTAGTGTCTTTGCATGCTCTGTCTGTGCAGGACTTGGGTAATAATACCTCCATCCCACAGTACTCTACTAAGGCCTTTAAAAACCAATGAATGGTCAAAAGCATATTTACTGAGTTTCGTGTTTAATTTTTCATCAATACCAAGGCAACTATAGGATCAATTATTGCATTAAGTGAGAACTGAGTATTGGACTCGAATCTCTCCTCTACTTCTCGAGACACCAATAAGGATATGTAAATATTTAAGAATACAGCACAGGAAATAAGTGGAAATGTAATTTTTGCATGAACAAAAATAAGGGTAGGAGCAAATAACAGAATTCGTGTCCACTTCATCTCACAGAACACATGTTAGCTCTGGCTGTGTGTGTCATAAAGTCAGATATATATGATAAGTGTCAGCTATGGTTCAATTGGAAGTTGGTGCTATCACTGGGGAGTGTTTTTTTCCCATCGGAGACTCCCACCTAGAAGCCAGCATCATCTTCTCACCCATGTGTACATTAAAACACACCATTCAATTCCCTCACCCCCTACTCTGAATTATTTACATCAATGCTGAATCTACTGGGCTTCCTGGTTTGGTCTGTGAGCAGCCCAGCATTACCCACTACCCAGCCCCTAACCTTCCTCTTTGCCTTCCCTGCAAACCCTGAGACTTTCTTCCTCTCCCGCAGCCCCAGCTTCATCACCTCCGACCAGAGTAATTTTCTTTCCATAATCTTTTCCACAGGCAATTGTCCATTCTCGTGTGGAGAACAGATGCTGACTCCAGATTACTGAAACTACTGCCATTTTGTTTTGCTTAGTTCCTGAAGACAAGCATTCTGCTTTTATATTTTCTGAACTGACACTGTATCTGTGGAACTGAAATCACAGTGACTTCACTAAATTGAGAGTCTGGCCTCTGGCTTTCAATAATGTGGATAAAGATACTTAGCAATATCCAACTGAGATAAACTATAAAATGATGTTTGTGCAGCTTATTTCTGTGAGAAATAAAACATTGCTTTTCTAATTTCACTATCAGGAACATCTTGATTCCATTCATCTTCCTTGACAAGTCAGTATTACACTCTTTTTTTTAGTGTTTGTCCCTTGTGCTTCTCTCTCCTTTTAAAGCTCTTCCTAACCCCATATTCCAACACACAAAGAGATGCCACTGGGCAAATTTCACTGCAGTGCTCCAGGAAGGGCCTGATGAACCAGTGACCCTCCACATTTGGCTACACACCTCCTGTAATTATACAATGCAGATTGGGAAATGATTAGCAGGGTGCAATAGCACATTCTGCTCAGATCAACATGGTTCACCACTGTATCACCACTTCACTTGTTATTTATGAAAGATTAGCTCATCACCATTCATGACCAATGCATATACTTTCCATTTTTACCCAAACTATCTCCTTTTCCTGGGGATGATATAATGCAAACTTTAAATGAATCCACTGAATTGAAAGCTTGGGCCAGCCAAAGGTTCTACATTTTGTCCAACTTTACTTTCCATGAAATACAGTGTTTCTGTGGTCTCAACAAAAGGTAGATCCAAAATAATGAATTTAAGTATATGAAAGTGGTTGAATACAGGGTCAACTCAGATGGGCAAATGTCAATTTAATATTGCTAACTGTAGGCCAGACATTATTTTGCTTCTGTTTTCCTGAACACTGTACTTTTTTCTGGAATGGTGGAATGCTCCATGTTTCCCATTCCTTCCATTCTACCACTGATGGTCATTCCTTCAGCGGCTGTGTATCCCCCACTGCTGCTTCATCTCTCATTTGTATGTCTTTGTTTGTTTCTTACGGTCGCTCTCAATTGCTGGCACCACACAAATCCTTTCCCTCACTTGAAAGCTGGTTGCCTCCTCTGTTTTTCTGTCCAGCCCAGTGGGCATTTATTTTCTTCCACAGTGTCAAACACTTTGCAACAGCATTCTGTACATCAGCACTATGGAGATATGTTATTTTCTCCTTTAAGATCGGCTGAAAACCCACTACAGTGTGCATCACAGGATGACAACATTGCTTGGTGTACAAAAGAAAATAACTTACCTCATGACGGCAGTCACTTTTCAGTGTTTCTCATACGCTGTGGGGGATAATTGTAATTTTAGGTGATATTGGAAACCAGGTAACACTAGATTTGCCACTTGTTAAATATCTCTGCCAATCTATTTCCATTTATTTCAATGCTCAATATGCAAATATGACTAGATCATGAAAAGCTGAATCCTTAAAAGTGTTAAGAAATTTCAAAAGACATCAATATTTGAAAAAAGTGTATTTTTATGAAAAAACACCAATCAATTTGATGTTTGTTACATGGTAAGAACCTTATGTCCTGGAAATTCCTCAAATTGTATGAATAAAAATGATGGAAGCCATTCTCTGCATCTAGCTCCTACTTCTCTTTAAAAATAAATTAGCATTTGTCTGACGCTTTTCACAACTACCAAACATCTCGAATGCTTTATGGCGAAAGTGACCCTATTGTAATCTGCCAAATGTGACAGCTCATTTTTTAGATACAGAAGCAGCATTAGGCCATCTGGCCCATTAAGTCTGTACCACCATTCAATCATGGCTGATACGTTTCTCAACCCCAATCTCCTGCCTTCCCCCATAACCTTTGATCCCTTTACTAATCAGGAACATATCTATCTCTGTTTTATGTGTGCTCATTTATACAATTGTGCATTGCAAACTCACACAGCCAGCAAAGTGATAATGAACACGCAGTCTCCCTTACCTGATGTTAACTGAATGATAAATATTGTCCAAGATAAGCAATAGAAGTCCCCTGCATCCTCTACTAAAAAGTGCTATTGTGCCTTTTTATTAAGCAGATAGGTGGGAGCTTGGGTTTAAGGTTTGATTTGAAAGACTGCACGTCTGAGTCTGCAACATTCCTTCAGTCCACACTGGAGTAATCAGCTTTGATCTTTTGTGCTCAAGCCCAGAGTGGGAATTGTACCTAGAACCTTATAATTCAGTGTGAGAGCGTTTCCAACTGAGCCACAGCCAATATACAGAGGCTGCGAGAAAACTATTTCAGACATTGATCACTGTGTGGCATTAACTCTGATTTTTACTTTTTCACTTTGTCCTTCATTTTCCTACAATGCTGGTTTAACTTCAAACAGTCCTTAATATTATTCTCTTCAATACTGTTTTCTTTGTCCTGTGTACCTATATAAACTTATCTCTCATTTCACCATTTCTTCAATAAAAAGTCCAACGTTATCTAAAATTTCTCCAATAACACAAACCACTGGCATATTGGTAAATGGCACCATGATATTTCTTTGCAAAGTTTAGATGTTTCCCTTCTGCTTTTTTTATCAAAGAAAATACTCGACTAAAAATTCAATATTCACATTATTGTATCAAGGTTTCCATTGTGTGTGAAAAATATTCAAAATCTGGCCCGACCTTCCATGCTCACTCACTGGTTTATTGCTCCTGGATTATCAATGTCACTTCTCCAGTTATATGTTTTCACGGGCTGAAAGATCCACAACCAGTTTTTGTCCAGTTTTCCATTACCAGTGTCACAACCTTCCACAATAAACAACTGTACTAAACGCACACGTTTCAGCCATTACAGTGGTCATGTGGATTTTTTTCAGATATGTGAGATCCTCATTTCACTTCCATTAATAAAAAATAAGTCAATAAAAACATTATTAAACTTAATGTTAATTATCACACCTGAAGTTTTTTGCCTCAAGCAGAGCTTTCAATAAAAAAATGTCAATTAGCACATCATAAGGAATAATCACAACAAGTATATCACAAAGCACCCACATCAGACCTGTTGTAGGTTTTGCTTTATATACTAGTACAAATCCCCACTGCAATATTTTTGTTGCAGCATCCAAAATGATCTGTAGTTAGTAAAGGTCATTCAACCTCTTATGTTTTGGCAATGTATCTAGTTTTACCAGACTGCTTCCAGCAATGAATAATCTTACTTCAAGGGCAGGTCAAAGTTTCTGAGAATATTCTCATTACAGCAAAGGAGATGGACAGGATATTGTGTGAAAGTGCGAGATTATGACTCACTTAGATAAATTAGCAAGAAAGAAAATGTACTCAAGAGTAGAAGGTACAAAGGTGATGGGGTCACCTATTGGCAAAAGTTGTAGGTGTCTATGAGGAAAAACATTTCATTTAACACACCGAGTGCCAGTGTCTGGAATTTTCTGTCCCGGTGGTGCAAATGAAAGTGGCCAATGAATTTAAAAGGAAGTTAGATTCACACTTGAAGGAAGTAAACTTCCAGGGCCACAGTAAACAGAATGGGGAAGTGAGACTGACTGAATTGAACCATCGAGAACTGGCATGAATCTGACGAGCGAAATGTTCTTCTGTAACTCTCTGATTAAAAATGTTTGGTCAGTTTTGATTCAGATGTGGATTTTAGAACGTAATTGCAATTCACAATAAAACGTGAGTGCTTTTGCAGTGGTAACAATAAAAATCTATCAATTCTAATACCAGGACTTCCAATGTTGACTTCCTCAGAGTGCACAATTCTTGATGATGGCCAATCCTACTTTGTACTCAGGAAATACTTACATTGGCCCAAATCTATGGTACAAATACAATCAATCCAATAAATCTACTCCAGTGTTTGCACTCCACATAAGATTTACATTTGCTTTTTCACATCTTTCCCCATTGTAGATATACAACTTGTTTGAATAAAAGCAGATTGATCTGCATTAGTACCTTGTCGCTTCTTTTAGTTTAGTTATTACCTCTGTCTTCCCCACATTGCTATTATCAATGTGACCGTATCAAAAAGACCACATTGTTTTCCTGAAGTGGCCCATCTCAGCTCCAACTCACCTAACTTTTTCTCTCGTGGGTCCAGTGTTCGTTGAAGTCATGCATATTCAGGCATGAGTCTTGTACCTGAAACTTTTATATGTGTCCTTTCTCAACTTGCTTGAATTCCCCCCATTCTTTCCCCTTCTCTTTGAAGACTCGGTGTTTACTCCAGATGCTACTCATTATGTTTGCCAGGGATCCAGGCAACGTTGCAGAACTGGTGTATGATGAAATACTAACTATCACTGTAAAAGGCATGGAGCAGTTTATCAGCATTTTCAAGAAGTGCTTTGACTCCCTGGATCATTTGGAAGAAACTGTGCAATCATTTCCAACCAGCTGAACAGCAAAATGTACAGGAAAAAGAGGAAGACAAGCATTACCGAGTGGAATGGATGCAGAAGTAACATTGACTACAAGTGATCTGCTCTTGGCCTAGATTCTGCAGGTGGTAATTAACTCCTTCTCTAGCCCAGCCTCCAAAGTAGACATAGAATGCATCAAGTAATGCTCAATGTTCAGACAAACTGACCTTCCTGTTCCTGAGTATGTGAGAGGCATCAAAGTTTTCAGCACCTGAATTGAAAGAGGGATAAGTGCTAGATTTAAGCAAGACATGTGCCTTGTAAAGCAGTTGCATTTTATCATTTAGTGTCTGTAATGTAGATGGGAGTAAGGTGAAAGAGGATAAAGTCTGAAGTAGCCCAATGCAGCATATCTCCTCGAGTTGCCACTCTGCATGGGTGAGATTGATTTTCACTATGTGTCTATTGTGTGTTATTAATAGAAAGAAATGATGGATTCTTGCACACTGGGAGTCTTCTCTACTGACCCTTGTTCAATCTTTGCTTCTATTATTTTCTGGTGTGGAAAATGAAATAATGCCTGCTAATTTGGTATGAACTATACCATGCTCTCAAAGGTATTTATGGCATATTTGTCTCTGTTTCTCATACCACTGAAAAGACAGTAAAACTGGCAGGACACTAACTAGATCAACTCATTTCATATCCTTCAAAGTGGAGCTCCACCATGACCAGTGCATTCATTTCCAAGTATTATAGATTTTTCTTTTAATTAAATTTTCCCCTCTGAATTGAGTCATGTTGTAGTGACTTGTTCCTGCTTATGAAATTATTGTTGTATGTTTTTAGATTGTAGTTTCCATAATTTTGTCCACTTTCCAATTCTCAGCAGGAGCATGGTATATAGGTTTGGGCACCACACTGTTAGAAGGATGTGAGTGCATCAGAGAGATGCGGAAGAGAATGGTTCCTGGGAAAAAAGACAATTCAGTTATGAAGAAAGTCTGAAGAAGTTGGGTTGTTTTCCTTGGAAAGAAGAAAACAAAGAGGCGACCTGGGATGAGTTTTCAAAATCATGAGGGATCTGAACAAAGTAGATAATGAGAAAATGGATCATGAACCAGAAGGTATACTGTTAAAGTGTTTTGCAAAAGAAGCGAATGCAAGGTGAGATTTTTTTTTAATACAGGGAATTGTTAGGGTCTGGAGCTGTGGTAGAGGCAGGTTCAATTGAGACATTCAAAAGGGCTTTGCTTCCATTTGAATAATCATCCCCAATACGTGTGGTTATGAGGAAAAGGCAGCACATTGCCACTGAATCAAAAAGCTCAGATAGCTAGTGCTGATACAATGGGCCGTATAGCCTCCTGCACTGACACAATTCTGTGAATCTTGTCTCGAGGTCCTGTAAGGATTTTCTGCTACTTTGAGTCCTTGAGCCCCAGGCAAACATTTGCACACATACTCATATGTGTCTTGGTCAGTCCTTTATGTTGTGGAATTTCCAATTGTTGTTCACTTGTTTGCCTGATTCATTTATGCAGAGGAGTAGGAAGATGAGGAAGTTTGGGCGACACAGTGGCTCAGTGGTTAGAACTGCTGCCTCACAGAGTCAGGGACCCGGGTTCAATTCTACCCTTGGGCGACTGTCTGTGTGGAGCTTGCACATTCCCCCCATATCTGTGTGGGTTTCCTCTGGGTGCTCCAGTTTCCACCCACAGGCTAGGTGGATTGGCCATGCTAAATTGCCCATAGTGTTCAGGGATGTGTAGATTAGGGGGGGTTATGCGGGATGGGTCTGGGTGGGATGCTGTGAGGGTTGGTGTGGACTTGTTGGGCCGAAGGGCCTGTTTCTACACTGTAGGGATTCTATAATATTCTATCAAAGTTTAGACAGCGTCAGGGAATACAGGAATACATACAAGTTGGGAGAGCTGACAGAAATCACACAGATGTTCAGAGCAGAACCATTAACCTGAACTGTTTGTGTTCAAACAAGAGACCATGAGAATCCACATGAGCACCACCACCAGAATCTGTGCAATACAACAATTTGACTGCAAAGACTGAGCCCCTGGAATTCAAATCTCATGTTTCTGAGGGCTGCCAGCCTCTAAGCACCACTTTTAACTCCTTGTAGACTTGAATCGAACTCTGGCATTATCACAACCTAATTTACACTTAATTTACAATTTGCTGATTGACCTCAAAATTGTTGATGGCATAGGCAACATTACATTTATAAAGTATTGATACTGTTTACCTTTATCTCATAACTGTGTGGAAGTTTACAAGTAAATTTACTTCCAAATATGTTTTTGTGCATGTGTCACTCATGTGCAGAAAGCAAGAGATTTTTGGCTTGAAAGGATTCAAAGTATATCTGCATAGTAGCTGACCAAAAATAACAATACTTCAGTATTTTCTGCAACATCTGTTTCAATCTGCACAGGCTGACTGACTTCACATTGTATCAACCTCAGAAAAAAAATGTATGTTTTCAGAAAAAGCAGACATTTATGGAGACTGCAAGAAGCCATAAGTAGCGATGTGATCAATCACGAGGTAATCTGATTTTACTCATGTCCCAGGACACTCAGAGAATACGCTGCTCTTGAAAGTGCTGTGGAGTCTTTCATAATCACGTGAGAGGGAAGCTGGGACATCAGTTTAAGATTACATCTATTTAAAAGGGACTCTGACAACATTACATTTCCTCAGTATTGTACTTTAGTGTCAACCTGGAATATGCGCTTAAATCTCTGCTGTGAGGCTTCAATCCATCACTTTCTGACTGAGAAACTGAGTACTGCTAATGGGAGACAGGAAATAGTTTTATAATTGTATGGATGAACTTGAATGCTCCTGCCTCATGTACAGTTGCCAGTGAAATGTAGAAATTCTTACTATGATACAGTATGCAGGACTGTAGATTTGTGCTGATAATTAGTATGTTCTTGATCGTTGTTAGATTGCTGAGAGATGTGAGATGTCACAGAACACAAAGAAAACTCAGATGGAAGGATCAATCGAGAATGTATATTGATTCCAGGCAACTCGATAGAAAACAGTGAGGCACAGCTTCCAGAGATCAAACTGTCAATCAACCCTTTCCTCTTGCAAACAATTCATGAACTCACAACATCCTGAAGGATTAGAAAGGAAAAGGAATAAGATACATGGGCGCAAAGTGTTTTCAAAGAAAGATAGCTTTGGAATGTTATGTGTTGCTGCGATGCTGATTAAAAGAGATATTGATTGTAAACAAAAAACACTGGAAGAAGGAGAGTTAGCACAAAAGCTGATAGTCAAGGAGAATTTTATTTATCACCTTTCGTTTTATCTGCTTAATCTACTGTCTGCCAAGTGGCAGAGGCCCCCACTGCATGAACAGCCCTTGTTGCTCGCGTCAGTCTGCCATGCTCCATTATGAATACTGTTGTTATGGTTAAGGTTACTACAAAAATGATCTGGAGGCATAAGGTTACCTGGTATGAATAAGGCAAAGCATATTGCAGAACTGTATAACTACAGTGCCACGTTTGGGCAGGCAGTGATAGGAATGCTGGTAGGTGCAGAAGATACCTCTATGTTTTATTGACCATTTGTAATTGAACACCCTTTTTTATTTGAAGTATGATATTCCTGTCAATTTGTGTGTAGTCCATGTTGCTTCTCATTCATATTAAAATTAAAAAAAACCTACAAAAGGTGAAATTGCATTAGTAATTTCATTATTTGAGGTTCATTCAGTAAAATCAGTTATATTGATTTTTGCTTCTTGTGTTGAAATTACAACAGCTTCTGTCAGACTAACAGAGGGGCGTAAGGAAGAAAATAATGGCTGACTGTAAAACTAAGACAATATTCCCTTAGGGCATTTTGACAAGTGTCAACTTTTACTAATCCAGTGAAAGTAAATTTTTGGTAAGTTACAAATCAAAATATCATATTAATCAGACTGCTTCATGAAAATAACAAATCATCTGCATTTTGTGAAAAATGCAATCACCTGAAACATTGACATAAAATCTTTGACATTGCTATCCAGAATCTGATAGAAGCTGAATGCCTTGTGTAAAACCCAATTCAATTAAACCATAATATGAAAAGAACAAGTCTCTCGCAGGAGAACAACTGAATTGTTAATCTGCAGAATGTGGCCATTTGGCCCATCAAATCTGCACCATTTCTCTTAATGAATAGCTCATACAATGCTATTTTCCTGCTTTCTCCCCAAAGCCCTGCACATTTCTCCTTTTCTAAATGACTGTCTATTTGCCTTTTGACCAACTCAATTGAGTCTGCCACCACTGCACTCTCAGGTGATATATTGCAGACCTTAACCACTAGCTGTGTGAAAAAGCTCTTGTCTTGTTTTGTTAATTATTTCAAATCAGTGCTCTCTCATTTTCAATCCTTTCATAAGTATGATCAGTTTCGCCTGATCTACCATGTCCAGAAAGATGGTGATTTTGAATATCTTGAAGGAGTGGCAATGTGCACTGTCTCCAATAGCACTGTCAACTACTTTCAATGACAAGTGAAAATGGATAGGATAAGCACCTGTGTTGCACCAACATTGGTCAATTTCTTGGTAGACATGTTAGGTTAAAACTGCCTCCAACTTTAGGACTTAGAGCCAGAGGATATTTTTACTTTACGTTTAGCATGTTGCTAACACATATTTATCAAAGAATATCTTCATCTTGAAGAGTTAAGTTTAAGAAGTAAAATACAGGTTTTATATTGGCTTTGGAAAAGCATCAGCAAGTGGAAACACCTTGGAGTTTCTGCCTTCCCAACAAAAATTTTCTTGAACTATTAAATATTTCATCAGCATCAAGTTATCTCTGAGGAGCCATGATGGAAGATTTGATGGCTCAACTTTTGCAGTAAGATTAATGGTTAGGATGTGAATGCACACAATGATTAAAGACTAAAACGCACAGCCACATCTGCCACCTGCGCAAAGCAAGTGGGCTGAAGACACTTTCAAAGTCATGTGGAAGTTGCTAACTCTGACTGGACCATATTCCTGGAGGTTTTATCATGTGCCATTTGATCTCGATCAAATTGCAGTGTAAGCCAGTCAAAGCTTTTCGTTCTATAGGATTGCCTGCTGACCCAACTTGGAAGTAGAATCTCCTAAGTTTGGTTGTTTTCAATCCAGGAACAAAGTGGGATTTCTCTTGTTTGGTCTGAACCTCTGTCATTGGGCTGGAATGCTCTGCCATTGAAATGACCTTGTGAGAAGACCTATCCTCCTCCTTGCTTCTCACACCTCTGTCTGTGCTTTCGTATTTGTGGCTGGTACAGTATAAGGTGTTAGAACAGCCATTCTGGATGGATACCTAACATGAAATGAATGGATCTCATTATCCATCATAGTCTTTTGCTTTTCTGCAATAAATTTTGAAATGCTAAAGTTCCTTCAGTAATGGAATTTCAGCCATTTCCAAGGAACTCAGAAAGAAGCTAACAGACAACAGCAGAAATGTTTGCTGCATTCTGTAGGCAGACTAATTTAAATGGTATTGACCCTTCAACTGGACAACAAACAGGAAAATCATTTGAATGGCCCACAACCCCTTTATTTAAAACAAAACACGTGCAAAAGACTTGAGCCTTTCTTTCAAAATGCACCCCTAAGGTTTCGTGATGTTTAGGTTAAATTCACTACCCATCAGCTCTTTCAAACGGAACTATAGTGACTTTTACTTTTTGCTTTCTGCACAAATGTTGTTTTTGTAAAATTCAAACAATATTTTAAAAAATGAATAAACCCCATATCTTTGTCCCTGCTTGTAGTTCATGGGGTAATAAGGGACATTGCATGTCCCAAACCGTCTCCTTTCACCTGTAATTGCTGGGTGAGGTTCTGCCACCCCTATACTATGCTTAATTTGATGGCCCAATGTCAATCAAGTTATGTAGAACCTTTTCTGCATGTTCCATTTATTTTGACACCTTCTATCAATAAACACTGCAAAATGTTGACTATTAATTTCACAGCACAAAACAACAGTTTTGCCAAAAATCACTGCTATTTCAGTTCATTGCAATGCTACATTTAAAGTGTAACAGAGTAAATTGTTATCTCATTCTGAGAGTGTCTCAATCTTGTATATGTGGTGCCAAACTTGCACTCTCTTTTACTCTGCATGATCAACCTGCCTTGCAATATTTTAGAAACAGTTTTGTCCATTCCTTCATGTTAACTAAGCACAAAAAATGTGATTTTCGTTCTGTCTTTTGCTCTTTCAATGGTTTTGGGTCCTTCACTGGCTTCAATATGTAGTGAAATGTACCCTAGGTGAGAGTTTATGCTGACTTAAATATGAATTGCATCCCAAATTGTTCTCATTTTCAAAATTATTTTCCTTCCTGAGTTCTTCTCGTTCTTTTGCATATCGCCAAGCATGTAATTGACCAAAACCATGGCAACCAGCAGCAGCATTTAAAATATATTTTTTACACATGCCTTAAAAACTATTTCATGATATAGCTAAGAATGACAACCAGATACAAATTGCTGAATGCAGCTGAAAATGGGTTTATCACAAAATATAAGCATTTTTCATCATTGTCAATCAATGTGAGTGCTCCCGTTTTAAGTTTGTAAAATTTGCTTTAAAAAGTCACTTAAAGTGTACATAGATCTATTTTCCAGTAATATTGATGTTCAGAAGTCAGTTTATTAGTGAATTTAAAAATGGTGTCAGTAAAAATATTGAAATGTATCTATTGCTGTCCTTCTGCCCTGTAGAAACAGAACTGTAGAGCAGATTTTTGGAGCTACCTCAATTGTGTACAATTCGGGGAAAATCCACCTCATGATCAGTGTCCTGCAGTGATGAGGGGAAGGAGCTACTAGCATGAAGAGCTTTAGATGAATGAAAAACAATGTGAAATCTTATTTTCCACTAAACACAACTGGTGTTTAAAATTCTGCAATCTTTCTACCTGGTTACCCTAATTTCAGATGACTTGTTCCAAGAAAGCCAATTCAACTGAGTAGAACATCTAACACACACCAAGTCTATGACTGGAGTTGAGTACCGGGGGAATGAAGGAAGAAACTCTGATGTGCCAGCAAAATACATCTCTCATTCTCGGAAATCCCAAACAATGGAAGGATGTGGGATCCCTTGCCTATGTTGCAATCGATAGATTTGATAAGGAATAAAGAAACCATTGAGTTTGCTTGTGATGATGATTGTGCTTTGTGACGAGATGATAAAACGGTCTACTCATAGGCAGCTGCTGATCAGTAATGTGAGCGGCACTCAAGGTTTCAGGCAGTCCTATTGCAGAAACATAATTGAAAGTTAGGGTTAAAATTAATGGCTAAGAAACTTGTCTTATTTGTTGCACAGGTCAAGAATTTGCCTTGTGATTAGTTGGCTGGTTCCATCAGCGCTGGCATTAGAGTTTAGAGTTAGCTTTATTGTCACAAGTACTCTCACATGAGTACAGTGAAAATTTTAAAATCACCACTGATGGCGCCATCTGAGGTACCAAGGTACCTAGGTATAGATTCTCAAATACAAATTCCAAGGTACCTAGGTACAGATTCTCAAGTGCAAATTCTTAGGGAATTAAAAAAAACAGAAAAAAATAAAGAAATAAGAGGTCCAGCAATAAATTAGAAGAATAGAGAAATAAGTGTTCAGAATAACAGTCCTTCCAACCCAGACCACACAGGACTTCACCTCAAGGCTGGGAGTGCCAGGTGTGGAGGCCATGCTGAGGGTGGGAGTTCGAGTCCACACTGAGGGTGGGTGTTTGAATTATAGTTTTAGGATTTTATCTTTTTGTTTTTATTTCAGCAAGAAACAGTATAGAAACTATTGATTGTTTAGTTCGAGATCACTGTAGTTGGTGCTCATGGCAAGATCAATGAAAGTGTGAATTTAGCTGTGTATAGAAGTTGACTTTTTCTTTCCTTCATGTTTCTACAAGTTTTTGTATGTATTACCATGGTAAAAGATAATGTTTAAAAATCGTGCCCAGTTTTGAACATGTGAGACATAGGTTTTTTGAGGGATGTACTTGATACCAATCCGCCCTATTTAAGGGAAGTGGCTGCAGAGATAATGGAATAATTCGCCAAAATATTTCAGAACTCATTAGATTCTGTCAGAGTATAGCAGACTGGAAAACCATTACTGTGATGCTTTTGTTCAAAAAGAGGCTGATGGAAATGAGGAATCTATAGGCCAGTTAGCCGATTATCTGTCGTTGGGAAAATGCAACAGCCCATCATTAAGGAAGAAACAGTAGAGCATTTAGATAGTTGTCATGCAATCATACAAAGTCAACATGCTGTTGTGAGAGGGAAATTATGTTTGGCAAATTTTTTAGAATTTTTACAATGTAACAAGCAGAATCAATAAAACAGGAACTATTGGATATAGAGTATTTGGATTTCTAAAAGACATTTGGTTAGGTACTGCATAGTTTTACACAAGGTCTGATGTCATGATATTATGGTAATCTATTAGCATGGATTGAGGATTGGTTTTAGATAGAAGACAGGGAGTCAAAGTTAATGGGTCCTTTTCAGCTTAGACAAATGTAACTAGTGGAGTGCCACAATGATCAGTCCTACAGCTCAAATTATTTACTATCTACGTTAATGACTTGGGGGAGGTGACAACATGCATTGTATCCAAATGGCTGCTGATACAGTAATAGATGGGAGGGCGTGATGTAATGACACATAAGAAATCTGAAAGGGGCTATAAATACATTGAGTCAGTGGGCAAAAACCTGGCATGTGGAGTAAATTCAAGATGATTGGCATACTTGGAATTAGTGATGGGTGTTCTGGACTGAGATTCTGTTTAGAGTGGTAGACATGGTGGGGTATGGAATGGAAATGGTTCAGGGTCTGAACAAGGCAACATTATTGTGATATCATAGGTATATGAGGATATATCTGAAGAGAGACTGTTTAATGAATGAATATTTCTTGACATTATCATACAATTTTGCAGGATAGCATTTATCGAATGACCATAAACGCCAATTACAGTATTTATTAGAAGGCATTTCCCAGTTGAGGTGAATTTTTTCCATTCTAAAGTGAATCAAGCTCTTACTGTGCCCATGTCCAGTGACCATGCCCCTTTTAAAATGCTCTTCACTTTAGCCCAACTTTATCTCTGTAATCTTAATGCATTTCTACTTTTATGTATCTCATCGTGTTTATGTTTCTTAGTGTAATTGGGGAACGAGCGGAGATGGTTGAATCATTTTAATATGTGCTCAAGAGAAATATTCCACTTCCGATTCCAACCAGTGTACAGCCATTTATTTGCATATCGAAATTATCTAACGCCAGTTTAAGACTTGGATAAATGACAATTTTTTTTCTCCATAACCAATATAACAGGTGGCCAATTTCTGAATGGATGCGCATGATTCCTGCCTATTAAATTGGAGACTATGAAAATACAGGTAAAAGTTGCCATAGTCCCATGTTTTCATTAGAGAGAGATGGTTGGTGGGTGGTTTAACCTGAGGGTCACCACATCTTAGGAAAGGGCAGAGGTTAAGAAGCAGAGTCCTTCATGGTAACCTCAACCGATGTGGGAATTAAACCTATGCTGTTAGCATAAACCTTTATTGCAAATGAATCATCCATCCAAATGAGCTAAACAAGCCACTTAACTAAATAGCACCTGATAAATCATAGGATCCCTACAATGTGGGAGCAGACCATTCGGCCCATATCAACTCTCCAAAGATTGTCCCACCCAGACTCCCTGCCCAATAACCCTGTATTTTCCATGGCTAATCCACCTAACCAGCGCATCGTTGGACTATGAGAGGAAACTCTCACAAAGACGGGGAGAATGTGCAAACTACACACAGTCAGTTGCCCTAGGGTGGAATCACATCTGGCTCCCTCGTACTGAGAGTCAGCAATGCTAACCACTGAGCCGCGATGCAGTGACACCCAATTTTTTGGCCAGAATGTACATTCTAGCAAATCTGGCAAGAGGGATACTAATAATCCTTGGAAGTACATTTGGTTGCTGAAGAGTCCTGAAAGTCAATCTCTGAAAGGCAAGTTCATAACCTAATATAGAGTGAAAGGTACAAAGAATAAGTTAGTCCAGTTAGTAGCATTGTTGAATTGCACCTGAAATTAAATTTGCAATTCCAATTAAATGTGTTAAACATCGCAGAATAACCAGTGTAATCCGACTTAACAAATACAAAATAATTGCATGCAGTAACGGTTCAGTAAGTTATTGCAAAGGCATATATAAATAGTAAGGCCCCTTTGCGGCCTGCTAAAATTCTCTCCACTGAAGGAAGTGTCAAGTGTCCTTATGCATGGTTTATTGTGTAATGGAGCAGAGAAACACAGAATCCTTTGAAGAAAAAGCAAATTTGTAGCCTGAAAAGCCGTTTATCTCATTGGTTGACACTCAATGCAAATTTATTATCAAATGGACATTAAAGTTCAGAGGTGTCACTTGCTTTGAACTGTTCCTGTAGTCATGTAGAGAATATAACTTTAGCTAAGCACAACTTATCAAGTTACAGCCAATTCTTCTTGTGCATGCAATCAATCTGCCATGAAATTGTGCATAAAACTCAGACGTTTCACACTGTCAGCAGGGGTGATGGCATGACTTGTTTGTGGTTGGTATTTCATAATTCCATAACACTTTCACAGATCAGTTGATACACGTGCCAAAAGTAATTAAAATGTGAAGATGAGAATGGGGCAAACATAACACAATCATCCATGATGCTTTCCTGTATAACTGCCCATCTTGATTGTATTGTTTTGCATTGTTGAGCAGAGAATTGGTTACATTCTAATTCTGCTATCCAGAATCTGTCCAATAATATATGAAATTAGTAATCCTTCTGTCTTGCTATTTCGCTGAAAGATGTGCAAACAGATGCCAGTTTTTCAATTAAACCCATATCCAAACCAACCTCTTTCCTATTATTCGTTATAAAGACAGATGTTAGGGGTACACTGCTACAGCTGTGACTCCAGCTGTTTATGGGACTTATATACTAATTATTTAAATATAATGTTCCAAAATAAATGAGTCTTGGCAGGAATAAGAACGCTTTTTATTAATTTAATGCACAGAACAGAAAGATTCCCTATCTTATTCCTTCAGAATTTAGCTGGTCAATGTCCAAGTAATATGGACCAGGAAATCTTAGGTTTTTTTTCTGTTGTCTGCATTGCTTTAACACATCTCAGCCAGTAAGACATTCATTGGCTAAATATGGCTTTAGAACCTCTAGGTTAAGATGGGGAACATGACCAATTTGCATTCCTTTGATCAATTTTCAGTAATCACTCCTGCAAGTTCGGAAATTGGCTAAGTGCAAGATGGAACTCAGTTCCCTGCCTCGTGCACACAGCTCATATTTACACATAAGACTGTAAGGAATAGGAACAGGAGTAAGCTGTTTGGCTGTCGAACCTGCTGTGCTATCTAATATACACATCTAATATCGTAGCTGATCTGTTATTCCACACGTTCACTTTCATGTCCTTTCCCCATAAACCTTGATACCACTATTGATTAAGAATCTTTCGATCTCAGCCTTAAAAGTATACACAGAAACTGCCCCCACAGCTCTTTGTGGCAAAGTGTTCCAAAGACTGTTAACCCTCTAAGAGAAGAAATTCCCCTTCATGCCAGTCCCAAGTTGGCACCCCTTTATTCTGAGACTATGCCCTGGGTCCTAGACTCTCCCATGGGTGAAACATCTGCTCAGCATTTACCCTGTCAAGTTCCTTAAGAATCCTATATGTCTCAATGAGGTAGTTGGAAAATCAGGCAGCTGAACTTGCAGAGCCCTGTTTCAATATAAAATGGTAGTTATCGTAATAATATGATAATATCACTGGGCTAGTAATCGAGAGGATCACTCTAATGCTCTGGAGTGCTGGGTTCTAATCTCACCACTGCAGCTGGGGAAATTTAACTTCAGTTAATTAAAAAAATCAATTGCTTCATTATCTGGAATTCAAAGTAGTGTCAATAATGCTGTTATGAAACTACCATTGATTATTATCAAAATCCATTCGAGCCCACTAACATCTTTTTGGGAAGGAAATCTGCTATTCTTGCCTGGTCTGGCCTGCATGTGATTCCATACTCACAAATTTAGTTAATGCTGTAATGACCTAGGAAGCCATTTAGCTGGATAGAAATGCTATGGATACCAGAGAGATTGCAGCCATTCAACAACATGTCTCACAACCATCTTCTCAAGGACTGGTCTTGACGGTAGCACATCTCATAAATGAAGGTTCTTAATGCAAATTTTAAGACAAAAGCAAGGGAATTTCCAATAAAATGTGAATCTGACTGTTTATTGGTGTAAAGTCCCACCTTTGTTTTTTGCAGTGACAAGACACTATTATTCTGGAATAGACAATATGACAACCATTAGTGTGACTCACTGAACTCTTTGCTGGCAGAAGAAAATGTTGGCTTGAAAGCTGCCAACTGTTGTGTAAAGCAATTGTTCTGAAGGAGTCAATGTCCATGATACGTAGCTCCATCCATTCTATTCATGTAATACAATCTGAGATGAGGAGTTTCGCTCTGGATTTTGGAAGGAACAGTTGTATCCGTAGCAACTCTCTGAGGTCCTAGTAATTATACATAAATATAGTTGTAATTATTGCTGTTACTCAATAAACCTACTTATTATCTCCGAACCATACCCTGTAGATACACTCTGCTGGTATATCTTCTCCTTTTGATCATTAGATAGGCGCAACACAAAGCAAGTAATGATCTCAATGAGGAGGCGACAGCCGAGTGGTATTGTCATCAGCTTGTTAGTCCATAGATAAGGTCCTGGGGAATGGGGTTCAAATCTTGCCCTGGCAGATAGTGAAATTTGAATTCAATAAAAATCTGGAATTAAAAGGCTAATGATGACCCAGAAACCATTGATGATTGTTGGGGAAAAACTCACTGGATTCAGTAATGTCTGGCCAACATGTGACTCCAGACCCGCAGCAATGTGATTGACTCTTAACTGCTGTATGAGCAATTAGGGCTGGGTAATAAATGCTGACCTAGCCAGTGATGCCCTCATCCTGTGAATGGATTTTAAAAAGTCATTCTCCAGTAGCACATACTAGGAGAGATAACATGTACCAGGGCTGTTCATCTGTGCAGAGTGCCACACCAACAACGTATATTGTGGAACTGCTTTTGATTAGGGGTGGTGCTTAAAGTAAACAGGATACATCTTCTGACATTTTATAACTTGAGTCTAATGCAACCTGATATCTATTGTGCAACAGGATATTAGATTACTGTCTGCTTTGAGGCCAAAGAAGATCATTTACAAGGTGAGGAAGGGCTTTTAAAAATAAACAGTGTTTGTGTACAGCTGCCTTTAGTAGTAATTAATACTGATGCACTGTATCAACAAAGTGTGAGATGCTGTACACACTTTTTGTATGCCATTCAAATTCATCATTCCTGTCCTATTCTCATCACAATAAACTCAGTCATTCTTTGGTCTGAAAATAGAAATGGTCCGTTTGATGTGCAGGTTTGTGACTTGGTGGTGTGTATTGTAAAATGTTCTTCCTGATAAGAGTATGGTGACGGAAAGGAAATTTGAAACAAAAAAAAAAGACACAATGTTAATTAAGAACAGCTTCTGCAAGGTAACCTTCTGGTCTCTGAACCATTGTTTTCAGATCCGCACACTGGGATGGTGCCTTTTTTTCCTTTGTGCATGCCTTGTTTTTAATTCAATTTTCTGTATATTTGTGCTTGTGCCAGACTTTCCTAGAACCATGAACTAATTCCCAACTGCAGGGCTCCTCTGCACTGAACAGCAGGCTCTCAGTAAATTGCTTCTTTACAAAATAATTCAATCATCTTTCAGTGGAAAACAAATGATTTGAAACTATATGATCCTCAATGGATGTACAGAAAGCAGTTTTCTCGCATGAATATTTTCTCTTGGAGCTTGGAAAATTGAGTTTCCTCCAGCACTTTGTGAAGTCCAATGCATTTCCTTATATCTCTTCATTGCAATAAGCAAGCCTATCTATTTAACTATCTATTTGAGCATTCTGTGCATGTCACAACGTCAGCTAACTGGATTTTTCAAAAATAATTGGGCCTGAAATGCAAGAAAAATATAACAACACAAATAGGCCATTCTGGCTCCTGAGCTTGTTTCACCTTTCAGTTAAATTAAGTTTGATCTGTATCTTGGGTATCTATCCATTTGACTAATAGAACCCATTATGCCTTGGCTAACAGAAATCTATCAGTCATTGTCAAATTTTCATTTGCCTTGCATTGACAGTTTTGGCAGAGAAAATTCAAACTTCCATTACAAATGTGTGAAGAAGTGCTTCCTGATATCACCCTTGAACAGCTCAAAACTAATTTTAAGATTTTTTTGCTCTTGTTCTAGACTGCTGCACTAAAGGAAATTGCTTCTCTTAATCCATCCTGTCCAGTTATTTAACCATTGTAAGCATCCCCCCCGCAACTAGATCACTCCCTAATTGTCAACAATCAACACAACTTTGTCTTTACAACCTTACCTCAGAATTTAGCCATACAATATTTTGTGTATAATTGTGGCTGTATTGAATATATGGACTAATTTTGAGAATTCCATATGATGTATTAAATTAGAATCTGCAGCGGTTTTTATCACTTAACAGCGATGATAGCTACTGAGCTACTATCACTGTTTGACAGCTCCAAGGTGTTTAACACATTTGTGGTGCTTTTCTGGATGACACAAAATAGATGGCCAACGTATTCCCAACCTTGTGCAGCCGCAGTGTTGAGTGCATGCTCATTCTTGGCTTCCTCATGAGGTCTTCAACGACATAACTGCAGATATTCAGGCAATTTGATTCATTCCAACTGACAGAAATAAATCACTAAGTACAGTGGCACTAGACATAACAAAGGGTTTGGGCTAAATAACATACCAGCCGGAATGCTGAAGACTTATGCTTGAGAACAAACTATGCCAATAGCTGAGTTGTTCCAGTACAGCTACAACACTGGCATCTACCTGGCAAGATTGAAAATTACCCAGGTACATCCTGTCAACATGAAGCAGGGTAATGTAACACAGCCAATCACTGACACGCCAGCCTAGAGCCAATCATTGGTAAACGGATGGAAGTGTTGTTAAACAACCTTTACTCACCAATAGCCTGCTTGTCAATGCTCAATATCATTTGGAGCTCTAATTTGCTCCAATATCATTGAGATTGAATGCCCTTCACATCAACCTGGCAGCTGACCAAGTGTAGCAACAAACTCCAGGTAAATTGAATTCAGTAAAGATTAAGGAAGAAACTCTTGAGTGGCTAGATTCCTATGTATTGCAGAAGAAGATGGTTATGGTCATTCCAGGCCTATTATCCTATCACCTGAATATTGCTGCAGTTTCTCAGGATATTTTGTTAGGCCCAACTGCCTTCAATCTCTTTGTCCAGGACCTTTTGTTTTCACTCATAAAAGGAAATATTAGGCTATTAACTTAAGTTTACACAGTTTTCAGTTCCATTTGCACTTCCACTGTTAATGAAGCAGTCCCCCCCAACAATCCACAGGATCTTGGCAGCATCCAGCCTTGGGATGGTATATGGCAAGTAACATTTGTGCCACACAAGTATCAGATACTGACCATTTGAAATAAGAGAATAAACTGTTGCCTCAACACTCAATCGTGTTGCCATCAATGAGTTCTTCATCATTAATATTTTAGCATCACTGTGAATTAGAAACCAGCAAGCTAAACACAAAAATGTTCAGAGGCTGGATATTCAGTGGTGAGTGTCTCACTACTTGACCCCTACTGTCCAAAACCTAGCTACTAGCATAAAACACAAGACAAGACTGTGATAGATTCCCTTGCCTGAATGTTCACAAAACTAATAACATTCCGTGCTAGTCAAGACGGAGTGCCTCCATTTTCTTAACCGTCCAGTTGGCCTAACATTGTGGTGTGACTGCTGTACATTTTATAACTTTCCTGGCTACAGAATACAGTGCAGAAAGCTGTCAAGGCTTCTTGGGCAGTAAATTTCAACACTGAGACTTCCACCACTCAAATGACAAGGGCAGCAGGTCCACGTGAGTAACATGACTCCAAGTTGCCATCGAAGCCACATAACATGCTGACATGAGAGATAAAAGGTACTGCAGATGCTGGAGAATCCGAGATAACAAGCATGGGGCTGGATGAATACAGCAGGTCAAGCAGCATCATAGGAGCAGGAAAACTTGACGTTTCGGGCCAAGGATGCCTACCCTGAAGAAGTTACCCTCCTCCCTCCGGACAAACCTCAGGGCCTCTATCCGCCTCCCCCTCTCTCCCCATTTATTTCAGAACCCTCTTCCCCTCCCCCATTTCTGATGAAGGGTCTAGGCCCGAAACGTCAAGTTTTCCTGCTCCTATGATGCTGCTTGAGCTGCTGTGTTCATCCAGCCTCATGCTTGCTAACATGCTGACGTGTTCAGTTATTGTTGTCCCTTTACTTTTGCTCCAATAACATTCAGGAATACCATATTCAGCAGCATTATGGGAGAACCTTCAGATTAGATACACAGCAGTTAAAGAAGATAGCTCTGCAAGACCTTCTGAAGGGTAATATATACCAACATTGCATGCAGCACCCACGTCCTGAGAACTGAACTTTGAATAATATCGTTTCCCTGGAAACTGTACGACAGTTTTATATTTACATAGTGCTACAGAGACACTTGCAGAGTAAGGACTCCACACAGAGCTCTCACTCTGTGCTTGGCTCCATGCATTTTTTTTTGGTTTGTGCGTAATCTTGTTCACTTGTGAAACAGAAAGTCTGTTCCAGCACAACATACTTGCAGTTTGTCACTGCATTTGACAGGACTGCATTCTTTACATGAATTAATTCATAAATTCAAAAATTCAAAAAAATTTCTTAACTTTATCCTGAGACAACAAGCTGAATTTATTTGTTGAAAAGCAATTTTGGTAGTCACTGTATTCTATATCTAATCTGGCATCAATATTTTTCATAGGAAGTTAATTAAGAGATGAAGTCAGGAGACTCTTAAATATTAATTGGTATTTTATTGCTCATGAAAGGTTCTGTTAGAAAGATTTCTGGCTCTGCTGTTCAAATTGGTGACCAATTTAGCTGAATAGCATGCAAAGATATTTTGCACATACAATTGCCCTACAATGAAAGGTTGATGACAATGATTAAGACATTTGTAAGGGTGGTCAGTCATGGATTTATCTGAATATTTCTGTGCTGTAATCCCACGTGGTTCATTAAAGGCATGAGAACGTGCATTGGTACATGGTTGGTTATGCTAGTGCCAGCAATATTTATGAAATATTAGTATCTCATTCCTTTGTTGGAGAGCACACTGTCATCTGTGCATGTGTTCTTTCCATGAGGATGGTAGATAGAGTTATGTTAACACAGTACACAGACTAGAACCACTTTCAGGAATGTCTATCCCACCAGCTGTCAAAAGTGCTGTTTGAAGATGCTTGTTGCTTCAGCAATATTGGTCCTGGCATCCATTATCAATGCAAAACTATTGTGAACTGAGGTGAAAGGAAGGTCTTTGTTCTTCGAAGCTTCTTGTCAGACCGGTGCGTAGACATGGGATGTGTGTGGTCCAAGAGAACTCTGTGAATTTGACTGCTGTTAACTGAAAGGAGATTAGTGAAGAATAGAAGAAGGGAATTGAATAAAAATGAAAATATAGACAGAATTTTGCAGATAGTACATTACTGTGTACCACTGCAGTGGGATATGAAGTGTGAGCAAACAGCAAATCCCTCTTGTGGAGAAAGTGTAGCTTCGATTTAAGTGAGGTGAAATATTTTCAACTAGATATGAATGCCAACCTCTAGACTGCTGATTCTGATGTAACAAAATAAATATGTGTTCAATCAAGGCTAACACTTTGTCATGGACTTGTCAAATGTGGACTGAACTCATCAAATTCTTTTAAAATTGAAACTATATTCAATTACATTTACATCTGTCTATCCATAAGTGTTAAGTGATGGATATTTTTAACTGAAGCAAAAGAGTATATAAATCAAATAGCAACAAGTTTAAGTCTCACAGATGAAAAAATAAAAGGGCATTATCTGAGTATATATTGTTGGATTATATTGTTGCCCTGAGTTAAAATAAATCATAGATAAACAATTCGCTTCAAAGGAGGTATATCAGTGTAACATACAAATATACAAACCAGAAGTAGGCTGAGGCTGTTCAGCCCCGATAGTCTCCTTCACCATTCAATGAGATCATTACTGATATAATTATAACCACAAATCCACGTTCCAGCCTATCCCTGATTATTGTTCACCCCTTGGTTACCAAGAATCTGTCTACCTCTGCCTTTAAAATGTTCACAAGTTCACTATTTTTACAGGAAGTGAACTGTAGAAACTCACGACCCTCTCAGCAACAAAGTTTCATCTCATCTCTCTTTCAAATGGGCAACCCTTTATTCTTAAACAGTGTCCCCTAGTTCAACTTCAGCCCATTAAATGCAGCATCCTGTGCAGATCTACTCTGTCAAAACCCCTCAGGATTTTATGTTTCAGTCAAGTCTTATCTTATACTTGTAAACTCCGGCAAATACAAAGCTTACCCATCCAAACTTTCCCCATAAGACGGACTTCCACGTAGAAGTGGAACTACAGAACTGGGTGCAATCCTGCTGAAGGGCCTAGGCCCAAAACATCAACTGTCCTGCTCCTCTGATGCTGCCTGACCTGCTGTGTTCCTCTAGCTCCACACTGTATTGACTCCAAACTCGATCTTCCCATTTCTGTAGCATCTGCAGTTCTTGCTATCTCCATGATCAAGTTTGGAAACTTGTCAATTTGACAAACCCATCACCTTTACCAGGCTGGTGCCTAGAAAAGCATTTGAAAAAGTGAATAAGGAAAATAATGAAGAGAAAGACTTTTTATGATGTTTTAACATCCCAAGGCACATCAGAGTCAGTTGACAACAGTATAATTACCGTCATAATGCAGCTACTTTACAGAAATCAAGGACTTGCAAATAATAATGGGATGTTAACCAAATATTTTGCTGGTATTTGAGATATAAATGTTGGACAATGGTGAAGTTTCTTCTTAATTTGAAAAATACTATTAAACTGCTGTAGTTGGTTCACTCACCATGCTGGTTCGTTAGTTCTGTTGGGTAACATCATCAGTGCAGCCTCTGATGAAGTGCTGTTGTGTTTTCCCACCTGGTATTTAAACACTGGGGTCCGCTGGATTTGATTACCTCATTTCTGGTTTTCCTTCGCAGTGGTGTATATCTAGGGTCTAGTTCTATGTGTTTGTTGATGGCCTTCTTGGTGGAGAACTAGGCCTCTAGGAATTCCTATGCTTGTCCCTGTTGACCTGTCCTTGGATCCTGATGTTGTCCCAATTAAACTAGTGGTTCTCCTTATCCATGTGAATGGAGATGAGTGAGTATTGGTCATGTCTTTTTGTTGCTAGTTGGTGTTCGTGTATTCTTGTGGCCAATTTTCTTCCTGTCTGTCCAATGTAGTGTCTGCCGCAGTCCTTGCATGGAATCTTGTATGTTATGTTGGTTCTGTCTATAGCGGGTAAGGGGTTTTTGGTTCTTGTTAGCAGTTGGCATAGGGTTGACGTGGGTTTGTGTGCTACTCTGATGCCTAATGGTTGTAGGAGTCTTCTGGTTAGGGGTTTCGACAGAGTAGATCTGCATAGTTCAGAGTTGCGACAGTGTGTTGCCGCTCGTTGAAGTAGTATTTTAACGCAATTTCCTTTGTGGGTGTTAGGGTGGTTGCTATTGAAATTCAGTACTTGGTCGGTGTGTGTGGCTTTTCTTTGTACCTTCATCAGGAATTCCCCATTGGTCCTGCATTCTGCCATGATGTCCAGGAATGGGAGCTGTTCGTTCTTTTCCTCTTCCCTGGTGAATTTAATGCCAGTGAGAGTAGTTTATTAGTTGGTGTGTCTCCTCTAGTTGAGTCTGTTTGATAATGACAAAAGTGTTGTTCACGTACCAGATTCATGGTTTAGGTTGGATCTGCAAAGGGCCATGCTTTCAAGTCTCTGCATCACCGCTTCTGCCATTAGTCCAGTGATAGGTGACCCCATGGGTGTCCTGGTGATCTGTTCGTAGATTTGGCCATTAAAGGTAAAGTGGGTTGTGAGGCATAGGTCCAGTAGTTTCTGTATGTTGTCTGTAGAGATGGTGTCACTTGGGTCTTGTTCATTTAGTGGTGTTGCTAGTGTTTCTCTTGCTAATGGTATGTCAATCGATGTGGATAGATCGAATGACACCGTGGTCTCATAATCGTCTATTCTTATGTCCTTGAGGGATTTGAGGAATTCCTGGGCTGCGTGGATTGAGTGGGGTAACATGCTGATGAAGTGCTTTAGTCTTTGTTGTAACTCCTTGGCTAACCTGTGTGTTGGTGACGTTATCCAGCAGGTAATAAAACGTTTGCAAACTAACGAACCAGCTTGGCAAGAGAACCAACAATAGCATCCTCAACCCAAGCTACAAATCTACTCAAGCACCTTAAATACTATTAAAACGTTTATATTCACCTAAAAAAGTTTAATATTGTTACAATTAGGTGAGGGAACATCAGCTCCCTGATTTTTAACCTCCCCTGATTACAAAAACTGACTCAATCATTTCCATTGTTCATGACTGCTGATATACCACAGGAAGGCCAAGTTGCCTTGCTAAATCTTAACTGTATACTTTAACTTTAGTTGTTTTTATTTACTTTAACCCTACTCCTATACTATTAACTAAAATTGGAGACTGGTGGAAATTAGAAATTTTTCATCCTTCCTCAGAAATTAGTTCTGTGTCCTCGTGCCTACAGTATTTTTACTTGCTGTGTGCTATTTTAGAAATTCACATTTTCCAAAGTTGGTGGAGTTGAAATACAATCCCCAGCAGTAGCTGCTCAAAGGCCATTCAAATCACGAATTTCCTGTGATGTCAGTCATTGATTTATTTTCTTCTCTCTCATGGTTTTATCTGATGTCTGCACCTCCCTCCCTTTTTCTCTTTCATTCTTGTGATGTTTAATTTGGTATCCTTGCTCTCTCTTATGCTGTTTTATCCAGTGTCCTCCATCCCTGTGGACATCTGATGAAAGAGTGTGGGGAAAGACAGAGAGAATAGACAATAGACAATACAGCATGAAAGACAGATCAGACACAAGGTAAACAAAAATGCATGAGAGAGAGAAAGTGAACAGACACATCAGGTAAACAAGCATATCTCTCTATTCCTGCTCCTATGATGCTGCTTGGCCTGCTGTGTTCATCCAGCTCCACACCTTGTTATCTCGGAGTCTCCAGCATCTGCAGTTCCTATTATCTCTGATATCTCTCTCTCTCTCTCTTTCCCGTGCTGTTTTACCTTATGTCCAATAGGCAGATGCAACATAAACAGCTTTGAATTTTCAGTGAATAGTAGTTTTTCCAAGTTGCTTTTTGAGGTTGAGAGACAAAAAGAGAGTGTCTTCCAGTTCTTGGTAACAAGTCTCTTCCCTATTCTTGTCTCTTCCCTATTGCTCAAAAGCAGGTATTGAAATATAGTTCAGTGTATTTTCTGAAGTCCAAACCCATTGTCTTTATTCTAACCGAATGATCTTCTGGTGACCCTCAGCTCAAGGTGTAACACTCAGAAGCTGAATCAATCATGAAATACAGATCTGAGTTTCAGTCCCTTTTATAATGATGTTAATTTTGACTCTGACTGATCTTTGTTTGTTGATGGTCCCATGAGCTTAGCTAAAACTGGTTTGGTGATCACTGCAGCCAATTTTGGTAAGAATTTGTCCTTTTTTTAAAAATCCCTTTCACCCATGGAAAATGCTAGGATTAAAATTCAGATTTTGGAATTGTCTGTGTTTATCAGTATAACGATATGAAAGTAACAAAACCTTACACTTGTGACAATGCAACAATTATCATATCATAATGGCTCAACTGTATAACCCTCTAACTCAGAGGTAAAAATGCTATCACTAAACAAGGTGCCATTTGAAGGGATAGATAAGGGCCACAACTGAGGTCAAATGAGCTAAGAACTGAACACAACAATGCATGTTGACGTGAAGTTGAAGCATTCCAAGTCTGGGGTGTGACGGAATACTCTCTACTTGCCTAGTTGAGTGCAGCTCAAACACACGAGAAGTACAACACCATCCAGGACAAAGCATTCAGTTTGATTAGCACCTCATTCACTACCTTAAACGTTCCTTTCCTCCACCACTGCCGCGTAGTGACAGCAGTGTGTACCATCTACAGGATACACTGCAACAACTCAACAAAGCTGTATTGTCAACACCTTCCAATTCCATGACCTCCACCTCTGACAAGTAAAAGGGTGAAGTTTTAGAGGAACATGACCTCCTCTAAACTGCACATCGTCATTAATCAGAACTATGGCTGTGATTTTTTTCCATTTTTGATACTGGTGTGTCAGGTTACTAGAAATTGCCAGCCAATCAGAAAACGGCAGCTTTGAGTTCCTCAAAGTCTCATGTCATTCTGCAGTGGAGGGGATCCATCAGTGAGAGGGTGAATCTTTTTCAACTTTTTTTGTGTGTGTGTCTTGGAGGGATGGGGTTCAGGCAAGTTTAGAGGTAAAGGCAAGGAGGTATCTTTCAAAGATCACCTGCTTGCCTGTCATCCATGCCCACAATTGTCCACAATTTGGGGTAATTGATCCTGCCCCACAACCCCGAACTCAGCAGGCAGATGGCCCTGGTCTCCCAATTAGGTCTCCAGCAACATTTTTTTCCCTGATATGGAGAGAGGTGATCAGGTGGGTGGTGGCTTGTGACCCTTAAAGAGACATTAATTGACCATTAATTGTTGGTAAATTAACAAACTTGCTGACAGACCTTCTAGACAAGCATTGAGTTGCAGAGGTGCCAAGAGAAGGGGCTTCTCTCGGGACAATCTTGCCCAATTATTTCCCCTTCTCCCCAAATGTCACACCCATTCCAGGAAAGGAACCATCTGCCCTGTTTGACTGTTCTTTCACCGTGACTGGGTCAAAATCCTGGAACTCCTTTCCTAACAGAACTATGTTTACGCATTTAACTCATGGACTGCAGTGAATCAAGAACACAGGTCACCACCACCTTTTCAAGGAAAATTAGAGAAGAATGATAAATGCTGGCAAAGACAGAAATGCATGCATCCTGTGGGGGAAAAAATTGAACTTGGATAGCAAAGCTGCACATTATTAGAATACTACCAGATGGACGATCGAGACATAGAAATGACAGTGGGCAGAAATGCTGAAAGACAAACACAATAAATTTGATCTCACCAATATGACACTGGGGGAATGCTGCAAGTCAGATGGGTCAAGATTGAGGCAGCTCAGAATGGCAGAGCACAAATGTTGTTAATAAATTTGGGGACAATGTCTCCGAGCTTTCAGATGATGTTGCTTTGTGGTATAATGTTGATGAGAAATGAAAAATTGGAAAATTGAGACCTGCTAAAGAAGTGACCGTTGCAGAAAATGTTTCCAATATGATTAGTCACATGAAAATACAGCATAATAGACTAGTGCCATGACGGAGAGGATCACAGGAGAGGGTAACTGAAGGAGAAAGTGAATTAGCATCATGGAAAGACTAAGGGCAGATGGAGGGATTAGATTCCACTTGCACTGCCTGGAGAATATCTCTGAATATTTTGGTTAGCATGGCCTTGAAGCCATGGAGGTGTGTGTAAGGAACGATGAGAGAGTTATGTGAGGAATCAGAGGGCAGTACCATATGAGAGGACATCAGATGGTCAAATATAGGGAGACCTTTTAGGAATAGGATGATGACACAAATCTTGAGCAGAGGAAAAGGACCTTATGATAACTTACCTGAACATTTACTTAAAGATGGTAGCTAAATTGTCAGAAGCAACATGAGGACAGATTGAGAGACCACATAGTGATGCTTCCAGGGATGATCTTCATGACAACTAGGATTCTACAGAATCTAAAGTGTATTCGGCATCAGACGGGAAAAGCTGATTTCAAGTTAGGTGCAAACCGGTTATTGCTGCTTCATTTCCCAAAAGTTTCTCCTTGTTCTTTTATATGACTTTTCAGTCTTTATATGAGAGCACTTCAAGTGCAAATAACATTATCCTAGGTCTATATTGTCTATACTATGTGTTTTTACCTCTGACATGGCAAAACTGATCATGAATTATTTGTCATTATACAGACCCTGAATTTAGGATTAAACTTATGGTCATGAATTGAAAGGTCAAAGAAAAGTACCAATTAATGACTTAAGATACTTGCATATCATAATTAGTTTGACTGTAGTTGAAGTATTATGCGTATTTTATGTGACAAAGTAGAGGTGATTTTGCAGAAGAGATTTACTGTAATCATGGCAGGAATCAGACACTTTAATTAAAGAACAGAGAAATAGAGGCTGTTCTCTTTTGACCAGAAGAGGTTGTGAGTTATTGCGGTAGAGGGGTTGAAAATTTTAAAGGTTCTTGCTGACAGAATAAGGAAAATAGGGAAATCACTTTCCAGTAATTTGATTATTATTAGGCAGAAATGTAAGATCACCAAAAGAATGAAGGGAGGTAATTGGACAATATTTTTGGGCTGTGTGCAGGTTTGATAATATGTACAAACCCCAACTAGAAACAGGGCTGGAAGAAAAATATTGGTTCTTAGAAATAAATTTGATAAATGATAATATAATTAAAATGTTATGGTTTTATCTCAGCTCTTTCAATCAATAAGTGCAAATATTATGGGCTAAATTACTTCCTTCTGTATGATAAGACTCTGATTGGCTCCATATTTAGAAACATTTGAAGGCAGATACTGAGTTCTGTATCCCCCTCAACACCATTCACCTCCTTGTATAAATCTGCAAAGGTTTTAGCCAGAAGCCTGGCTGTGTAATGGACTGTGCAAGAAATACTTTGTACAAATAGTTTTCTGTTCAATTATTGAACAACTTAATCTTCTTTCTTTCAAAATGTTAGTTGTGTCTTTCTGCTTCTGTGCTTTTTTCCCTCCTGCAAATTAATCCATTAGTTTTAGCCAGAATTTATCAGCTGAGAGTGTGGTACCTATCACCATTTATAAATGATCGAAGAATGTGGTTGTAAGCTATCTGATATCAAGTGCACCATGCCATGGTTAAGGATAATACTTTATTCTCTGCCATTGCCTTCTTGTCAAAGTGTGTAGGATTTGTTTCAGAGAACATTTATTATGATTTTGAAAGTTGTTTTTCCACCATGGGCATAGGTTTGGGTGAAATACTGATTTTTAAACAATGATTTGGATTAAGGGGAATGTGAGAAATCATTTTTTTTTCACCCAGAGGGTGGTGGGAATTCTGAAACCAACTGCCTGTAAGGGTAATCATAGAATCCCTACAATTGTAAACAGGCCATTTGGTCCAACAAGCCTCCAAAAAGTCTCTGAAGACTATCCCATCAGCCTCAACCCCTCGCCATCCTATCCTTGTAAGCCTGCATTTCCTATGGCTAATCCACCTACCCTACATACCCTTGGACATCACAGGGTAATTTAGCATGGCCAATCCACCTAACCTGTACGTTTTGGACCATGGGAGGAAACCCACACAGACATGGGGAGAATGTGCAAACTCCACATAGACAGTCACTTGAGGGTAGAATTAAACCTGGGTCTCTGGTGCTATGAGGCAGCAATGCTAACCACTGAGCCACCGCGCTGTCTTAGTTGAGGCAGAAGCCCTCAAAATATTTAAGAGGTATTTAGATGAGGATTTCAAGCCATACAAGGCTATTGGCCAAATGCTGAAAAAATAGACTTAGAATAATTAGGTGATTATTTTTGGCCACTACAAATTCAATGGGCTGAAGGGCCTTTTTCTAAGTTGCAGACCTCCATGATTGTTGAGTGTTCGCTCAATAATAGCCATTGTATATTTGATTTACATTTGACAAATCTAAAAGTTAGATTTAACTTCTGAGTTCTCACTGAGGTCGAAAGACCAGATTGATTTCTATTGGTGTGGATAATTTTATACTGTGACACTGTTGTTTGCTGTTTCATGCTTACACAGAAAACCTGCATGACTTTCAAAAGTACAGGGATTTGTGCCTACAACTGAGCAACAGGTATCACTTAAGACCTGGTAAGGAATTAAGCAGGAAGAGGTGAAAAAGAAATAAAAGGGAAATATGAAAGTAGGTGAGAGAAGGAATGAGGACAGTTCAAACTTTTACCTGGAGAGAGAGAAAGAGAGACAGATAGAGAGATAAACAGCAAAGTCAAATTTAATGATTGTTGAGCATGAGGAAAGATAAAGAGCAATTCTTTGGGTGGGAGGAAGGAAGAAGTCAGGAATGAGTATTCTGGAAGGAAGAGAGGAATTGCAAAGATGAGAATTTGGGATTGGGTGGTCACTCAGTGACAGGATTAACCAAAAGGATGGGAGGATAAGACCACAAATACAAGATCATGACAAAGGGAAATACGAGATTGCCAACTTGAAATGAGTAAATTAGAGGGTGAAAGTCATAGTGGATCGAGCCTGGGAGCAAAGGAAGGAGAATATATCGCGTGCGGATTTGTCAGGAAAGGTAGCAGGGTAATCTTGAACTGAGGTGGAATCGGACAATTCGTAACATTGAATTGAAAGAAGTTAATTCGGGACAGGAAAAGCTGAAGATGAAGAGATTGTCTTAGAACAAGGTTGAAAGTTGGGCAGATGTAATTCTGCTGTGAACTGGAATGAGGGAGTTGGATGTTGATCAATTATCCTCTCGCTGTTTTGTGGAAATGAAATTCCAGCTGGTCCATTGGAATTTCAAATGCCATTTTGTTTTCTCTTTATCAGTTTAAATTATGAACTGTGAACTACCAAGGATTTCAAATTAATCAAACCAAATCTACAAATTTTAAAATAAAATAAAATCTTTTTTTTTCTGATGAGCAGATACCTTTAAAGTGCATTTCAAATTGCTGTTTACAAAAGTGGCACATTTGACCTCATTCTGACACAGTTCTAATGTTAGATTTTGCAGGTGTGAAGGGACAGATCCCATAGTCATAGTATAAAACCTTCAATCGATATTGCACATATTTTTAGTGAAAGAAAAAAAATCTTTCTTATCATCCAGTAATGAATTTCTGTTAAGATGCGAACGTGAAGAAAAAGAAAACATTCCTCAATAGCAAGGACAGTGCAGTTTTCATTAAAATTCAGCAAATGCTGCTTTTATCATTTAAAAAAGTCTGTAATATCTACAAGCAAAGTATTGAAAGTGCACCAAGTAACATGTAAATGTCCCAGTAATAAAATAAATTTTGTGCCTGGAACACTTACAATCAGTATTAGGTTTTCGGGTTATGTTATCTACCTTTCCAGCAGCAATGAAGAAATGGTGCCTATATTCAGGTGAAAACGCAAGCCAATTGTCAAATTGTTTTCAACGTGTAATCCAAGCTGCTGTTTAGTTAACCTACCAAAACCATTGGTCAGCTACTTTTCATAGTTGGCATTTTTGAATATATATGAGCATAAAATGTTGATATAAATAACGCAATGTCATATTTACTAAAGATTTTATTGCTTTGGACTCTTGAACATGTGTAAAACATTGCATATTCTGTCCCTTCATGTTTCTTTTGATTTCTCATATCTCTCCAAAAGTACCATTTGTTCTAAGTTGACTGTTGCATTGCCAGTAGAATCCATTACTGGCCTCATTACCCAGCTGAGAATCCTGCTTCTTATTTCTCCTGATTTTGCAGAGATCTGTTCTTCCCAGAGAGAGCAAGAACAACTGAAGGACAGTCTCTCCTGTTCCCTTAATGCTCATCTTATCTCTTCCCTATCTGTGTTTGAAAACATGAAGAATGCTTTCATTTTCCCTTTTCCCACTTTCCTGTCATTCTTTTAACAACTTGATTTCCCAAGAACGGTTTCTTCTCCTGCATGTTTTCGCATATGGTTCAATCATGCATAAGCAGTTTATCTGCAGAGTGCAGACCTGTGGTAAACACATAAAGTGAAAGAAGGATGAGTGTTTACCCACTACAGAGTTGTTAGTGTGCCTTTGTCACTTGCACCTTAATATCCACTGAGGACTATATTTCAAGTGAATTAATGGATCTCAACTCTTTAACCTTCTTCTCAATAACTGCAACAAATAATATGCCAGCTCTTAGTCCTTTTTATCTCTTGTCTCTGAAATTGCTGAAATTTCGATTGTAAATTTCTTTCATTTAAACCTGAGGAGTACATTTGATGTTGCTCAAGATTGTTGAGCATTTCAGCTCTTTAAATATACGCAGAATAACCATTTTTACCATTAGAGCACATAGCTCCTTGGGGAGTAATGCATGAATCTCATCTCCTGTCGGTTAATTCTTCTCAAAATTGATTTTGGTGGACACAGACTTCCTTCCAAGGGCCATGTGCCGAACTATGAGGAACATGGACTCCCAATTTGAGGACGTGCATGAATTACCCATTTCCCCACAGATGAGAATGAAAAATTCAAGCAAAGCTGGAATTGTTTTGTGGCACCAGTGAATTCAGATAATGGTACAGGAAAGGCTTGTGCCAGAAGAAGTAGGTGGAACTTGGTTTGAATTTTTTTTGTGACAGGACTTAAGAAGTCGGACCTTTTTTTATTGAGCGCCTTCACTCACTGTTTCATAAGCATCATCTTTATACTTAGGACGCTCTTTAAACAGGTACCAGTCTGAAGATCTTTGTTGTCTCTCTGATTACTGTCTTTTCTCAAAAGATACGGGATGTTAGATTTGTCAGGACAGTTCAAATTGTGGTATCCTCAGCTCTTTATTGTTATTTTTTCACAATTTCCACATCGTTATTAGTTTCACTGTCATCCATTTACCGACACCAGTGAAAATTTTGGGATTAGACCTTCAACTCATTATTGTCTAGGAGTGTTATGACCAGTGAAGTTCCCCATTGTATTAGAGTTCCTGATGGGATACCTTGAACCATGAAGGTCTGGCCTCATGAGGGGTGAACTGGATCTGCTTGGTTATTTACCTGACCTTTTGGTTGACTGCAACATGATTAATTTTATCTTCAATCATCCTCATGCTGCAAAGACTGCTGAAGTGCAAAAGGGTAGCTCATCACCACCTTGTCGAGGGCAATTCGAGATGGGCAATAAATCCTGACCTAACCTGTTACGCCCACGTACCATGAACAAATAAAATAAAAACATGTGTTTTAAATTTTAAGACCTGGTAATGCATTCAGGTAAAGGACATGATACTCCTTGTATTGACATTTGCTGTGTCTGATGCCTCGTTGGAATTTAGTTTTAATGATGAGGGTCCAGCTCACCCATGAAGAACCACACATTGGATCATGGCTCCCAGAGGGAAGCAATCACCAAGCAATCAGGCACTGACCTAAGCCCTCCGAAGAGGAAGAGATTCCATGAGCCCATCAGAAGCTGGCTGCTCTCCAGTACCTGCAGCATCACTGGGGCAGTAGTTGCCTGTACTTTACTCAGTCCTACAATCAGCATTGAGGCCTACTCTCTTCATAGATGAGTTATTAATGAGATGGGGGCTGCATGGAGGGGGAATCATCAGTCAGCAACTCAGGAAGGGGTATGGATAGCAAGTGCAAAGTTGGCAGCTTTTAACAGTACCCCATTTCCAATGCTGGAGTCTTTGACTGGGCACAGAGTGGCAGTGATCATGCCCCCACTGCCCCCTCTTGAAGGATGAAAATAAACCTGGCATGATTGGGTAGTCTCCTTGTGATAGAATGCAGCCCTTAGGTACCTATTTAAGTACCACTCATTAGGCAGGCCTTCCCACCTGAGCTTGACTTCAGAAAAGCAGCGGACTCTGAACTTGGCTCGTTAGGTACAATTTAATGCACCCAATGTCTTTGAAATTGCCATAACTACATCCATTAATAAGCATTTGGAGATTGTCCTATTGGTTATGACTAGTGAATTTCCAAATCAAAAACTTTCTCATATTTGAAATATATTGTGAGCTTTGGAAAATCTTCCAGGTCTCAATAAACTCTCGACCTTTTCTATAATCACATAAAGTTGAATTTCAGCTTAAAAATTACTATATGGATAGTCTTGCAACAGTTCAGTCTCTATTGTATTTGTTTAAATGAAAAGCCTCCCATAGCATAGAACTCTATCAATTTAGCCAATTATTGTGGATTCATCTGATCAGATTAAGTGTTTGCATTATTGTGCACCATGGTTGCAGACTTAAAAGCACACGACTATGCCATTTAACACGTTGTGTCTATGCTAGGACTCTCTGAGATGACCAGTTCAACTCTCCTGCTGCCTCCCATTGCCTTATACCACTCACTGCTTCAAATATTTAACAACTTTTATCTTCAAAATGCATTGCTGAATTTCTCAACAACTCCCTGTGATTAAGAATTCTGACTACCTAACCTGTCCTTCCTCCCACCTATCCCCTCCTCCCACCCCAAGCTCCACCCCCATCTCCTACCTACTAACCTCATCCTGCCCCCTTGACCTGTCTGTCCACCCTGGACTGACCTATCTCCTCCCTACCTTCCCACCTACACTCACCTCTACTGGCTCCATCCCCACCTCTTTGACCTGTCTGTCTCCTCTCCATCTATCTTCTTCTCTATCCATCTTCTATCCACCTCCCCCTCTCTCCCTATTTATGTCAGAACCCTCTTCCCCTCCCCCATTTCTGAAGAAGGGTCTAGGCCCGAAATGTCAGCCTTCCCGCTCCTCTGATGCTGCTTGGCCTGCTGTGTTCATCCAGCTCTACACCTTGTTATCTCAGATTCTCCAGCATCTGCAGTTCCTGCTATCTCTGCCAATTTTATAAGTTTGGAGTTGGAAGTGTCTTTTTAAGAGGGCTGCAGATACTCTGCCAGGAATGAGATACCAGAGTTGAGGCATATTACCATAGACAGCATGGAAAAATTACACACAGTGTTTTACTGGCATTGACTGGAAATCACTTGATGCTCATTACAAAGTTGCAAGTGGGAGAAGAAGAGACTTGCATATATACCACACTTTTCATGGTCTCAAAATGTCCCAAAGTGCTTTCAGGTAATGTAAGTACGTTTGGAAGTAGGAAAGATTCCACACCACTGCCTGTGATTACCTTGTGATCACAATTACTCTTGTCATAAGAGCTTCGAAAGACACGTATTAGCTGCAGTGGATTTGTCTTCAATACATCCATTGGGATCTTGCTGCAGTGAAAAGATTCTCTCAGGTGTGAAACATTTAACACCTCTACTAACACATAAATTGGGAAGGTAACACCTTTACATAATCACCTGATCAGATGTGTTTAATTAAAACTTGAGACCTGAGGGAACAATGTTGCTTCTTGAGCAGATTTTCATCTCATTTAACCGGAATTGTGCCACTCCCTTAACCTATAGGTACTATGGAGCCAAGGGAGTGGTGTGGGGATTCCCTCTGAACGCTGGATGGAGTGAAATTGGAAATGACTATAACGTTCAGCATATAATTTTGATATTGAGTTCACAAAGGTTTTCTTTCATGGGGTCGTAAATTGTAAATCCTGTAAACTGCAGGACAAAACATCTATAACATATTCATCTACTAACAAGCCTTTGGGAATATTTTATTTGTTTAAATGAATTTAGACTGAATTGCTCATAGCCGATACGTAGCAACAGGGAAAGGTATACAAATACATGTACAATGTAATCACCAGATAGATAGTATGTAGAGATTTAAATGCTGAAAAGCTATTATAATTAATTACTGGACTGGAATAGGAGCCATAATAACAGTGTCAGAATGGGGTGCCTTGCTAACAAACCAACCCACACTATTTTTAATTTGAGTCAAACTCCTCCAGCTGAACTTTTGTTTTCCATGCAATGATATTTTTCAGTTTAGGCTAAGGCATGAATTCAGTTTTCTGTGTGTATTTACCATTTAGTGCTCTCTTGCTGTAGAATCATAAAATCCCTGTAGTGTAGAAGCAGACCATTCAGTCTACTCCAACCCTCTGAGGAGCACCCCACCCTGTCCCTGTAATCCTGCATTTCTCTTGGCTAATCCATACATTCCCTGGATACCCTGGGCAATTTAGCATGGCCTGTCCACCAAACCTGCACATCTTTAGACTGTTGGGGACAAACTAGAGCACATGACACAGACATGGGAAGAATGTGCAAATTCCACACAGACAGTCATCCAAGGAGGGAATTGAACCTGTATTGTTAGCATTATGAGGCAGTAGTGCTAGCCACTGTGTCACCCACTTAGCTTGATTGTCTGTTCAAGTCTTTTCTTATCACCATTTTACCTTGCAGCATTTGTTATTGTCATCAACATGTGTTGCTTGGCTGTCAACAGATTGTGCATGTTTGCCTTTCGAACAAATTGAGTGATGGTAGCTAAAACTTTTGCTTGGATATTGTCAAATATGTTATTTAGCCGGTGAAACTCCCTCCTTTGTCAAATTGACTACACCATCTGTTGAAATCATTCCCCAAGCAGAAAGATATTTGAAAGACAATCTTTTGCAGTTGAGCCAAAAGCAAGCTAAGATCTGTCCTGTAAGATATCTTATGGTGCATTGGTAATGACCCTCCCTCAAGTCATGACTCAAGATGTGATGGCCACAAAGATGCGTTAAAACAAGGCAACTCAACAAGATTATTGTGGAAGAAGAACTTTCTAATCAAAGTGTTCAGAGTTGTTATTACATGCCTCTGGAACAGGTGGGACTTGAACTTGGGCCTCCTAACTCAGAGGTAGGGCGACGCTGCAACGAATCCGATAAACCTGTTCAGGCTTCGATGGAGCCAATAATGTCGTTAAATTAGTATATTTTCGAAGAGAGATACAAATACCTCTAGTTATTAAAAATTAAGTGTTGTTCACTATGTTCCTGTTTGTCGTCATTTTTTTACATCCGTATATTAGCTTAGATGGTCGCACTCTCACCTCAGTGGTTTGAGTTCAAGTGCCATTTCAGAGACCTTGCAACAAAATCCAGGCTAACATTTCAGAGCATTGCTTTGATAATGTTGCATTGGCGGATGTGGAATCTTCCATTTCACACATTAAACTGAAGCCCAATTCTCTGCTCTTAAGTGAACCTAAAAGATGCATTGACATGATTGTTCAACAGGTTATCACAGAATTATCTTATTGGCATTGGTAGCATCTTGCTGCGTGCAAATTGACTGTTGCATTTCCTACATGACAACAGTGATTACTGTTCAAATGGAAGTAATTGGTTGTCAAAGTGCCTTAGTTTGTTGTAATGTTCTGAAAAGGGATGTATGAATATCAGTCTTGATTTCACTAAGGAATAGATTTAAATGCTGACCAGCGCTCAATGAACTTGAGGGATTTCACAATGCTGCATTTTTGTGTCAGTGTAGTTTTGGAACTATACCATTTCAGAAATGTCCATGAATGCAGTCTATTTGGATGCAGTTTACAATTTAGAAATAAATTCAGAAGGCTTTTTTTTAAAATTATGAGTATCTTCTATCCATGTGTGTAGCTCAATCAAAAGAGGAGCTGTGTACTTCTTGGAATGAGTATGATAAATCCGTGAAAACATGAAATGATAGAGAACATCCTGCACACTGTCAAGGAAGATTCATTTTGTATTTCCCATAAGATTTTCACATATTTCAATATGTGTTAGAAAGCAATCGTGGAGCATTATTAAACTAAAACCTATTGTAAACTCAGAGAAAACATTCCCCAAGTGAACCAATTGTCCAATAAGATACTGAACCAGATTAATAGCCAGAAAGAAAGCAGACTGCAGACAGAACCTCTGACAACAAAAGATAAAAGAAAAGATGAACAAAGACAAGGGTGGCATGAGATAAATTTCTATTTTTGTGTCAGGTAATTAACTGCTAACATACAAAAAGTACATTTGAACATTCAGAAGCTAGAAGAGCGGAACCGTTATATTGTCTATCAAATCTGCTGCAACACTCAATGAGATCACGACTGATCTTTCACCTTGATTCCGTGTTGCTGCCCTGTCTCTTGGATTTTCCAAATGGCAAAAAAAATCAATGACTCAAAGTCATGAATATATTCAACAACTGAGCACCTTCAGGACAGCAAATTCCAAAAATTCACAGCTCTGCAAGAGAAAAGCATGCCTTCACATCACAGCGTTGAATGAATGACACCTTACCCTAAAGTTATGATTTTCTTATGGTCTCATCATACAGTGGAAACAGTGTCTCAGAATTTACCTATGCAACTCTAAAAATTCTACATGTTTTAATATGGTCACTCTTCATTCTTCTGACTTACAAAACAAATGAGCCCATTCTATTAAATATATTCTTACTGGGTAACCCTTCTATCCTTGGAATCAATGTAGTGAACCTTTGCTGCAACAGAGATAAAAGGTACTGCAGATGCTGGAGAATCCGAGATAACAAGCATGGGGCTGGATGAACACAGCAGGTCAAGCAGCATCATAGGAGCAGGAAAACTTGACGTTTCGGGCCTAAACCCTTCATCAGAAATGGGGGAGGGGAAGAGGGTTCTGAAATAAATAGGGAGAGAGGGGGAGGCGGATAGAGGATGGATAGAGGCAACCTGCTCACATCAAAGATATCCTTCCTTACTACAGAAATCAAAACTCTGTACATTGTTCCTGATGTGGTCTCACCAAAGCCTTACATAATGACAGCAGTGACTTCCTTACTCCTGTCGACTAATCCCCATATGATACAGGTCGTTGAATCATTTTCCTTAATTGTTTGCTGTATCTGTATGTTAACACTCTGTGATTCTTGCATAATGACATATAAATCCATTTAGAGTGTAACATTTACTTTTTCTGATGACGGATCCTAGACCCGAATCATTTACACTAATATGTCTCCGCAGATGATGCCAGACTTCTGAGATGTTTCAACATTTTTTTGTTTATTTTTATTTATGTGTGCTGCATGAAAGCAACCATAATTTATAACTTTACAACAGTCAATGAACTGACTAAATACAGTTGAAAATGCCCTGAAATTAGTATGCCTTAATCTCACACAATACAAGAACGCTGAAATCCTATTTTCAATATAACTATCACAGCACATTGCTGCATCCAATACATAACTGCATCGAATCTCCGTCAAATCATTGACATGTAACTTCTAGAACAGTGGTGTCTAGTTATCTACGCTGATTACACCATTAGGTTATAATTAGTTTTGTGTTCAGCTAATTAACAATCCATCAGAAACCTTTTTCTCAGCGCTGCATTGAACACAGCTAGGACCCTGAAATAGTTCTTCAATCACAATGGGGATTTGCATTGAGATTATTGTGAGTTTCTCACCTTAACATTTAAGTCTTCAATCATTCTGTTGTCCATTGCATAGCACATTGAACATGAAGACTCAGTCTTCTGCTGTGTAAATGTTGCAGCAAAGAACACTGTCATGGCCATGACAAACCCTACAGGGTGATGCATGATATGAGAAATTGTTGAAAAGTAGTTAAGGTGATAAAATTTATATTCATTGTTTTGGCCCATGTGAACAATACATATATATGTATCTGTATAGACAACTGCAAAGGTTTAATCCCTCAATCTCCTTTTTATATGCACTGACTTTGCAGACATATTAGGAAGTGTTTGTTATGCATCCAGAAAGACAGCATAGTAAACAAGATCAATTTAACAAATGTACATCATGCCATAGAGAATGTTATCAGAATCTAAAACTATTGCTCAGTTTTCTTCGTGGATTGTAAGATGTACTAATCATATGATGGGACAAATTGCCCACATCTGCGAATTTGATTCAGGTGACATCAGCGCTACATTAATTACCTGGGAAGTTCCTTGAGGCAATGTCTATGAAAGTTGAGAATTAATTTAGTAAATATAATTGCGTTTCTAAAAGGAACAAATGAACATAAGAAGGTTTTAAAACAGAAAGTGCTGGAATAAGTCAGCAGGTCTGATGCAATTTGTAGAAGGAGTTATAGAGAGGGCCAGAATCTTGCAGGTAACTGAACAATGTGAGCTGTAGCAAAATTTACAACAAAGTTGCAAAAAGAAGTCTGACGATATCTAACTCAATGACACTAGCAACTCCTTGTATGTTATAGGCCATTGCTGAGCAACAAGGTGAGATTCTTGTAAGGCAGGGGGGAGTTTCAATTAATATCAAATGCCTCATTAACCGCACAGCTTGCATCGTTGCCCTGAAACCCTTCAAACACGTATTTAAGCAAGCCCGGTGCTATAGCTACTTCTGCTTTCTCAGTACTCCCACTTCCTATAGACTAAGGGGGTGGCCATGCACACCTGCATGGGCCTAAGCTATGCCTGCCTCTTCATAAGATACATGGAATAGTCCCTCTTCCACAGCTACACTGGCACCATCTCCCACCTCTTTGTCTGCTCATCAACGACTGTATCAGTGCTGCCCTGTGCTCCTACGAGGAGCTTGAACAGTTCATCAACTTTACTAACACCTTTCGCCCCAACGTCAAATTCACCTGGACCATCTCTAATACCTCTCTCTCCTTCCTGGACCTCCCTGTCTCCATCTTTGGTGACCGCCTTGAAACTGACATCTATTTCAAGCCCACCGACTGCCACAGCTACCTAGACTACGCCTCCTCTCACCAACCCTCCTGCAACAATGCAATCCCCTACTCCCAAATCCTGTACCTCCATCGTGTCTGCTCTCAAGATGTGGCGTTGCACTCCCGAACATCCCAGAGTTCTCCTATTTCTAGAACAATCCAACAGTCCCCCTCCAATGATCGAAAATGCCCTCAACCACATCTCTTGCACTTCCCGCACTTCTGCCCTCATACCCCCTCTCCCCAACAAAAATAAAGACAGAATTCCCCTTGTCCTCACATATCATCCTACCAACCTCCGTATCCAACGTATCATTCTCCGCCACTTCTGCCACCTACAATCCAATCCCACAACTAAAGAGATATTTCCCTCCCCACCCCAATCTGCCTCTCGTAGGGACTGCTCTCTCTGCGACGCCCTCGTCCACTCCACACTCCCCACTAACTCCACTACATCCGGCACCTGTCCCTACAACCGCAGGAAGTGCTACACCTGCCCGTACGCCTCCCCCCTCACCTCCATTCAAGGCACAAAACAAACCTTTCATATTCGACAGGGGTTCACCTGTGCATCCGTCAACTTGGTCTACTGCATTCACTGCTCCCAATGTGGCCTCCTCTACATTGGTGAGACCAAGTGGAGGCACGGAGACCGTTTTATAGAGCACCTGCGCTCTGTATGCAACCAATGACAACATCTTCCAGTCGCAAACCATTTTGACTCTCCCTCCCAGTCCCTGGGTGACATGTCCATCCTGGGCCTCCTCCAATGTCACAATGACACCACCCGCAAACTGGAGGAGCAATGCCTCATATTCCACCTCGGGAGCCTACAGCCCAATGGTATAAACATGGAATTCACCAGTTTTAAAATCACCCCACCCCCAGCCTCATCCCATTTCAACCCTTCCTTTCATCCCCGCCTCCTTGACCTGACACAACCTGTCCATCTTCTCTCCCATCTATCTGCCCGATCCATCCCACTGACCTATCCCCACCACTCCCTACCTGCACTCACCTATCACCATCCCACCTACCTTCCCCAGTTCCACCCCACTCTCTGTATTTATTTCTCAGCTCCCTTCCCCGTCCCCATTTTTAAGGAAGGGTCCCGACCCAAAACGTCAGCTTTCCTGCTCCTCTGATGCTGCCTGGCCTGCTGTGTTCCTCCAGCTCCACACTGTGTTATCTCTGACTCCAGCACCTGCAGTTTTTGCTATCTCTTGCATGATTAATGTTCAGTTTCTTATCTGACCAAACATGCTGTGTAAGTTAGATGTTATGAATTTGCCACGTGAAAATTACAGTTGGTACCTAGAGACTTCAACTTGCCACTAACTGTGAAAAACCGCCATGTCAGACAGTGGACACTAGCATCTCAGGGAACACTCCATGGGCACCAGCTACATGCACCCATGTCCAACCATATTTGCATTCAACATATGCCAGCCTCTAAGAACCCTGATGGCATTTATCCAGTCCACTCATAGTATACTTCTGCATCTCATTGATGCACCTTGGACTGCACCAGCAACTATCATTGTAATGCAAGGACACTGCATTCTGAGGGACAGGTCATTCTTCGTTCATCGGTCATCCTTTGCAGATGAGCATGACTCCCTTCCACTCTCAGGGTGAGTCAGTATGTGGCTGTATGACCCAATACACTTTTGCAGACTCTGCCACACTTGGAGCAGAAGGTGGTCACAAGAAGGGGTGGGTGGGGCATTGGTGTGGCAGTGCGCTCCTTGCACTGTTTTCAGCTGGCTTCAGCTTTTTCCTGTCGGGACATCTCAAGGAGCTCTACGCCTTCTGAATGTTCCGCTTTGGATGGTCTTGGGCCAGTCATTCCTAAGTGCTACTGGTGTATTAAGTGATCTAAAATTTATTTTGTTCTATGACATTTAGAATTCTGACATAGACTTTTCAACTTGGTTGATATGATCTTCAACATTCCGTGCTCCAGAACTTGCCACTGCCCTAGCCAAGCTGTTCCAGGACAGCTATGACACTGGTATCTACCCATCGATGTGGAAAATTGCCCAAGTATGTTCTGTACATAAAAAGCAGGACGAATCCAACCCGACCAATTACCGCCCCATCAGTCTACTCTAAATCATCAGTAAAGTGATGGAAGTTGTCATCAACTGTGCTATCAAGCAGTACCCGTTCAGCAATATCCTGCTCAGTGCTGCCAAGTTTGGGTTCCGCCATGGCGACTCAGCTCCTGACCTCATTACAGCCTTGGTTCAAACATAGACAAAAGAGCTGATTCCAGAGGTGAGGTGAGAGTGACAGCCCTTGACATCAAGGCTGCATTTGACTGGGTGTGGCATCAAGGAACCCGAGCAAAACTGGAATCAGTGGGTCTCAGGAGGCAAACTGTCCAGTGGTTGGAGTCATACTTGACACATAGGAAGATGATCATTGTTGTTAGAGGTCAATCATTTCAGCTCCAGGACATCTCTGCAGGAGTTCCCCAGGGTAGCAACCTAGGCCCAACCATCTTCAGCTGCTTCATCAATGATCTTCCCTCCATCATAAGGTCAGAAGCGGGATTGTTTGCTGATGATTGCACAATGTTCAGTACCATTCACGACTCCTCAGATACTGAAGCAGTCCATGTTGAAATCCAGCAAGATCTGGACAATATCCAGGCTGGGGCTAACAAGTGGCAAGTAACATTTGCACCACACAAGTTCTAGGCTATGACCAAAATGAATAAGAGACAATCTGACCCTAACCACTGCCCTTCGGCATTCAACCATGTTACCATCACTGAATCCCCCACTATTAATATCCTGGGGGTTATTATTGACTAGAAACTGAACTGGACTCACCATATAAACACAGTGGCTACAAGAGCAGGCCAGAACCTAGGAATACTGCGGCGAATAACTCACCTCCTGATTCCTCAAAGCCTGTTCACCATCTACAAGGCACAAATCAGGAGTGTAATGGAATACTTCCCACTTGCCTGGATGAGTGCAAGTCCAACAACACTCAAGAAGCTTGACACCATCCAGGACAAAGCAACCCGCTTGATTGGCACTACATCCACAAGCATCCACTCCCTCCACCACCGATGCTCAGTAGCAGTAGTGTGTACTATCTACAAGACGCACTTTAGAAATTCACCAAAGGTCCTCAGACAGCATCTTCCAAACCCCTGACCACTTCCATCCAGAAGGACAAGGGCTGCAGGTATATGGGAACACCACCACATTCAATTTTCCCTCCAAGCCGCTCACCATCTTGACTTGGAAATATATCGCCGTTCCTTCACTGTTGCTGGATCAAAATCCTGGAATTCCCGCCCTTATGACATTGTGGGTCAATCCGCAGCAGGTGGACTGCGGCGGTTCAAAAAGGCAGCTCACCACCACCTTCTCAAGAGCAACTGGAGATGGACAAGCAATGTTGGCCAGTCAGCTGCACTCACATCCCACAAATGAATAAAAAAAATCTACTCTGGTAGATGAAAAGTGTTGCATTTTTCAAAACAGAGGTTTTAGAACCCTGTTACACATAACCTATTATTCTTCACAAAAGTATAAACGGTGTGCAAATTAGTATTTTCATATAAAGTCAATTATAAGTTGACAGCTCTGAGCAAACCCTTAGGTCAATTGGATGTCAACTTGCTATTCCTTCTCTTAATTATGCATGTGTGCTGCCTAATGTGCACAGGCATAGCACAGGCGATAAATTTGATATATTAAATGTGTATATGGATGAATGACCTTTTTGTGTGTATCTCTAAATGATTTGGATGTGCATAACGGAGGGATGGTTAGTAAGTTTGCAGGTGACAACAATGTAGGTGGTGTAGAGGACAGTAAAGAAGATTATCTCAGAGTACAAAGGGACCTTGATCAGATGGGTCAATGGGCTAAGGAGTGCCAGATTGAGTTTAATTTAGATAAATGTCAGGAATTACATTTTGGTAAGGCAAGCTAGGACAGGACTTTGTACAGTAAATGATAGGGCCTTGGGGAGTGTTGCCAAACAAAGAGAACCAGGGCTGCACATGCATAGTTCCTTGAAAGTGGAGTCATGGGTAGACAAGATGGTGAAGAAAGCAATTGGAATGCTTGCCTTCATTGATTATAACATTGAGTATATATTCCCAAACTCCTAAGGATTGCAGTGGTGCAAGAAAGCAGTTTGCCACCACCTTCTCCAAGATGACTAGGCATGCTGATTTTGCCAGCAATACCCATATCCCATGAATAAGTGACAAAATATGCCAAACATTTTCTCCCCTCTCATTCTCACCCTGTTTGTCACTTTGTCATCCATTCCTGACCTTTCATCCCATCTGCCTTTTGTCCATTGATCTCCACCTCCCCCAATCTGTTTAACTTGGATGCTATAATCAACTGTGAATAAAATGGCAATGTCAAAAGATCATGAATAGTTAGTGTACAAATAGAGGTCATTCCCTTAACTTCTACTGCTCTTCATCTCACCTTTACACATTTAAAATGCTAATGTTTGATGAAGATGTTCTAAAATGTTACCTTTTCAGGCCACAGCTGGATGAAATAACTAGCGATAAATAATAGGATGAATGGACTGGGCCATTCATCCTCTCAGCATGTTCCATCATTCAGTGAGATCATGGCTGATCTGTGGCCTAACTCCATGTAGCTGTCTTTGGCCCATATCCCTTAAGACACTTGCTTTACAAAATATCATCTCAGTCAGATTTAAAATTAACGACTGAACCAGCGTCTAGTGCCATTTGTGGAAGAGAGTTCCAAACATCAGCCACCCTTTGTGTACAGAAATGCTTCATAACATCTCTCCTGAATAGTCTGGCCCTAATTCTCAGACTATGCCTCCCAAGTTCTCGAATCACCAACTGGTGGAAATAGTTTCTTTACCTGCGCTATCTTTTCCTGTTAATGTAAATTAACAGTAGTAGTGGGCAGAAGCAGGATAACAGAATGTTTATGCCAAACAATACAGACAAATGTAGTCAAATTGGATTTTAAGAAACGAATAGCTCTTAACCACAGGAACATTTTACGCATTTAACCCTAATGAGTTATAAAGCAGATTATATTTCCAGGGAAAAACTTGGAAAACAGATTATTTGATGAAAAGTAACACATTGGTACATGAATGTTATCCATTTGCCTGTCTTATTTCTCTTTGTTTCTTGTCCCCTCTTCTCAGAATGATATCTTGCATGGGCAAATTAATCACCTATTCCTGCAAGGGGAGCTTGTATTCATTTTAAAATCGAGATAACACTTTTTGCAAATTTAAGCCACATCACCAGGAAAAGAATTATCAAAAGCAAAACAATGCAAATACTGGAAATCTGAATTAAAAAACAGAAAATGCCTTAATAGTTTTCAAAGAACAGAAGGTTTGCTACTATTTGAGCTGCTGACTGATACAACTTCCTCATATTCAGTCTGAAAACCAGTTTCTACAGACAAAGGAATACACTACCTGTCGACCAGCATGTCTGGGATTACCACAAAATAAACAATGAATTTTTCTATCTTGGGGTGTCACCTAAAAATTAGATCTTCGACATAAAATATGCCACAGATTAAACATGTCTAATGGAAGGCATCACTCTGGCAGACTATCTAATCCAGACCAAAACTACAAGTATAGTTTATATGTTTAGATTATACTTAATGAGATTATTTTAACATTAAAAAACTATATAATTCTTAATTCATATCCTTACTTGTAAGGTGTTTTTCATCATCACAGGAGCCCTACAGTGTGGAAACAGGCCCTTCAGTCCAACAAGTCCACTCTGAACCTCAGAGCATCCCACCCAGACCCATCCCCCTAAACCAGGCATCACTGAACACTACGGGCAATTTAGCATGGCCAATCCACCAAGCCTGCACATCTTTGTTCTCAAACAAAAACAAAAAAAAATGTTACTGCAATTGAAGATGTCTTAGCTGGCCAAAGTGACCTACTGTTGTATCAAAACTGAACAAGATTAACTCATACAATAGTGCAAACTTTTCAAACATCACCTTAGTGGTGTACTTTTGCAGAAAGTCACAGATTGAAGCCCTGTTCCAAGGGCTTGAGCTTACAATCTAAACCAACACTTCAGTCTAGGACAGAGGGAATGCTGTGCTTTTGTTGAACTGCCACCACGGTATGAGCTTTGCCTCAAACAAGGTATTTGTAGCTGACATAACAATGATTTCAGAGATCGTAAGAACTGCTGATGCTGGAGTCATAGATAACACAGTGCGGAGCTGGAGGAACACAGCAGGCCAGGCAGCATCAGAGGAGCAGAGTTGGGACGCTTCTTCAGGAATGGGGAGGGGGAAGGGAGCTGGGAAATAAATAGAGAGAGGAGGGGTGGGGCTGGGAAAGGTAGGTGGGATGGTGATAGGTGAGTGCAGGTAGGGAGTGGTGGGGATTGGTCAGTGAGTTGGGAGAGAAGATGGACAGGTTGTGTCAGGTCAAGGAGGTGGGGATGAGAGGGAAGGTTGCACATGGGATGAGGCCGGGGGTGGGGAGATTTTGAAACTGGTAAGATCCACATTTAGGCCATTGGGCCATCAGCTCCCGAGGCGGAATATGAGGCTCCTCTAGTTTGTGGGTGGTGTCATTGTGACATTGGAGGATGCCCAGGATGGACATGTCACCCAGGGAGTGGGATGGGGAGTTAAAATTGTTGGCAACCAGAAGGTGAGGTTGTTTGTCACTTTTGTTAGTTCTAATGACATAAGAAGTAGATGCGGGTAACACAGCATTGAAAGAGTCAACAGATATTTATTATGGCTCCTCAGATACGTATATATAACAGTAACAGGTAGTTCAGCGTCTGGGCTAATAAGCTATTTGGTTGCAAACTGAAGCACACTCTGACCAAAATGTCATGCTTTAAGTGGTTCCAGTTAAGAAAGATTCTAAGACCATTGTAATCTCAGGCCATCAGCTCTGATACAGTGATTATATCCTAACAATGCCTCTTAAGGTGTAATGAATACTATTATATGATGTAACACGGCAATTGTGAGTGTCAAATTTCAGATGAAGCACTCAGTCAAGACCTCATTTATTCCTTTCAAATGCATGCAAATCATACAATCACTACAGTGTAAAGAAGGTCATTTGGCCCACTGAGTTTGCACTGACCCTTCAAAGAGTGTCCCACCCAGACTCAGACCCCAATAGCTAATCCACCGAGCCTGCATATCCCTGGACACAATGGGCAAGTTATCAAGGCCAATTCCTTTAACCTGCACACTTACAAACTCCACACAGACAGTCTCCCAAGGATGGAATCGAGCCCTGGTTCCTGGCACTATGAGGCAGCACTGCTAACCACTGAGCCATGGTGACATCTCGTTTTTGATTGTCCCATGTGGCAAAGGTTACACAGGTTGTCTTGGTAACCTAACTGATATTTATCTGTCCACCAGCATCAATAAGACAAATTTTCATGTCATTTATCTGTTATCTTTGTATGAATTTGTTGCACACAAACTGACTGCAGTTACCTGCGATGCACTAATGTGTTTCTGGTACACAAAGTGTAAAGTTGGGTTTTCAATGATTAAGAATATTGATCATGTCTGCTCTCAGAAATGGCAGCAAACCAGGCATGAGAAAATCACACGGCTGAGATGTACACACAACCAATCTGCACCAAAGTGTAAAAGCCACACCTCTGCTGCCCTTCACTGTGTGAAACCCCGTGATATATTTTCTGTATGAAACAGGAATCTCTCCCAAAAAAAAGCTGCTGAAAGTTTCTAAGTTATGACTAATCTAGTCTTCGCTGCAAATGTGTATCAAAAAGTTGATGGAGATTGGTATGGTCTATATACTGAGTCATTGGTTCACTGTTATTTTTTCTGTCCATTTCTCCTTCCTGAAGGCATTGATTATTCACTGAATGGTTGCATGCAGCTGTCAGTCATTGTCTCCTACATTGCTCATGTGATCAGCAATCATATTTCCGGTCTGACAGCCAGTGTCAATATTTCATAAAAACCAAAAGAACTGTGGATGCTGTAAATCAGAAACAAAAACAGAAGTTGCTGGAAAAGCTCAGCAGGTCTGGCAGCATTTGTGAAGAGAAATTAGTGTTAATAGCGTCGCCAGACTCAAAACGTTAATTGATTTCTCTTCACAGATGCTGTCACACCTGCTGAGCTTTTCCGGCAACTTCTGTTTTGGTTAGTGTCAACATTCTGTTTGACTGCAGGGGTATAGACCTGAGCCCAATTCGGCCCTCCTTCAGCAGGCTTAGTTCAAGCAGCAATCTTGGATGACAATCAGGGAGGACAACACTGTCTGTTGCTTATTATGTCCTCTTTTCTCAAAAGAGTTTTACTGATGATACATGCAGAAAATGCTGGAGAAACTCAGCAGGTCTGGAAGCATCTGTGGAGTGAGAGACAGATAGACTTTCAAGTCCAATTTGACTATTTTTGAAGGGTCAGGTGAGCAATATTAGACTCAAAATGTTAACTTTGTTTTTCTTTCCACAAATGCTGTCAGACCCGCTGAGTTTCTCCAGCATTTTCTGTTCATATTTCAGACATCTAACACTATTTTATATTTATTTTGTTGATGAGACTTGTCAGAGATCGAGTAACAAAGCACGGACAGCTCAGCAAATTTGAGAAAATGCTTATTTGTACAGATCAGCTCTTGATATGTAGGAGGCACCTTTCCTTTGCCTATTTACATGATGCTGCAGTGCCAGTGAGATCAGAGTACACAATGAAGTCACGTGTTGCACAATATATACACTTTCTGTCAGTTCCTCAAAAACTTGACAAATACATTGAATAAAACGATGTTTATCTGACTCATTATCTAAGTTACTTGTTCAGATACAAAGATGAAAACAGCTGTCTTCACACTCTTATGCAGTTACCTAAAATAACCCTCAATTGGCCTCTGTAAATGAAAGTCAGTTACAGTCATGCATTCACAGAATCTTCATCCTCTACTAACCGCTCATTTGTTTTCAATGTTCAGCCAAATCCTCAAGAAAGGTAATGACATCATTACAATAGTGAAATCCAAACATTTATATTAATTATGGGATAACAAGCATGGGGCTGGATGAACACAGCAGGTCAAGCAGCATCATAGGAGCAGGAAAACTTGACGTTTCGGGCCTAAACCCTTCATCAGAAATTTGTATTAATTACTTGGGCTTTGGACTTATCTATTGGTTTCAGAATATAATCTAAATTAATTAGGACTCTTTGTGCATTATGTTAACACATAATGTGGAAGATACACAATGAATGTTTAATTGGGAGGTTCTTTTTCTCTGTTAAATGTTTATTTACTATAATTCAAATAGCTTGATTAATCCTTTGAATAATCAATAGGATCAGCAATGATCCAAATAATTGTCTGTTGCTGATCTAGTCACTTTTTTTTATCAGTCAGTTTGGCAAACTTCCTACTGATTGAAGAATGAAGTGAAAGTATTCAGTAAGATGGTACATGAGGAATGTAAATTTCAGAACTATGTTATGTATTGTATTGTTCAAAGTGATAAAGTTGTAAGAAGTGGAATGCATTGCACATATGATGCTGAGTACAGGCCATCGGCAACTCACCTGAAACAGCATTTTAACTCCATCTTGGGCCTTCCTCCATCTAACTTCAATGATGTACGTTGATTTCTTCTTCAGAGTCATGACTGCTGGTATGAGATTGCATTTTTCTATATCAACGTCTCTCTGTAGCATGGCTTTTGGAACTAAAATTGTGCTGAATTATCTCAGAGATACTGCAACAACTCTCTAAACAAACTGTCTGATATATAGTACCTGCATTCAGCACAAATAAGTACACTTCAGTCCCATGTTTGATGCAATCCTAGTATTCAGAAGACAATAAACAATATTTTAATCCAGAAGAATTCTCTGATTCTTTGGTACACCTAATCCAATATACAGTGAAACACCTGTTGAGTAAAGACATGGCAATACTTTTACAATAACAATAGCTACTGAGATGTGTGTAAGGAGCTATGCCATGATTATACAATATCTCATCTCTCCTGGATATAGTCCAGTTATTATAAATCAATCTGTTCAGATGTGTTGTGACACACTTCTGGGGCTGGTGGGACTTGAATCTAAGTTTCCTGTCTTAGAGGTAGGGAACACTTACACTACACCACAATTGATATTGTGTGCATACCTCCTAAATGTTGTTTCATGTTCACTGACAAGAGTGCAGATTCCCTTCTGTCAACACACACATTATTTTACTATGGTGTCAGAACATGGGTTTGGTGATACAATTATTGAAAGGAAAGGCCTAATCTTGAGGAGGGTCAAAAAAGCCCTAGAAGACTATGCAGTCACTTTGCTGCAGTAATAGAGACAATTTGGCATTGGTGAGGCCTTTTCTGGAGTACTGTGTACAGTTCTGGGGGGGTCGCTCTGTTATAGAAAGCATATTATTAAATTGGACAGGCTTCAGAAAAGACTTACCAGAATGTTGCCAGGAATGGGTGGTTTGAGTTCTAAAAATATGCTGGATAGGCTGGTACTTGTTTCACTGGAGTATAGGAGGTTGAGGGGTGACCTTCTAGAGGTTTATAAAATCATCAGGGGCATAGATCAGGTAAATAGCAAAGGGTGGAAGAGTTCAAAACTAGGGGCATATTTTAAAGGTGGGCAGAAACAAAATTAAAAAGGACACGAGGAGCAACTTTTATACGCAGGAAGAGGTTACAGTGTGGAATGAACTGCCAGAGGAAGTGACAAATGCAGGCACAGTTACAGCATTTAAAAGATATTTGGATAAGAACATGAATAGGAAAGATTTGGAAGGTTTTGGGCCAAATGCAGGCATATGGGGCTAGTTTAGTTTGATCGGGGTGGAATAGTTGGACCGAAGGTTCTGTTTCCATGCTGTATGACTCTAAAACTCCATGACTGTTATAATAGTTTTGAAAGCGTATCCAAGAGCAGCAATTATAGAGAACAATGGAAGATCTCAAGGTTAAAAACAATGTTAAATTAGTTGTTAAAATGGACACTAACTTAATGAACTAAATGGCATCCTCTGTCATTCATCTGTACACAGTGCAGTGATGTAAAATACATCAGAACAGATCAGTGCGTTACTTTTGAATGACACTAGTCTAGTGAAAATGAAGCACAGTTTGTATCTCACTCCAAATATATGGAGGTTTCTGAAAGCTCTTTTCCATGAAGCATTCTTTTAAGACATAATCTTGCTATGGCATTTGATGATAGAAAATATTTTCTTTTGTGGGCACACAGGATGATTGCTTGGAATTTTTATAGATAAAAGTGGAAAGAAGTACTACTGTTTGAGGTATTATAGTGCTCATTGTGAATGCATGATACATTGTCTGCTGGACACAGCTTGATTTTCAATGAAAACTTTTAAAATTAGGCTCCTATGAGGGTATGAGCCCTATAATTAATGTAATCAACAGGCAGACAGTAATTATACACCACAATCTTTGAGTCGGACAAGATTCTAACAGACATATTAGCCCTGTTTCTTTCAAACCAGCATTTCTTTGTTAAAAAAAAATGAGATGCAGTTGGTGTTTGTCAGACAAAACAAATTGCATGCCACAGATGTGCAAAGCTAAATCCTGATAAAGTTGTGCATGTTAGAAGCTTTAAATCCTTGAACAGTTTGCCTAAAGCTGGTTCCCGAGGCTCCGTAATTAATTATTGATTCCTCTAACAGTTTGAGGGCAGTGGATATCTCTGTATATCATGTGCAACTGTCTTTCATGGCAAATGAATGAGAAAGCTTTAGACTGTCTTAAGTGACTGCCTTCAGTCCTCACAAAACCTGATTTTGAGTCTCATCACATCAGTGAGGTTGCAATGCCACATCACAGGCAGTGTTAACAATGCAAAGAGCATTACAACGCTTAGACTTTTCCATTTGGTAAACATGTATCATAAACATTACACAGTAAACATTTATAGATGCTGAACAAACCAAATTTGTTAACTGAATTAGGCTGTTTAGAATGTATTCACAATAACCTGTATGTTGGCAAACTTAGTTGGTTCAAGGGTCATTGATGTGTCAGGTGAGTGTTGCTGGCAAGATTTATTGCCCATCCCTAATCCCACTTAATTTGACATAAATGTACCCATCTTGCTGTAAGGAAAGGAGTTCCAGGATTTTTTATCCAACAATGGGGAGGAATTGTGAGATCGTTCATAGGCAAGGTAATATTTGGATTGCAGGTGACTCTCTCTTTCTGTGTGTGAGTCTCTCTCTCCCCCATTCCCCACTTCCCATGACACAACCCTTAACTCTGAGACTATGCCCCCTGGGCCTACACTGTCCTATGTGGGGAATCTTCTCTCAGCATTTACCCCGACAGGTCCCTTAAGAATCCTGTATTTCTCCTATTCTAAACTCCAGGCATTACAGTCCCAACCTATTTAACCTTTGCTCATCAGACAATCTCGCCATACCACCGGTCATCCTCATGAACCTACTCTGAACTGCCTCCAGTGAAATAACACCTTTCTTTAAATAAGGGGGTCAGAACTAGTCACAGTATTCTAGATGTGGTCTCACCAGCAGTTTGTACAGTTGCAACAAGACTTTCTTGCTCTTATACTCCAACTCCCTTGAAATAAGGGCCAACAATCCATTAATTTTCCTGATTACCAGCTGCACCTGTGTGCTAGTGTTCTGTTTTGTGCACAAGCACCGCAAGTCGCTTTATGTTGCGGCTGTCGGCAGTATTAGTCCATTTAAATAATAGTCTGTTGTTTTATTCACCCTTCCAAAATGAACTTCATATTTTTCCACATTATACTCTATTTGCTAACACTTTGCCCGTTTACTGTACTTAACCTATCAATATGTCTCTGTAAACTGTTTGGAATCCCTTGCAACTTGCCTCTCCACCTATTTTTGTGTCATCTGCAAAATTGGTTACAGTACTCTCATTTTCTTCCTCCAAGTCATTGATACATTGTGTAAACAGTAATAGTCCCAGCACTGACTCCTGTGGAACCCCACTAGTCACTGGTCACTAACCTGTGAAAGAATCCCTTTTCCCAACACACTGCTTCTTGCCCATGAGCCAAGTCTCTATCCCTTCCAATATACTACCTCTAATACTATGGGCTCTTAGCTGGTAACATTCTCTTGTTGAGTTAATTCCCACTGATAATCACTCCCCATCGCTGCCACCCTCGTCCCCCACACCCATACAGACACCAAACCCAACCTTTACCCCTCCCCCCATTTACACCCAGCATTTACACCCAATCCCTGCTACTCCATCCCTAGGCATCAAACTGATGTAAGCCCAACCATAGTTTTCGAATCAGATCCGAAGATTTGACTATGTCTTTCAACAAGAATATGTTATATTAACTCTTATCAAACAAGGGAAACTTTTCTTACTCCAGACCTCTCTCCTCCATAACCACATGCTTATTTTCGGGAACAACATTACAGAAAGGAGAGACACATGACTGAACCTTATCATCGTGTACTCACCAGGACGATTGTAAAAATGCCAAAATTCAAACAATCACGACAATTTCTACTACCGCTGAATATGGTACTGACTGGTTTTCATGTTGATTCCAATTGGCTGATGCATTGCCATGGAGAAAACAATGGTGAACTCTTGGCTCCTACATGTGCAAGGTAATTCATAAAGGGCGCAAGACCGGAGCATTTTTCGTTTATTTTCAGAAAACTGAATGTTTGTTACTTTGAGGAAGTGTAAATTATCCATGTTATGAGCTTTACTGCTTATCTTAAATTGGCCATTAATGCAGCTGTCAACAAATTCAGGATTGTTCAGCAGGTGCTTCCTGATGTGGGATCACATTTAGTGACAGGCATTTTGTCGTGGTTTTGCAAGTGTGGATTGGTTGAACCTAGCCTTCAACTATTATGAATTGTTTTTGGCACAAGATCTAGTTATAGTACCTTGTCGTGTTGTATTATGCGATTCTTCTCATGCACTTCATAATATTGAGTTCTGAAGTTCAACTGAGGGAGACAATACAGAATGTAGATCTGGACATTTTTGAACAATGGGAAAAGGTTGTCCAGTTATTGGACAGTTCTAAAACTTGTTGTGACAGTTTGCTCAGATTAACATTAACAAAGAGCTAACATTCTCTTTTCAATCTAAAGTAGGTGTATGGCTAAAGGGAAAGGGAATAACATGCAAATGGTGAGAAAAGCAAATGCAATTTGCAGATGTTCTTCACTTACTCGAAAGTGCAATAGAAGTCATTTGTACTAATGTTCTTAACACATTTTAGTCCATCATATCTGTGACTAAACAAATTTGTCCGGCCCTATAGCTGGATAAAGTGTTGTAACATTTTCTCCCTGACGTGTTAGTTTGAAATGCTCTGTTCCTAAAGCATCCACAGGCAAATTAAAACAATTTGCTGGAAATGTGTGGTATATATCAGCATGTAACAGAAAATCAGGTCAATGTTTCGTATCAGAACAAATTTTGAAATAGAAACCCATCCCTTCCTTGTACCAGGGAGAAGCTGCAGGCTGCAAGAAGTTTTACACTGGTTCTAACAAATTCCAAACAAATTTCACAACTTTATCTCACTAAAAGAAAGAGCAGGAGCTGATTGTTTGCTATGTCATACCAAAAAATAGGTTAATTAAAATGTTAAAGTACAGCACTGTGAGAAATCATTACAGTCAAGTGGAGAAAAAGAATGAACGCTTTAACACATCAAGTATATGAAAATAATTAGCTTTCTGTGAAATCTGAGATAACTGTGAACCTTCATAATTTTGATATTTGAAGTTTGCGTACATTTCTAGACTAGTCTTATTCTTGACGTAGCCTCAGTTCTATTTGAAGATATTCAGTAAATAGTATTGTTTATCTATGGATACCAGCTGTCTGTAACTGACCTTAAGATGCCTATACAAATAATAAATTGGTTGCATTGCATTGGCCAGCACCTTTGGAGAATAGCAATTGAAGGTTTCCTCACAGGTCTAAATAATCAGCTGCATTAATATTGCACATTTTAACTGGATATTTGAAATGGAATTCATGACGATCAGTTCACCATCATAAACCGCACAGTCTTGATGCCAGAGTGCAAGGACTGCAGAAGTTCACCCTACGGGTCCACAAGGCTCATACTACTTCACCTCTGGTGAAATAGAAGCTGTCATGAGTTCACTCTGTCTCGTATCAAATACTGCAGTACGGTTTGTCAAAATCAACACCAGATCGCAATCTGCAAACATCCACAAACTTTTGCCTGCAATTGCTTACTTTTAGCAATTTGTTTCTATTCTCAGATGAATCTTCTCACACTTCACCGATGAAAACTATAACATCTCATTAAATAATTGCATTGTACAGCATAAAGGAGACCATTAAGTCTGTTATAACCGTGCTTGCTCTGTGAACAAGCTAGTGATTTCACACCACTTCCCAAGTTTCACATTTTCTCCCATTTGTTCACATATATCCGATTACTTTTTGAACGTTGTTTAAGCCTCTAATGCTCATGTTTGATTAATCTGACATATCAAATATTCATTTAAGAACGGACTAAACAACAGTGACCAGATAATATGTCATATATTAGTGCAATACTTACAATATCCTTTAACCTCTATCTTTTTCATAACTAATAACCTTCGTGGTCTTCATTTTTGCTTTTCATCTTGCACTCACTAGGACAACAGGTAAATGCTAATTTTCAAATCTTCACAATAATTTCTATCACATGAGAAAAGGGTACTGGTTACTGCTGAACAATCCAGACTGCACTAATAACTATATTAACAACCAGGTTAACCAGTGGAGCTCATAGCATGGCTCATTTACATTTGCAAGAAGCAAAATAAAATCATGTGCAAGGACCCATTCTATGCAAACAAAATAAATACTTTAAAGTCTTTGTACCACTTTCATATTACCTGGGAGCCTATAGTTCCCTGTTATTTACCCCACAGTAACATCTCAGCCTTGGCAGACTTTTCCCCTGCAGTATAAATGATTGTGATTGTTTGAAATTAGGCGTCTTTAAATTTGTCCTGATGACTGTAAGGCAAAGGTCTTTAGTCACATTTCTCAAAAGCTTAAGTGCTTTCAGTGTTTGTATGGAGTAGAGCCTAACTGCAGATGTTGCCTTTTGTTTTTAGTACTAATATTCTGGCCAAAGGGTCTATCAAAGTTGATTTGAAATAATTGCCAAGATTTTAACAGCTGGTGCATTTCTGTTTGCCACATGCCAACATTAGAGTCATTCATTATTTTAACAGCTAAGCTTTATTCAAATTCTGCTGGATGCCTTTGCACTCATTCTGTACAGGATGTGTTGCCAAATTACTTTGTTTGGAGCCAAACCATCAACTCTAGCCTTGTAGCAGGATACTGCCTCTTGCTGCCCGACAGGAGTCACGTTGGGATGGGACATGGCGGGAAGTGAGGGGGCTGTGCATACAGGTGCAGCATTGGAGGCTAAAGGTTTTCTTCAGGAGCTTGTTGGAAAGTTCCTACTTCTTCCAACTTCGCAAAAAGAATTCAAAAGAGATTTTGAGAGGCCTTTCCCAACCCTGATCATCTTCCACACAGAATTGGCCCAATCCTAAACTCAAGGCAAAAGAATAGAAATTCGAGCTGGGCTCTAATGATCACAGTCAAGAGATGTTATAGTATAGAAGGAGACCATTCAACCCATCATGTCTGTCCTTCAAATAAGCATCATTACTTATCACTCCTGCTTTTTCCCTATACCTTTGTGCATTATTTTTATCCAAATAGCCATCCAGTACCCTTTTGAGTGTGTCAGTTGAACATTGGTGTCATTGGCATTCAATGACATCTGTTAAAAAGTCCTCTGGGAGTTGAGTAAATGCCCCACTGCTTGCACAGTATCTCTAATCACTGCCAGCTCCACAACTGTGTGAGAATTCTTCTGTACTGCTTCAGTTCTGGCCACTTGTACATGTACAATTTTTAATTATTCCACCAAAGGATGCCATTTCTTCAATTGCAAATCTCAAACTCCTTCTCTAACCTGCTCAGTGTCTCCTTCTCGAAAATGTTCTCCAAAAACTCCTGCTTTGTCTGGGCTAATAATTCCTCATATGGCTTGGTAGGAAGTGTTTGACAACGCTGCTATGACATTTTGCCACATTGAAGGTGCAACTATCTTTTTCACAACTGGAATATGTAAAATAAAAAGCTAACCTAATGATGACTATGAAACCACTGTCAATTGTCATTAAAAGCCGTCAGATTCACCAATGTCCTTTTAGGAAGGAAACCTGCCATCCTTACTTGGTTCAGCCTACATGTGACTCCAGACCTGCAGCATTGTAGTTGATTCTTAACTGCACTCGGGCAATTAGGGGCAGACAATAAATATTGGCCTTGCCAGCGGGGCTCGCAGCCCATCAACGAATGAAACAAAACTCCACGTTAGAACTACTCCAATCATGTTTCAGCCTATATCACTATTAACTATCCAATTTTAGCTAGAGCATAGCCTTTCTTCCCACTCCCTCTACCATTACCTCTGAGATCTCCGAAGAATCGATGCTTGATTTCTTACTATTCCTCATAAGCAGACTGTCCCTCAGTGACATCATCTAAAGGCATTAGTCAAGTTTTTCATGTCTGCAGATAACAAGATCTACCTTACTATCACTACTCTCGACTTGTCCATCATCTATTTGTTTTGCCATCATCCTTAACTGGTATCAAGATCTGAGTGAATTGGAATTCCTTCCACTCAAAAGTGTGGATGCCTGAAAGCTTTATTTTCCGTCTCGACCACAAACTTTATTCCCTTTGTAGCTAAATTCCCTTTGTTTCCATATTAACTGTTTCAAGCGGAATTAGAGTTTTTGAACTAAGCATCCAATTCCATGTCCTCTGCAGTCATAAGATGTAAAACTACGCCTTCATAATATCATCCGACTCAAGACATATATCATTCCATCTGCTGAAACTCTGATCCATACTGTTGTTAGCTCCAGACTCGACTATTCCAATGTACATCTGGCCAATCTCCCATCTTCCATTAACTTAAGGTCATCTAAAAGTCCTCTCCCCATATCCTAAGTTTATTCTGATGTAACCAGAGGAGTTGAGGAGGCATTGGGAAATCATTTAATAACCTCTTTGATGTGTCAATCAAAGTGTGAACTTAAGATCCCTTGCTGAGCATTCATACTGACTTAATGATAGCCCTTGGGGAAATATCATTAAACAGCTATTGTCGCTGCATTAAGCAGATTTAATTTTCCAACCTCAGTCACGCAGAAAATCTTTCTTTTAATTTGTAAAGGACTGAAGGATTATATAACTTCACAGCTTCACATCTGTACTGACCTCATCCGGCTTTCACAAATGTTTAAGTATACTCTAAAGATTTGGATCGGGTGAATAGCCAAGGTCATCTTCCCACGATAGAGGACTTGGGTTTAAGGGCAGAGGGGAAAGATATAAAAGGTACCTAAGGCATAACTTTTTCATGCAGAGGTGGTGCATGTATGGAACAAGGTGCCAGAGGAAGTGACAGAGGTTGGTACAATTGCAACATTTAAAAAGCATCTGGGTGGGTACATGAATAGGATGGGTGAGGGATATGGGCAAACACTGGCAAATGGAACTAGATTGATTTAGGATATTTGGTCAGCATGGGCAATTTGGACCAAATGGTCGGTTTCCATGCTGTACAACTCTATGACTCTTTGACTCTTGGAGACTCCTATACTGTGGGTTAGGGCTTTTGTTCAGCATTGAATTCGGTTGACCGTTCTGACTTCAGGGTTCCCCCAAAGGAGTCACTTCCCCTTCCCCTACCTGCGAAAATTGTTATATACAAGAATTGATAGGGAAGAGTAAGCTTCTGAAACTGTGTCCTGCTCATCATTTTTAAGGCCTGTCAAGACTCCACAGCAGCAGGAAAATATGGTTCTGTGTTTGTGTCATTTTCTTATTCCAATCACACATTTCATGTGAAATTTTCAATGCAATTGCGGGTGTGTGCTGTGGGAATTGAAATCTGGATTCAGATTGTCTCAACCCTTTTAACACTGTAGCTTTAATATACCCAGCGGACAGGTGAATTTTTATCTAAACAGTTGAAACTGGAATTAAACTCCACTTCAAGAAGCTGAAAGCCATTATATTAGACTAGTCTCACAACAACATGTGAAAATGTCTTTTAAGCACTTGTGCCTTTAATTGTATTCTTCAAAAATAGCTACGACGGTAAAGAAGAATTAGAACCTGAGGCAGCTTTCCTCCTCTGAAAGGATGCCACAACAATCATGTTTGAAAGAAGATTTCAGTAAAACTGTCTCTGTGATTCAGGAGCTTTCTGATCTGTCAGCAGGCAAATACATCAGATGCCTTGACACTTCACTGAGCAACTGAGACAAACACCCCATGTGAAGTAGGCTGTCAATATAAGTGTTGACCTGGGGGAACCTCAAACCAGGCATTTTCTGAACGCTGTGCAGGTGAAATGGGAAACTGACTGGCTTGGTTGCATTTGAAGTCTGTATCCAGCGTAGTCTAATGCTTGGCGTTGTCTAGTTTTCTCAATCCATATATACAATTCTGTCATCCCAGAGGCTGCTTTGAGCAGTAACCTGGAAAACGCAGATTAATGATTGAAAATAGCTGCAAGCCTTTGATTGCCTTCACACCTTTAAAAGCAGAGTGCAAACATCAATTGCTTCTTGCAGCAACAAAAGCAGACAATTCTTGTTCTACACATCGCTCTGATTGGGCTTGCTTTTAAAATGTTGTCTTATAATCACGAAAGGACCTGTAGCCTTCATTTTACACACTATACACGTAGCAGTAGGACTCCTGCCCTCAAACTAGGAGAGAATGGATTGGGGGAGACAAGAAGACACCTCCCATATTACAGGACTAACCGTACAATTGACCGGAATGACAGGATGGTTAGGTCTGTGAAAGTTACCCATCAGACTTTCACTGAGGCTGCCAATTCTTCCTTTTTGCCACTTTATTCTCTGAGAGAATAGTGCAAATTTACTCAAGTAATATGTTCAAGTTTATACCAAATTGAATTTGTCCTGTGCAATCAGTGTTGCAAAGTGTATTGCTGTAATAGAAAATGTACTTTTATATTAAAGCATATAACAGGTTCGGCATAGGTGATTGGTGAGACATTTTCTGCTGATGTTGACCAGTTGAGCTGAGTTGCTGTGCCCTTTTACACAGGAGTTTCAATTGCAATGATAGAAAACCATTCTGCCCTCTAGTGGTGAATGCACATAGCTGATGTCTTCACATCATACTCAAGTTTTCAATAATACCACCGGAGCATCGGTACCAAATATTTTGTAAAATGTTTTTGGGGAACTGTCAATCACTTTGAGGCAAGTTGGTAGTAGAAAAGGAAGCCAATCCTGCAGCCTGGATCCCATTGTCTGTTGGACATTGTGTCTTATGTCCGAAGATCTGTGGGTTGAGAATCAGAAACTAGCAACTCTGGGTCGATACGATCCTCGAATTGAGGGATAACCAATGCCAATGACTTCCTGCTGGAACAAAGAGCCAAATGCTGTTGCCCAAGTTTATTTCTTTTTATTTCAAAAATATACTTAATTCATAAAATAGTCTTTATAATCACCCACACAGTTTGGTTCTGTACAATAACAGATGAGGAAACAAGAAAGCATTGGAATTTGACTTTATCCGACAAACAAACCAAAGGCATCTTTTACCTGTGCAAGATTATATTTTCATGCATCTGAGGCTTCGGGAGGGTCTGATAACTGAACGGACCCCCGTTTAACTTCAGAGAAAGATCTCAAACTGTGGCCTTTCCCCATTGCATTTTGTGGCAGCTGCCCCAACCTTTAATGCATGCTGCCCAAATTTATTCTCGCATTTATTTAGCTTCCAGAAATGGGGCTTAATGAAAGACAATTTCTCCTTCAATATTGAACAGGAAACTCTCCCCTGACAGTTCTACGTAACTGGATTCAATGTTGTTTTAATCTTAATAGAAGGTTAATATAATATTATTTCTTTACGTTTAATAAGCCCATTTTATATTAACACTACTGTTAGAATTAAAGTTTTTTTTGGAATGTTAGATTGAACATTTGAAGAATGTGACTTTAACCAATTAGATGACAGCATTCCACAGAGTAAACTCTTGACAGCAGTGGTCACATTTAAAAAGAATTTCTTTCCTTTTCACTCTCTTGTCTTGAAACGGTGATTCCTAGTAGCATTAGGTTATTGGTTTCAGGTTGCAATGCGCCCGCATCTGCCACGACATATCAGCCAACCTTTTTGCCTCGGGCAGCCACAATTAAGGCTTAGTGTGAATTTATGTTCATTTAATGGATGCCTAGAGCTCTGAGCAGGAAACATAAAATGATATATAATCTATGCTTTCTGGACAGTGGCCAACACTGTAACCAGCCAGCTGCCAGCTGTGCAGCACAATGTGATCTCTGTTACCTTACTGGATTCATTGGATTAAATCTTCCCTGCAAAAGTATTTGAATAAATGAGATTGCTTGTAACCTCTGGAAGAAACAGCACGACACAAACCTCATTGTATTGAAGCAATTACAAAAGTGCTACTCGTATGTTTTTAAATAGGAAGAGATGCAACATTCATGTAGAAAAATATACATTCATCCTATAATTATTATAATCAGCTTATTTCCTTGTGAGCAAATTAGTTACAATTCTATAATGGTAATGACTATTTAGTACATTTATAATAAAATTGCTTATGAATGCACCAGTGATACAATTATGATTCACTGTTGATTGAAAAATTAAATTCACTTCAGTAATAATTGATGAAAATAGCTCCTTTTGCTTCTAGCTGATTTAGCTTTGTAATTTAATAATATAAACATCATTTGTTTAGTTCATTTGATAAATTGTGCTCATATTTGATATGCACGGTTATTGTCTGGATGGATGGTTCATTATAATCAGATGGCCAAACATATTCAGGATACGAGGAGACTGCTCTTGGCAAATAAACTAGTTATCCATCTATGTGGATTGCTAAACAATTTGTGAATATGAGGATATTTTGTACCATGTGTTTTCTCTGGCATTGTTGCATCTCGCTCGCTGCTGCCTGCTATTTCAATGTTTCCCTTATGTGTGAAATAAGGAGGATACAAGCACTCGAGTTGTAGGCATTCAATGTAAGTTGACAGAGCAAAAGTATTTTTGTGCAATCAAAGTAGGGATCATGCAGTCAAAGTTAACAACCCTGCCCTGCCCACTATCTCCAGCCCTCCCACTGACAGTCCTATTCCTCTCCACCTTACCCCAAATGGAACAAGACCAGAAATTGTTGGAGAAACTCAACAGGTCTGGCAGCATCTGTGCCAAGACAAAACAAAGCAACGTTTTTAACACAAATATTTCATTGACAACAATGCTAGTGCTGAAATTGATGTGTCCAGTGCAGGTGGCAGTGAGGGGCAGGACTCAGGGGTGGCACAGTGGCTTAGTGATTTGCACAGCTGCCTCACAGCACCAAGGACCTGGGTTTGATTCCAGGCGACTGTCTGTGTGAAGTTATACATTCTCCCCATGTCTGCGTGGGTTTCCTCCGGGTGCTCCAGTTTCCTCCCACATTCCAAACATTTCCAGGTTAGGTGGATTGGCTATGCTAAATTGCACATGATGTCCAGGCTTCAGTGGGTTAGCCATGGGGAATGCAGGGTTACAGGGATAGGGTAGGGTTGGGTCTGGGTGGCATGCTCTGTGGAGGGACAGTGTGGACTCCACGGGCCAAATGGATTCTGTGATTTGAGGTGGCAGTGAGACAGCAGATGCATTGTTGGTGGCACCACAGTGTTGGCGAGTCTAGCACAGGCAACATTGTTGAGCCCAGCTCAAGACTCATGGATGCAGCAGCAAATGTGATCTGGACATTGTCTTTTCCTTTTGTTTCTGTTTCTTTCATTCCAAATGTTGCATTCTAAGATGTTGCCAGAGAATGGCGACTGTACGCTTTTCCTTGTACTCCTGTACTCGTGTGCTTGGATACTCGTGACAATAAATAAAACGTGCAAACTGAAAGAAGACACAGCAGTATTGTGTTGAGCAATGTCTTGCAACTGGTGTCAAAATGTCTTCAGATCACATCGTTTAGACTGAAGATGATCTGGGGTCATTTCTCAAGGGCTGCTTTCAGTGCAATTGCTTTTGTAAAGAGAGTGTGAAATATTTTAACATAATCATTTTAACATAATCGATCTTATAATTTTGTCAGTTTCTACATTGTTTCCACTCAAAATATACAATATCGAAAATGTTTAATTCACCTGTTAATTGGGATCTTATGAACAAAATTAGATCTCCATTTGCACACATTTGTGAAGCACCTGCCCATTTTGGATCTACATTTCACTCCAAATCTGTCAGTTTAATATCAAGATGGGTCATATCTAAGCAGATAAATAACCTGCTCAATTTGGAATGTTCAGTCTGCTATTAGGGTTCAAATCCACCCGGTTACATTGATTTCATCTTTCCTGATATGATTTCAATATGGCTGCCGACTTCCAGCAAAAGTGATGTCACTGAGCAGAGTAACAAGCCCATCACATGGAAAACTATCAGACAGTAAAGCAAGAAGAAACATGTACAGTGCTAAATGAGTGGGGCTGTTGTGGCACAGTGGAAGTGCCCCTACGTCTGGGCCATGAGGCCTTGGTTCAAGTCCCACCTACTCTACCAATGTGATGTGACATCCTTCAACAGGTTGGTAGTCTTAAAACTACTTGTCCTACTGTATAGCGGTGGTTTGTACATGGTCATTATCTAAGAAACTAACTTTTACCAAGTTAAATCCTCCTGATCAATACATTCTTGGCATCAAAGGTCAACATCTAATGTTAGTGTTTGTACTTTTCCAACAAAGCTTGCTGTTATACTTCTGGTTTGCTTTCAATCAGATTGACATGTTACTTCACTTCAACTGTCGACTTCTTTGCAATGCAAAAGATTAAATCCTGGTCTTTGGAGCACATTTGGTTTTGGCTTGTCTTAAAATGGATACAATCTGGATGTGAGATCCCAGTGAGAGTCATAGCAATGTACAGCAAGGAACAGACCGTTCGGTCCAACTTGTCCATGCCAACCATAAATCCCAGATAAACCTAGTCCCATTTGCCAGCATTTGGCCCAGATCCCTCAAAACCCTTCCTACTCATATATCCATCCTTTTCACTATTGTAATTGTACCAGCCTCCACCATTTCCTCTGGCAGCTTATTCCATACACAGACCACCCTCTACATGAAAATAAACTTTGTCAGTGGTGTGATATGAACCCATGCCCCTGAAAAGATTGAATTGTCACAATTATCCAAATGTCCACATCTTCAGCTCACACAGTTTCCTTTTTGTTTAAAATTTTAAAATAATGATCAGCTAGCATTAATTTCAAACAAGATCAAATGTTGGTTTATTATACAACTATTGTGGAAAGTTAGTTAGTAAAACGTGATTCAGTCGTTAGATGAATAAAAGGTTTTTTTTGCTTTACTCTTTCGTGGATGTCTCTGACAATGCCAGCATTTGTTGCTTATCTCTAATTACACCTGAATTGTTTGGTTTGCTAAGTCATTTCAGAGGTCAGTTAAGAGTCAACCATGTTGTTGTGAGTCTGGAGTTCTCTGTCGGTCCAATCCAGTAAGGACGGGAGATTTCCTTCCTAAAATAACATAAGTGAACGTTTTTTTTGTTAGAGAAATTGATGATAGGTACTTTGGGCACTATTACTGAGGCTAGTCCAAAGTTACAGATTTAATCATTGTTTTTAAATTCTACCAACTGTCGTCATGGGATTTGAGTTTATGTCCTTGGAGCACTGGCCTCGTCCTCTGGATTATTAGTCTAGTGAAATTACCACTTCAGCACCACCTCCACAGCTATAAAGATTAAAAGTAGATATGAATAAAATATATTTATAGAGATAAAAATTAGTTCAATCGAATGTCATTTCAGACCCATTATTTGCTTGACGATTTCTTGGTCAAAGTGAAGGGTTGTAAACCTGGAGTCAGAATTCCATAGCAGCGATGGCTTCTGTAGTTAAATATTTGGTGGCTTTCTGTAGAAATTAACTCAATAGGATAGTAGATTTTACAGTAGAGAAAGGATTCCTGGACGTTGGTTGTGTTAGCTATTTTGATATGGCTCTTGCCTTCCCTAGAGAGGGGTTTCCTCCATGTGATCCGAGATGGAATCTCTCTCTGTCCAGGCTGCTTATTTACCTTTTCATAAGTATATTTTGGACATTTTGTTTTGAGATAGCTGGCAGTCTACAGTGCTTGCTATTATTGTGTTACTTATGGAAAAGCTAAACCTTGTGCTATCGCTTTTCTCAGCAGTGGTTCTTAGCTGTTATTCCAGTCAATGCCTAATTTATATTCTCACAATAAATCATTAATAAATCTTTGTCATTTCCTGGATGTGTCCACAGTGAAAATTAATTAGAATTAGAATTACATTTTATTGTCACGTGGACTCAAGTACAGAAGCGTTTGAGTAAATTGAAAAGTGTACAATGTCACCATTCCTGACACCATCTTCATGACAAAGGTACATAAATATAAAATCTTAGGTGCAAAGCAGAAAAATAAAGAAGCAAAATTAAAAGTTAAACATTACAGAGTGTTAGTTCCATTAACAACTTGACGTCCAAAGGGGTAGTCCATGACGCAAGACCTGGACAACGTTCAGTCTTGATCTGATAAGCAGTTGTTCATAAAATCCAGACTATTACATTTTGTTGAACCCATTCAAGTAAGGCAACATTCACAAGTGAACAAATCCAAAACCCAAGCCAACAAGCCACACAGGTCAAGACACTTAGACCTTGCTGTTATCCTGCAACATTCACGACAAGATGAAGCGTGGCATTGTAACTGAAGAATGACTTTTGAAAAGTAGTTATTGTTGTAATGAAGAAAAATGTTTATGAAAAGCTGAATGTGTTTAAGGAATAATTATGAGGGACAATCAAACATTGTGATGGAAATTCAACATTTTCCCACTGCTTTTCACCATTAATCAGCACACATGAGGAGGTGGACAGAAAACTCCAATGGCAAAGGTGTGTTTTCATTTGAAAATGTCAAGATGCGATTACTTGTAACCCAACTCTCATAGATTTAACAGACAGCGTACCAATTTCCTTATTGTGTGAAACTAACCAGAAACAACAAGATGGGGATTAATGGCACTGTGAGATTGACAAGCTGGAAAACCTTTAAGGACTGCAACTCCATACCTTGTCCTACATGAAAGACTTTTTGCTCAAGGAGGAACTTTTTAAAATGGGAGAATGCCACGACAAGCTAGAGTGGGTGTTGAGGAGATTTAAACAATAATCACAGGTCAGGAATTTCAGCAACGTAGACAGCAAGGATTGTTCTTAAAGCAGAGGAGGTTGAGGGGAGATTTACCAGGTAAATTCAAACATTCTGAGGGGTTTTAATAACATTTTATGTGCAAAGCTGTTTTTGTTAACAGATGAGTACTGTGTCCAGTTCTGCTTGGTCTGTTACAGGAAGGGTGTTATTAAGCTGGAGACAGTTCAGAATAGATTTACCAGGATGTTGCTGGGAATGGAGGGTTACAGTTATAAGGAGAGTCAGGGACTTTTTTTACTGGAGGGTAAGATGTTGAGAAGTGACCTTATAGATGTTTATAAAATCACGAGGGATATAGATAAGATGAATGGCTGCTATGTTTTCCCGAGGGTGGGAGATTTCAAGACTCGGGGTCATACTTTAAGGTGACAGGAGAAAGATTGAAAAATGACATTAGGGCAATATCTTTTTACATGGAGAGTGGTTCGTGTATAGAAGGATCTTCTACAGGAAGTGGTGAATGTGGGTACAAGTACAGCGTTGAGGAGACATTTAGATAAATTCATGAATAAGAAATGTTTGGAAGGATGTGGGCCAAGTACAGGCAGGTGGGATGAGTTTTGTTTGGAATTATGGTTATCATGGACCAGTTAGACTGAAGGGTCTGTTTCCATGCTGTATAACTGAATCAGTGATCACAGGGTATATATTTAAGGTAATTGGCAATGAACCAAGAGGAGTGGAATTTTACTTTTCCGTGCAATTTATTTTGTCATAGAATAGGCTGTCTAAAAGGGTCGGGAAGAGAAAATAAAAATGCCAACTTCTCAAAAGGGAATCGGATGTAGATTTAGAAAGGAGGAAGTTGCAGGAAATGGGGAATCAAGTGCAATTAATTAGTTGACACTTTCAAAGAAATAGCATAGACATGGTGGTCAAGTAGCCTCCTTATTATGTCTTCTAAGTTTCTGTGATTTTAAGTCAAGGAATTGTTGATGTATTGTCGGTAATTTTCTCCTGAAGGCAAGCTGAAAACTCCAAAACATGTGGAACAAGCTTTAAATGACAGTCAGTCGGAGGTTAACTACTATTTCTGATGGCAGCTTGTGCAGTGCCTGCTGCTTCTAACTCTGGGCTGCTGCCCCTGGATGGAGATCAGTTTACTGAGCTCTTCTTTCTTTTCACATGTTTTAAAGATTTTTCCATCATGGTTTGCTGCTTTGCTTGGATTTCATGTATAAATTAGGTGTGTGTAAGGCTCAGACTGCACATACAAACACATTCAAGTCTGGCAGATGAAGTGGTGCCAGGCATGCTAGATACATGTCATTACATGTCTATTGATACTGCAGACCCATGTTGTGACAGAAACTGTTCAAATGCACCAGTGACCTTGGTTTGTTTTACAAGACTAATTCCAGCTCTGCAAGCGGATGGTGGGTAGGGAAGGAGAATTAGTAAATACTGGCGTCTCGAGCACACCTCTTATCTTGTGATAAGGTGGTTCTTATGTTATCTTAGAAACAAATCAATATCTTACCATGGAGCAGTGGGACCCAAAAGAGAAGAGGGAAGCACTCTGTCTAGCATTTTTTTTTCAGTGGATTCAGGATTGCGTTTACAGCTTTATTTTTCACACTTGTGAATGACATGATTCGGTTTTTATTCTGTTGGATTGTTCAATCTGCAGACAGTAAGATTAACCTTTCTAGTCATTGCTTTAAAATGGTTACATATCATGGACTGTGAAGTCCGGATTTTGTTTGCATCAGATTCTGCGATGTTATAATCACTGTCCTTGCAGAAACTTGTATTTAATTAATGACTGAGAGTGTTAATGAACCAGAAAATATGTCAAGTAGTTGCAATTGTTTCTCACTTCAATCTACATAATAATCAACAAATTGGAAAACCTTTTTAAAAGAAAGGATGCAATAATAACTTTGTTCTACATAAACATTCACAGACGTATTCCCAAAAAATAATATAAGGAACCAGCTAGAAATACTGGCCACCTTTACATTTGAGTATATGTCACTGTAATGTAAGTAGGATAATAAAAACAGATACAGTTTAATCAGTGTATTCATGGTGATGTAGAGTCATATAGCCCAGAAGCAGACCCTTTGATCCAAATCATCGATGCCAACCAGACATCCCAATCTTACCTAGTCCCATTTGCCAGCATTTGGCCCAGATCGCTCTAAACCCTTCCTATGCATATACCCATCCAAATGCCTCTATGCACAAACCACCCTCTGCATGAAAAAATTAACTCTCGGTCCTTCTTAAATCTTTCCCCTCTCACCTTAACACTATGTCGTTATTCATTTTCTGAAGAAGGGTCTAGACCCGAAATGTCAGCTTTCCTGCTCCTCTGATGCTGCTTGGCCTGCTGTGTTCATCTAGCTCTACACCTTGTTATCTCTTAAGACTATGTCGTCTCATTTTGGACACCCCCAAAAAGATCTTGACTATTCATACTATCCATGCCCCTTATGCTTTTATAAACCTCTATAAGGTCATCCCTCAGTTTCCACACTCCAGGGAAAATAGCCCCAGCCGATCCAGCCTCTCCCTATACCTCAAACCCTCCAGTCCCAGCAACATCCCTACAAAGAGACAGTAAGAACTAGAGATGATGGAATCAGAGGTAGCACAGTGTGGAGCTGGAGGAACACAGCATGCCAGGCAGCATCAGAGGAACGGGAAAGTTGACTTTTCAGTTCAGGACCCTTCTTCAGAAATGAAGAAGGGTCCTGACTCGAAACATCAGCTTTACTGCTTCTCTGATGCTGCCTGGCCTGCTGTGTTCGACCAGCTGAACACTGTGTTATCTCAACATCCCTGCAAATCTTTTCTGCACCCTTCGAGTTTAAAAACATCCATCCTATAGAAGGATGTGACTGAGCATTTCACAGTCATATAAAGTTAGACAATGTTAAATGCATTTTAATTTGTGACACATCTCCGAGGAGTGAAGGTTAGCTATGACCGCACAGCTAGCTTCAGTGGTTTCAGCTTTGCCATTGGCCACAGCCTTAGCAGTGGTGTTCCTATCACTATTCTTCATGGGATTCAGTGCAGGCCTGTCCCAGTTGCCAGTTCCTGCTTATCTCTAGTTGTGTGTTGTCTTCTCTTGTAAGAGAGAAAGATGTATGTCAGCAACTGTCATGCAATTTGTTTAGTTGATATGGCCATCATAGTTGAATAACTGGCAATGCATACTTTATCTGGTGCCAATGGCACAGAGGGTGGCATTTTGGAACTTTCGAGGAAGTCATGCTGCCAAAAACAGATGGTACAATCTCTCTTCCTCAGAAACTAACCTAATGGGTTGATGTTTCCGTATGACCTCTATTGGCTAGATTAGCAACAGCAAAGCAAGTTTATTTAATGCAGGTTGATGCCTTTGTTGAAATAGTCGACATTAAAATGTAGCATCACTATTTCTCCAAACATAACATAGTGCAAATTCACTCCAATCGACCTTCAGAGGTCAAAATGATAAATCCTGTAAATGTGATAGTTGAGTACTTTCTATCCCCAGTACCACCATTAAGTACTCTAAGGCCAAGCATAGCTCTTGTAAGACTACATTTGCAATATAGAGCTGGTGCATTTACGGCTTCAACCGTCTACTGTAACACTTTCCACTGCACGAGGGAACTAACAGTTTCTGACTTTACATTATACCACCATAACTGTAAATCAACGCATAATGAATGTCATGCCTCAACCCTAAGCAAAACAAAACCTAAATCTTTCTTGAACTAACATGACATTTTGTTACTGAGAGTTTTGTGTCCTGCACTTGTGTCTACTGGTTTCAATCACATTGGGACCATAAGACATCAGAGCAGATGTAGGCCATTCAGTCCATCAAGTCTGTTCTACTATTCATGGCTGACCTGATAACTCTTAACCCCACTTTCCTGCCTTTTCCCTATAACCCTTGATTCCATATCTGATTAAAAATCTTTCTATATCTGCTTTGAATGTACTTAATGGCCCAGCCTCAACAACCTATGTGGTATAGAATACCACAGATTCACTAAACAAAAAAGAACGAACTGTGGATACTGGAAAACAGAAACAAAAACAGAAATTGCTGGGTAAATTCAGCAGGTCTGGTAACATCTGCGGAGAGAAAGCAAAGTTAACATTTCAGGTCTGGTGAGCCTTCTTCAGAACCACAGATTTAATACTGTTTCAGTTCATTTCATTTAGGATTCTACATCCTCTGGAGAAAGAGAAATTCAACTATGAGTTTGTGCTAGGCGCAAGTTCATGTCTCAATTCCCATACCTAATCTGACAAACTCCAGTTTCAGCTTTTGACTTACCTGAGGCCATTATACGCTTTTCCATTCAGAGCTGCACAAGAAATGCTTTTCCACCCAGATTCCTCTGCCAAATTTAGCGGCAGCAACCAGACTTGCAACAAAGATTAAGTGGAGAGGGATATGACAGTGATTGTCAGGATTGATCAACAGCCAGCCCTATTTTGTGGTTGAATTTTGTCAACTTTGTGTTTCTGGCAATGCATGGAATTCAGACCAGAAAATGTTGCAATTTTACTCTTCAGTTGGAATTTTATTTTTGTACATCTTTTACACAAGACAGAGAATAATGTCAAATATGAATAGAGATACTTGCACCTGAGACTGTTGACAATGCATGAACAGAGAGAGATCAATGAAATAAATATGACTGCAACTCTTGAAAGTTATGATTTTTCAGAATTTTTTTTTCTTGACATGTTAAATAAATCCCTCAACTTATTTGGCGATATCAAAACAGATTTTCTAAAAACTCTCCTTAGTGGGAGGAATATTAATGCAAACTGAGATGTTGTCACGGGAATGCGTGAAATATTATACATATGGCTATTAGAATGATGTCTGATCTCAAATGCCAACACTCTCGTCAGGCTGTCCAAAGATCTTTTTTGGACTGAATTTATAAAGAATGAGTTTGCATTCAGACAAAACCTTCCAAGTTATCCAGCTGGTGACCTAGAACAATTTACAGTCAAGGAATTCATTTTCAAATTCTGGTCACTCATAATGTAGTCAAATGTTAAAGCAGTTTGAAAATAGCAATATTCCGCAAACAGCAATGAGATGCATATCTGCGTGAATTATTTGACTGACTGTTGATTCAGCCACCAACAGCACCAATTATATTAATTAATGGCATGCAGAACCTACTGGAAAGCCCTGTATTTGTTGCCGACCCCTAATTGTGCTTGGGAAGGTGGGCTTGAGCTTCATTCTTCATGTTGCGGTTGTGTATGTAGTTCCAGAATTTTGACCCAATGCAGCAATGCATGAACAGTCATAAATATCCATGTCACTTAAGTTTAAGGGGAGCTTGAAATTGGTGGCTGTCATTTGCTGTTGGCCCATGTGTTTTTGGTACTGATGTTGTCCAAGTAGAATGTTACATTACAATCTTCACTTGTGACTTGTAAATATGGAACAGGTTTTGGCGACTAAGGAGGTGAATAATTAGCCACTGAATACCCAGCCTCTGACCTGCTGTTCTGGCTGTGGTATTCGTTTCACCTGACCTCAATCCACAGCTACTGCATCTATTGCTACATCAAGGTCAAGAATCTCTTGATTGAGTCCATACAATATTCTGATGATACAAAGTACTTCTTAAAAATCTCTGCTACTTCCAGGATTCTGATTATTAATTCTCAAGTCTCACCGTCCAAGACACCTGTACTTACTTTTGCTACTTCTCTTTAACTACATTACAATGCTTTTACTGCCTGTTGGCATATTTCTCGCCAGTGTTCTCTCAGACTCCAATTACTCCCACTATGCACTATGGGTTGAATGGTTTTGTGATTTTACCAAACTCTCTAGTTGCTCAGATGGATCACCAATCATTACCCCACTTTATATGTCACTGTGCAAGGTAGCATACACCTTGAAAACAAAATCCTTACTCTTCACAAGTGTATTGACAAGCTAGTGCTGACAATTATGTTTTATAGACTGTAATTCATCTACCTACCTGAAATCTCATCTGGCTAGATATTCCATCCTTGACCACACAGCCATGGACTAAATATCCTTATTGTCATGTCTTATGTTGTTCTGGAATAGAATACCCTCTTTTGCCTCACCTCTTACTCAAAAGCCTTGTTTGTTCCCCAAAATGCAACTCAAAATTCACATTTATTTGTGCTGCCTTTGCCACTACAGCATGGACTATTTGCGGATTTCTTCAGTTCCAAGATTGAGACTATCCATGCAATGCCTCTGTACATAGTTTCTCTTCTTCTCCAGCCCTAACATTCACTTATCTCAAAATCCCACCCTTTCGAGCTTAGATGTCCCATCACACTTTCGTTTTCCTTCATCTATACAGCTTCATTCTCTAAACTTAAGCCTTCCCTTAGACCTACATCTTGCTTCCTTTATCCCCTCCAAATACAATGGTTGACTTTTCAATCAATTCGATGCTAACTTAGACTATTATTAACTCCTTTTCTTTGGGCTGCTTCATCACTGATGTTGCCTGTTCTGTGAAGCCAGAAGTAGGCAGGCTTTTGCTAATGTGTGCACAATGTTCTATACCATTCATGACTCTTGAGACCCTGAAGCAGTCCATGTTCAAATGATGCAAGATCCAAACAATATCCAGGTTTGAGCTGATAAATGGCAAGCAACATTTGCCAAGCAATGACCATTTAACATGCAATGGCATCACCAATGGTGAATCCCCGACAATTAATATTGACCAGAAATTGAGCCAGACCAGCCATATAAATAGAGTGACTACAGGAGTAATCCAGAAGGTGGTAATTCTGTTGCGAATAACTATACGTTTGACTCCCTAAAGCCTGTCCACCATCTGTGAGGCACACGTCAGGAGTGTGATGAAATACTTTTCACTTAGCTGATGAGAGCAACTCCAAGAACATTGAGAGATAGTAAGAATTGCAGATGCTGGAGTCAGAGATAGCACAGTGTGGAGCTGGAGGAACACAACAGGCCAGGCAGCATCAGAGGAGCAGGAAAGTTGATGTTTTGGGTCGGGACCCTTCTTCACCCTTCTTCAGAAGTCTGAAGAAGCGTCCTGACCCGAAACATCAGCTTTCCTGCTCCTCTGATGCTGCCTGGCCTGTTATGTTCCTCCAGCTCCACACTGTGTTATCTAAGAACATTGACGAAGCTTGGACACCATCCAGGACAAACCAGCCCATGTAACTGGCATGATCAAATGATTGTAGCACAGTGTGAGACCATTCTCCCTCTCATGTCTGTGCTGGCTCTTTGGAAGAGCTCCATAGCTAATCTCACTCTCGTGCCATTTTTGTGTTGTCCTGCAAACACTGTACTCTTCAGACATCATCCGATTTCCCTTTGAAAGCCATGATTGAATCTGCCTGCACCAAAGTCTCAGGAAGTGCTGAATAGACACAGCACTTCAGTTAAAACTGTAACTGATTCATCGTGCTGCGCAAATTGTGGCTCAGGGTTCTATTCTGCACAATGTGAGATGGTTATTCTCGTCTTTTCTGGTGTTTTTTTTGGCCTGTTAAGGATTCCCCTTGCTTATGAATGACTGCTTTCTGACTCTACAAAGGATCTGCAAACACTTTTACAGATAACATAATGCATAATACGGTTTTCTAAAATGTCTCACCCGCACAGACCGTTCCAACATTTCTTCACTGTCTCTTGTACATGACTGCTGACACCATGATTTCCATGATATACATCCTGATGTCATTATCATATTCCTACTCATTGTGTTGCAGAAAGATGTATTCTACAGCTTCACCGTAACCTCCTTGCTTATGAATTCCATGCCTCTAATAAAATCAATTATCCTGTAAATTGATGTTTCCGGTTGGGACCCTTCTTCAGAAATTCATCTCCGACCTGAAACGTCACCTTTCCTGCTGCTCTAATGCTGCCTGGCCTGCTGTGTTCCCCCAGCTCCACACTGTGTTGTCTCTGACTCCAGGAGCTGCAGTTCTTGCCATCTCTAATTATCCTGTAAGCTTTATTAACTGCCTTCTCAACTTATAGTGCACCACCTTCAATAATGCTTTGTACAAATACCCCCGGGATCTCCAGCATTACTGTTCCCTGCCACACACACTTATGTTCTTTCGCTTGTATCTTTAATCTGCCGCATGAGTACTGCCATAGGTTTTAAATACTTTGTTCCTATTCTTTGGAAATTTCTTTGAATCCTTCTTCCTGTGTTTTTATTCCTTGAACTGCGGGTGAAGTTCAGAATCAGAATGTGAAAAGAGGCTCGTGAGTTCAAGAGCAGGGTTTTGTGGATTGTGTGTGTGTGTGTGTGTGTGTGTGTGTGTGTGTGTGTGTGTGTGAGAGAGAGAGAGAGAGAGAGAGACGGGGGTGCTGCAGGTTGCTATGTGCTGCCAAATGATGGGCAGGCTCAGAGAATTACAGGGAGGCTATGCATCAGCACACATTGGCAGGGAAAAATGTAAGCAATTAAATCCTAGCAGGAAGGTCACAAAATGGGAAACTTGCCTGTTGGGAGCGGAAAGCTTATTGATAATTTTGATTGCCTGCTTGCAGATAGTTTAAATGTAATTTTACACAATGTAATCTTACCTCACTATTTAGGGGAACTCCCAAGTACACTTTTTGTGCCTTCGGTAACCTGCCCAGGGAAACTAGCAAATTATATGCGGCTTTCTTGACTTGGTCATAGAGAATATTACAGCATGAGAAAGACCTTTTGGACCATCATTGGCTCTGCTATCCTTTGGACTTCCAGGATACTGAATCACAGGACTGACCTTGGAGCTAAGGCTAAGATTTGCTGAGCTGACACTCTCAGGGCCTGGGGCGTCAGGCAGGAAACTCAGAACCCCAAATTACTGGGTCCAAAACGGGTAGCAGGCAGCTGAAGTACAAAGGAGTCATGTTTTAAATTGGCAGCATCAATCATAGCCAGTACCTGCAGGAAAAGGGAGAAGTAGCAGCATGGGAATATTTTGGTGAGGACAGATGAATCTCTTCCGAGACCCTTGATCATTATTTTATTTGTGCAGGAGCGACAGAAGTTCAGATACTGGTGATCATTTTTCTGGCAGAGTTTTCTTCAAGAGCTGAGAAGGTGATTTCCAACTCCAATGGGGAACCTTTAAATACAGCACCAGCTCCTGCGCCACGGTGGCGTGTCCCAAATTGGCAGAGCCAACGCCCACCTGTGGTCTGGCAGCAAACCCCTGTCACCCAGGGTGGGTTCATCTGACTGCCAGGGTCCCCATAGCAGATCCCTGACAGTTCCCAGGCCTGCCAGAGGGTGCAATGATAACAGGATCTACCCCAAATCTCAATGGATCAATTTGTTTCTCATTCAGGACCACCTATGAATGAAACTTCTTTCTGTTTACTCCACTAGTGCACAATCCACAGTCCATGCTGAGATAACAAGGTGTAGAGCTGGATGAACACAGCAGGCCAAGCAGCATCAGAGGAGCAGGAAAGCTGATGTTTTGGGTCTAGACCCTTCTTCAGAAATGGAGGAGGGGAAGGGGGTTCTGAAATAAATAGGGAGAAAGGGGGAGGTGGATAGAAGTTGGATAAAGGAGAAGATAGGTGAAGAGGAGACAGACAGGTCAAGAAGACGGGGTTGGAGCCAGTAATGGTGAGTGTCGGTGGGGAGTGAGGGAGAGGATAGGTCAATCTAGGGAGGACGGACAGGTCAAGGAGGCAGGATGAGGCTAGTAGGTAAGAGATGGGGGTGGGGCTTGAGGTGGGAGGAGTGGATAGGTGGGAGGACAGGTTAGGGAGGCGAGTACGAGCTGGGCTGGTTTTGGGATAATTACAGTCCATGCTGACAAGTTTGGTTCCTGTCTATATCAAAAGCAGTGTTTGAAATCTTTTGGTTTTTGTGGAAGTGCTTTGAAAATTGCTCTGTCACCTGACCAGCATCTAGTGTCATATATTATATCAAGATATGGTTTTTAAAATTGATTAAACCTGTTTAACCTTGACTCATAAGACAGACCCTCCATACTGGAGAGCATCTCATTGAAACTTCCCCGAACTGCTTCCAATGCAAAGATGTCTTTCCTCACATCCCACGACCAAAACTGCTCACAGCGCTCCAGATGCGATCTCATCAGCACTTTGCACGCCTTCTTTGGCCAAATATTTTCTTTTCAAAAGGAGACGGGAGACTGATGTCTGTCACTGCTCATGAGAGACTCTAGGACCAGAGGGCATAGCCTCAGAATGAAGGGGCACCAATTTAAGATTCAGATGAGGAGGAATTTCTTCTCTCACAGGAATTGAGAGTCTTTGGAACTCCTCGCCACAGAGAACTGTGGATGGCAGGAGAGTCCTTGTGTATATTTAGTGCTAAGGTAGACAGATTCTTGATCAATAGAGGAAACAAAGGGTTACCTGGGGTAAGGCAGGAAAGTGGATGTGAGGAATGTTGAAACAGCTATGGTTAAACGGCCTATTCCTATACCTATTGTTAATAGTTAAAAGCGCTTGTGGGAATGGGGAGACTTCCATTGCCAACCAACCATGTAAGTTTAATTGTGCTGTGTTGCTCTGCTCTCCCATTGGTCTCTCACTCTCCCTGTGCAAATTCATCCTTAATTTGTCCGAACTCTTAATTCCCTACACAACTAATTCCCTTCTTTTCTTAAGGTGCTAGTGGCACCCAGCAAACCTCTACTCACAGCCGATCAGCACGGGAGACCCTCACCTTCACCTCTGAGGCAGAGCCCATTGATCCCTCAGGAGGTGCACCAGCCAGGCTTTTGCCTCCACCTTCCACCAGCTTTGATAGCTTTAACTTGGTAGGTCCAGCACTTAGACTGGACTCAGGAGCACAATCCAGTCAACAAGTCACTGACATCTCTGCAGCTGATTGAGGAAGAAATGCCCCTGGTTTCTGGCACACTGACAGCTGACAGGGACTGGGCACCTTCACCACTCAAGGCAGAAGGTGACCCCATGCCCCCAGCCATTCATGACTTAGTCACAATGCACAGACTGACACAAGAGCAACAGGCAAACTTGTCAAAGTTCCAAAGCTGTATTGAATAGTGGAGGAGTCTGCCAATGTTCTTGGTACCATGCTGGCACCAGCATGCAAGTGTCTAATGAACAAACCCTGGGGATGTATTGTGGCTCGATCTCTGGACTGGAGAGAAGATGTGTCCCTGGACTCTGGAAAGACCAAGCACTTGACTGCCCATAACCAACACACTCGCTAGAACCGCAATAGCCATACTCTCTTTACTCAGAGAGTAGTAAAGGCATGGAATGCCTTGCCTGCAGCAGTTGTAGACTCGCCAACTTTAAGGGCATTTAAATGGTTGTTGGATAACCATATGGATGATAATGGAATAGTGTAGGTTAGATGGGCTTCAGATTGATTTCACAGGTCGGCCCAACATCGAGGGCCGAAGGGCTTGTACTGCGCTGTAATGTTTTATGTTCTATGTTCTACGACTGATTTTTCTGAAGAAGGGTGTCGACCCAAAACGTCAGCTTTTCTGCTCCTCTGATGCTGCTTGGCCTGCTGTGTTCATCCAGCTCTACACTGTGTTATCTTAGCCATATGACTGACCTTGATTGTATCTTGACTGACGAATCCCTCTTGATCCCAGTGAGAACTCCTTTGACTTATACACATGACCATTTGGTTGAAGCGCATGTTCAGGTCCCCATACCATGACAATCTGCTTCCCTCTGTGCTAAAAAGCAATGCCAGCCACAGGAAGATTGGCAGCTTCCAAGTAAGAACAAAGTTAGTGAGTACATTTAAAAAAATGCAAGCAAAGAGCCATAAAATGCATTGTGTGTAAAAATATGAGATGCGTGTGTGCCCCTGTGTGCAAAGTGACCTGGCAGAAACATGCAAATCCCATAAATCCCTGCACTCTAAAGTAAAGAGTTGAAGCACTGACATTGTGTCGGAGTTGGTCCCAGAAAGGGCATGCTGATGTGGTACAGCAGGTGGTTTACCACTGCCAACTTGCATATTAGAGCATCAGGGACATCGTGGTGACAATATAGTTGGATGATGGTTGAAGCAAGCAGTTTGTGAGCTGCAGGCATCAGGTGCCCGCTCTGCCTTACACATCAGGAATTTATGCCATCTAATTTCTCGCGGAAAAAGAGAAAAGAACTGGAATTGGCACAGAAATAAGACGACTGGAGTGCAAATGCTGCTCACTGGTGGGAGAAAAGGGGAAAATCTGAAACGTTTTCTTGGCGTTGAGATTCTGACTTCTTCATTCTTGCTGTACTTTCTCAAGTTTCTCGCCATTGCCTGTTCCATTACTGGGACAAATAAATTCTGCTCATATTGTTGCTTTGTGCTGCCAATTGTAATGGCTGATTAAAACGCATGGTCCTTTACTAGTCATAAAACCCAAAATGATTATTTGCCATTGTCCCTTTAAAGACAGAATCCTGGTTTAAGCGTGAATATCACCAATTATCCAATTTTTATGATCAACTTTTCTTGGTATTTTACATTCAATATCCAGTTTGTTGAGTAGCTGTTAATTTCTGCTATTTTTATTCAACATTTCTGGTTGATTAGTTTGTTGAGAACGAATGGCTTAATTCCTTAGCATACGAATTAAATCTCTGGTTCAAGTGATTACAAATTGGTCACTTTAATTTGTAAGTTGTAGAAATCTTGATTATTTGATTGTACTCATGGAAATCTCAATTTTCCGTCTACCTCCTAAATAAAGTTGTGCTTTTCTGATAGTGTCTGTGGATTATTCTGGTCTCTCAGAACTGGGGTTTTAAAGTGTCATTCATTATAAAATGGCTAAATTGATAAACTTGATCAACAAGAATTTTACTCAATGCACAGCTGCCCTAGCCATATGCTAACTTAAATCAATTGACCATACAAATTTCTATCGTGTCTGTGATAATTTGTTTTGAGCATAATTTGGGTTTTTGTCTGAATTTTAATAGTGAATTACAATTTGGTTTGTTCTGTGAAATTAGTCTATTTTGATCATGAAATTCACTTCAGCGTCCCTTAGAAATTCAGCTCCAAAAATGAATTGCAAGAAAGGATAATGCTTGCATCTCCATAGCCTCTTTCACATAATTAGGTCCCAGAGCACTTTACAGGCAGTTAATGACTTTTGAAATGTAGTCACCTTTGTTTTGCAAGCAGTTTGTGCACAATAGCTCCCTCAACAGCAATGAGGTAAATGACTGAATAATCTATTCTGGTGATGTGGCTTGAGGGGAACATATTGAGCAGAAAATTAGTAGGGTTCTCATGTCCTTTGAATAGTTCCATGAGATCATTAATGCACAACTGAGCAGACATTTGGGGCATTGGTCTATACTCCAAACAAAAAACAGCATTTTTGAGACATGTATTTCTCTTGGTCATAGGCCTTCTGGGTTAATAAAAAAAAAACAAGGATCAGAAATGGAAAGGATCCTACTTGCTATCACTAGATGGTTTTTGAACTTATTTTATGTTCTTCAGATAGTTTGAAGAGTGTTGAGATCTTTAAAGAAATGCAATAAAGAGGTTAATGTGTTTGAAAACATCTAACATCGACTTTGATTTATGTATCATGGCAGAAGTATACTGCATACTTAAAGGCTGAAATCTAATTATTTGGCTAATGCAGGGTTGCCATTCTGAAGCCACATACTACTCCTTAATCTCTCTGTCGTTGCTCCCAATTATTTTTCCAGTTAACTTAGATAATCGTGAGAAAAGTCAAAAAGAAAATCAGTCAAGAAAAGTAAGAGACGTGTTTCTTGTGGGGACAAGTGGCTAATCCAACCACCTGAACCTGTATGTAATGGAGATATAAAGATCAATGCAAAAAACAAATATGGTCTCAATATCATCATTCAGTCTGTTTCAAATTTGATTTTTCTTTTTATATTGATGCATAAATTCAGTACATGTGATTATTTTATTATATGCCTAAGTTGAGCACTCTACCAGACAAATGGTAAAGAAGTGCCGAATTTTCACCATATGGTTCCCAATACCTTTTGTTTTAAGGATTTTTATTTCATAAAAGGAACATCAGATCAAAATAATCACTGTCTCCTTCATTAATTGTTTCGGGATTCTGTCCTTGAATATGTATGTCTTGCCCTCACTTGACTACAAATATCAAAACTAGGACCAAATCCGGAACAAAAACATCATTATTTAATAGAACACTTACATCTGTACTGAAGTCAATAGAAATTGATGCTTTTGTGGCTTTCTGTAAGTTGCCCCAGATAAAATATACTGCAGAAAATCAGGTTCATATGGAATTAGATATCTGGAAGTTTACCAATGACTAACACTAAACACTGATCTGATTTCTCAGATTAAAGGATGTAATCGAGGTTATATTCTTAGTTAGACTGCTATCCCAGTATATATGTAGTTTAATGGCTAACAAACTGATTGATTGAATTTCAAATTGACTGACTGCTCACTCGTTACTGATTGACTGAACAATTGAATTTACAGAGCGTAAGATGGAGACCTCTCACACTAGGGTGTTATGGCATGATGTCATCTCGCTGTCTTAAAGGTATTTAAGACTTAAAGTGCATTTCTGAGATCTGTGCTTTGCACCAATAGAATGATTAAGGAACACTCTTAAACAAACCCAAATTATCTATCTTCCATGCACATTGCTTTATCCTGTTGAACCTTATTTCGAGCTACACAATTTTGAGCTTCAAATTAACTTCCAGGAAAGTTAGGGGGTGTTATGCTGTTTCATTAGGCCTTCATTTTCTTCCACCTCTATCTAGATCACAGGTTTCTTTTTCATAGATTTTATAGGATCCCTACAGTGTGGAATCAGGCCATTTGGCCCAAGAAGTCCACACTGACCGTCAGAGCATCTTACCCAGACCCATCCCCCTGTAACCCACCTACACATCCCTGAACAACATGGGCAATTTAGCATGACCAATCCACTTAGCCTACATATCTTTAGACTATGGAAGGAAACCAGAACACAGCCATGCAGACACAGGGAGAATGTGCAAACCCCACACAGTCACCCACGGGTGGAATTGAACCCTGGTCCCTGGCGCTCTGAGGTAACAGTGCTGACCACTGAACCACCATGCTGCCCCTCTTCTCTCCCTCAATTTTCCCACTTCCCACCATGCCTTAACAGTGCCCTTCCTTCTCCAGAGACTATTGGGACAGCTTTGCACTGCAGCCTAAATTTGGGTTCTTCTCATTTTGCTGGCAATACCCCTGTATCCAATGTGGTCAGTTACCAAGATACTCCACACTACTGGCAAGCTAACACAGTGACTATTTTGTTTTCTCCTTTAATACCACCAGCACACCATTGACTTTCTCAAGTTAACATATAATCATTTACAGGTACACTGGTTAAGGGAGATTCTGCATTAGGATCTTGGAATTTGGCCATTCAACTCTTCTAATACCAAATACTTACACATCTAAATTCCTTCATCCACTTCTAGCCCTGATTTATTTTGCTAATCTTGTTGCAAGATGAACTGGCACACAACGCCAATGAAGAAAACAAATGCATCAATAACCTGGAACATACTCAATTTCTGTCCCAGCACTGCTGTCATCCAACCAAGTCTTTCCCAAATTTAGCCCTGAGCCTGATTATCCCTCTGAGTGTGGTAAAATTCCAATTGTTATTGCAAGTCACTCAAAATTCCAGGATAATTCCTCTTCAAACCTCTTAATACTCTCATCTCTCATTCACCTTAACATTGAGCCAACATCCAAAACAACCCAGGACTTGAAAAATCCCAAAACTCGCCTGTGCCACACTTCTAAACTCCAGGACCCTCATCTCAAGCCAGTACAGATTGATTGCCATATTCCCATGAATGCTGTGCTGAGGAACAGTGGGCTAAAAACTGGGTCCAAACTGAATCAACAGATCCACTGTTCCAGCATAAACAATAGCGCTGATGTACTAATGCAAATGAAGATTGGTGCACATTTAATTAAATTTGTTTATCCTGGTTATTTAACTTATCAATTAGAGATTCCTTGATGTAACCTTATGGTTAGCACACTACATATATGAGACAGTTGCTGGCCCATTCTTGTTGTTAGAGTAATCCTTCATGTTGCTTTCAGTCTGCAGTTCTTCAGCATTTGCGTGACTGTAACATCATTTGGAACATGAATACAGTTCATTAAATTCAGTCTGTTCCATTTTAATTCAAAGTATCTAGTCTGCAACTATTTCAACCTATTGCCCAGAACTGACTGGGAAGATGTTAATATAGGAGAAAATAAAATAGAAGACTGATTGTGAATGAAAGCTAAAGAATGAATCCTAAAGGAAGAAAAGGTACTTTGACAGAACAAACGAGGTGAAAGCATCTGGGCTATCCCTCATAATTCTCCAAATGTCATCAAAATGAGAAGTATTTGAAAAAATGAAATAAAGCTCAGGCATAACTCACTGATATCTTGACATTTTCTGGTAATTTCAATTAAAGTGATTGAAGAACATGTGGCAGAAGTAAATTCAACAATAATTTTAAAAACCAAAACAAATAAAGTTACACAAATTGAGAATCAGGAATCAGTGTGGTTGTACTCTATGTTATTCAGCTTTTGTGTCAGTCATTTGCATTCCTTGTCAGTTCTTACTGATATCACAAAATTATAGATTTGTCACGGCACAGTAGGAAGCCATTCGGCCCATTGTGCCCACACTTGTTCTGTAACCGAGTGCCAATCTCCTGCTTTTTCCTCCTTTTCATGTACACCACTTCCATCCAAATAATCTATTGAACCTGCTCTTCTCACATTTCTAGGCTGTGCATTTGTACCCTAACTACACGATGTGGGGGAAATATAATAGTCTCACTTTTGTGCTTAAAATAAATTTGAAAAGCTCCCTCAGAAGTCTGTCTGAGATTCTCCATTCTGCCCTGCAAAATCTTTCTGGAACTTGAAATATATTTTGGAATAAGTGCTGAGGTAAATACCTGGCTAACTGTAGGAACTGGGACAAAATACGTGGTAAAACTGAGACTCAACACATCTCAGTTAATACATTGCAAAACTCAGGAAAATAGATGTGTACACAGGAGCTATTTATTTCTGTTCATTGGTGATATTAGCTGTCAGTCAGCACTGACATGTAGCTTTGCACAGCCAGTCTTTGTGTTAGTGTAACATCTAAAATACAATTAAAAGCCAAATGACTTCAGTGCTTACATACAAAAGGAATAGGTGGCTTGCAAGGGAAAGGAGAATGGAATCTGCCAGTAATCATTCTTGTAGTCCACAGTTGCTTTATTTGTTCAAAGTAAGTAATCGTGTGTGTTTGTAATATTATATTTCACCACAAATAAGCTTGAGTCAGCCACAGGTCTCACTCTACATTTTGTACAGCTCAAAGTGATGCGAGATAAAGTAAAAATCTGTGATCAACACACCTCCACAGCTTATCATAAAAATGATTCAGAGGTAGTAGGAACTGCAGATGCTGGAGAATCCGCGATAACAAGGCGTAGAGCTGGATGAACACAGCAGGCCAAGCAGCATCACAGGAGCAGGAAGGGTCTGAAGAAGGGTCTTGGCCCGAAACGTCAGCCTTCCTGCTCCTCTGATGCTGCTTGGCCTGCTGTGTTCATTCAGCTGTACAAGTTTTTATCATAAAAATGAATTGGTTTTGTGTTTGAGCTGCAGGTAATTCTGGTCTAAATTGCGCAGATTCACTTATTGTGTATTTTCTATACTTGGTCTAAAAATTTTCATCCTTGTTTTCAGATCCATCATGACCACGCTCCTTGCTGCTCTTTAATCCTCTTAAATCCCACAGCCCTGTGAGATATATGTGCTTCTCTAATTACAGCATTCTGAATTTTGATTGCTTTCACATTGGTAGATGTGCACTACAATTGAGTTAGCCTTGAAATTTGGAATATCCTCTATCTTGCTTTCTATTTCTTAAAACCTTTTGACTAAGGTTTCGGCTATCTGACCTAATGGTTCAAATTTTCAAATTGGTTCTCCCTTTTTACTTTCAATAATACTTTCATTTCACCTCTTGAGAAAAGGTTTGGCTGCACTGCCTGCATTCAAAGGTACTTTATCGTCTCTTGATCAAAAGATGTCATGATGTCTGACCTGAAAGTAAACTTCCACATCAAAAAAAAAAGCTTTATTTGTTGCCGCTGGTACTTTTCATCATCAATTAAATATCTCTAGTGCTTTTCACTGTAACGTTGGTCCATTTAAGTGGTGGTGTAGATTTTTACATTAAATGAGAGCTATTAGCACTGTTGATCAGATGGATGTCAGGGGTCGCTTGGTTGGATCATTATTGACTGGGATCAGTATCCAATGATGTTCCACTGAAAACTGCTCCCATGATCACCATAGTGAAGTAGAGACCAGTTTAAAAAAAAAATGCTGATCTATCCATAACTGTGACAGGAAGATCAAGTTGTTGCAGCGGAAGCAGTAGTAGTTGTGCTGGACAGTATCAGATTGTTTTCACAGATATTCCTCCACCTTCTTAATCTTTCTCCATGATCATCTCGAAGAAGACTTCAACCATGCTCTACTTTCTTTAAAAGAGCCCTCAATTAGGAGAAGCAAATGATGCACTCATTTCCTAATTTTCTGCACTGAAACAATTTTGAAATTGTTTGATTTTTGCTGCACAACCATTCTTGCATTTTGCGCTCATCCAAACGCAGTTCAGTAATAGCTAATGTAGTGCTAAGAAATCAATGCAATGAAAATTAATTTTAAACAGGGTTACCATTGGTCAAATCAATGTAGGAATCCATGATGGTCAGTTTGGGGTATCAGATTACACTTTGGAAAGCCCAGCTAACGCCGTGCACTAAAACAGGTTTTGCTGTCTCTTTTGCTGCCAATAGTATCTGACTTATAATTAGCCCAAATCAAATCAGCTCAGAAGGTCGTGATGATCATTTTGGTATATTACACTTGACATTAGCATGTTCTCGTAGGGATACACACACACACGCACACACAGTTACTCTCACGCTCTATGGCAGATAGAACACAGATGTGTTTCAAACTTACCTCCAGTTATTCTGAGGTTCTAATCAGAAAAGAAAACTGAATGCTTTTGAATTATGCAAAGACAAGATGGGTCCACTCAATGCACTTCCACTGACGCGAAATCAGTCTCCAAAATCAGTTGCCTCTGAGGGTTTGACAGAACTCATTCTGCACTCGACCTTCTGAGCATTTAGAAGATAAAATGTAGACTGACAATAAAATTATAATGTTTAGAAAGCACATTCCATAAACATTAATATCTCAACTGTAGAACTGTGACAAAAATAACACATATAAAAGTGGAAAGCCTCAGAAGTGCACAGGTTGTCAGGCATCAATGTACCTCAGTACCTGTCTGTACGAGTGGTTATTTTTCTCAGTTGCCTGGTACATCTTCATTGGGGTTGGAATTTTTTCTGTTTTTCCTTGACCATGCTGTATGTTAATAGAATATGGAGCCTTATGTACAATCAACATATGCATTATAAATTCATACAGCACAGAAACAGACCCTTCAGTCTAACTCATCCCCACCAACTAGATATCCCAATTTAACCTAGTCTCATTTGCCAACATTTGGCCGATATCCCTCTAAATCCTTTTTATTCACGTACCCATCCAGGTGCCTTTTAATTCCTGTAATTGTACCTGCTTCCACCACTTCCTCTGGCAACACGTTCCATACACGCACCGTCCTCTGTGTGAAAATGTTACCTGTCAGATCTTTTTTAAATCTTTCCCCTTTCTCCTTAAACCTATGCCCTTCAGTTTTGGACTCCCCCACGCTGGGAAAAAGATCTTGGCTGCTAACTGTTTACATGGCTCTCACCATTTTATAAACCTCTATAAGGTCACCCCTCACCATCCAGAGCTCCAGGGAAACAAGTCCCAGTCTGTTTCGTCTCTCCCTATAATTCAAACCCTCCAGTCCCAGCAACATCCTTGTAAATCTTTTCTGCACCCTCTCAAGTTTAACAACATCTCTCCCAGAGAAGGACAACCTTAATTATACACAGTATTCTAAAAGTGGCTTCACTAATGTCCTGTATAGCCACAACATGACGTTCCAACTCTTATACTCAATGTTCTGACCAAATAGAATTGATTATTTTGAAGGAAGGGAGTAATAAATATTTGATTTATTGATTATTCTGAGAAGAAGCCTGTGAAGTATGGTATGCTTAGCTACAGCCCTCCAGAAAATATGCATTGTTTAATTCCTACTTGATAATTCACCTTGCCATAGCAGACTTTAAAATATTTTACCATTATCCCTGTCAGTAATAATAAACGGTAGAATTAATGGGTGAAATTTTACAGCTACCCCATCGGCGGGTTTGAAGGTGGGTCAGGAGAGTAAAATGTACCACATGGCTGAAATAACTCCACTCAGCTGGTATCCTATCATCTAATTACCCTTTGTTTACATGTGGATAGCCCTTGGCACTGATCCAGCTCCCTCAGAGCCGCCTCTCAGAGCGAACAGGATGTCTGTCACTCCTGTTTTTATCTGTCAGTGAGGGCTTCCTGTTTGGACTTGATTAACAGCCCCAGCCCGGGAACTCATATTTTATGAGGTCTGCCTGGCTGATCTAGTTACAACCCCTATAATGGTTGACCCACTGCCTTTGCCAATCCCCCATTTTATGGGATGGTGGAGACTTCGAATGGCCTTCTTGCCCTTGGGCGCAGCGAAGCCTTTCAGTGGTTTGTTAATGGCTACTTAATTTATTTTTCTTGCTCCACCACTATTTTAAACATGGGGTTGAGGTCGACACCAAACAGGTAGCCCAGCAGCTTTAGCTGTGCAGGCAGGTGTCAGGAAAGGGTGGGGTGACCTTCATTGTAGTTAATGCAGTTCTGGTTTTCTGTCAGGACATACTGTGAACATTAATAGCAGTAAGTAATTTTGACCTCTTGGAGTTTCTAATTTCTCAAGCAATTGTTGAAATGGAATGTCCAGTGGCAAATGATATGTGTTAGACATTTTGTCTCACATTTTATTTCACACTGTATTTGCACTACAAATTATTGGGAACATAAAATTGATAATGACTTCCTGATCATTGTGTGCAATGGTGTAGCTCATTAATCAAGAAAATAATGAGAAGAACAAATGGATTGAGAAGGATATAAGCAAAATGAGAGTCACATTAAAGGCAAAATGATAAATAAAGTTAATATTTGAAGAGTGAGACATTTAGAAAAATAAGAGAACGAACATTTTATGAAGCAGAAGAAAGGGACGTTGTAGTCTAATTTTGTTTGGAAACCATCCTTTTAATAAAACAAGGAATTACAGAAGCTGCAAACCTGAAGCAAAAACAGAAAATGCTGTAGAAACTCAGCAGGTCTGGCAGCATGTGTACAGAGAGAAAGAGAGTTAATGTTTTGGGTCCAGTGACCCTCCCTCAGTTCTTAAAAAGGGTCACTGGACCAAGAAAATGAGCCAACTTTTTTTGAAAATTTCTCGAAGGCAACTATTGTGGTTGTGTTTGGAAATATTTGCTGTTGCCATAGAGGCATAGAAATAAATATGATTTTTTTTTTTAAAATGGTTGCATAATGTATCTGAATCCTAATCATGGGGATGGATTTCCAGAGAGTCAAGATGATTCCAGAGGTGATTTAAAAATAGAAGGCAGTGTCCAACTCTGGTATCAGCCAGACACTGTCAACAGAAGGAGATGTCTGGACATCTGTTCTTCCAAATGAATGAATGTTTGCCTGACATCAAGACTCTTCTTGATCAGCTCAGAAGGGTCTGCTCAGATCAGTGAAAGGGGAGTGTCTATCTTGACTGATTTAACAAGGTTATAATAAATTATTTTTTCTTTGATTTCTTTTCAACATTCATTTTCTACATCTATTTGCACACTGTTAAGAGGTGTGACGTGAGGTCAATCTTCTGTTATTGATACTAAAATAGTCGTGGCTGATTGGCGCTTTGAGTTATAAGAGGACTAAAAAGGTGATGTTTAGTTTTTCAGGAGCATTTGAAGAATTGCCACTGTTATTATCTAGCTGATCAGTTCTGTATACAAGGCTGTATATTGGTTGAATGGACATTGGAAGTTGAGGAGTAAGGTTCCTAACAATCTTTAACACAATTGGCACAGAGTTCTCGAGAGCCAAAGCAGGCCTTCTAACCAGCCTGCTTTGGCACGTATAACCTTTGTGGCCAAAACCAACCTGATTCTGGACTCAGCAGGCCTTAATCCATTACATCCTCACCTACCCGAAGCAAACATAATATGTGCAGGGGGCATCTATAGTGAACAAACACACCAATGCTGAAGAAATCTAGCAGGCTTGGCAGCATCTGTGGATGGAGAAACAGCACTGATGTTGAGTCCAGTATGACTCATCTTCAGAACTGAAAGGTGGTGGAAAATGCTTCTTTTTATGCTTTTAACAGGGGTGGGTGTGGGTGTGAAAGGAACAAATGGTGTAGAGGCCCAATGTAAAAGGCAAAGGAGTTGTTATCTCTGACTCCAGCATCGGCAGTTCTTACTAACCCCAAAGGAGTTGTTAATACTGGTGAAAGAGAAAGAAATGCAACGTGTGTGTATATTAAGGTGCGACAGGGAGAGAATATGGAGAATCTATAAAGTGGTAAATTCGCAAAGTTCGAAAATTTCCCAACTCGAGCCATCTACATTCTCAGTGAAAACCCCACCCATAGAGTCATTATGCCACAGGCATAGGACATTCAACCAATTGGACTGATTCAATTATCAGCCAAATTACTGTTGCTTCAAAAGTAATTCAAACTCGTTTGGTTTAACATTACTTAGATGGAGTGATGATCCCAAAATAAACTGAAGAAACTACTGTATTTGTTAATTCTTGAACCATTGCCTGCACCTTTATTTCTAAAAGAATTCGTGAGTATTGAGTACCATTTTGAGAGAATTTAGCAGTAAGAAAAATGCCACTTCAGAAGCAATTACTTTTAGTTTTTGCTTGTATATTTAAAAACAGTAATGAATCGGAACTAAATAGGTACTTAAGTCGAGTGTTAATTAAATCATATAAAGTGATGAACATTAATCATGAAGTATAGTTTATTATCACTGAAGTGGAATATCACAGACAAGTAAGTCATAGTGAATTATGTGAGGTAATTTAGTGGAAAGTGTAGATTATTCATCTTATTCCTGACTCTGCGCTTTAGAGAAGAGCAGATAGGCCAATGCAATTCAACTCTAGGGTAGATCAAATTAAATCTGCGGCTGGCCATTTTTCTCATATTTTCAACAACTGTTTTAAATTCTAAAGCTTTTTCAATTGAATAGCTTTTGTTTAGAAATTTGTCTTCCTGAAACAAGTGTGCAATACCTTCCTCACAAAATAAACACATTGAATATTATGTACCTGCACATTTATTAAATTTGATAAGTTTTCTGTTCACTTTAAATCCACTGTTGGAGACAAAAAAAAACTCCAGATGCTGGAATCCAAGGTAGACAAACAGAAGGCTGGATTCATCCCTCTCATCAACCAACCAGGTTGTACCTACCACCAGTGTCCACCTATCACCACCATTCCACCTCCACCCCTCTCTATCTGCAGCTCCCACTACCCCCACATCCGGTTCTGAAGAAAGGTAATACCCAAAACATTGATTGCTCCTTTCCACCAGATGCTGCCTGGCTTGCTGTGTTCTTCCAGCCTCCTGTTTGTCGACCTTAAGTCCACTGTTACTTACTTATCCCTCTGACCATTGCAAGGGAATTCCCTTTGTATTCAACAAGCATATTCAATGCAATAAATATGATCTGTTATTGAATTAAAGAAATTTCTTTTGCCCTTAACCTTCCAAACGTGATATGTGATGTCACAGAGTAGTAAGGCATGTCTTTTATGTCAATCACAGGCAATGGTGTTTACATGGCAACAAAAAGTGGTTGAAAAGTTTGAAAAATTGGTAAATCATTAAATGTGACATTGATCACTATTGCATACATTATAAATCATTTAACTTTCTTCAGGATATTTTAATGCCACTTCACTTTTTTTTTGCTTTGATCCAATTGCCACAGACATTTGAATCTTTTAACAACAGACTAGAAAATTGATGAAATGGCCTTGAACATTTCACATACATATTTACTGTTCTGATCTCTTCCTTAAGTTTCCATTAAGGGTGCAATGCAAAAGTTTTGGCATTAAAGGCTAACCAAAGCAGAAAATGTGTATAGATGCAAGTTATTGTAATAGTTTTCATGTTTTAGAATTGAAATTGGAGTTCTTGCCTCAAGTGCTCGAAGTAGTCAGCAGGCCGAGCAGCATCTGTTGAGAGAGAAACAGACACAGCATTTCAAGTCACAGATTTTTCATCAGATCTTAAAACGTTTATACACCAAGATTCTTCAATGAACTTTTTTTTTAAGAAAGCACCATTTAAAATGTCATCAAAACTTCTGTTCTCATTTTAAGAACATCCATATTGAAGGAAAACTGTCGTGCCATCTGAAAACATGGCATACCACCTTCAGTACCATTCACTCTCACTCCTGATCTGTCTGTTGGCATTTCCACAGGGGCCTTTTCTTGTGTTCCTCAGGCCTCTGGCTGTTACAGACAGAAGCCTAATTATATTATCTAAATTTTAGCCCTTTATAAACATAGGACCTCATTGTAATGCTAAGGTATCATTGATGGAATATATACAGGACACAATCTGTTTGTTGAGGAAGGGTATTGAGAGGTTTTACAACTAATTCTTCAAGGCTGTCATGCAGGTTTCTCCAAAACCAGAAAATGCTTTTCAAGGCTCACCAAGATCTACTGGCTCAATGTCAGCTTTTCTCTGGGCCCACCTTCCCCTTACTCCAAACAACTGAAATACCCCTTACCATTGCCACTCTCATTCCAGCGAGAGGAGAGAGTGTTGATTCTGCAAGTTCATCTTTGTGGTTTAAAAGAAAGCGAATGTCAAATGAAAATATGGCTTTGGCATTGTGATAAAGGCTCAATGGCAAGGGTGTGAGCTCACTTTTGCTGCCTGCATGAATACCATCCAAATGAGAATTGTTTTGTCAGAGTCACATTGGATAAAATCTTTGGGAACAGCTACTCTAATCTGTCATCAAACTTCTCCTGATGCCCAATCTACTGTAATAACAAGGTGTGGGGCTGGATGAACACAGCAGGCCAAATTTTAAACAAGAGGTGAAAGAGGAATCCAAAATTATCAAAATTATCAGTTTAGCCAACTAATTTTCAAAAAGGACATTTGTTTCAGAAGGTAACATTTTATTTTCAGAGTTCCCAGGCAAAATGAGAGTAAATATCGTGAACCGTTTTGGCGTGACTGTTGAAAAAGGAACATTGAGGCACATTTTTTATGCAAGTCTCTCAATCATATTCCATTCCTGAGCTATGTCTGCTGAAACACTATTTAGCTCATCACATAACTCACATTTTTAAAAAAATATTTAATCATGGAAAGTCGGTGTTGCTGGCTAGACCAGCATTTCTTGCTCAGGCTTCATTGTTGTTTAGAGTCAAACTCCACATTGCTGTGAGTCTGGCGTCACATGTCGGCTGGACCAGGTAAGGATGGAAGATTTCCTTCCCTAAAGGACATGAATGAACCAAATGGGTTTTTATGAAAATCAGCAGAAGTTACACGGTGACCAGTTGACTTGCACTTTATTCCATGGTGAAATTCTAATCCATGTCCCCAGATCATTAGCCTGGAGTTCTGGATTATTAATCAAATAACGTTGTGTAATTGCGGAGTATAAATGGCTCAGCTAGGTAAAAGTCAATAATCGAGCAATATACAGCAAACTCTCTGCTCCAGTCTGTACTGAATTCAGTAACTTTACCTAGACAGTAACACTGACACTACGATTGTTATCTATGCCCTGGCTGCTCATTACACAGTAGCACTGTTGGAAGTGCATGCATATGGATGTTAGAGCAGGCTTGAATCAAGCTTGGCTGTAATAATCACTGCAATAAAACTGCCAACACTTGGCAAACTCAGTGACATCAAAACCAAAGGTGGGGCTTATGTAAATGGAGCCTATCAATGATTCAGAGCTTTAAGGAGAAGCAATAAGACAAGCAGAAATATTGCCGATCTAAAAGTATTAAATTTAATAAAATCAATCACACAACAAAAACTTTGGTTTTAATTAATTCCTTGCCTATTCACTTTAAAATGTGAACAAATAAACGTCTGATTTTCATGCACTTTGAAACTGAGATGAGGAGGAATTTATTCTCTAAGAAGGTTGAGAACCTTTGGAACTGTGGGGAGAGCTGTGGGGGCAGAGTCCATATGTATAAGTCTGAAATTGATAGATTCTCGATCAGGAAGGGAATCAAGAAAAATCGGAAAAGGGCAGGAAAGTAGACATGAGGAATGTCAGATCAACTGTGATCCTATTGAATGGCAGAGCAGCTCAAGGTGCCAAATGCCCTACTCCTGTTCCTATTTATTATGGTCTTACAATTTAGCTTTGGTACATTGAACAGAACTATAAATGTATGCCACTTTATTATTATAGGGCAAATGTCCTTGACTTGATGTTCATAGTTAGGGACCAAAAAGATGCACTTGAAATGATATCTGCAGCCATGCTGTAGAACAACCTATAGCCTCCCTTCCATTGACTTGCCACTTCCTTCTCATAAATGATTTGAGTCAGCCTCATGTGGAGGCTGAGCTTTCAAATATCAGCAAGGTGATCCTGACAATACTAAACCATTACCAATTCCTTTTTCTACAAATAAAATGCCATTTTCATAGTTACTATGATCATCGAATAATTACCCTAATCACCTTTCACTTGTGATATGGATCATTTTAGATTGTATAGTACAAGAATATTATACCATCTAATGTCCAACATCTTAAAATGTTACTAATGTGAGGATTTGAGTAGTCCTCAGTCCCTCAGAGCCGCCAAAGTTTAGTTACTGTTAGTAAGCTCTCACATGTAGTGCACTGAGAGAATTTTGCAGATTGGAATGTACTCGTCTGTCTTGGAATGGTGGTACGTGGGAGTGGTCCGATTGTATAATATTACTGGACCAATTATCCAGAAGCATAGATTAATGCTCTGGAGGTGAGTGTTCAAACCCCACTGTCAGCCAGGAGAACTTAAGTATAATTAACTAATAAATCTGGAATTTATAAAAAAAAAGCTATGTCAGTAATAATGGTCATGAAGTGACTTGTTGTTGTAAAAACTCATTCCATTGACAAATTACCTTCTTGGAAGAATGGCCGACATTTGACTCTTGGTTCATGGCAACATAATTTATTCTGAATCTGTACTTTCAGAAGGTCAGGCAAGTCACTCATTTGTACTAAATGGCTACATAAATAAAATAAATAAATAAAAACAAAACACCGTGGGTATAATACCCCACATGGACTGCCAAGGTTCAAGAAGGCAACTCACTACCACATCGAGGACAAGTGAGGATGGACAATAAATGCTGGCTTTATAGAGACACCTAAACCCCAAGAATACTGGAGAAAAATATAAATATCCAGAATTTTGAAAACTGTTTTTCTGCAACAGAATATGCTGTTGACATTATAATGTGTACAAGATGCTCTGTTTCTAACATTGTTGGCATCCATTGGGTTTGATAAAGCATCCCGTTTTATTCTTCTGTGTCTGTTAGTTTGTGGAATTGATGAATCTGTGTTTTTATACAAAAACAGTATGTACATATACTAACACTGGAAATTTGTGAAACTTTGTGAGCATAATGTCTTGACAAATACGCAACAAAAAATTTTCTTATTCTGTTGGTGTGTTAACTTCAATCAGGAACTTGCCAAGAACAAAAACAAAAAAAAAATACAAAAAATGTTGAAAACACACAGCACATCAGGAAGTAACTGTAGAGTGTGAGAAAGTATTAACATTTCAGTTTTGTGATCTTTTATTAGAGCTAAAGATTTTCGCAATGAAGTGTTTTTAATTAAATAGAGAGACAGGGAAAGGCTGGAAAGTGCAGGCAGGAAATATAGCATTTAGGGGAAGTTCTGTGATAATGTGAGGAACAACAATAATCAGATGACAAATGGGAAGATGGTGGAATGCAGTGATAGTGTGACAATTGTAGAAGTTCAACTCCATCTCGGACAAAACAGCCCACTTCATTTGCACTCCATCTGCTACCTTCAACATTCACTCCCTCCAGCACTGATGCACAATGGCAGCTGTATGTCCCAAAGACAAGATGCACTGGAATAACTCACTGGATTCTTTCAAAAGCACCTTGTAGACCTATAGCCTATACCATGAAGTGGGACAAGGGCAGCATGTATGGGAACACGGCCATGACAGGTTTTCTTCCAATCCACACTCCATTCTGACTTAGAACTAACTCACAATTCAATGCTAGGGAAGTGATGGTTCAGTGATACTGTCACAGGACATCTAGAACCTCAGGCTAATTTTCAGGGGACAAAAACAGAAATTGCTGGATAAATTCAACAAGTCTGGTAGCACCTGTGGAGAGAAAACAGAGTGCACATTCAAGTGCCGTTGTTCTTCATTAGAGTCTTTGAAATGTTCACTCTGTTTTCTCCCCATAGATGCTATGAGACCTGCTGAGGTTCACCAGCAATTTTTGTATTTTGTTTCCAATCTCTACCATCCCAGTTATTTTGTTTAATTTTCAGGACACATGGGTTTGAATTCCCCCATGGCAGGTTGTGAAATTTGAATTTGATTGTAAAAAATCTAAAACAAAGCACCTAATGGCAATCATGTAAATCAAATATTGAAAAATTCCAGTTGTCTCACTAATGCCTTTTCAGGAGCCAAATCCGCTATCTTCATCTGCTCTGGCTGACATAAGAGGCCAGACTGACAGGAATGTGCAAGGGTTAAAGAGTCATCAAGCATCGAAACAGACACTCCATTCCAACTCATCCATGCCACCCAAGCTTCCCAGACTAGACTAATTCCATTTACCGGCACTTAGTTCATATCCCTCTCAACATTTCCAATTTTGTACCTGTTCAAGTATCCTTTAAACATTATACTGTTCCTGCATCTACCGGTTCCTCTGGCAGTTCATTTTACATACAAACCAGTCTCTGTGTGAAAAAGTTGCCCCACAGGCCCCTTTTAAATCTTTTTCCTCTCACATTAAAAATACGGTGGATCGGCAATCATGCTGGCCGAGCCAGTGAGACTCACATCCCTCAAATAAACTATCTCTGGGTCAAAATCCAGGACCTGCCTTCCCAACAGCACTGTCATTATATCGACCCCAAGTGGATGCAGCTGTTGAAGGACCTGCCTCCCTACATCTTTTCATGGGCAATAAGGGATGAGCAACAAATGTTATTTTATCAACAAAACATGCGTGACATTAAAAAAATTAAAAACAATGCAGTAAGAGGAAATGTAGATGGCCACGTCACAACGACAGAAGAGGTGGGAATCGAGAATATGCTAAAGGGGAAGGAAAGTCTTGGCATACAATGGAAAGTAGATAGATGAATGCCAAGGTTGCAGATTGTTTTGTTGCCTGTTCACTAATAAGGGACAGTTACCCCAGACACTAGCCAATACTTGGTCTCCCAGACGCACTGTAGCATATTCCAAAATGACCACTATCTGCTCTCCAAGGACAAACGGAACAAAATTGTCAAATTATTTGTTAAGGCCAGCAGATGTAAAATACCAAACAGAATATTAAAGTTCTGTTTGCAAAGCATAGATGAAGTTTCATTTAATCACTAAGAAGAAAAAGGTAAAATTGTAGGTATGCTGAAGACTTAAAGTAGCTCACACTTTTAAAAATGGAGGGACATATTTGGGGATGGAGACTTTCATTATGGATGCTTTTTTATTCAGAATAAATCAATTTCAGTGCCAAACAATTTTATCTAATTGGATCAGCAACTATTAGCCACTTTATATCTCCGACACAGCGTAATTTTATTGTACTCTGCAATGTTAAAAAGCTGTATAAGAATGTATGCTGATAACATACGTGTTCGACCGGATACCAAAAGAAATAGTTAATGGCTACACTGCACCAAAAAGGAATCTCATTTGGAGACAGGGGATGTTCAGTTGACAACTCAATGACCAATGTTTTGCCTGAAGTTTATAATATCATCAGAGCACTTTTGGTCAGCTTCTAGTCATCTGTTTTCCTGTATTTTTCTCAACCATCTTAGAGTAAAACACTTGCACAAAAATATGTTGGTTTTGTTCACTTTGTGGGTTAATTCCACTTGGTATTTAGTTTTTCCATTTTTGCTTCACTATGAGTTTTGTGATCAGCATCTAAAGCTGCTCTTCCATGTTCCTTCTAAGTATGATTGATGACTGGCCATCTGTTGGATAGACTTTGAAATGAAAGTATCTATTATTGCATGTGTAGATGATAATCTAACTAATGTAACAGATGCACCTTATCTTTCCTTACTGCTTGAGGGAAATATTGCCATTATTTATGTTTTTTTTCTATCTGAAGGTTGTTGAATCCATTTATTTTTCCATTCCAATCATATTCCATAGATCATTCCACAGATAGTCAGCTTCTGAATAGCAATGGAATTATTAAGGTCATTATATGGTTGTGTGCAGCAATCTCTTATTGCTGAAGACTTACTTTTGTATTTATTTTCATTCTCCATCATCGCAGCAAGATCTTTTTTAATATTGTTGTCCCTGTATGGCTGCTAGGCACGCAGTCAGCCATTGTGTTTGGTTTTCATGTTGGCAGTAAAAAAAAAGTTGCCAGTCTCTGTCCCTGCATAAAATGAAAAACAAGTTTGCTCACAGATCTTCTTGTACCTTTGTATTTCTTATTATTCAAGCGTGTAATTAAACTATGCAAAATGTGTAATATGAAAAAAGCATTTTCATCACAGGGTATTGGTCATACTGGAATGGCCACAAAATGGGCATAGGAAAAGGGTATTACTGTTGAATGCAAGTATTATTTAGAAGTCAATTTCAACAGGAATAATACCCTGTCTGTTGAAAACGATTACAGACTGAATCGAGGTGTCTTAGTGCATTTCTTGTTCTCTGCACTTAATTCAAACAAAACAAGTATTTTTAGAATGTAATGTTTTTCCCTTGCAGCCTTTTCTGTCTAAAATACTGCAGGGTCCCATCCTTTGTGCTGCATTCTGTCGTGTTTTTGTACTGCACCAGGAAAGTTTATGCATTGCACTCACAGGCTTAAAAGTTTTTTTATTTGGATTATACTTCAGTATTCGCCAGTTATTGCTGGAAAAATACAAGTAGCGAGTTCTTAATGTAGAAGGTTAGTGTTTGAGGTCTTGGTTGTATCAGTTGCAAATAAAGCGTTTAAGGGAAATCTTACCGCAGATTCTGTCAAGAACAATAGTTGACCAAGTTGCAAGGCAAAGCTTAACACACTTATATCTGAGGTGGAAGCATATCCTTTAATAACAGCAAGGGCCCCCCCTACTCTCTGTGGAGAAAGTCAGAGAGATTAGGGCAGTTGAAAGACACAGAAAACATTTGGGTCGGGACATATTCCCAGGCTAGCTGACCCGTATATATTCTGAGTGATTTAGGCTAAAGGGATATTATAAGCAATGGGCACAGCTGACAACAAGTGATGATCTTCTAATGACCAATGACAGACTTGTGATCCCGAGAACTTCGAAAGAAGATATTCTCCAAAAGGTCCATGCCGATCATCTGCCATAAAACAATGCAGAGCAAGGGCAGAACAGTCAGTAAGGTGCTCAGAAACATCAAAAGCCACAGAAGAGCTTATTTTGACGTGTCTCACTTGTGCCATCAATTGACACCTACTGAATCTTTGTGATCATCGAACGTTCTATCTAGACCTTGGCTAGGTCTGGGTTTAGATCAATTTGAGAAGATTTTCCTCATAGTAGGAAGACTACTACTCTTGCTGGTTTGCAATCGACAGACTCCATCCCACCACTACAGATGAAGTAAATTTAAAAGCTTTTAAGTGCATTTTTCCACACATTTTTTTGGATGGAGTAGTTTCAGATATTGGTCAATAGTTCATAAATGAACATTTCAGAAAATTCGCTGAAGAATACAGATTTCTTCCTGTGACCAGTTCATTACTCCATCCGTAAGCTAAGGGAGAAAATTAAAAACAATTAAGCTGCTTCTGATAAAGAGTAACAACATAGACTTGGCTTTCCTGATAAAGTGTTACAGTTGCAGCATGTTGGAGTTCCTGAATGTCAGTTTGATAAAGGATAACAAATATATCCAGAAAATAATTCAAGTTCAAGCAGCTTTGGTTCACAGTTTGAGTTGAGGTTGAACTTCGGACACTAAGATGCATTAGAGGGGGAGTAAGTTGCATGGGTTATTTGTACTCGGTGCAATCACGCCTATTATGGTCGAAACCCCTGATTTGGTAAGTATTCAGGAACAAGAGTGTGTGACTGTGAGTGATGCATAGGAGGAGACCCAAAGGGAAGGAGCACAAAATTTCAACCTTTGCAATTGTCCAACTGGTTTGAGGTTTCTTGTGTTATTTGTTTGAGAGTGGTGCTGAAGTGTGGCTGAGTTAACTGACCATTGCATTGTGAGACAGGAAGCCATTTGAGTGGGAGGAGCAAGGAAAAAGGTAGCAGTTGTAGGTGATAGATAAATTGAGGAGGATTGACACTGTTGTCTATAACAAAGCGAGCAAGTCCAGATTCCTGTGTTGCCAGCCTGTTATCAGAGTTTACCTGTCCAGGGTTTGAGAGGAACATGCAATGAGAGGAGGAGGAACCAGTCATGTGGCCCAATGTCACAAGAGTAACAAAAAACAGTGTTTTGCATCATTAGCGAATGGGAATTGGGAGGGAGATATAGAGGTATTTGGGGAGGCAGTGGCATAGTAGTGATGCCACTGGACTACAAATCCAGAACCGCAGGCTAATCCTATGGAGACATGGGTTCAAATCCCAACATGGCAGATGATGAAATTTGAGTTTACTAAAAATTTGGAATGATAAGCTAGCCTAATCATTTCTACATAACCGTGGTTGATTCTTGTGAAAGCTGACCTGTTTTTCTAATGTCTTTTTGGGAAGGAATTCTGCTATCGTTGTCTGGTGTGGCCTGGCCTTCATAAAATTCCAAAGTCACATCAATAGGGTTATTTCTTAACTGCCCTGGAGGTAATTAAAGACGGGTAATAAGTGTTGGCCTAGCCTGCAATGCCCACATCCCATTAATGAAAAAGACAAAGCAGAGGGTTAATATTTATTCAAAAGACATTATCTATGTGATGATATAAGCTTCAGGGCTGGGCAGAAAGGCAGTTTAATGAAATGGAGTAAACATGTTATAATGGCCGTGCTTGTACTGGTAGTAAGAGGAATCTAGTTCAGCCTCACGCCAAAATACTTAAATAGTTGCTTAATTCCCTAGAAGTGACCAGTAGAAAGTGATCTAAAAGTAAAAGTGACATTACATTCCTGTCGACCACCCTGTTCTCTTTCCACTTTGCAAAAAAATCAACAGGGTCAGAAAACAGAGGTGGGCTAGAATGACGTACAACATTGGTACTTTGTTTGCTTTTCCGTCTCCCATGCCACCCATCCTGTGGACAAAAATCCACTTCTGTGTTTCATAAAGTTTGATTAGTTTATTGTTTAAATTTTACAATCATTGCTGTCCTTGCATACACTCATAGTTCAAAGCTCGATTTTACATTTTCAGCGAATATTTAATTCGACTATCTCAAACATTCACACTTGAACATAAATCTTTTTTCTAAGATAACAAGCATGGGGCTGGATGAACACAGCAGGTCAAGCAGCATCATAGGAGCAGGAAAACTTGTCGGTTCGGGCCTAGACCCTTCATCAGAAATGGGGGAAGGGAAGAGGGTTCTGAAATAATTAGGGAGAGAGGGGGAGGCGGATAGAGGATGGATAGAGGACAGGATAGGTGGAGAGGAGGCAGACAAGTCGAAGAGACGGGGATGGAGCCAGTAAAGGTGAGTGTAGGTAGGAGGGTAGGGAGGAGATAGGTCAGTCCAGGGAGGACGGACAGGTCAAGGGGGCGGGATGATGTTAGTAGGTAGGAGATGGGAGTGTGGCTTGAGGTGAGAGGAAAAACAGGTTCGGGAGGTGGAGATGAGCTGGGCTGGTTTTGGGATGCGGTTGGGGGAGGGGAGATTTTGAAGCTTGTGAAATCCACATTGATACCATTGGGCTGCAGGGTTCCCAGGCTGAATATGATTTGCTGTTCCTGCAGCCTTCGGGTGGCATCACTGTGGCATTGCAGGAGGCCCAGGATGGATATGTCATCTGAGGAATTATCTCTGATACATCTTTTATCTATTTTCTCCACTGTAAGAAGATTCAACCAATACATTGCCAATAAAAAGAAACAATGTATTTATTCTGCTTGAGCATCAAATTAACACTCTATTTGTACTGAGATACTTGTGTACCAATATAAAGCAGAGCAAAACAGCCTTCAGATGCTGAAAGCATTAGCTTATTTATTTTTAGTGTTTCATTATGTTACAGGAAGCAACATCAGTGTTGTCATGTAGATTCCTGAAACATGAGATACCATAGACAACAATGCCTGGCCTTGAGAGATATATGTAGTCACACACAAAAAGGAGAATGGTAGAAAAATAAGTGAACTCAAAAAGCAACTTTTACCAAAGAATACGGCTTTTCTCTTTCTACGAGGTCTGAACATATTGCTTGTGAAGTTTTCAAGAAAAGTTCAACTTTGGGAGCCAAAATTCTGCACTCACTCAACTAACGTTAAAGACATTTCTCAAAGCACCTTAAAGCAGGAGGTGTTGGTAAGATCATCACTGGCATCTGCCTAAAAACTGGACTAAGAACTATTTTAGGACTTGGACCAGAAGTTAGAATATTGCAAAAGGCTCTATGTATTACAATTTTGTCATGAATTTGTATCTGTTTTGGTGAAGATGCCACTGTCCACTACTGAATCCTACAGATAAATAACTGACCTGAGCACAACTAGACTGAAACTAAAGCTTAATGATGGCAATGTGATTCCTGTTCTGTTGGGAACTGAGAAACCAATGCTTATCTTCAAAATTCATCATTATTGAACTTGGTGAGAACTGGAGACTGTGGACTGCTCATCATTTGCCTCCTCCACCAGTTATATTCCTGATGTCCCAGGCTGTCCACCTGGATGACCCATGGTTGGTCTTCCTACCTCTGTAGTTTTACATGAAAATGCAATATGCTGCTTTTCAATGGAACACAAAAGTGGTGGGAGGTGGTGAAACACAGTCCTTGCAATTGAACAGCAGGAGAAGGTGTGATGCATAGGTAGAACTGAGGGTTTCTGTCAATAGAATGAACTAAATCCAGGAAACACTTTTCCCACCTGGTTCAGTAGTCATCAGGAGATTACTCTTCCATTCCAGGAAGTTCCCAGGTATTTTGTATTGTTTCCAGACAACCCAAGGATATACCAGGAACATAACTGGTTTAGCGTGAAAGGAGCATAGTGTTAGAAACTTGTGAATCAAAGGAGAAAATTAAAACAGTATGTGGACACAGGGAAGGCAGGGTGAAGTCAAGTAGGGAAGGGAATGTAGAAGGAGGATTGAGTGGGAGTTCCTGATGTTAGTGGCGGCATTCACAAAATTTAAAAAAAAAACAGTAGATATATATATTCTATTTATTTTAATTTAGTTCCATTTTCAATTTTTTTTATTCATTCACAGGTTATGGACATTGCTAGCTAGGCCAGCATTTATTGTCCATGGCTTACTATCCAGAGGGTAAGAGTCAATCACATTGCTATAGGTCTGGAGGCAAATGTAGACCAGACCAGGGGAGGACAGTGGTTTCCTTTCCTAAGGACATTACTGAACCAGAATGGGTTTTTGCGACAATTGTCAACAGTTTCATGGCCTACATTAGGCATAGATTTAACATGCCCTGTACTTACATAGAACTGGCTGCGAGGAGCAATTGCGATACCAAAATTTAGCAAGGGGGAATGGACTGTGATATTAGCAATTTGGGAGCAGCATCATGGGTGAAGGGATGAGCTAGTTTTGTGGGCTAGAGAAGATGAACAATGGAAATTCAGCACCGATAACAGAACTGATGAATTTCTGCAGAGAATTGTTGCTGAGAGAAGTAAAGTGGATACGATTGAAGCAGAACAGTTAATATTTGCAATAATGTGACTTAAACAACATGTTTTCTTCTCTGACCACACATTTGTGTTCTAAATTTTTGGATGTTGACCAATGTGATTGGGTTGAGTGTATTGTTGTGAAGTTGAGTAGAGTGCTTGTGGATTTGGAAGCCAGAGGTTAGAATTTGGTGTTTATAAAATTCTGCGGGGCTTGGGGTGGGGGTTTTGGGGGAGAAGCATTGCATGGTCCCTTCAAAAGATAGTGTGCTTTTTCTATGCTTAGTGATTTAAAATAGATGTCTGTGAGCAGCAGCTTGAAAGTTTGCAAGTACAAAGAGCCCCCAAATTGAAACACTTGTATCAAAGGCCTTACAGTTAGCAGGCCAAGCAGCAGTTTTTACCAAGACAACAAGTTTTGAATTTAGCCAATCAATTTGAATCAGGCACTTAGATACCAAAAGCCAATTAAATTTAAATCCGATAGTTTTGACAACTTCGGACTAATCCTATTGTAAGGAACTGATATGTCATCAGGGGCGTAAAAGAAAGGGGCAGTTGGTCAAAGACAGCGGAGCTAACTGCCATTCGCCAGAGCTAACAGCCCTTAGCTCTCAAGAGAGTATCACTGGCTCCCACAGCCTCCTCTATGTTTTAGAGAAGGAACCATCTAAATGCCAACGGCACAACTAGTTAATGTCCCCGATAGACAAATCAATAGACAAGGCATTCCTGACAGGCGAGTCAACGGAGAAGGCACTGAGCATTTCAGGAGCCATGTAACCTGGTTGTAATTTTGAGAGAATAATTTCAACATTTTTTATATAAGTGGGACTTGTATTTATTGGAACAGCATGCCATTAGAATCTTGCTTTATCCAGGAATAGTTAGTAGTTAGAAGGGACTTATTCTGTTTGTTAATAGTTCAGTTAATTTGTTCACTGTTAGAGTTACATAAATAAATTGCTACTTATTGATTTTAAAGTGAATGTCAAGGATTTATTTTATTTAACCACTAGAAGTTTCTAAAAAGCAATTTACACCACTTTTCACACTCCTTTTACAGATTATGAGGCGAGGTGCTCCTCTTTGAGTATTTGAGATTTAGTTCTCAGAGACGGAGGGGGGAAGTGGTCAGCATCTGCTTTATAACAGTATCAAACAAAGATATGAACCTTGCACATGGATTTTCATAGGGAGTGAACATACAAATGAGAGGAGACATCAGTTACAAGTTTTATTTTGTAATTTCATTGGGAGAAGAAATAGAAATTACATTATGACTAAACTATTCAGGTTTGTCAAACTTAGTGAAGGAATCAAGCAACTCCTCTGAAGCGGTTTACTTATCTCTAGTATTAAGCATATTAATGAGCTCTTCTTGTGGGGACTGCTTTTTTCAATCCCTCAGAGCTGAGAACAATCAGATCTAACTAATCAGTCATCCTCCGATAATGAATGAGATTCTTTGTGTAAGGCATTTAATTATCTCCTGATATACAAAGTTCAAACAGGCAACAATCTTCATTGTCATTGAACATCGCATTGAAAGGCAATTTTCCTGCTTCCTAATCAAGAATAGCTGTCTCTTAAATCTGTATTTATGTATTTAACTCTAAACTCTGTCAATAATCCAGGATGGACGGCATGAAGCAGACAGTTACAGGGTTCAAATGGTTTGCCACAATTCTTTGTCTTCCCAGTGATTTGTTTATGATAGTGTTTGCAATTAAAGAATTCACAAATGGATTCAGTTACAGCAAAAGGCAGTGATCAGTATGCAGTGTCTTGGAGACCCCATGGGAAAAGAAGAGGGTTGATGCAGTTGGGTGGTTCCTAGCAGACTGTCAAAGTCATTTATCAGAATGCCTCATCTCCAGCACCAAAATGTAGCTCGGCTGATAGTGAGAAGGGCACTCTCTGTGAGATCCTTCATGCGCACCCAATCCTCTCCACCATCACCCACTGCCCTTGAAGCTGCTGCAATGGGAAAGAAACTGTTTCACATCTCCTTCTGGAATGTGCCTATGCAAACAAGGTCTAGAGCGAAATGCAGTAGTTTCTTTCAGGGTTCATACTGAGCAGCTCCATGATGCAAAACTCTGTGCTCAGTGGGCTGTCCTACTGCATGCACACCGAGAAGAGCCTCGATTGTGCCTGGAGGACCATCGACTTCATGAAAGACGCTCTGTGATCTACTCGAAACTTTTTGGTCTTCCAGTGCAAAAAGTTAACCTTAACCGAGTGTTGGAGACTGGCGCATTCCAAGGTCCAGGACTACATGCTGAGGGACGCACTAAAGCTTGGGGCAGCTGCTGCCAAGACACAGTGGGGAAAGACCACACTCTAAGGTCTGTCTGCCAAAGTATAGAGCGAGTCCATACAGCCACCAGACTCCCCCTTTGCCTCAAATGTATGCAAATAGTCAGTAGGAAATGCTTTTGGTTTTGCAACTGTAAGATATGTGAAATTCCAATTTTTATTGCTTCTTGGTATGCAAAGGCTGTACGGAACTGCTTTAATACCTGTGTATATGCATATTTATTTCATGAATACAGTATATTTTTGCAATTAAAAGGTGGTAATAATCCAAACAATTCATGCTTTCAAATATGAAAATATCTTTACTTTCAGATGTGAAAAGTATGACTATCTTAAACATGCATCAACCACGTATACCATTCCATTTCATTGTGATATCAGAATTCTCAATCAACTGATAACTCTGAATATGACTTGGTCTTTACAGAACTGTGAATGCCAATGAATAAACAATGCAGTGTATTAGACAAACTTACGTGAGAAATTTCTGCCTGAGAAAGACAGCACTTAAGCCATGTAAAATTCATTTGATCCCAGTCACTCATATCCTTTGTTGCTGGTTGCTATTTTGACAAAACATGGCAATGTGTTGTCTTACAATGTTACATTCACCAAAGGTTTTGTGAATTGCTTGCCAGGAAAAAAATGAAAGAAAAAAACTTGTCAAATGTTAGATTGCCAGTTTTTATCTTGAGCCCCTATTTGAAATCTCAAGTGCTTCTCTAGATTTATTCCAAACAATACCGTTCTTTGGTAGCTTCCACAAACTAATGGCTGTTTATACCTGTATCCAGATGAGTGCACCATCATGGAAAAATGTTGTTTACCATGGAAATACCAAAATAAATCTCCAGATATTATCTGAAAAATCAATCAACATCTTCATTTAAATTAAATGGTTCAACCATCAGCATCATTATGTAGATTAAGCTAGTTAAACCTTTTGGTCAAAAGCTTAGTTTGCAAAGCCTTTTCTGAGAAATTAGCAACTTACCCTCCAAATCTATCAAATATGGTACTTCCTTTCTGAGTGAAAAACAAGCAATATGTTTGCCAACAAGGAAGATTATTCCCTGATGAGTGTAGACCAGAAATTCAGCTACAGTTCTTCACATAGGTTATGAACTTCATACTGACTTAGCTGTTGTTGTCCTCAATTGAGTCATAGAGTCATACAGCACAGAAACAGACTCTTTATTCCAACTAATTTAGGCTGACCAAACTAAACTGGTCCCATTTGCCTACATTTGGCCCATATCTCTCTAAACCTTTCCTATTCATATACCTGTCCAAATATCTTTTAAATGTTGTAACTGTACCTGCATCTACCACTTCCTCTGGCAGCTCATTCCATATACGCAGCACTCTTTGAAAAAAAATGCCCCTCAGGTCGCTTTCAAATCTTTTCCCTCCCACCTTAAACTTATGCCCTCTAGCTTTGAGCTCCTCTACCCTCGGGAAAAGACCTTTGCTCTTCACCGGTATCTATGCTTCCTAATGATTTTATAAGCCTCCATAAGGCCACCCCTCACCTTGCATTGTCTAAATTAGACTCCATCTGCCATTCCTGGGCCTGGCTGATCAAGATCCTGTTGTATGCTTAGATAACCTTCTTCATTGTCTGCAATGCCACCAATTTTGGTGTTATCTGCAAATTTGCTAACCAAGCTTCCGATTTTCTAATCCTGATCTTTTATATAAATGACGAACATCAGTGATCCCTGCGGCACACCACTGGTCACAGTCTGAAAAACAACCCTCTACCACAAGCCTCTGCCCTCTACAATCAAGCCGGTTTTGTATCCAATTGGTTAGGTCTCCTTGTAATCAATTGCAACTAGCAGGTCCGGCTTGCAGCATTGTCAATAATAATTTCCTGAGGAGGAAGGGTTCAGAAAGTCAACAGGAATTTGCAACATAAACAGAATATTTAGTGAAATATTGCACATTAGCCTTCTTATAAAGCAGGAACTTCTGTTGATTCTATACGTAAAACATGAAAAAACACAGAAATGTAAAGTCATATATTCAAAATACCTGCAAAGGATAGCTCATGGTATACATGAGATCATTGTGCTCACTTTTTCTTAACTCAGTAATCCTATGAATGCATGAAATTTTGAGACTGTTTTGCTGCTTATGTTACTCTACATAGGGCAGTAAATCCCCATCTGACAAAACAAAGTACCAGTCAGATCAAGGCAAATCAACAGAACCATAATGTGCTGACAGCTCATGTGCTACCATCGTCCTTGATGAGCTGAGACAAAGCGTTTCTTGGAAATATTGATTGTGATTCTTTTGGCTTTAAAATGATGGGGTCAGCACGTTTCTCTTCATATGATGTGTGACAGCTGATGAGAGTACTGGTGACAGCAACAATAGTTTCAAGAGGGAGGATAGTTTTCTGACAATACAGTACTTGGTTTTGTATATTGCATCATGGATCAAAATCTTAAGGAATAAATAAACTTACTAAAACATTTGGACCAAACTTCACCGAAAAAAAAAGTCAACCACCCGATTGTTGACTCCATTCTTATTGCTCAAATGCGTCAAAAACCTATAGCGATGAAGAGATGCCCCAGAATTGTAAATTGCAAACAAGTTGCTGCTCAGTTTGCATTGCCTGACCATTATGTTCATAAAGATATAGTCTCATCTGTTTCATGAAAGTTGTTGCATTTATACATTGTCGAATAGTCTAGTCATAGAATTTTAGAATAGAGTAATTATTCCTTTAAAGTTGTGATATTATTCGTGATGGCTGAATAATACCTCACCAAAATTTGAGGTCTTAATCCTTCATGTACTGCTTGTTCTCTCGTTGCAACTGTGTTGTTTTGTACTGAGTAAAATCTAGGGACATCTTCACAAAGGGAGGGTTGTGGTCTGTTCTAACCATTGACACCGGAACACATTTTAAATCCCACTCAAAAACAGAAATTGCTGGAAAATCTCAGTAAATCTAGCAGCATCTTTGGTGAGAAATCAGAGTTAAAGTTTCGGGTCCGTGAGGAGGTTCTGAGGAAGGGTCACTGGACTTGGAATGTTAACTCTGATTTCTCTGCACAGATACTGCCAGACCTGCTGTGTTTTTCCAGCAATTTCTGTTTTTGTTTCTGATTTCTAGTGTCTGCAGTTCTTTTAGTTTTTAAATCTTAGAATTGTGCCGGTCATGCAACATTAACTCTCTACCTTCAATCCTTCCACATCTCCCAAATGTTAGGATTAGGTATCATAGCCAAAGGACATTTTTCACTAAATTTGTGCGAGCAATTATTGTAGACCAGGAAAAAAAATGCAGTATTGTCCTGGGATTTGTAATAGATGTGAATTTTCAGAGCTCCCTGTGACTGCAGCCTCGTTGGGTCCCCAATGCTTCCAGATCCTGTTATAATTTTCGCACCTATCCACATGCATTGACACTTGTTTTGCACATGTCCCACCTCCTCCCACTCAACTCCTTTATCAGGTGTGAGATGGATCTGGTTTAAATGGGCCCTGGCCAAATTCTGAACCTTTTGTGAGACATGCCTGCCCTCTCTGAATGTGTTCCCACTTAATATAAGATGAATATGGTCTCTCCTCAGCAAGATTCAGCTCGAGCAACTCTTGAATTACCTAAGTTGACCTCAGTACCCTGGCACAGATTAGAAATATCAGCTAAATCATGATGCAGTAGCCCTTGTTGACGAATGTATAAACTAGTGAAATTAGCCTATAGCAAGAGATTGGGAGAAACTGGGGAGAACATCAAATCCATGCAGTGAGATGAGAAGTCTTACTGTGGTGGAAAGGTCACTGCTTTTTACTATATTTGCAATACGTTTTCCTGAGAGATGAATAGCTTAATACACAAAACTCTATAAAGTATGGAGAGGAATTGTCAAACTACAGACAAAGATAAGAATCTATTTTAATTAATCTTGCAACCTAGTCAAAGATAAATTATCTATTAAGTTCATTCTACGAAGACTATTATTTCCTATACATCAGCACTCTTCTATGTCGGACCTCTTCTTTAAAATGTATTGATAGAAAGACTGTTGAATACAGGGTTCTGGGAAAAGGAAACTATTACTGGTAGTTGATAACAGCACAAACTTTATAGTTTGTGGATAACAAATGATGCTCACCGCATATTACAATCACTCATAGGCATTTCATCAGCTTTTACACAGCAGTGTACCGTCCCGAGTGGAATTCCTCCTAGCCCGATAGAGACAGTGACAGGAAAGGTGTTCCCATTTGGACCAGGAGGAGGAAAATGCAGGAAGAAACAATAGCTCCCAACTACTTGCAGTTTTCCCAAAGACAGACATGTCACAGTGACAGCAATTAATAAGCACATAATCATGATTTTGCAGCAGCACAGCTGTGGACATGCAGCCTCCCCACCATGTCTGCACTCCATCAAGTGAGAGGAGACAGTGACACAATGGGACGTGAAAGCTGTTACAACTGAAGAACAATACAATGTTTCTGACAGAAAATAGCAGGGCTACTGTTCCAGCTTTGACATGGAGAATAACATTTTTGGAGATATGTGTCTCTGACCATCATCATTCTGATGATATCTCAGACACTCTTTGATTCTGATGACAACTTAAGAATTTCCCTGCCACATCTGCTGCTTGGGCTCTCTCACAACATACTCTGGGGGCTCCCACTCTCCTTGACAATAAGCTGCACTTTTTATTGTGTCAGGCTCTGGGACTATCCTAGTAACTAGGCATGTACAAAGCTCAAATTATTCCTTCATAACAGTAGGCACTTGGAGCCTCACCATTACCCTTACAACAAAACCATAGCCATTAAATTGTCCATCATGGTTCCTTAAAAGTGTTAATATGCAATACGATGGTGACAAAGCTTTAATAGTGGAATTATAGATGTGCATTTCAGTACTTCATTTCATGTCATTTATGTAAAGATGATCTTTGGCAAATATGTGTTAACAGCTCTTAAACATTAGGGGAAAGTTTCTTCTGGCCATTCGCCCTAAACGTGAAGTTGAATATAAAGCAACCTATTCGTCAACAAAGTGACCAGATTGTTTGCAACAGGCATTTTTCATTCTGCCCATTTTTACTTTTCACTGGAAGAGAGGACAGCAACTAAGATTGGGGAGGGTGCAATGCCAACATTGCGATTGGTTCGAGGTATTTAAAAACGTACGTGTTGCAAAATTAGACAGATTTTCTTGAAGCTTTTCATCTTGCCCTCTTCAAGGAAATTTGGAGAAATATCAATGTAAAACAACCTTTTTTATATTGGATATGAAGGGAGATGTTCAAGCCTAGGGCATCCCCTTTGGTCCTGAAAAGTGTCCAGTCTCCATTGGAATACTCTTTAAATGAAACGTATCTCAATGGCTTTTAGTAGCAGATGAACCTTGCTGTTTCCTGCTATGATTATGTGGTAACAAATTAAATGATATTCACTACTAACAGAGTGCTGCCATCAAGCCAAAAACAGTTTTTTCTCTCACACAAAAGATACCTGCTACAAATTCAATGGGCTGAACAGCTTCCTCCTGCATTGTAACAATTCTGTGATTCTGAGGGATTTTCTCCCAAGTTATTCCCATTAAAATCATTGTGTCTGAATGCATGTTTATGACACCTTAAATATAATCAGAAGATTTCCCCTGAGCGTCACTTCTACCAAAATTGTTCTCTTTTAGTCTGCATCTCTGACTTTGCTGAAAACAGTGAGCCTGGCATCAGTGGTGGGAAGCTGGGGAAGATACTGAGAGAAAGGATGTATTCACATTTGGAAACAAATGAACTTAATTATGATAGGCAGCATGGGTTTGTGCATGGAAGATCATATGTCACCAATTTGATTGAATTTTTTTGAGGTGGTGACAGGAATAATTGATGAGAGAGGGCATTGGATGTTGTCTACATGGACTTTAGTAAGGGATTTGATAAGGTACCTCATGGCCGGCCGGTACAGAAGGTAGAATCTCAGAGGATCCGGGGTGTGCTGGCTAAAGGGATACAGAACTGGCTTGTTCAAAGAAGACAGAGTAGTGGTGGAAGACTGATTTTTGGAATTGAGCTCAGTAACTAGTGGTGTTCTGCAGGGATCAGTGCTGGGACCTTTGTTGTTTCTAATATATATAAATGATCTGGAGGAAAATGTAGGTGGTCTGATTAATAAATTTGCAGATGACACCAAAGTTGGCGGAGTTGCAGGTAGTGAGTTGGATTGTCAAATGATACGATGGTATAAGAACAGATTGCAGATTCGGTCAAGGAAACGGCAGAAGCAGTTAAATCCAGATAAATGTGAGGTAATGCATTTTGGAAGATCAAATTCAGGTGTGAATTATACAATAGTTTTTAGAATTCTTAGAAGCATTGACATACAGAGGGATCTGGGTATACAGGTCCACAGATCCCTGAAAGTGGCAACAGGTGGATGGGGTGGTCAGGGAGGCATACAACATGCTTGTCTCCGTCAGCTGGGGCATCTAATATAAAAGTTGACAGGTTATGTTACAACTGTAGAAAACTTTAGTAGGGCTACATTTGGAATATTGCGTGTAGTTCTGGTCGCTGCACTACCATAAGGACATAGATAGTTTGGGGAGGGTGCAGAGAAGGATACCAGGATGTTGCCTAGTCTGGAGGGTTTTAGTTATGAGAGGTTGGATAAACTCGAATTGTTTTCACTGGAAAGACGGAGGCTGAGGGGTGACCTGATAGATGTCTACGAAATTATAGAGGCATAGATAGGGTGGATAGACAGAGGCTTTTTCCCATGGCAGAGGTTCAAGGTGAGAGGGGAAAGGTTTAGGAGAGAACTATGGGTAATATTTTTCACACAGAGGGTGGTAGTTGTCTGGAATGCACTGCCAGTAGAAGTGGTAGAAGCAGGCACATTAGCTATGCTTAAGATGTACCTCGATAGAGACATGAATGTGAGGCAAAAAGAGGGATAGACACCAAACATGGGCAATAAGTAGTGGGTCTAAATAAGGATTAGTAATTGATACAGTCTTGGTGGGCTAAAGGGCCTGTTCCCACGCTGTATTGTAAGGTAATGTATTGTATATAATAATTAGACAAATTCCTCTTGCTGTGGAAGCAGACTGAAGTCAATAATAAACACAATCAGCCCAGTAAAATGCTCTGAAAATACTCTAACTAAAAAATTTCAAAGAAATGCCTCAAGAATTCTCTAAGGAGATTTTTTTCTTATGCGATTCTATGAAACTATTATCAAGTTGTTAAATCTTTTTATTAACACAAAGCTAAACAAGACTCACATTATAATCAGCAGAAATTGGCCTTCTCCTCTTCCACTTCTAGTGTTTTCTTCACTCTGTATGTGATTCCAACACTGGTGTCTTCTTTTAAGAAAAGATAATTATCTATTCCTCAATTCAAAGATGATATCTATAATCGAGTCATTTTTTTTCTGCCATGGGTCTTTATGTGACTGAACAGGTTGATTGTAATCCCCACAGAACCTTTTGGATGTCCTGTGCCATGTGCCCCATAGTAATTGGATACGGTGTACAGGAATTGCTTCCTTTTCTGTCCTCCTCTGCCACTGCTCTGCGTAACTGTGGTGTTGGAACTCAAAGTGTGAAGCAGCTTAATGGATGAGTTGCCACCGTTTTGAATGATTGGTAGCAAGCTCCTCCCAGTCATTTATCTCAAGGCTGCTGTGCTTCAAGGAAAGCTTCAAAAATGTTTCTTCGTCCTCATTTGTGTGTTGAGAAAACAGGACTGTGTAGAGAAGATGCTTTTTGGCCATGTGGACACACACTGCCTGGTCCATAATGTAATGGATCGGACCAGGAGATCCCCAGCCCCAAAAGTATATTAGGGTGACAGCCTAGACCCTAACTTTTACATTTTTTTAAAAGGTAAGTACAGGTAATTCTCCTTTAATGCGATAGTTGCATTCTTGCGTGACCTTGAGCTATAAAAAAATCGTGCTATAGTAAAACGCCGCAGAAAACCTTGTTATCGGGAAATTGCTATCGAAAATCACTATACCTGTACAACAAAATTTGTTATCCAAACAGCATCCACTATTCAATCGTGTTACAGCCCATTTGTGTTAACAAAACATGTTATAGCAGAACTACCTGTATCAGGTACTGCGTTCCAGATATGATTTGATTGGTCCACCACTAAGCTTTAATCAAGACACACTTTATTCTTACAAAAAAGTTAAAATACAACAAAAAGAACAATTGGCATAACTTTACTCTGTTGAAATACTTAACAAGATATTGTACTATATTACCATTGATCATCAATTATTCCAATATAGGTAGCATCCCATAAACACATCCTTGGCAAAGGCTGTTCAGCAATGTCGTTATTGTTTTCATGTGGTCTCCAGTGCAGGAGAAAGTCTTAAAGAAACAATCTTCCCCTTTTGATTTTTAAGGGTCGTCTCTCCATCTAAGATTTCATTCTAGCAGCAGAGTAGTCAAGCTTCCAGCTCTAGCAGCCAGCAAAAACCAACTAACTGAAAGCAAACTATAGCCTGTGTCTGTGTGAGCAGGACCCCACCCACTCATGATTCTTTTGTCTGATTAAAAAAACACCAAGGGAGAACTCAGAGGTAGTAAGAACTGCTGATGCTGGAGTCAGAGATAACACAGTGTGGAGCTGGAGGATCACAGCAGGCCAGGCCCAACACGAAATGTCAACTTTCCTGCTCCTCTGATGCTGTCTGGCCTGCTGTGCTCCTCCAGCTCCACACTGTGCTATTTAGAGAGAACTCAAAGCTGTTTATCAACTGTATGAAGAAGATTTTTCAGCACCGCTGTGATAACACCTTGTACAAGAGAAAGAGCACAGAACACATCTCTTAAAGGCACAGCATCATTACAATTGAAGTTGATTTGCCAGAGTATCTTTTTTTCCCCTGAATGCTTCTGAAACTAGTTTCAAGAAAGACACTAGCATTTGTTTAATGGTGCTTCCACTGAATGTGGAGCTGTGGTGGAGGCATGGCTGATGGTCTAGTGCTCCAGGTCTTTACTACAGTACAGAATTAGAGTGATGACATTTGCTCTGTACACAAGGGCCTTTGCTGATTTGCTCAGACCTTTGTTGATACTGCTGTAGTTTGTGGAAGGCAGTGCTGATGTAGCTGAGCCATTTTGAGTAAGCTGGCTGCCAAGGTATGGGATGTGCTCGCCATGTTCCAGAGTTCCTTCTTCAACAAATGAGAGGAGCAATATTTGACTGACCAGGTGTGAATGAATATTTGAATTTTATTCTGCCCACACTCAAGGACAGACTGAGGCTTTTGTGTAAAAAGTTGAAGACATTGGGAGTGGATTGTAAAAGTGGTTCGGTGAAGACAACAACACACCAGCCAAAGGGTAAATGGGTAGATCAGTGCCGGTCTGTTTAGTTTTGACATGGAGGTAGCTAAGAGTTTTCTATCCGGTAGTATCCAATATTCACAGCAGAGAATGGCTAGATTGTAAATAGTATAGGGCTATAACAGCCTTTTCTTAACATTTTCAAGGCGATTGCTTCAGATCTCTCATTCAAGACAGCTGTAGTCATATCACCATAAAACACTTGCTGGTTGTACATATTTTCAAAGCCAATCTTTCTGTTTTGGGGGGGCAGTGATGAATTTCTAAACATTACAGAGGCTCATTACAAGTGTCCATTAAGCCTTCAAGTTCTTCTGATTTTAGTGAAACAATGCACCGAGCCAAGTCCCCTTCCCCTTCCCCTTCCCCTTCCCCTTCCCCTTCCCCTTCCCCTTCCCAAATTCACAACACAGTCACTGTGACCAGCCAGCTCAGAGTCTGTCGCCTGAACTGAGGCGATCCCAATCTCCTGGTTGTATTGGTCAGCCTGGGCTTTCCTGATTGGTCCTGGTTAACAACCCCAATCAATGACCTTATTGTCAACAAGGTCAACCTGGTTCGAATCACTACAGTCAGTTATGCAGCCATGTGTTTTTCAAAATCTCTTAGCATAGTGAGCACAGTTATTCACATCAGATTACTTTATCCCTACATCTGGCTGAGGATGGAGCAGAGTACAGCCACTCCAGGATAGATGACCATTAGACTGTAAGAAATAGGAACAGAACTAGGCCATTCATCTCCTCAAGCCTGCTCTGCCATACAATAGGATCCTGTCTGATCTCAAATTTCTCATGTCAACTTTCCTGCCCTTCCCCCCATAACCCTTGATACTCCTATTGATCATGAATCTTTTTGTCTCAAACTTAAATATACACGAGGCCTCTGCTCCCATAGAGCTGTGTGACAAAGAGTTCCAAAGATTCACAACCCTCTGAGAGAAGAAAATACTCCTCATCTCAATCTTAAAGTGGCACCCTTTTATGCAGAGACTGTGCCCGATGAGGAACCCTTCCACCTGAGTAACATCACTGAAGCAGCATTGGATCCTAGCATGGCAGGTGGTGGTTGGCATAAAAGAATTAATGCATTTTTCGACTAACGTTAATGAAATTCTTACATGTTCCTTGTAGATTTTCCTTCCACTTTATAATTAGATTTAGTTTGCCTGGTATACAAACCCAAGTAATCCCTGGGTACAGTTATTTCCATTTCCTGTCAGGCTTTGATAAACGCAAGGTACACAAGTTTAAGAAAAACTTGAATGCGAGCTATTTAAAAACATGTTGTGGTGTTTGAAAAGTAGCTGAAGTTTAATTGGGAAGTCTAAATCACTGTGACAGTTTAATACTCAATCGTGTTTTATTATCAGATTAAAGATCTGTGAGAAAGTATTGTTGGACATTAAAGAAGACGATTTACCTTGTAAATGTGCTCTCAATACAGAAAGTTAATAGTTTGCTGTTCTGCACATTTTCTGTTTATAAATCTAATGCTTAAGTTTATGAGCTCATAAAATCAGAGGAAAAGGTGTAGCCTTGTGTACACTCGGGCTGATTAAACTCCCTGTTTTGTACATGTTTTTGGCTTCTACCCTACATTATTTAGTTGACCGTGATTGCAGGGCTGAACCTCTTCACCTTCACTTCATTTGTCACCGAGGCAGCAAGAGTTATCACCCTAATCAATGAGTGACACTCCTGGTTGTTAGTTACTGCTGACTTTGCAAATGTTTGTGTGAATTATCTCCTGTAATTCATGGTGGACTCTTCGTAATGAGCTTGTTTGATGGGTAACTATTGACCTGTCACCCATCACTGGCTATCGTGGGGTTCAAGTCAATTCCTCTGAAAAAATTGTGCTCAGGTTTTTCACTTCTCCCATTCCCCATCAAGATAATGATTCTTAATATTGTCAAGGTAAAGCATGTGAACGTGTCTGAGTGTGAGATCGTAAGATGTACTTGACTCTGAAAATATATGTATCTTTTTACAGATGAGCTCATTGATTGTCTCTGTAAGTAAAGAATTGGATCATTCTGTGCTCATGCATGACTTTCTTTTGGTCTGATTTTTAGTCATAACATATATCTATAGCTGAGAAATAGCTGAACGTTTTGTGCAGAGGTGCAAAGTCACTCAGAATGTTCGTTTTATTTCCCCAAAGTGAAAAGAACAACTTTGCTGATTATGAATAAACAACAGATTTGAGTGTTTTTCCTCACAATATGACGTTGAAGACTGACTAGATGTAGATATTAGTCTGTAAGTGGTTTAACATACTCGTAGGAATTACTTAATCTTAATATATTGGATTCTTTTGTCAAGGAAGTTGGGAGTAGGAAGCTTAGAGAAAAAATGTCAATCTACATTCTATGATGTTAATTGTTAGGAACACATTGGTTTCATCCCTGCCGCATTGAACCCTTGTAGTGGACAGCAATCCCCACTACCCTATTAAGGAAACAAAGTCCTTGTGATTACTTAATTGAAGAAAGAACAATTTGCATTTATATTGAACCTTTAATGTAGGCAAAGTGTCCCAAAGCACTTCACAGAGGTTTAACCAAATTAAAATAGATTCCAAGCCAATGAAGGAGGTATAAGAAGGCATGATTAACAAGCTTGATCAAAGATTATAAGAGATTTTAGGTAAAAGAAAATCCAAAGCATAACGACTACTAGAACTGATGTTGCAATCCCCAAAAGTAGGAAAAAATTGGGGAAATCAATAGACTAGATTCACAGGAATTTAGGTTTGGGTAAAAAGAGTTGTGGGGAATGTTACTCAGACAGAAAGGGGCAAGGTTATCAATTGATCTTTAAAAATGGATGAAACTTATAAATTGCAAGATTTGCAAATCTGGACTCCAATATAACTCATGAATCGGAGGGGGTGAAGTAAACATGGTGAAGGTTGGAGTAAAGGGGATAGATATTTGCATGAACTGAACTTTATGAAGATTGAATATTTGTAGTTCATCCAAATAACATTAGGCTGAGGGTGACAATATCTCAATGGTAGCAGTAGATGAACATTGTGATTGAGAGAATGAAGGATTGAAAGTTCAGCTTCGAGCTAGATGGAATGGTGAAGTTGTATACTGTCAGTTCAGCTCGAGACAATTGTCACTGAAATGTGTACTGGTTATAGCGGGGTCCAAAAGCAATCAGGTTGGTTGCCTGTTAACTTTAAGGGAAGGAAATGGTAGCTTATCCAAAATGAGTTGGGCACTTTGACAACTTAAATTTTGTGATGTGATTGATGGAGGTGTGGATGGATAGAGCTGTTTTTTAAATCTTTATTTCTGAATGAGATGTGGGCATCACTGGCAAGGCTGGCATTTGTTGCAAATCTCTAGCTGCCCTTGAACTGATTTGCCTCAAGGCCATTTCAGAGGGCAAGTAAATGTCAATCACATTGCTATGGGCTTGGAAGTCATGTCGGCCGGACCAGGTAAGGATGGCAGATTTCCTTCTCTCAAGGACATTAGTGAAGCAGTTTATTTTAAACAACCACTATTACATGGTTGCCGGCAGGATAGCTTTTAATTCCAGATTTTGGTGAGCTTAATCTTCACCATCTGCCATACCGGGATTCAGACCCGGGTGTCAAATCATAAACCTGGGGTTGCTAGTTCAGTGATTTAATCACTACACCACTTCCTTCCTCTGATTTGTCTGTACACATTTGCAAGCTGTCACTATACTTGTGCAAACTGTCCCGTGTCTATGGATCATAACTCTGAGGGCTAACAAGCATATGTGAAGGAAAGGGTTATCTAGGATACAGCATTGACGGTTCCTGGGGTAAGGGTGGGAAAAATAATCATTGCTGGATGTGCTCTGACTGGTAAAATATGAATGTGAATTTGGGAAATCCCAATGATCAACAGCAAAGTGGCCTCAGAGAAGGATGTTATTGAGAACTGTGTCAAAACCTGTGAAGAATGAAGAGCCACAATACAACATTGTCACAGTTAGAGTCCATGTCATTTGTGACATTGAGTAAGTTTCAGTTCAAAATATTATTTCAGTTCATTCCTGATTGGAGAGATTCATACAGAGTGTTAAAGAAAACATAAACATCTATTTTAAAGTCAAGAGTGGATTCATGGACTTTGGAGAGGAATAGGGATAGGACGTTTATAATGATGTCATATTTAATGATGGAGAGGTCAAATGCTGTTTCTAAGGATGAGTTGATGACAACACTTTTGAAAGTGAAAGGAACATTTAGCCTACGAGGTGGTAAAGATACTGAAAGGGAAGGTGGGGTTGTGTGTAGGGCAGGGAGCGGGTGGTGGATCACATGAACATGATGTGCTTGGAGATTAACTTAAAAAAAAACAAATTTATAAAGCTGTTTGTATAATCATGGAAATCCCATATAACTTATATAATGAAGTATCCTTTTAATTGGAGTCGCTGTTGTCATGTAGGAGACAGAGTAGCAATTTGCAAAGCAATTGTCCACAAACAGCCATATGATGATGACAAGATAATCTGTTTATTTTGAATGATGTTGATAGACAGATACATATTGGCCAGTACAAGGGGATAATCTCCCTGATTATTTCTTATGGTGGCGTTGGATCTTTGATGTCCACCCGAGAGAGCAGATAAGGCTTCAAAGCACCTCTGACATGGACAATGCTCCCTTGTGATATCGTATGTTACCTCCTCAGTACAGTATTAATTGTAAGCCTACTGCTTTGTATTCAAGTCTCTGGAGCTAACACCACAGCCTTCTCATTCAAAGAATTACAGAATCCCTACAGTGTGGAAGCAGACCATTCGGTCCATTGGATCCACACTGACTCTCTGATAAGCATCCCACCCAGACCCACCCCCATAACATATCCCCGTAATCCACCTAACCTTCTCATCCCTGGACACTTTCAGCAATTTAGCATTGCCAATCCAACTAACCTGCACATCTTTGGACTGTGGGAGGAAGCTGGAGCACCTGGAGAAATCCCACACAGACACAGGGAGAATGTGCAAATTCCACACAGACAGTCACCCTGGGTAGGAATTGAACGTGGGTTCCTGGTGCTGTGAAGTAACTGTGCTAACCACTAGCACTGGAAGAAGTCAGTGCTCAGAGCTGTGAACAGTCTGTAATTCCAAAACTTCTGAAAGAAACCTATCTAGTGATTGCTTAACAGAAGCCTCAATGGTTGACTAAAAGCAACATCTTCGCATCTCAAAGCAGTTATTAGTACATGCAAGCAGATATTGATTAGTCGTTTGCAATAGAGGTGTACCATTCCTCCCAGATTTCACTTTCCACTTTGTGTTAATCCAAGTATCCATCAGATTGTAAAAATGGAATGCTTTAACAGATAAGAAACTGCAATGTGAAGTGTTATTCATTTCGCCAGTGACACATGGACACCTAATACATGTTTGTTCCTGAATTCACAATGGATCACTTTCCAGTTACAGTCTAGTGGTCGTGATTGTCATGGACTGATGTCATAAATACTGTTGCATTAAAAGTTGAAGACATCACTGTCAAAATCTTATTCTTTCAGTCTGTGAAGGATGAATGATTTCAACTCAATATCTTGACAGCATGATAATCATCCCACACACTGCTGCTAATCGTAAACAGAGTATAACAAGTTGAGTTTCACACACCTAAAAATTGGGGATAATTCTCTGGAGAGCCAAAGACCAGTAACTGTGTGCGGAGCTACCATTCTTTGTGTGATTAGCTCTCACACTCCAGTAGGTTCTGAATAGCAAAAACTCTGCTAAAATTAATGACAAGAGCTGGAACATACACTGCAGGGAAATGATATTTGACGCAACTCTTTAGAATTTATGCTGGAGGAGCAAAAAGATGACAATTTCAATGAAATAGAGTATTTGAAAAATGTTTTTTTTATTTCCCTTTAGTCCATTCTCCCTCAATTAGTTTGATTTACTCACTCATATTCAGTGTGGAGAAAATTTAATTAAAAGAAAATGGATGAATAGAGGTTTAGACAAACCTCAGCCTACTAAATGAAATTTAAATCAATTCACTGAAGTAACGTTGAGGATTAGATTTACAATGAAATAGCAGTAAACAGCAGTTGATATTGGTTTAAGTGAAGAACATATATTTGGCCTTATCACCTTGACATCATGGAGGAAGTAAACTGTGCCATGTTTTCACTGTAGTATATCTGGACTTCCAAAAGACACTTGATCAAGTTCCATGTCGAAGACTACCATATAGGATCAAGGCTTCAGGGATCGTGGATAATTCTTGGAAGTAATTTTAAAAATAGCTAAAGGCTAGAAGAAAATTGAACATTTGATACACATGTTATAAACTAGTTAGTTTTGAAAATGATACCAAAATAAGAGGACCTGGGGAATTTAGCAAGACAGCTCAGAAATTATAGAAGGAGTGCTGAGTCTCACTTTTACAGTTCTGGCTTTATTTAACAGTAAAGTGTGTTGTACCCTCAGTCAGATTATTCCTTGTTGTGCCTCTGGTAGTGACTGATTGCAACAGCAAAACAAAAAAATGTTTCTAATATTTATTTTCTTTCTTCATGCACAGTTATATTCGCTCTTGCCTTACAAATTGTTTTGTTATGGCAAGTCTGGATAAACATAGTTACACAAAGTATATTCTTTACATTGGCTTTGACTACAGGTTAGCAATCTGAATATCCAGAAGATCCTTCCAGTCAGAAAAATTACTTCAAGCAACACAATTTTAATGGTCAAATGCCAATAATGTAAAACAAGACAGCAACACATTTCAATAAAATTTTAAAGGATTTAACTAAAAGTGTTGTTTAGTGAATGATAATTTCTCACAATTTTTTTTTAAAAAGAAGAAGTAACTTGACTATAATCAGTTAAGATTGGGAACCATACATGCCCTTAACAGAATGCAGATTCCCGCCCTGGATGATGAATACAAAGCAACACCTAATCCTCACCCAGTGTCAAGCACTTTTGAGCAAATGTAGTTAATTAGTTCCCCCCCACCCCACCCCACCCCAACTTCTTTTGTTTTCCTTCAGCGTGGGTCTTGAAATCAAACACAGCATCCCGTGCACTTCAAAGCGAATAAAAACTAACTTCCCAGAAAAAATAGAAGCAGGGAGTTTTCGGACCGAAATAAATCATCAGGATTGTGATTAGCTGTCTTGTTCCTTTGATTGATGAATGCGAGAAAATAATAAAAGTCCTTTCTGGAAAATGTGACCCATGTAGACACTCATTAACCAGATTTGTCAATAAAAGTCATTGCAAATGTTGGAAAATAACTTGCGAGAGAACTTGACTAACCCATCAGAAAACATCACAGTTAAATGCACATCTCATAAGACTACCTGATTTTTGTTCTTGTATTGACCTGCACTGCAGAAAATATCTTCAACATAGTTATTTTTCTGATCTTTTTCCACACCACATTGCCATACTTAATTTTCACAACTGTCACATGATGTCTGTATCGTTGAATGTTCAATTGTTTAATCTCTTGCAAGTCCTTTAAGTGCGACGTACCAACACAATGCAATCAATATCTATCGGAAGGAATAGAACAGCACACAAAGTAAAGCATGAATCATTAAAACTTATGCGATGATTTTTATCAGTTGTTTTCAACCATTCTCTATTTCTTAAAGTAAGTTCACTTCTGCATTGCTTTTGGAATGCTGTGTTTAAGTTCTCCCCTGCGACCGCAACATGCTTGATCTGCCAATGGGTGAGTGGAGCAAAATTGATCTTTGATGGTAGGCTTGGTAAACTAATAGCTGATCCAACTAGGTCACTGTGACTCGAAGGCACTCTGGCCCATCCTAGCTTTCAGGGTTTCTCCCTCTGATAAATAGAATTTTCCCACTTGATTTAAAGAACACTGCAAGACAGGAACCTAAAAAGATGGCTGATCCTAGCTGGATGAAATGTCAAAGCACTCTATGTGAATAAGCTGTATGAATTGAGTTGATTATAACCTAGTGGTATCATTATGCTGTGGAGATTTCTAAGCCTGGCCACCTATTGCTTACGTATATTGAGTTTTTTTTCTTTCGGGAAGAAAATGGACATTCAACATCAGACAAAATTGAAATGCTCCCATTTGGATTTCTTTGTTTGATTTGGAGACTCTTAATATCGATGATGAGTTTCTGGGTATACCATACTGTGGCAGACTAAAGAAAGACGTTTTTTTCATAATTCTGTATTGCAATCTGTTGGGTAATCTACGTTTCTGCCTACTTAATAGTTTCTCTTGAGTCTTGTTTGTGATTTCTGTGTTTGACCTTGACATTATCTTGCCAATGTAAATTTGTTTCAAGTTCTCATCAATTCAAGTCTGACAAACCATCTCCAAATTTTTATTCTACACTTTTTTCTTCTGACATAGTGATTATGTTCTGTGAAATTCTCACCAGCCTCCTACTGCCCTTAGTTCAGTCTCTGCTGAATGCCAAGTCAAGTGCCTTCATTGACAGAAACAAAACACAGAAATCACTGGAGAAACTCAGCATGTCTGTCAGCATCTGTGAGAGAAAGTAGAGTCAGTTTTTCGAGTCCAGTGACCCTTTTACAGAACATTTTATTGACAGTATCTGCTGGCTGATGCTTGTGTTTGTGTCTAGATCACGATCAGGATGTTGCATCATATAATGCTTCTGGTCTGGAAGAGGTCTGACTGTATTAAGTAAGGCATTTAAAGAGGCCCTATTAACATTATTAAGTCTTCACCACACAGAGATTGCTTTTGATAAAATCCAGGGAAAGCACAGCCTGATCCCAAAAAGATTGCCAACATTTCTCACAGTGTCTACCTGCATTCTCCAATGGGAACAACCTGGGTGACCCACCACAAAGCTAACAAAGGCACTGCATGCTGTAAAAGTTTGGTCTGCATGGACACTGAATGTACTGTAATGCGAAATTCATCTTGTGGCCAGTTGGTAAGAATTTCAAGGCAGTCCACTGCAGACTGTTCTCAAAACATAGACATTGCTAAATGTCTTTACAGTGGCAGCAAAATCCTTGAATCATTTGGTGCAGTCTCAATGGGGAATGAGCTTTACGATCACAAAAGTAGCACACAGTCAGATTCACTTAAACACATTTAGTTTTTTTTAGAATTGGTTGCATTAACTAAAATTGCACTTGAAGTAAGTGGGTGTCATTTCAAATGAATGACACTTGACAGGTCTTACACGCCTCTTCCTGCTTCTCAAAAAAACCTCTTTAATGGAAGAGTGAATGTGCACACTTTAAAAGGTTTGAGAACCTTGAAGTGAATTATAATTTGAAGTTAAGTAAAACGGATTAATGAGTTTGCACTAATAAGCATTTTTATCCTCCCATCACTAAAACTGCACTCAGCTACCATCAGAAGTGACAGTGTCAGTTTATTAAGCGAATATCATTAATAAATCATACCATTGGAGTGCATTCACTTATTGTTCTTTTCATAGTAATTTCAGTTGTATAATGATGAAGATGTTAATGTTTCACACATATTCTTCAGGAGAGTTAAGTGCAATCTTTGAGATGTCAGTAAGCTGGAAAATACATGTACTAGTTTAAAGAAGAACGTGTCAAATTGAAATGATTTCCCTCATCTTCCAATAAAATGAGCTGTTTGCACATTTCTACAGGCATATTTACAGTTAGGGGGCAAATATTCAATTTCCTTGACTTAATCTTGAATTTGTATATTTTGTCTGTAATTTAGTGTGAAAGTAGTTTCACAGATTGATGTACCCAAAACTCTGAAATTTCTTGATATAAATTCACCAGACGGGTTTTTCTTAAGTCACAGTCCTTTCATAACCAAAGTAGAAAGAAAAACAAATCTTCTCAAATCAAATTAGAATGATTAATTTTTCAAGTGAACTATCATGCAATAAACATATGTAGTTCTGTATAGATTTCCTCCCACTGTATTTAAAGGGACGATGCTCACGTTAAAATACTAACAATGTATTGGTTTTATTGGAAACAAAGAGCCAACAGGACAGTTTTTTTTCACAATGAAGTCACATGGCCAGAAGATGCAACTTAACTACATTAATAAAATTGTGTTTTGAATGTTGAAACAAAAATGGTTTCTCAAGTTCATCAGCATGAAAAACCACAGCTTACAAACAGTTATTACTTCTAACATTCCATAAATATGTACTTCAAAGTGTCAACCAATTTCACAGAACCTGGGAGTGAAAATAGAATGGCTACAGTATAAATAAAGGTCATTTTTCCCATTAGGTTGACACTGGGTTCCTTTGAATAAGGGACAACTGTTGTGATTCCAGCTGATGGTAATATTAGACAGATCAAATCCAATTATGAAACCTGACTTGTTAGATCGTAAGCTTAATTTTTCCATTTGGTTCCCATGGTAGTCAGTCACTGAACAGATACACATGAGACTTCAAAGTTATCTAATACAAGGGCACAAATTTATTACACAATACAAAAAAAACAAATAAAGCTTTCTGTGTGTGTGTAAATAAGTTCCATCTTATTTTCTCAGCAATATCCTTTGTAGATACTCAATCCCACAGAAATATCAATCTATTTCAACACTTTAGTTTCTGACAGAACTGACTCTTTTCTCTTTTTTTTCTCAAGAGAATAAAAGCAGTTTTCTTGAACTACTGAGACGATTTTAAAACTTATTTGCAAGTCTTCCTGCATGAATTTTTTGGCCTAAATATCTTTTAAGATTGAACAACTTGTAAACTTGCAAACAAACTCTTTCAGATTGGAGGTTTCACAAATTAAAACCTTTTTACTAGGATGAAACTCTCCTCTGACCAAAAATAAACTTGATTCTTCTACATTGAGGCCAATATCAATCGAAACTTAACTCTCTGTAAACTCAGCATTATAAACATTCCATCCATTAACACTGTAAGCACCTTGCTAGACATTTCACTGGATCACATGCCTCCTTGGATTACTTCAAATGATATTCTAACATCTTCAGAATAAAGTTATCTTTACATAACTGAAACCACACATTAGCTGCAATTTTAAAATTCCAAATTCCCAAATTATGATAATATATAATACAAGCCTTTCATCACATCAATCTGCACTCGCCCGATGCTCCCAAAAAAGTTTGGTGACATTTGCCTTTACAGTTTCTTGCATGATGATAAGCTGCCCTCTACCCTCCTGCTTGCTGCAGAGTTATACCAAAATGATGAGATGTGGCCCTTAAACGGGCATTAATTACCCAGTTATGAGCATCAGTTGGTGGGGGCTGGATAAAGGCCGTCATTCCATATTCCCAACTTTCTAGTGTTACCCTCATCCTCAAACTTCTGTGCAACTGCTTTTAAAAATTATTTAAGGAATCAATTCCCACCATCTTCTCTGCAGAAGTGAAGAAATTCTCATTTTCCTTTTTGATCTTTTTCCACAATTTTCGATCCATGATCTCTATCTATTGTCCACTTGCCAGAAGGAGTATTTTTACCTTATTTGCTCTGAAAAATCTTATTGTCTTGAAAAGCAATTTTAGATTACTACTTAACGTTTTCTGTTGTAAAAAGAATAGTCCTAATTTTCCCACCATTTGCTCACACATGAAATTTCTCATCCATGGTAGCATTCTGGTAAACCTTCTTTCTACCCTTTCCTGAAGTGTCATATCCACAGTGTTCCAACTGAGGCCTAAGCATGAAAGCTGTATGCTTAAGTAATTAAGAAAAGGTAGTTGAGTGAAGAACTTGAAAGCTTTAGAGGAAATTAAACAAGTAATTGATTAATGCCTTCATGAGAAGGGAAAGGGGATTAAAAAAAATGCATATTTCAGGTTTTACTGTGGAATTGATCTTGAATACAGTGCGAAGCTTTCTTTTCTTCTGCAAATTGAACTGTTTCTCCCTCCAAAGCCTTATGTTCCTTAGTTTTGTTTCCCGTGATGAACATTGAACAATGACATGAACATGAGCTGATCTGACAAAGGAACTGGTTTATGATTCCATCTCTGTCATACTAATTGTGTCTGTTTTTGACAAAACCAGAGATTCCACCCATTTCAATGTGGAAGATTTTAATCTGATGTGCAGAGAAGATTTCTAGGATTTTTCTGAAAATACTTTAATAATCCAGGGAAGAATTTGATGTGATGGTTCTACAGTCATCATGAAAGTAAACAGATCCTGAAGCCTGATGATGTCATTTAGAAATGAAACACTGACTCAGATGTAAACAAATATAACAGTCAATTTTCGACTATGTCTATCGATATTGGCGAAATGAATCTCTTCCCTGATTCAGAAGGGCATAGGCTCAAGTACAATGCCATTGCATTTCAGTGCACTTCTGAGGGAAATTTACACTGTGTGTGTTTCTTTGAAGCTGAAATATTCAGCATTTTAAGTCATTTGACATTTCGATCAGTGGCACTTCTCAAAGAGCAGCAAGGGAGTTCTGAAGAAGGGTCACTGGACTTGAACCACTAACTCTATTCTCTCCTCACAGATGCTGCCATGCCTGCTGAGTTTCTCCAGCAATTTCTGTTTTTGTTTCAGATTTCCAGCATCAGCAGTTCTTTGTTTTAAGTAATGGAGTTCTTGCTGGTGTAATGCCGTGCTAACATTTATCCATCAATTGACACTACCAGGAGCAGATTAGCGATCATTCTCACATTACTGTTTGTGATCTTTATTATGTATGAATTGGTAGCCATGTTCCCTTAAATTATAACAGTGATATCATCTCAAATGTGCTTAATTTGGTAATAAAATATTTTGGACTTCCATACGCAGACAAATGCAAGTTCTCCAAAGTTAAGACAATGTTTCGAAACAAAAGAAAATAATTCTGTTTTGGCTAGTTGGTTCAGAAATTTTTAACCTGAAATGTTACTTGTGTTGATGAGTTAAATTGTAATCCAAAGGTTTTTATTCAACTGACTTATTAGAATTACCCAAAGCTTCTCACAAGAATATGATGAAACAACAATATTAGGTAATATTTAAAGAAGTGGTTAAGGCTTAATCAGAGCAAGTGTATTTATGGCATGTTTTAAAAGAGGTGGAGATACATCAAGAGGAAATTCCAGAGCTGAGGGTCTAAACAATGAAAGTAACAGTGGTGGATGAATTAAAATCAGGAACGCACAAAAGGCCAGATTAGAAAGCTTGGAGGTATGTAAAGATGGAAGAGGTTACAGAGATGCAGAGGGGTAAGGCTTGAAAACAAGGATGAATGTTGTAAAATCAAGGCACAGTCAGACTAGAAGCCAATGTTTATCAGTGAGCACTGTGTTGATGGGTGCACATGAGTTGGACAGGAGAAAGGCACCAGCGTTTTAGATACACAGATTTCTTTTTATGAAAGATAAAGGTGAACCATGGATATAGAGTCCCAGTGATCAAGCTATACAGCATGGACACAGACGTTTCAGCCCAACTCATCCATGCTGACCGGATATCCTAAATTAAAATAGTCCCATTTGTCAGCATTTGGCCCATATCGCTCTAAACCCTTCCTATTCATGTGCCCATTCAGATACCTTATAAATATTAGAATTGTATCAGCCTCCACCACTTCCTCTGGCAGCTCATTCCACACAAGCACCGCCCCCTGCATGAAAAATTTGCCCCTTAGGTCCCTTTTAAATCTTCCCCTCTCACCTTAAACGTATGCCCTCATGTTTTGGACTCCATTACCTTGGGGAAAAGATCTTGGATATTCACCCTTCATGACACTATGAACTTCTATAAGGTCACCGGTCAGTCTTCGATGCTCCAAGGAAAAGTATCCCCAACCTATTCAGCCTTTCCCTATGGCTCAAACCCTCCAACCCTGGCAATATCTTGTAAGTCCTTTCTGAATTCTTTCAAGTTTCACAACATCCTTCCTACAGCAGGGAGACCAGAACTGAATACAGTATTGCAAAAGTGGCCTAACCAATGTCCTATACAGCTGCAACATGACCTCCCAACTCTTATACTCTGTGGGAGGCGATGGCCTAGTGGTATTATCTCTGGACTGTTAATCCAGAGACCCAGACAATGTTCTGGGGACCTGGGTTTTAATCCCACCATGGCAGATGGTGGAATTTGAATTCAATAAAAATCTGGAATTAAGAATCTAATGATGATTGTGAATCCATTGTCGATTGTTGGAAAAACCCATCTGGTTCACTAATGTCCTTTAGGGAAGGAAACTGCCTTACCTGTCTGGCTTACATGTGACTCCAGACCCACAGCAATGTAGTTGACTCTCAATTGCCCTCTCGGAAATTAGGGATGGGCAATAGATGCTGTCTAGCCAGCGACACCCTCATCCCGTGAATGAATAAAGAATAAAGTAAAGGATACACAGTGCACTGACCAATAAGGGCAGGCGTACTAAACTCCTTCTTCACTATTCTGTCTACCTGTGACTCTACTTTCAAGGAACTATGAACTTGCACTCCAAGGTCACTTTGTTCAGCAATTCCCCAGGACCCTACCATTAAGTGTATAAGTCCTGCCCTGATTTACCTTTCGAAAATGCAGCCCCTCACATTTATCTAAATTAAACTCTATCTGTCACTTCTTGGCCCATCAACCCATCTGAGTTAGGTCCCATGGTACTCTGTGGTAATCTTCTTCACTGTCGACCAGGCCACCAATTTTGGTGTCATCTGTAAACTGACTAACCATACCTCCTATGTTCACATTCGAATCATTTATTTAAATTACAAAATGCAGTGGACCCAGCACTGATCCTTGTGGCACACCACTTGTCACAGTCCTCCTGTATGAAAAGCAACCCTCCACCACCACCCTCTGTCTCCTACCTTCGAGCCAGTTCTGTGTTGAAATGGCTAGTTCTCCGTATGTTCCGTGTGATCTAACCTTGCCAACCAGTCTACCATGAGGAACCTTCTGAAGTAAAAACATATTAATCTGAAAATAGAAAATCTGCTAGCATTTGTAAAATGAAAAAAAAAGCAATGGGTGGAGTTTTACAGGAGGCTCAGCAGTAGAGGCAATGGCGAGATGTGTGACAGAATAGGATAACAAGTGTGACAAAGCTCATCTCCAAATTAGGAGCAGCTGACACCATCTTTTTCATATTTATAGTCCATCTGTTTAGGCATGTCATGATATATTTCTGCAGCAGGTGGGACTTGAACCCAGGCCTCCTGGTCCAGAGGTAGGAACACCAAGATTGTACAACAGGAGACTTCTGGGTGTCCCATCTTTTATGATTTTAACAAACTTTGTGGCAAGATTTTCACTTGGCAACATCAAGTTGCCAATTTACAATCATTGTTGATTATTAAATGCCTTGTTATCAGCACAAGCTGCCTCATTAATGTCTATCTTAGCAAACTCTCCAAACAAGCCTAAAACACAATAGGAATCCAGTGCACATACCTGGTGGATTTGGCTTACCACTCAATCTGAATGTTTGCTATTTTGGTCACTGATACCACAACATCTCAGGGCACAACCCATGGGCGCCAACTTTCAACACTGTTCATCCATAGACATTTATACCTGGCCCTGACAAGCCATCAAAATCATCATGGCCCCTCTCCAATGCCCTGGCTGCTCATTTAGGAAACATTGCAGGGCAAACTGTTAACCAGCATTGAGATGGGAGCTGTCCTAGCAGAGTGGGAGAATTCGGTTGCAGCCAATCCTGTTGACCCATCACAAGCAGCCTGGGAATTGTGTATCAGCAGTCGGGGAGCTGCAAACACAGTGGTCAGGAGTCTGGTCAGTCATGTCTGGTGGCTGCTCACTGAAGTCAATCAAAGATGTGGAGCAAATACAGTCATGGCTGACCGTCAGTTGAACTTTTTGGAGGACTCAAAGGAGGTCTGTAGTGGATAGAATCAGTGGGACAGATGCAATGGTGGAGTCAAATCTGAGGACTGTGTCAGAGTGGGGATAGGGATAGTGATAAGGGGAAACTTGAGGCAAACTGGCTATACAGAATAGCATCAGAGGGCATTGTTGGTTATTTGAGGGGGCTTATTGATTGTGGCCTCCACAATGGCCTGCGTCAGGTGAGCGTAAAAGAGCTGGGTGGGCATTGCCAAGACACAGGGTTAAGGAACAGGGAAGATAGTTGTAGGCGGAGAATGATGGGGTGTTGGGTTTCCACATGGTAGGAGCGGGGGGCGATGTTGAGGTAATGCAAGGTAATAGGGAACATGCAAGTTCTTGCAGGTATTACCTAGTAATCAGATGGGATCTGCTGCTGATGGTCTCCATTGCAAACCGTGTTCCCTGCCATCACTTGTCATTCTTCAGATGTGAAGTGCAATTAGATAAACACTGGAGCAATGCCTAGGGTGGGCGGAATAAGTGTCAGTTTGACGAATGAGGGCTCGGGATCCATGTTTGCTGGATGCCACAACACTGTAGCAACGAAAACATGAGACAGCCATTTGCAAAGCTGATTCAACTTGGTTTGATTTGATTTATTTATTGTCATATGAATTTTGTTACAAAATACAGTGAAGTTTTGTATAGTGTCACCACTCTCCGGCACCATCTTAAAACACAGAAAAAGAAACCGAAACATAGAATGTAAAGGCAGAAAAATGAAGAAATAAAATAGAAGTGTTCAGCTTTATAGTCCTCTTTGTTAAGTACTCTGCCATTGGGCTATGGTCCTGGTGGGCAGGCATGAGACCCCTTCACCAGATGCTGCTGGAATGAAAGCCACCACTCTTCAGCACCATCTTGCTTCCATCGACATCGTCATCATTATTAGTCCTTGCTGCACATCGTCATAGCTGATGCCACCGGGTATTGCATCATCTGAAACGTGACTCCACCACTGCCATGAGACCACTTTGGGCCTACCTTGCTGATGCAGCCACTGCTGATGCCGCCTGGTCTCATACTGTGCCCAAACTCGCCTCTGCTTCTGCCTCCATGAATCTCTGCTGGATGCAGACGCTGGGGGAACCCAAACTCACCTCTGCTACGGCAGCCATGAGTCAGCGCCAGGACCATCTTGTCAGAAGCCCAGGAACCCAAACTCACCTCCAACAACGACACCCCAAGTCAGTGCTGCTGGGCTCACTTGTTGCCACCAATGGATGCTTGCACTGCAACCAAGTTCTTCCCAAGGGGATAAGTACGCACAGTTCTCCTATTGTGTGATAGTTGTGTTCTTGTGTGACCTCGTGCAATTGAAGATCACCACAGAAAATAACATTATAGGGAAACCAAATCACTATAGAAAACTGTGCAGCAGAAAGTTTGCATTATCCAAACAGTGTCTACGATTCATCAATCACATTAAAGCCAATTCGTGTTAATGAAACATGCATCATTTCAGCACTACTTGTAAAATAGAAGGAAAAAGAAAAAAAGAGAAGAAAGGATTGAGAAAAGCAGATGGAGCGGATGAGCCCCGCACTTAGCAACCCTAATTCACTGCCATCTTTTTATTGGCTATATGTCAAAGTGAGGGTGCTTTGTCGTCAAATGTTGGCCAAATTGCATTAGTACCTGCACCAGGTTGCTGAGCTTGAATGTCACTATAGGATGTAGATACGTCTCCATTCTATTTGTGTGCAGTGTGCCTCACTGTGTGCTGAGGTGTGAACAGTTCTCAATCTGCGGGTATGCCACCAATAACCATCCTGAGGTCCAAGAAACTCTTTTGCTCCTTTTGTCTTTGATTCTCTTCACTGAGAGTCAAGGCCGTGTTGCTGGTGTGATGCTGGTTGCTGTGGTTACCTCCCGAAGAAGAAGCAGGTAGATTGCAGGAGGAAAGACGACAAAGCCAGAAGCAGAAGATGGCTATGGTGGAGTTGGTGGAGCTCAGAGAGAGAGAGGTCGCCGCCTCAGGGTCACTCAGGATGGGTGTGGGGTACTTAAGAGGCCCAGAGCTTTCTAACGCTCATTCCGTCTCCTGGGTATGAGATGGGTGCAGTGGTCTGAGCAATCATCCAGGGAGGGTGAGGTCATGGTGAGGGAGGAAGCTCTGCTGCGATGGCACTTGACACCAGACAGAATGTGATTGATTCACAGTTCCAGCAGAAGAGAGCTGGACGCAGTCGGGAAAGTCAACTGTGCAGGCTCCATGCCATAAATATTGTGTCTTTAAGGCTGCCGGGTCACTATGCTGCCAGTGAAGTGCTAGGCCGGGTTTCTAATGCTCACCCATTCCCGCAACAGCTACAAAGTAAACAAAGAACTGCAGATGCTGGAAATCTGAAGCAAAACCAGAAATGTTTGGAGAAACTCAGCAGGTCTGGCAGCATCTGCGGAGAGAGAAACAAAGTTAACATTTTGAGTCCAGTCACCCTTCTATAGAACTGTTAGCATCTGGGAAAATGTGGCATTTATGTTGATAACAATGGGGGTAGGGTTGGGGTATGAGTGGAAAGGTGGAAACAGAGTCCAGAAAGGGAGAGAGAGGGAGGGAGATAGACAAGAAGGTAGGCAGACCAAAGGCTGGTTGATCGTACGAAAAAAAAAAGCTAGGAAGTCTACATTCTTTCAGTAGAAATCATCTTTTCCTGTATTCATAATTTAAGTGTATTTTTCTTTTTGGCTTTTTCATGACTGTGACTTCAGGTTAAGCACCCAATAAATATTTGGTGCAAGGTGAATTAATTATCAGAAAACTGCCATGAGTAAGAAAGCAGCTCACCACCACTTTCTCAAGGGTACTTAGGGATAGTCCATAAATGCTGGCCCAGCCAGCAGTGCCATAATGTGGAATGAAGTTAAAAAGAGCCACTTGTGATTTCTTCCTCCAACGAGTAGAATCTAGTCAAATTTCAGTTCAATATGCAAGGGTAGTTTTTTTGTTGTCTTGTGGGAGCCAGTTTGTATGATTCCATGTTGGTCTTCGAAGACAGAACAGGCTTTGTTGCAAAATATATATTACTATTTCATGGTTGTGACAATATTGAAAGACCTTGGACGCATTGGTAGAGTACCAAATGCTTCTTGTTTTATGCAATATAGAGAGGTAGCTGAGAAACCAATGTGCTGGACTTGTTCTCTGCAATGTCTTTGCAGACTGAATTCAATAGCAACATTAGCTGTATTATCCTTGCCTTCTTCCAGGTCTCTGTTTTCTCATGCTCGGTGGCTTATTCATATCAGTTGAGGTGTATGTAAGCAGACATACCAGTAAAAAATGTGCACTCCACTGCCATTACAACAAAGGTTTCAGGAACCATGCAACAGAAAAATCTTCCAATGTGGCGCGAAGTGAAGAAAAAAATAGAAATTGCCCAACATCTGAACATTTTGAATTGAAGGTGGGTTAATAACAGGATCTGACTCACAATAAGAAAGAGTATTCAGAAAATAAAATCAATTTACCTATGCTACAGCTGTTGCTAGGATTTCTCCTGCTGCTTTGATTGAAATGAATGTAATTTATTTTTCCATGCAACAGAATTGTCAAGGTCAGACATTGAGATCTATGGGAACTTTGGACAACAACAGCAACATAGATTGCAAACCAACTGAAAATTAACAATGATACACTGAGAAATCATTTCCTTAAAAAACACAGTCACAGTCATTGGAAATAAATAATATTTGACAGGCTTTGTCACAGGCAGGAAGATAATGCATTTCACACATACACAGAGAGGTTAAGCAGGTCTGTAAAGCAAGCAGTTGGAACTCTGTGGCTTATGATTTGTCTGCAGCTCACTATTAGCTGAAGCAGAAATGACAAATTTTATACCTTTACTGGGCCTGTGAGACTGTTTCAATAAGCCTTGTGTTCCAGTTTCAATCACCTTACATAACTTTACACTTTTTGTTTCACAGCTTTGACTGACACCTAGTGGAGAACGTACATGGCTTTTTCTTTTCACCAAATAAAACACATCAACAATTTTAAATTGGAGCACAGCAAATTAATTTTTGTTGATAGTATTTGTTATCTGATGATTTTTAACCATGTCTGTTGAACTTATATCTATTATTAATTTTGAATAAAGGCAAAGTATAAAATGTCATTTCAGAGTCAGCACATTAATCTCAGAAAAAGGTCATTCAATGTAATTTAGCAATTATAAGTAAAGAGGATGTGTTCGTTACAGGTGGCAATGAAATAGAATGCTGTGCCTAAATGCTGCAATTTGAGGTTATTTATAAAGGTGAAAGATGGCCAATGAAGCTATAGAGTTTCCCTATGAGGTCTCTACTTTCCTTTGAAACTATCAAACATAACTGACGTATGGTAAATTGCTCCATATTGTTTACTTTCCTCATTTCTCTATTGGTCGCACAGGTGTTGGCAGGGATTCAGCTGCAGGGATACCATCAGCTGTCTGGTAGTTTCCCAGTTGATGGTTATTCACATCTGAAGTTGAAGGGGACATGCCAATAGCTTGAATGACTTTTCCTTTAACTCCTCTCGCTTTTTTCAGGTCAAAGGTGTGCCCATGGGGACCCGCATAGGTCCGAGTTATGCCTGTCACTTTGTGGAGTACATGGAACATTCCTTATTACAGTTCTATTCTGGTCCCCACCCACAACTCTTTCTCCTGTATATCCTTTCTCATCCGGAATTGGAAAAGTTTATCAATTTTGCTTCCAATTTTTACGCTGTACTGACCTTCACTTGGTCCATCTCTGACTCCTCCCTTCCATTCTTCAACATCTTTGTTTCCATTTCTGGGGATAGGCTGGCCACCAATATCCACTACAAACCCGCCAACTCCAAGAGGTACCTTGACTATACATCCTCATACCTTGTTTTCTACAGAGACTCTATTCCATTCTCCCAGTTTCTCCATTGTATCTTTTCTTATGATGCCAGCTTTGACAAGGGGGCCTCTGAAATGTTCACATTCTTCCTCAACCAAGGATTTCTCACCACCATGGGTTGACAGTTCCCTCAGCCATATCTGGCCTATCACCTGTATTCAGCCCTCACCCCTTCTCCTCCCTCCCAGAATAGCAATTGGGTCCCCCTTGCCCTCACCTACCATCCCATTAGCAACCACATCCACAGGATCATTACCCACCATTTCTGTCCCGCAGGATGCCACCACCAGACATATATTTCCATCTCCTCCCTTGTCAGCTTTTCGCAGGGACCGTTCCCTTCGAGATGCCTTGGTACACACCTCCGCCAATCCCAACATTTCCCCACAGCCTCATGGCACCTTCACATGTAATCGTAGATGGTATAGCACCTGTCTGTTTACTTCCTCCCTCCTCAGTATCCAAGGCCCCAGACATACCTTCAAGATGAAACAATGATTTACCTGCCCTTCACTCAATCTAGTCTATTGCATTCACTACTCATAATATTGACTTCTTTATGTTTAGAATCATAGAATCCCTACAGTGTGGGAACAGGCCCTTTGGCCCAACAAATCCACACCGACTCTCAGAACATCCCACCCAGGCCCATCCTCCTGTAACCCCCCCGAATCAACACATCCCTGAACACTACAGGCAATTTAGCATGGCCAATTCACCTAGCCTGCACATCTTTGGACTGTGGGAGGAAACCGGAGCACCCGGAGGAAGCTCACACGGACACAGGGAGAATGTGCAAACCCCACACAGACAGTCACCCGAGGGTAGAATTGAACCCAGGTCCCTGGCGCTGTGAGATGACTGTGCTAACTACTGAGCCACCGTGCCGCCCCGTCCAACTTTTCTACACTGGGGAGATGAAATACCTCTGTTTCTTTGTGCAAAAATGACCCTGAGCTTCCTGTTGCCTGCCATTTCAACACACCACCATGTTCCCTGGTCAACACCTCTCGCTCGGGCTTGCTCTGGTGCTGCAGCAAAGTTCTGTGCAAACTAGAAGAAAAGCATCTTATTTGCTGCTTGGGAACCCTACCACCTTCAGGACTCAAGATCAAGTTCTATAATTTTAGGGCCTGAGCACCTTCTCCCATGTCCTTGCCCCAACCACCAACGCCAGGCCTTGTCATCTCATGGGTTGCGAACACAAACAACCCATTGTCAACTACTAATGGTCTACATCAACAACTAATGATTCTCCTGCACTGATCTTTACGCATTTCTTTTTCTGGCCAACTGCTGTTTCTTCTCTCTGGCCTCTACTTCCATCTATCATTTAATCCTCCCTTTGCCCCTTTGGCATATGTACCAACTTTTTCCTGGCTACAAGCAGTTCTGAACAACAGTCGCTGGATGTGAAACATTAACTCTATTTCTCTCCATACCTGCTGAGTTTTCCATCAATTTCTGTTTTTGTGCTAATGGCTTGTTTGACTGAGGAGGTAGCAAAGCTGAGCTTGAGCCTGTTTCCACCTGATGGATTCTTTGGACAGTAATCGGAAAAGGTACTCACAGCTAATTGTCCTTCTCACATGCCACAGTTACTGACAGCGTAGGAGACACATCATTGTGCTCAACTGTGGGGGAAATGAAGATTTCCGTCTCTCTAAATTGTTAGAGGAGCTTTGTTAAATGTAGCTTGATACAAGACTAAGCATGTTGTATCTGAAAGATGTGCATGGAAACAGAGTTTCATCATGCACCGAAAATGGAGATTTTCTGTAGTATGGTTCCTATAGAAACCATTGAATAATAGTAATGGTTTCAATGACAGATAATGGTGTGTCAGGCAAAATATAGTATCTTCATTCTTCAAGGAAAATTAAATTAGTATTCCCTTGAAGGATAAGGACTATGATAAGAAGTTTAAAAAGCTGTGAATTGCTATCAGATCAAACAAAAAAAGCAGTTGGACATAACTCCATTGCTCACATAAAGCCTCTGAAACAGTTAAGGATTCGAAAACAAAATCTGTTTGATGTTCTAGGAACCCCTTTCTCCTTTTAAAGTTGGGCATAAAATGGAGTCCTCAGGTGTCTGAATTTCTCTGTAGGTTCTACATGAGGCTGGCTCAAGTGAGTTTTGTAGAATAACACTCATTTTCTCAAACGCAAACATAAAGGATTTTAAATGTTTGTTCAGATTTTGAAACTGTTTCTACATTGCATTACGTTGAGTATTGTACAATGAGGTTCAGCGTTTGCAATCAGTTGTGAAAAAAAAAGTAGCCATTGATGAAGATCACAGCTGCCCATGGATATTTCATGGACATTTAACTATTGACAAATATAATGTGGCACCCCCCTCTCTAGATCTGTGGTGTCAATCTGTCAAGAAACAAGGAGGATCATTAAGTTTGAAGAGTCCTCAGCTCACATTCCTGCCTCTCCTGTCAGCTTGCCAGGAGGTGGAATTTCCATGAAGGCAGTCACTGAATGATCTGAGTGATGGGCCTGCACCCAATGAATGGTCGGTGGCGAGGGAACAGGAACAGAACTAGGGGACGTCTGGCCTGAATCAACAGCCATTACTGTGGCTCCTGTCTGTGTGCAGTGTTTACATAAAAAAGTTAGTTGACCTCATCTTCAACATGATCAGGGCAATTGGAGAGCTTGAATAGGGCAGGAAGAGGTTGGTTGTTAAAATTTCACTGTGGCTTAGGAGATTTTCTTATTCAAACTTACACTTTTCTTCCCATCAAATAAAACTCCATGTGTTGGTGCCTGTACTTGCACCAAATTGTAACATCATCTCCACAGAGCTCCCACAGGTGGCTGCCCAGCCTCATTTGTTTTATAATCCACCTCTTCTAAGATGTTATGATGTGCCTCTGGGACTTGAACCCAGCTCAGAGATAGGGACTCTGCCACTATGCCACAAGAGCCCTCTGGCTGCCCAATCTCTGAAAATCTCAGGAAGCTGGGAGATGAGTTGTTAATAAGCTCCCAAATCAACAGCAGTTCATGAAGTCGGTGACTTTGCTTTCTTACCTGTCCTCAACTTTTCCACGTCCTCAGGAAATTCAGCAGGGTCTTGAATAGCAATGATGGACTGACATACAGGCCTGTGGTGACATTTTCTTTTACCATCCCACCTTCATTCCAGCTCAGAAAAGTCCAACCCACAGAGTCTAAACCAAAAACTGTAAAGGCAGGAAGTGTGAGGATAATTTAAATAAAGACAAATGGAGTTTTCGAAGACAGGCTGGTAAAGGCAAGGTGTTTTTTTTTTAATATGTAGGTTGTCATTTAGTGATCATTGACGTCAGTATCATAAGGTTCAGATTAGCTATCGAAAAGGTCAAGCAGCAACCTAAATTCAAATCACATTGAATTGGAAGACAGCCAATTTGAATGGTTGAGTACACATTTAACCTGGGTAAATTAGAATCAACATTTGGCAAGCAAAACTGAAAATTTTAAGGACTGGAAGTGCACGTGCATAAAGCTATATGCTCAGGGCCTCTTGAGCAGCAATTAAAACAATTCCTGTCATTAAAAATTTACCTTTGTACATGTATACTCTCCATAACCTTTTCTGGTTTGTAAGCAGCACTATTGGTTATGTGCTTCAACTTCACATCCTTAAATTGATCTCAGTGAAGAAGTTATTGGTGAAATACTACAGCCTTTGGAGGAGTCGGATGATTGAGAACTTTTGAATTTCCTTGTTTAATACACATAATTGGCTTACTGCTATTCTTAACACAAGATCTGAACCTTAGCCATTACTGTTTTTTGGCTCTGTGGTTTGGAATGATTTCACAAAGCTGCTGGCCTCAAGCATTATTCTTCTTTGTCTGCAAAATTGCTTTCATCATTCCCCCCTAAAAATATTCATCTTTGCTGGAGACGTTTTCTCACAGTCTCCTTTCTATTTCCTTTATCACTTCTCTTCGGCACATTTTACATTTGGTGTTGTTCTCACTTGTATTATTAGCCAGACATCTGTTGTAAGCCCGGTCTTTCTGCTTCAGCCTGCTCTCTATCCCTTGTCATCCAAGAAGCTCTGGCTTTGTTGGACTTACCTCCTCCTCCTGAGGGAATGGACCTCAACGACACCTGAAATATCTTCTCTTAAGAGGCACCATATAAATCAATTACAGTTTGCCAATCTTTGATTCTAACTAACCCAGGTTGGATATGTTCTCTACCGCTGTCATTGGCTGTCCTACAATTAATCATGTTTTTACTTTATATTGCAGTTTGTTCTTTTCCATAAATAATCGGAACCTTATTTTGCTAAAATCACCGTTCACTAAATGACAACTATTGATGCCGAGTCCATTATACTCCCTTTATTTGCCAAAAACATATCCAACAATTCCTTCTTTTCTCATTGAAACAAGAGCATATGATCAGGAACATTTTCCTGAACACAGGAAACTCCACACTCCTAAAATTCCTGATGCGACTTTATTAATTGTACTTCTGGTTTTGTCTTATTGAAGAAAAAATAACATTTTGCCCTTGTTTCTAAACCTCTTCTGCAGACCCCTTCCTTGATGCAGTAAAATGGAGGTTTAGCTCCTGATAAAAGCTTTTATCATGTTGCAGTATTATGATTGAGCAGCCAAGCTGAAGTGCCGAGGTCTGTCGGGCAGGATATGATCAAGACTGAAATGAGCAAAAGAGAAAGAATGCTAGGTAAATTGGAAAGTAATGATTAGACGACACCAAACTGTGCTTTTATGAGCTGAGAGACAGTGGAAACAAGGACTAACTGAGGAGAGTAAGAAGTTCAAAGTTTCAAGTAATAGACCAACAGAGAATTCTTTTTCATTGCATTACGGTGTAAGGAATGTCATTTACCTTGTCCAACTCCTTTATTAGGGTATATCACGTCTATTGGTCTGAAAAATTGCTCATATTGCACTGTGAGATTGAGTGATGGATTCATCAGGATTTGATTTTGTTACCATAGAGATGTCGGATCAAGGCTGACCAACAGTGTCTCCTCTCTGCGACACTGATGCATTATGTTTCAACAAATACAATTTATATACTGTTGGCATTTCGCAAGTGCTGGTAACACTATTGCAGTTATATTCCCATATTATCATACATTTATTCTGTGATTATCATATAATAATTAACAGGAAAATTAGTGCAGACAGTTTGTCAAGAAATATTACTTTTTTGGTGGGGATTTACACAAAGTATACAGGGTAATTGCAATATTTTACGTTGTTGAATGTAATTGCATTCGTGCCAGTATATGTTTATCTAGGGTACATTGAAAACACATCAGGAATTCAAGAGGAGAAAAATTACCACAGAGGTTTGTGTACGTTAATGTTCTCCCTCTTGTTTTATCATGTATTGGTCCCAAACAGTGCTAAGGGAGTAACTACTCAGCAATGCCTGTCAGTGATCAATTATAAAATGACTCCCCAATGGTTGATCAGTGTAATTAATGCTAACTTAGAGATAAAGATTGGTTATAGGTTTCTCACTCCAGAGCAATACTACCTAATGTTTCATTAGGTTGCACAGCAAGGCTTCAGTGGGCAACTATAAATAAAATCTGCACAATGCCCTGACACAACAATTCTGTCTTCATGCTAGTTGTGAATAAAGGCAAGTTTACTGAATTGAGATGGGAGTTTGTTTTGTAATTGAGTACAACCATTAGCTGTTCAGATGAAATGTCTTTCAGCTGACTTTGGTTTAATACGACAGCCGAGAGTAAATTTTGACATTGTGACCTACTTATTTATAAGCGTTGGTCATTTTGAGATCCGTGTTTATTTTAATTAATTCTTGACAGGCCAGTTGCAGGAGGTATTTTACCCTTTGAGCACCAAAACAGCCTTACTTATTATTGCATATTTATTTGTTCCTTTGTTAGATTCAACACAGATATGCTCAAAGATTGTAACAATAGAAGTGGATCTCCTTTATTTATTTTCCACATCTAACTACCACTGGCAAGGCCAACATTTATTGCTCAATGCTAACTGTATTTCAGAAGATGGTGGAAAGTCACATTTTTGAACCATTGCATGAGTCCATGTAGTATAGAAACCCCTATGTTGCACTTAGGGACTATAGGATTTTGACACAATGATGACGAAAGGATGGTGAAACATTTCCAAGTCACACTCATTATGTAAGTTCAAGGGGAATTTAGAACTGATGGTGTTCTCTATATACATGCTGGCACTGTCCATCTGCTCGTTAGAGGCTGTGGATTTGGGATATGCTGGAGGCCACCGAAGCCTCTGCAAGTTGCTGTAGTTCATTCTGAAGATCTCATAATTACAGAAATATCATGGCACAGAGGAAGGCCATTCAGCCTATCACATCTCTACCAGCTCTTCATTTGAGCGTCATTACCCAATGCCAATTGCCTGTTTGCTTCCCTCAAACCCTTTCACATTATTTCTATCCAAATAATTGGCCAATACCCTCTTGAATGTCACAGTTGAACCTGCCTCCACTACGCTCCCAGTCACACATTGGGCTTAGTGTGCATTGGTGGAGGGAGTGCATATTTTAATTGATGCAACTAAAGAAATGAGCTGCTTTATCCTTGATGTTGTCAAGCTTCTTGAATTCTAGTGCCAGCCCTTCAAAACACTTAGTTTCATACCTGCTTTTTCAAATGGAACACTTGCAATTTTGAACAATAAATAATTAATGACCATATTGATAATGAGGGACACACTGGAGCCAATGACCGAGCTACACAATATGGTGTGGTTTTAGAAGGAGAGGGCTTTGGGGATGTGTTGTGCCCTGAATGGAATGATGTTTAAATATTGGGCTTTTGTTTTGATTTGTAAGCAAATTCCCCATTCAGAAGCCATTCTGCTTAGTAGGTTTGGATGCCTATCTCATGGAAAATCTTGCGGCAGCATGGCAGAGCTTAGGAGTGAATAGTTTTGGGTCTATTTTGGTGTGGAGATCATAGGGTTTGGGTGACGGTAGGTGGAAGTCAACAAGTGGTTAGCTTGTGAGACTTGCTAGGAGCACACCTTTGCTCCACATGGCCCACAATCATAGCTATCATTGCAGTTCCATCAGGGATTCAGTCCTTCCTGTGTCCTTTACCAGGCAGTGTTCTCTGCTCTAGAAAACCCAGCCAATTATTTACTCTTGCTTATTGGAAATGTGGTGGATGTGGCATGAATACCCATCCCCAAATGTCCAGGGAGCAGTTAAAAATTATCACTTCACTGTGGGTCTGGAGTTCTGTGTAGGTCGTACCAGGTCAGGATGGAAGATTTCCTTCCCTAAAAGATATCAGTGAACGGTTTGATTTGTCGGACAGTCTTCAATGTTTACATTTCATTAAGTTAGTTTTGATTTAAACCCATATCCACAGAATGACAGCCTGGGCTTCTGGATTACCAGCGACATTACCACTACATTACCACGACACCACAAACTCCCCCAGAAACTGTGTAAAAATTAAAGCATGCAGTATCATTAAAAGCTTTCCACACCCTCATCCCATCTCAATTAACATTGGGAGTGGAGGTGTTAAATGCAAGTAGTGTGCTTGTTTCATGTTTTGAATATTTTGAACCCCATTCATCCCAAGCCCACATTGAATGCCTCTCAATCATTTGTATTCATTCATCCTTTATTTTCCAAAAAAATGCACTAGTAAAATATTGCACTAAAACACACCAATATGAAGATTTGGCTACTGGGACCAAAAACCTGCTTTATAGTCACTTTTCTTCCACCACCTTGCAAACCTGCGATCTTGGGTCTGAAAGGGGTACCAATAATCACTTCTCACTGGGATGATGTAATATGGACTTCACAGGTTAGGATTCTGGAGAAAGGTCACTGGACCTGAAATGTTAACTCTGGTTTCTCGCCACAGATGCTGCCAGACCTGCTGAGTTTTTCCAGTAATTTCTGCTTTTGTTTCAGATGTCCTATGTGTGAGGCCTAACTTCATAGTAGCCCTACAGTATGGAAACAGGCCCTCAGCCCAACAAGTCCGCACCGATCCCCAGAACATCCGACCCAGACCCGTCCCCCTATAACCCACCTAATCTATACATCCCTGAACACTACGGGCAATTTAATATGGCCAATCCACCTAGCTGCGCATCTTTGGACTGTGAGAGGAAACTGGAACACCCGAACAAAACCCAAGCAGATACAGGGAGAATGTGCAAAGTCCACACAGACAGTTGCCCAAGGGTGGAATCGAACATGGGTCCTTGGCCCTGTGATCAAACAAGGATATCAGAACCTCACTCATGAGCAGTGACTACCTTATTTCCATGTTTTGATATCTGATAATTAACTAATCACACCTAATTTCTATGCAACTTCCAATTTTCTTTTTCTCCTATGGGAATATAGATGTGGCCAACTCGTGCCATAAATATCAGAGCAGCAGTCTTGGGCAGCACATCACTTAGCTCTTGGTTCTTGTTTCTTGGTTGTTAATTCAACTTTATCTTCATCACAATATCCCTGCATGCTCCTTGGACACTGTCCTATTTCATCTAACCAAGTTGGCATAGGTTACCCACCAGTTTCATCACATCATTACTGCTTTCAGATCAACCTGCACATCATTTCAGCCTTCAGGAGTTCACTTTGGAGTTCAGGAACACTTTGGACTTGCATGCTTCTGCCAAGTCACTCTGTGCACAGGAAGACATGAAGGAGGATGCATTGTATGGCTTCACTTTTAACTCTCACTCACTTTGTGTTCACTTGGAGGCTGCTAGCCTGTGTGAATTGCCTTCCTATTTACAGTAAAGGGAGAAGCAAGCAACTTCTCACTCGTTGGAACACCAAGCAGTCAAGGGATTGGACATGCAGCACTGCGTTACATAAGTGTCACAGTTACACCATTTGCTAGCAGCTTATTGGCAAACAGGCTGAGATTAAATAGCCACGTCTGAATGTCAAAGAGGACCGGTGGGGTAAATGGAACTATGGTCAGTCAGGGGTCACTGCTACAGCAGTCATGGGGCTTGTCTGTTTCCAATTTGGGGGGGGTTTGGTTACAGCCAGACAGACACTTGGTCCTACCAGAGCCTGGAGACCCGTGTCTTTTAAGTGGAGCGATTGGGCCATAGTCAGTCTGCAAGTCAAGTACAATCGTTCTGGGGATTATAGGTATATCAATTTGTGCCACTATGGAAATATCACTCTGGAGGCAGATGAATTATTCTTCCAGTGAGACAAAGGCAGAGAGTAAGTATGATAATGGTGGATGGTAGAGCGATTAATGGTGATTCATGAATAGAAGAGGTGTTGAGGTGCCCCCAATGGGTGAGTAGGTAGCGCAGAGGGCAGGAACGGTTAGTATTTTGAGAGGATGATGTGGGTGAAAGCCATTGAGTGTATATGATGCAATAATGAGCGTTGCACTCCATGTGCCTAAGTGAGAGGCCTTTGCAGTGACAACATTAGAATGAGTGGTGGCGCTGTGATTATGAGGTAGCAGAGAGAAAATGGTGGCATGTATCTTGTGGCATGCAGAAATCACTCCTGTGCAGTGTGTTACCTGGGACGCTGCATTGAAGCGTGTTGCTGTCTCAGCCCAGGCTTACAGGCTCTGCTGGGGCAGCTTCTTTCTCTGCTCTGCAAAAAAAGCACTGCCCTCCTCTCCACCATTCCACCTACCAGCACGTCCACATTCCTGATGGTAAACTGAGGAACTAATTTGCCTTACTGGGCCTCTTCTTTGAAGATAATAGTGCAGGATCACAGCATGAAGAGCAGTTCCTGGCTCGTAGCATCTGCTATGTTGTGGAACTGGAGTTCATATATATCACACCATTGGTGTGAATGATGCCAAGTCCCAGCAGTGGTGACACTTCCATCTTTCCTGCTATGTGATTCCATGAGATGAGTGCCATAGGAGCTGGTTGCACAATTAATTCATTACTTAATGAAGCTTGCCAAAAATGAAAGACCTTGGTCCAATGCCTATCCTCCCAACATAAATCTGCAAATAGTTGCTAACATGTAACATCCTATATCTTGCTCACTACAAGAGACTTTCTAGTTAGACCAGGAAGTGGTTTCCTCTACCACACTAGATCATGCAGGCTATGTAGTTTCCCATGCTTTGAGAATGGTGCCAGGAACCTTCATTATGAACAGCAGTTCATACAGTATAGTGAGCTAGAAGGACAATGTCAGCGAGCGCATGTGAACACTGTGACCTGCAAGGTTCCCTCCAAGCCACATAATGTCCCAAACAGCAATGCAGCTCTTTCTGCAGCACAATGATTGCAACAGTTCAAGAAAGTGGCTCACCATCACCCTCTCAATTGGAGATGGACCATAAAAGTTGGCTCAGCCAGCGACATCCACATCCCCAAAAAACAACTTCACCATTTATAAATTTCAGATCCTGCAATATGAAGCTCAACTAGTTCCAAAATCAGTTTTGAAGTAATGAATTTCTAATCTGTATATCATAAATATTCTTCCTAATGCAAACTATTATTGCTGAAGTCTCAATGATTTTGACCTCTCTTCCAACTTAAAAAGCCTTCTTTTAATAAAGAGTCGTAGAGTCATATAGCGCGGAAACAGACCTTTTTGTCCAACTCATCCATGCTGACCAGGTTTTCCAAACAAAACTAGCCCAATTTGCCTGCATTACGTTGGCTCGCTGTGGAAAATAGAACAAAGAAACAGCAGATCATAACAATGCTGGTAAACCATTTCTTGGTTGAGCTTTTCTTTGCATTGTGCTTTAAATTGTGATGCTGGACTCCAAGAGTAAATCAAATGCACAGGTTTCCAGTGAACCAGATTGATTTTAATTTGCTCCCATTACATAGAATTTCTCATCCAGACATAAAATGGTCCATGCTCATTTGTAATTTCATTGTTCAACACAGTCAGCCTCATCAACCTGGGCCAGCATCTCTTTGTCATCTGTCACACATTAATGATTTAGCTTTTACAGTTTGCATGAACTGAATGCTATGAGGCACAATTAGAGCAAATTGTTTCGTATATCTGAAATAACTACAACAACAACAAAAAATCACTGCAAATACACTTTGTAAGGATGAAATGTTTTTTTAGAAACAGAATGTATTTGCACAGGCTTCAGTCAAAGAAGATTATTATTTTATCAAGTGTTTTGTTTTCCACAGATTAAGAGTTAGAGTAAATCAGTACTTTTTAAAGACAAAACTGGCAACTGATTTTCTTCAGTGTTGCATCTCATTCAAATCAGAATTATTTTATCGCTGTTTGTGGAAGGATTAAATTAGATCCTGTAGGTTGAATCAGGCATGGTGTTGACATGATATTAATATTGCCTGTTTTGCAAAAGACAATTATGTTTAATCATTCTGAGTAATACAATATCTGGTAGATTGTTGTCAGAGTTGTGCAGTGTAGACCATATAAGTGATTCTCTACATGGTGACATTCTGCGATAGGTTTCTAAGGGCAGCATTCACTAAGCAGAAGATAAATGCTTCCACAAAGATTCAATGATTATACCTACAAAGCAGCAACATATCCTCTATTGTTTATCTAAACGTGCTTGTTGAAAGAAATCCACAACTTAGCACTGGCAAGAGTGATGATTATAGATGTGCCATGGGATACCATTTTGAGTATGTCTGCACGTACACCTTTGGAATTAAAAACTTGTGCTAAATAGGACAAATTCAAAGAGATCTAGCTGGTCAAAACGGGACGTCCACGAAGTGCTATGGGAAAGCATATTCAGCAGCAGAATTGGTATTTCACGAAAATTTGTCCCAGCATTTCCTCACTTCATCATTGCTACTAAACTAGGAATGAACCCAATGTCAATCATTTCATACATCCGAAATAACTGCAACCACAACAAAAAAAATCAAGGCTAATACACTTTTCAAAGATGAAATATATTTAGAAGCAGAATACATTGAATATTTGTACAGACTTCACTCAGAGAAGATAATGAATTTATCAAGTGCTTTATTTTCCACAGATTAAGAATTAGAGTAAGATAGGAGAATATTATAAGAGCATGCCTGACATGCCTAAAAATGAGGTGACAACCTAATGGGGCTGTTATGAAGTGGAAGTCGACCCCTCTCTCTGATAACCAAAACAGAAACACTCAGAGAGGCGCGCCTTGCCCAATAATCTGTTAAAAGAGTCTGCAATTTCTTATAAAGGAGTGGTAAAATAAAAACAAAACCCTGAAACACTCTTCCTAGTCAACAAGTAACTTTATTTATCTAACTCTAACCGTGAACAAACGAACTAAATAAATAAACCTGTTCTAACTACTAACTATTCCCGAATAAAGCAAGATTATGATGGTATGCTATTCAAATAAGTACAAGTCCCACTTACATAAAATAAAACTTTTTTAAAAATTGGAATTTAGTCTCTCAAAACATTCCGGAATGCTCTATGTCTCCTCCAGTGAATCTTTCTGTCAGGAACGCCTTTTCCATCAGATTATTTTGTCAGGAACATTAATTATTTGTGCCATAGGTATTTTTAATTTAGATGAAGCTTATTCTAAGCCTTGGAGAGTTTTGTGAGAGCTAGTCTTTCTTTCTTTTAGAGCTGAGAACTTGACACTATCCAGAAAAAAAACAGATGGGTCCGTTTGATTGGTACCCGTTTATGACCTTAAATATTCAGTCCGCCTATTGACAATACACAATGGCAGCAGTGTGTACCATTGACAACTCATCAAGGTTCCTTCGACAGCACCTTCCAAACAACTGATTGCAACCACCTAGAACGAAAACAGCTGATGAATGGGAATACCACATGAATGTTTATTTTCATTTCACGTTCCTCCCTGAGAACTATATCTCTGATCAATCAATGGTGTTGCATCAAAATTCTGGAATCTCCCTCCAAATAGCACTACACCTACACCACATGGACTGCTACAGTCCGAGAAGGTGGCTCACCACCTCCTTCTTGTGGGCAATTAGGGATTGGCAACAAATGTTGACCTTGCCAGTGATGCTCATTTCCCATGAATGAAGAAAGAAAACAGTCCTAATGGGAAGTTGAAGACAGTGGAGACGATAATTAATTTGCCATGCAAGCTCAACATATGTGAAAATACCTTCTGTTTAGACTGTGTCATACAGATACAATGAGAAAAATTGTGTTTCATGAGCAACTGCTTCCTCTATAGGCGCATGGACCAATTGTTTAGGCTGATTTGACTTTTAGTTCTTGTTGCAGACATCTTTAAACTTAAGATCGTGCTGCATGTCTTCTGTAGCTAATGACGTGATGATCTAGTTGTGTAAAGTGTATCAGAACTTTACTTAAGTTTGCTGATTGTGCATGACCTGATTGTGGTGGCAACATGTTCTTTGTTATGTTTCTCATAAGGTTACTCATTTGGGATATCCCATTGGTTTAGCCTTGACCACAGCAGAATTTGAACCAGTCTTATTGGCACTTACAATGAAGGTTGCTACATAATTATGCTCACTGTCAGAGAAATGAACATTAATGTATATGATTCAGAATCTGTGATCACAGACCAGCACCACATTGATAGAGCAGAATCTTCTCATCTGTTTATGTAAGTGAGTGCATGTGTTAAGGATTTATCTGACCACTTGTGTGCCACCAATTATTTCCAACACCTGATGGAATCTTGCCAAATGCTCAGAGAACGGAGTTCTCTTATTATTTTGTCTTTTTTTGTGGAAAAATTAGTAACTGTCACTTATGTACTGCAAACAAAAACATTTGGCAGATCACACGAAGTCTGTATGTTTAAACTGTATACATTGTTACTTTGTATCAGTAGAAGTGGTATATGTGAGGAAGCTTACATTTTATAAACATGTACTTGATCACTCCCTGCCAAGAATGCACCATGTGTGTAGTTCTAGTTGTAGAGTTGGCTAAAGTGCTGAGGTATACCGTCCAAACAGTGAATGTTAGTAAGCTATTTAACTGTGAAAGACATCACAGCCAGAGTCGATCTTGACTGAGCCAAGTGTACTATGTAACTTTGGCCTCTGTACGGTAAGAAGCAATTGCATCCAGTTTTTGATTCTGTACCTAAAGACCTTAGAACTCCTACAGTACAGAAGGAGGCTATTCGTCCCATCATGTCTGCACTGACCCTCCAAAGAGCATCCTATCCAGACCCAGACGCAGCCCCAGCCCCAGCTCCCTATCATATCCCCGTAACCCCATGTTTACCATGTCTAATCCAACTAGCCGACACATCCCTGCACGGCACAGACAATTTCAGCATGGCCAATGCACCTAACCTTCACATCTTTGGATTATAGGAGGAATCCAGAGCACCTGGAAGAAACCCACACAGACACGGGGAGAACATGCAAACTCCACACAGACAGTTGCCCAAGGCTGGAATTGAACCTGAGATCCTGGCATTGTGAGGCATTAGTGCTAACCGCTGAGACATCATGTCGCCCTTAATTACATTTATTTTCATTAGAAAGGGTGCAATAAAGTTTCAGTAGATTCATTCTTGAGAGAAGAGATTTTTTTGAGAAGAGATTGAGTAATTTATATCCTGTTTTGTGTTTAAAAAACGAGAGATTATCTAATTGAAACATGAAAAATTCTGAGAAGATTAATGGGTAAATCCTAAGAAGGTATTTACCCCTGCTGGAGAATCTACAGTTAAGATCTAAAGTATCAGGATAAGCTGTTAGCCATTTAGTGCCTTAACTAAACTGAAACATTTCTTCACCCAGAGTTGTGAATCTTCTGAATTCCCTATCTCAGAAGGTGATGGGTGTTTAGTTATTGAGCATAGTGAAGACTGAGAAAATTTTGGAGTCAAAGTGAATTAAGTGCATTGAGTATTGGAGTTAGGATGTTGTGTTGTGGCTGTACAGGACATTGGTTGGGTCACTTTTGGAATACTGCCCTCAATTCTGGTCTCCCTGCTATAGGAAAGACGTTGTCAAACTTGAAAGGGTGTGGAAAAAAATTACAGGAATGTTGCCAGGGTTGTGGAAATTTGAGCTCTAGGAAGAGGTTGAACAGGCTAGAGCTATTTTCCATGGAGCATCAGAGGCTGAGGGGTGACCTTATAGAGGTTCATAAAATCATCGGGGGCATAGGTAGGGTGGTCAGCCAAGGTCTTTCTCCCAGGATAAGGGAGTCTAAAATTAGAGGGCACAGGTTGAAGGTGAGAGGGGAAAGATGTAAAAGGGACATGAGGGGCAACTTTTACATGCAGGTGGTCATGCATGTGTGGAATGAACTGCCGAGGAAGTAGTGGAGGCTTGTATAATTACACCATTATCGGGATGGGTATATGAGTAGGAAGGGTTTAGAGAGATATGGGCCAAATGCCAGCAATTGGGACTAGATTAATTTAGGATATCTGGTCGGCATGGACGAGTTGGACTGAAGGGTCTCTTTCCATGCTGTATAACTCTATTACTCCAAGTCATAGAATCCGTACATGGTGAAAGTAAGTCATTTGTCCTATCAAGTCCACATTGGTCCTCCATGCAGCATCCCACCCAGACCCACAATCTTACCCTATCCCTGTAACCCTGCATTTCCCATAGGTAATCCAGATGGCCTGCACATCCCTGGACACTATAGGCAACTTAGCATGGCCAATTTACCTAACTTGCATATATTTGGAGGATGTGGGAGGAAACCGGAGCACCCAGAGGAAACCCAAACAGACGTAGGAAGAATGTGCAAAATCCACATAGACAGTCATCCGAAGGTCGAATTGAACCTGGGTCCTAGTGCTAACCACTGTGCCACTGTCCCGTCCCATCGTTGTTGTGTGTTGCAAAGCCATTTGACCCATTGGTTCTGCACTAGCTCTCTGTGAGTATTTTGACTCAAAGTCAACCTCCTGGGTTTTCTGTGTAATCCTAAGGGTTGATGCTATTTAATTAACGAAGCAATGTCCACTTTGAACAAGAGAAAAAATTACATGATGAACCAGCTGTACTTTCTCTTTGCTTTTAAAAACAGCAAAAGCTCTGAATGGTTTGGTAATCTTCAAGAAGCCTCCAGCTGTTCGCAACAACTTGCTTTAAAAGCCTCTGCGTCTTAAGCTGCAGTTACTCAGATGTAGTGAGAGAGCTAATCCTCTGTAAATCCGTTGCTGGGGAGAGGAGGCCCCCAGCTACTTCTAGCTGGATTTTGTAGCCCATCAACTGTCACATGCAGCAGCACATGCCTGGGGAAGAGGCACATTCTCTTAGGGGTGGGACTGGCTTTGTCTTTATCTTCCCTCTTTAGCTTGGATGCCAGGTCTCCTATGCTGTGGTGAAGGCTAGTAGCAGCGAAGTGCAAGTGACTGTGAGTGATTTCCAAGAAGGTTACAGTCATCTCCCAAGAAATTAAAAAAACTGTGAGACAAGTGCTTTTAACAGCAGCCTTTCACTTAGCCATGGTAGAGCTCTCACCAGTGGAAAACATTGCAGGGGATGAGTTTCACTGAAGGAGCTCTGTCTGCTGTGAGCTGGTCTTGTTCACCATTGTTAAAGCAAAAATGCACATTTGAAACAACACAATGCTAAATGCCATACCCTACAACTTGTAAAGGATTCCCTGGACATGTTCAAATCTGACCAGGTGAAAGCTGGCAAAGGGTGCATTGATGCTGGGGTGCCAATTGTTTTTTGGGAGCAATTTTGCTTCCCACATCCACCGAAATCTGTTTCCACTTGCCCGTGAAAGCATTCGTCCTCATAATAAAATAACATTGACGGACTTAAAATGAGACAGAATTTGCTGGACTTGGTTGGCAATTCAAGGATGCAAGTCTAAAGATTCTGATTTTGAAAATGGCATTATAAAAATGATTTAGCAGGAAGGGACTAGTCATTGTAGGCAGATTTTAATCCTGACCATCGTGATGTGAAATATCCAGCAGGTCCCACTCAATCCCAGGAGAGTTCGCAAATCACACTTCAAGTTGCAGGAAAACTATCCGTGACTAATTTGAAGGTAGAACAGAACATGGCAGGTATAAGAAACACACCTGCTCATGGTGTAATGTCACTTAGGTTTGTTGATAAGTCAGTTGGATCAATGAGTTTTGATCCCACTAAATTTTAAAGGTGGCTCACACATTGAACAGGAGTTGCATGAGTTTCTTATATCTCCTGTTTGCTATCTTTTTGAGTTTGACAGCAACCTTCAGGGTTGGTTGGTGAATTAGGTAGTGTCCTAAGGTGTGGTGATGAGGGTGTCCCACGTTGTCAGGCACCTTGTGCTTCTTTTTTTAACTTTAAGTTATTTATGTTGTGAATGTGTATTCCAAAGAACACAAAGACTGGGGCTTAGAACTGGATTACTTGGCCCTTTTCTTGTCTCCTCCCAGCTCAAAGTGCTTGCATCTCTTAATGGCCAGCATTCTCTTTGATCGACAGTTAGGCTCCACACATTCCAGTCTCTGCACAATCCTCTTTTTGGTCTTAGGATTTTTTTTCAAACTATTTGCTTTTTCTTTCCTCCATAGTCACCCTGCATCTTGTCAGAATACTTCTTACCTTGGGCATATAAGGAACCCTTCCCCTTCTTGGACCCTATTTGGCTAGTACCTGCGTTGTTTCTTGCAGTACATCTTCCAGGTCTTGACTATCTTGTTGACTCCAAGCATCTGCTTGATGGAGGGATCCAGCAGTGTGAGTGGCATCTGCTGCAGTCCAGCCCCATCTCTCTGTGACCTTTCTTCCCCATCAACCCCAACCTGCACTATCTCAGCTAAGTCATAGAATCTTGTGAAGATTCTGGAGATCTACTGGCAGCTGCCATTGTTCTCAGTGGTGCTGCCAGCCTCTAAATTAACCAGCGGCTTTAATGGGTAAGATTCCTATTGCCTTGGTTCTAACTCACAGCGAAAGCCCAAGGCTGGTCAGTTAAGTCCTTGATGCATACTTAATTTGGTTCATCTACACCAAGGAAGCAGATTTCCTCTCAGTTCTTCGCATCAGAAGTATTAAATCCAATCCAGTATTGGTATTTTAGCTATCTATATAAAAATCCCTCCTGGAAAGTGAATACATTGCTTACTTTTGTTTGTGTGACTCCCAGAACTAGGCCCTCACTCCAGCGTTCCTGTGTTCCTGTTGAAACCTAAAAATATTCCCTGAACTTTGATCTTTTACCATATACTATGCAATATTGGATTATGACAGTTGATCATTTGAAAAATACACAATGAAAACATTTCCTTCCGCAACAACAATGAAAAGTTATTCATTTTTCAGACATTAAATAAACTAGTTGAAATCACATAGTGAATTCTTTGTATAATTTGCTGTGGAGACCAGTGTTAATGATTAGAAAATCTACTGCAGGGTGAAGTAAGATTTCCTGATAAAACAGTGAAATTAATTAATTAGAAGCAAGATTAACATCCACTTGATGTTTCTTCCAAAGTTACTCAGATTGCTTTTCAACCATTATTAAAATCACAAATTTAATCATGTAAAGTACTCGGGAACAGAAGAACCTGTCGAGTGATTGTGTTGTACAGAGGATAACATGTCGTCCATTCTTTCGTATAATTAATGTTAACACAATTAAAATCTTATTGACTTTGAAGAGAAATGCATTTGTGGTACTTTAGCATCTTTCCAGACCCAGAGTGATAGAGGGCATATTGCAAATGATTAAGAACTAGAAATGTCTGATATGGGATTGAGTCTTCCAGCATCTTAAATTGAATATGTTGAGTTTGTGGAACACATGTATATTAGACAATGAGTGTTCGAGAGCTGAGTTTCTTCAAGGTTCAGCCTCTTGCAGATTGAAAGTTTTATCAGACATCTTTGGTCACTAGAACATAGAACATAGAACATAGAAAATTACAGCGCAGTACAGGCCCTTCGGCCCTCGACGTTGCGCCGACCTGTGAAACCAATCTGAAGCCCATCTAACCTACACTATTCCATTATCATCCACTACTGTTGGACTTCCATTTTCCAGTGATACTGAAACAGTGCAATGTGTTACAAGTTGGGAACAGATGAACAGATCTCCATTTGATTGAAGGATTTGTTTTTATTTGCCCATAATGCCAAGGTTGAAAGAACTAAAGAGAGGATAAAGGTAAATCAGGAAGTAGTGGTCAAGTGTTCAAATTGTGCATTTTTCATATGATCGACTGTCATAACCCAATCTTGAATAGTATAAGGTCAGGGAATATTTTTGGGGTCTCAACGGGAAGACAGGGATGTTCACGTGAGAACCAATTTCTGGGAGTCAAGCACACAAAAATAAGTAAGGTATTCATTTTGAGGGAGGGAATCAGGATCAGATAGCTGAAATCCCAATATTAAAAACAAAAATATTTTGCAACAAGCAAACCCTGGCAAACATTTGTCCCGAGTGATAGCTCATAATTGTTCATTGTTTGAACTGAGGCAGGCATGTTTGTCAGTTGTCCCGACTGGGACTGAACATAATTTATTTTGTTGAGCAGCAGGAATGTATTTGCTTTGCATTTTGTCACAAAGCAGATTTAATATTTCCAAGGAGTTTGGATTTTAGAAAGCCAGAAGATGATATGGATGAAAGCTAGCCCAATGGAGACCATTGCAGCTTGTCATAAAAGCATATCCAGTTCACTCAGGTCCTTCAAGGGAAGGAAATCTGTTATCTTGGTCTGTCCTACATGTGACTCCAGATCCATAGTAATATTCAGTTGACTCTTAACTACCCTCTGGGTATTTAGGGATGGTCGGTAAATGCTGGCCTAAACAACAATGCTCACATCCTGTCAATGAATAAAAAGAGACTGAGGGGTGTAAGGGACTCCACAGTTCTGATACCTGTGAGGAATTAAATTAATGTAGGATAGCATGTGGTATTTCTTGGTTTGTTAAGGTAGAGATGGGGAAAGCATGTGGATGATTTAGAACAAACTAACTACTTAATAAAGGTGGAAAATTCTAAGAAATTCTGAGTGGGAACGGTGAGACATATCAATGGAAAGGCAATGGTCTGAGACCAGAATGTAAAGAATGAAATAACCAAGATTTTGTCACAGCAGTCAAAGACCTCCAAACAAAAGAGAAAACTTTCAACGCTTGGGTGATTTTCAGTTAGCTCTGTACAGAATTATAAAGTAGTCTTGTACTACTTAGTTTCATATCAGGAGTAGGAGAACTCCTGTCAATGCAAAGAAAAGTTTAAACGGCAACAGACTCAAGACTCAAACCCAAACCAAAAATACATTTGAGTCCTTACACTTTTATGAAGGAAACACCTGAAAATGAATTTCAGAAAACTTGTACTTTGCTGATCCCAAACTCTCTCCCCTAACAAAAATATTTTGCAACAAGCAAACCCTGGCAAACATTTGTCCCGAGTGATAGCTCATAATTGTTCATTGTTTGAACTGAGGCAGGCAGGTTTGTCAGTTGTCCCGACTGGGACTGAACCTAATTTATTTTGTTGAGCAGCAGGAATGTATTTGCTTTGCATTTTGTCACAAAGCAGATTTTCATGCTGTTTTGTCTGTCACCCCTCTTTTGTATTGTTGGATTTAATTTGTGATACACTAGAAGTGAGATCAGTCTTCCTGCGAGCCAACAGAAGGAAAGCGATGGGCTCGGACAGTGTCCCCGGCCGAGCACTCAGATCATGTGCGGGCCAACTGATGGAAGTATTCACTGACATCTTCCACCTCTCCCTCCTACAAGTTGAACTCCCTGCCTTTTTCAAGAAGACCATGATCATCCAAAGTGCTTTGAGAGGCTGGTCATGAGCCAGATCAACTCCAGTCTCCCAACTTGCTTCAATCCCCTACAGTTTGCCTACAGACGTAACACATCCATAGAATATGCCATATCCCTAGCCCTACACTCAGCCCTGGAACATCTGGACAACAAAGACACCTACATCAGACTCATGCTCATTGACCCACAGCTCTGCCTTCAACACCATAATCCCCTCCAGACTGATCTCAAAATTGCATGACTTTGGACTCAACTCTGCCCTCTGTAGCTAGATCCCCAGCTTTCTGACCCAAAGGACGCAATCAGTGAGGATAGGTGCACATCCTCCACAATAACACTCAACACTGGAGCCCCCCAAGGATGTGTCCTCAGTCCCCTACTGTACTCCCTGTACACTGACGACTTTGTCTCAAAATTCTGAACAAATGCTATCTACAAGTTTGCTGATGACACCACTGTAATGGGACAGATATCTAACAATGACAAGTCAAAATACAGAATAGAGATAGAGGGCTTGGTGACGTAGTGCAATGAAAACAATCTGTCTCTCAATGTCATTAAAGCTAAAGATTGATCATCAACTTCAGAAAGGAAGGAGGATAACACGCCCCCATCTACATCAATAGAACTGAGGTTGAGAGAGTGAGAAGCATCAAGTTCCTTGGAGTGACGATAACCAATGACCTGTCCTGGACTTCCGGTGTAAATGTGACAGTCAAGTAGGCATATGTCCGGCTGCATGACGGCCTGGTATGGCAACTGCTCAGCTCAGGACTGTAAGAAACTGCAGAAGGTGGTGTGCACAGCCCAGATCGTCATGGAAGCCAACCTTCCTTCCATGACTCTGTTTACACGGCTCTCTGTCACAGAAAGGTGGCCAACATCATTAAAGACCCATCGCACCCTGGTAATGACCTCCTACAACATCTTCCGTTAGGCAGAAGATACAGAAGCTTGAACACACACACGCACATACAAGCAGGTTCAGGAACAGCTTGTTTCTGGCCATTATCAGACTGTTGAATGGAATCTAGCCTCGTGCAATGTAACCTGTATGCGTCTAAGTCTCTTTGATCTGTACATCCTTTGCTCGCTGTGATCTGCCTGTGTTGCTCGCAAACAAAGTTTTTCACTGTGTTTCAGGACACGTGATAATAAATCAATCAATGTACAGAATTGCAATGCAGTGTTTGCACAGAGTTCGTTTCTTTATTTTTCTGTTTTGTACCTCAGATTCCGTACCTGAGATGGCGTCATAAGTGGCGATTTGTAAACTTTTCACTGTACTCATGTGAGTACTTGAGACAATAAACCTAATTTGAATTAATTCAAAATACAGTTTGGTTGGCACCTGGTGCTGAAACCAGGATGCTGGCGATAATCACTGTAAATTACTGGGTTTATGGATGTGCACTGGGTTGCCAATAAAGTCTATTAAAATCTTTTAAATAAGCAAGATTAGGCACATCTCTCTGTCATTTTGAGGTAATTTGTTTAAAAATATCTGTTCTATAACAGAATATTCCAACTCACACAGTACTGCACGCTAATGTTAGTCTGTACTGAAGCATATTTCAATGCCTTGTATTTACTTCCGGCCAAATGTGATAAAGTTAACATGTTATAAATGAGGGGTTTGTAGCATTGTTACATTCTGCAAATATGTTTCACTCCAGAAAGAGATGGGGAAGGCACGAGATCATGTGATCTGTTCTGGCACGAGGCCATGTGATCTGTTCTGAATGCTGATGACAGCAAATGACATGGTGTGAGTATTATAAATTGTAGGGAATGCCTGGTTGTTTTACAGGATAGAGGGTGTGTCACAGAACTCACAACACATTTCATTTGCATCAAGTCTTGCAAAATGTCTTGCCCGAAATAAGAAGGAAGTAATTAGCCCTTGCAAGTTTTGGATAGGTAGCATAATGGCTGTTACTGACCTGAGCTTGGAAGAATAGTCTAAAGAACATGAGTTCAAATCCCATCATGTTATTGCAACAATTTAACTTCAGTATATATGATCCAAAATCTTTGGACTGTCATAAAAGTCCAAATGGTTAATTTAGTATCTCTGAGGGAAAGAAACTTGCAGCCCACACCTACTCTGGCCTATATGTGATACATTTGTCCCACATATATGCTGCAGTTAACTCTGAACTGGTCTCAGAAGTAATCCAGTTATATAAAACTACGACAAGTGAGCCAAATGAATGGTTCACTAGAAATGGGCAATAAACACCAGAATTGTCAGTGTCCTCAAGTTCTGAGAATGAAAATTTAAAATTATGCTGCTGTCCTCAAACCATCCAACCAGAGCTATTTAGAAATCGTGAAACATAGTAATTTGAAATGATTAACTGCTCATCATTTTTTATTCTGAATTTAAGAAGGACAGGATTTTTCACCCTCTGCAATTTCAGCTTCTCTAATTCAATCATGTTGGAATGTATATTGGATTGAAAAATTGTACATAGATTTTACCTGAATTGGTGATTAGGCAGAGGGGAGAACTTAATGGATACCCATTCCCATCCCACCTCCCCACTGCAGAAAGCCAGCAGGGTTGGATCAGATGCCTATTTAAAGTTACACCCCATTCAGTTTTTGGAAGGGTTTTGTCACAAAGCCAATGGGTTCTCACCATATCTGACCAAGCTCACTTCACTAATTAACAACCATACCCATAGTATCTCTCACATCTTTCAATTTCTTTTGAACTCACAGCATTTGAAATAGCAGTCTATCTAATCCAATCTGTTTCCTGATGGGCAGGTTAGGATAAAATATCAAAATTATTTGGCTCAGGGCTTTGACAAAAGTTGCAAACTCTGAAACGTTGCTCCAATTTTAGACACTTTTAAAAATACTTCTCCAATTCTCAAATGGTAATTCAGAACCGCAAAATTTCTTTCAAAATCTGTCAAGTTGATCTTCATTGTTCCAAATTGAACAAACAGATACAGATACATAATTTATATGTTTTCACAGCCTTGTATAGTCCCGATGTGCTAAAATGATTCATTGTTTGCTCAGATCTAATCACTGTCCATTGTGCTACAAGTTGAGGGCTGTGTGGAAGGGAATGGATTTAGTGACTGCAGAAAATGAAAGGAGAGTTGACTTATGTGTCAGAAATGTAACATAAGTATGTCTAATAGTATTCACTTTAATCTTAGCAGTGATTTTTAATTGAAATATCAATGCAGGTTGCCTAATTAAGGCTCTTGATTAATAAATAACAGATGTATGAATTCTATACCCCAATTACAGGGTCCTACATTGCTATGAAAAATGATGGGCTGAAGTTTACTAGCCCATCTCTTATTTTTTAGCGATGTCCAAGTTGCATTGAGTTTTTGGAGGGTTTTCTTTCACACCGTCTCTTACCAAGCTCTCCTCATTAATTACCAACCACACCTATAATATCTCTCATTTTTTACTTCAATCCTCTCTCACTATATGCATTTCCCAGAATTCATCAGCGTGCTTTGCGGCCACGCCATCTTTAAAGTTTGCGCATCTGGACCAGGACTGTCAGTTCAGAGCTGCTCTGCCTGGTTCCTGACATTTGCCTCAGATGTGGCACATAGAGGTAAATCAGCATCCTGCTTTGTGGATGTAGTCCTGGAGATCCTGTAGATGGAGTGGTGCACAGCTGGGACTCTTTCCACCCCCAAGGCCAGCATATGGGGGCAATAACACCAGACCAACAGCCTCGACCAAGGTTTCCACCTGGTTCAAAGCATTCTCAGCCATCTGGGGAAATATGCAGCACTGTAGGAAGAACGTTAATTTCCTTCACCATCTCTGCCTGAATAAGTTGCGCCATCATCTCTCCGACAGCTAATACTCACTCTCTCTCAAAGTGTTTACCGACCTCCTACCAAGGCTTATAATCTACCACTCTCATTGTTGCCTGCAACATCTTCCCCACTCACTCCCACCCACTCTAACACCACTAAACCTGCCTGCCATCTGTGCTGCCTACTCACTCGGTTGCTTGGCCCAGACTGGTACGGGACACTGCCTTTGACAGGGTACCATGGTATCTTGATGGAAGGCTCATCCCCTTAGACTTGACTGAGGCCTGCTAACAGCAATGAAATGTTCCTAGTCTTGAGTCTGTGCCATGCAACATGGCAAAACAGCAGTAATATGAGCCTGGTGGATCTAGTTGAAGAGCAATCCACTAAAAAACAAAGCAATGCAAGGCAGGGATGTTGTATGATTCAAAGTCATGCTTGTGTGACATTTACTTACGTCTTTAGTGTTATCCATGGTAATTGTTATACTGACATCTTGACCAGGAAGCTGATAGAAAATGAGGTGTGGCTGACTGCATTATTCCTTATTCTAATGCACAACCTGTTTGAATTTATTCTCTAGTGTTCTTTAATCAGGCAAAAATCTACTGGCTGATGAACTTTTGAACCAAATCACAACGTGGATTGAATAAGAACGTAGAATATAGAACAATACAGCACAGGAATAGATCATTCAGCTCATTGTGTCTGTACTGACCATGCTGCCATGATGCCAAACTAATCCCATCTCTCTATATTCCTCGCTTGTTCATGTGTCTGCCTAAATGCCTCTTAGACATGCTATTGTATCTGCTTCAGCCACCTCCCCTGGCAGCACATTGGTACTTATTGGTTATTCAATTTGAGGATATCAATTCAAAATGTCTGTACTATGTCAAATTTATTTCAGACTGTCACATATAGTAGACAGTTACGAACTGTATAATGAGGCAGGGAGGACCTAAAATAATGCGATAATGAAATATCATAAAATCAATCACATTAATCACCTTACAGGTATCCGGAAGACGCAGCAATCACAAAAATTATTTCTTTTGCAAAGATTAAAAAATCAATTTTATATAAATTATTGCTTTGAGACCGACATCAGTTTCTCAGAAAGGAATGAACTCAACTGAATAACAATGGAATTTCTAGCATAGTCCTTATTCCGTAAGTAAGGGAAGACATCGGCCTAAACAAAACTATTAATCCAAAAATGCTGGTAATCTTCTGGGGACTCAGATTCATATCTTACCATGTCAGATGGTGAAATTTGAATTTAATAAATATCTGGACTCTGCAACCATTGTCGATTGTTGGAAAATCCATCTGGTTCACTCAGGTCCTTTAGGAAGGAAACTGTTATCCTTACCTAGTTTGGCCCACATCTGACTCCTATGTGGTTGACACTTAACTGCTGTCTGGGTAATTAGGGATGGATAATAAATACTGGCCTGGCCGGTGATGCCCACATCATGTCAATGAAAAAAGACTGAGTTCAAATCCAAAAATGAGAGCCTTTCACAGCTGACAGAAGGAAGTTTATCTGAAAAGAGTTTCACTTATGCAAAGGAATGATAAACATCAACTTGACTAGTTTGAATGGAAAGTTATATCACAATCAGCACAGCACACCATTCAGCCCATCATATCTGCCACAGTTTGTCAAGTGACCAATTCAACTTGTTCTGTAGCCCCACCTTCACCCTGTGATCCTGCATATTCTTCCTTTTCAGACTCAGTCTCTTTCGAATGCAGGGATTTAACTACTAACTTTAGTGTATTAAGGAGGGAAAGTAGCAAACTGGCAATTCCATTCTGCTTGAATGCCCTCCTGTCTAGCTAATCTTTTAATTTTCATTTTATAACTTATTTTACTCTTCGCATGTTTGATAATTGCTGACATTCAATACTCTTTCTCATTCTTGCAGTGATGCAAAAGACAGAAAGTCTTAAAAATAAAACGTGCTGCAAACATAACTTCTAATTTCACTAACAAAGACAGGCACCTTAAATTAGAGAATTTTGCCTGTTATAGTAAATGTAACATATGTAATCACAAATAGAATGTGATTGAAAAAGCAAGCGATGCAGAAACCAGAAGTTGTCAAGCAGATGCAGTTCTCTGCCGGAGACAGCCTCAAATTAAATATCTGGTAAATCATATTCTCGAATAACAGCCAGGAAGCATACTCTCCAAACTAATTTGTTAGCATAAGCTCATAAGAAATCAGCACAAGATTAAGCCATTTGGCCCATTAAGTTTGCTCTCCTATTAAATATAATCATGGTTGATCTGATTGCAGCGTTGATTCTACTTTCCCGCCTGCCACCGCACCCTTAACTCCCTGTAGACCAAAAATCTATTTCATATAGCTTTAAACATATTGAGCGATCCAGCTTCAGATGCTTTCTGTGACAGAAAACTCCAAAGACAAATGACCTTGACCCTCTGAGAGAAAACTGTCCTCCTCACCTTAGTTACAAATGGGAACCTCTTTATTTTTACAGTGTCCCTTAGCTCTAAATTGCCCCAACAATACCCTAACAGCCCCCCACAGAATCTTACATATTTCAATAAAATCACCTCTTATCCTTCTCAACTTCAATGAATATATGTCCAACCTGCTTATCCTTTCCTCCTAAGATAACCCCTTTATCCCAAGAATCAGATTAATGAACATTCTTCAAACTGCTTCCAAGGCAATATCTCTCTGAAACTACAAAATCAAAAATTGTACTCCAGGTGTAGTCTTACACTCTAGAAGTTTCACAAAACTGCTGTACTTTTATGCTCCATCCCCTTGTAATAAAGGCCTACATTCCATTTGCCTTCCTAATTACTTGCTCTTCTTGCTTGCTAATTTATTGTGATTGATGTAAAGGTACCCAGATTCCATTGTATGGCAACATGATTGTCTCTCTCCATTTTGAGTCATAGAAACAGACAGAAACAGACTCTTTGGTCCAACCCGTCCATGCCAACCGGACATCCTAAATTAATATAGTCCCATTTGCCAGCATTTGGCCCATATCCCTCTAAACCCCTCCTATTCATATACCCATCCAGATGCCTTTTAAATGATGTTATTGTACCAGCCTCCACCACTTCCCCTGGCAGTTTGTTCCATACATGCAACACCCTCTGCATAAAAAAGTTGCGCTTTAGGTCCCTTTTAAATCTTTCTCCTCTCACGTTAAACTTATGCCCTCTAGTTTTAGGCTCCACCGCCCTGGGGAAAAGACCTTGTTTATTAACCCTATCCATGCCTCTCATGATTTTATAAGCCTATATAATGTCTCATCCCTCAGCCTCTGACCCTTCAGGGAAAAGTATCCCCAGCCTATTCAGCCTGTCCCTATCGCTCAAACCCTCCAACCCTGGCAACTTTAAATAATATTCTACTTTTCTATCCTTCTTGCCAAAGTGGACACCTTCACATCTTTCCAAATGATGTTCCATCTGCCAGATGCCTGTCTCCTCACTTACCCTGTTTACCCTTTATAGACTCTTCACATGCTCCTTACAATTTTCATTCTTCCCGATCATTGTGTCATCAGTAAATTAGGATACAATACAGTTATTCAGTAAAATAGATTGTGAGTAGTTACCATAACAGATCCCTGAAATATTCTAGTGGTTGAAAATGATCTATTTATCATGACTTCTTGTTTCCTGTTAGTTAACTAATCTTCTATCCCTGCTAAAGAATCACCCCGACCCCATGAGTGATGTCCCACTTGCAGGTTTTCGATGCATTGAGACATTTTCGGAATCTTGGAAGTTTTGGAGGGTTATAATTTATGAATCCACTGTCTCAGTCACTTATTTTAAGACTCCCAGGGAAAGGGTCAGCCTTCAGTCACATTAATAGTCTTAGTACCTTTAGACCGAAAGATTGTGAATATTATTAAGTTGCTCTCACCATCTTCTATCCTGCGTTTCCAAAGTTCTTGGATTTTCTTTTGTTTCTTCTGTGGTGAAAACATACAATGTGTTTGTTATAAGTCATTTCCATGTTCTTATTTCCCTTTATTAATTCTCCAATGTCACCTTCTAAGGGGCCAACAATTATTGTTGTTTCTCTGTTTTGTGTATTCGTAGAAGCTTTTACAGTACGTTTTCATTTTTTTTTACTTTCTGTCATGTTACAACTTCTTCCTTTTTACTAAATCATTCTTTGCTGGTTTGTAAAATTTTCCCAGTTCTTCAGGCTTACAAACAACTTTTGCAATATTGAACAGCTTTTCTTCTAATGTGATACCATTGTTTTACTTCTTTAGTTTGCAATCAATAGAGTATGCTTCTGTAGGCACTGATTTTCAATGGTTATTTTTGTTGAGAGCTACAAAATATCTCCTAAAATATCTAGTACTGCTTCCATTCCTCGTAGCTTGTTAACCTTTCATTCCCCAGTAACTTTAACTACTTCTTTGTTCATTCCATTTTAATAGCCTATATTTATATTTCAGATACTAATGTCAAAACAATATTTCTGAATGTTAAACTGAATGTCAAGTTCCATTGTGTTATGATCACTCTTACCTCAAATATCATTTTTTATGAAATAATTTATTAATTTTGTATCTTTACACATTCCTAGATTTGAAATATCATCTTCTCTGCTTAGTTCTAGAATGCATTTTTTTTTAGAAACTGTCTTGAATACACATAATTAATTAATTACCTACACTACCTTTACCAATCTGTTTTGCCTAATCTATGTGCAGTATCTTGCTTACAACCCCCATTATTTCTGAATTCATACTATAAAATAAATTCTGCCAGTGGCTTATTCCCTTTGCCAAACATTATCTCCACCTAAAGTGATTCTACATTTTTGTTGTCGAAACCAGGATTAGTCCTCAGTGCCTTCCTCGTCTCATTCTTGACTAACAAAGCTACCTCACGACCTTTTCCTTTACTGATGTCCATCCAAAGTCTCCAAGAGAATCAGGTGATGGTAAAGCAGTTTGGAGATGCTGAGGTCGCCTTAATACAAAGGTTGTAAAACTGAATAAATAAATTGGATGTGTGAAGCAGGTAGGCCCCTCTGGGAGGATATTTTGAATCATGGGTTAGGGAGCAGACTTTCCTGTCTGTGGCTCCAAAATGAGTGCATCATCTCTCTGTTGAAATTAACTTGCTGCAGTGAGGCAATCTTAACAAAACATATAATGCAGGAGATAATTTTATCACTGGCAAAATGCTTTGGAAGTCATAAAATCATCTTTTATGTTTTGTTTCTTCATGATGATATCCTTTGGCTGCCCATTTCCATGGACCTGCTAGTTGGTCTGCTTCACATCTGACTCTTGGGAAGATTCTCCATTGGCAGAAATGCTTCAGGAAATTGCCTTGACATGGTATCACTCTCTATTTTCTCTGTCTTCCTACCTCCAAGCCTACCAGTTTGGAAAATTCAGACCTTGTGTCAATGTTCTCCCCTGTGCGCTGAGGAGTGCCAACTCGGTTTCATGCTTGAAACATACAGCATTTTCTTGAACTTTTGGTTTTGAGGAATGTGTTCTGAGGGATGTTCAGAGAGCATGTCCAATCTCATTACTAACCCAATTTTGAAATCTATTGGGAGTGAGAAGTAGCAATGCTTTTCATTAAACATATCACATAATGGTAATAGGTTCAAACGGGCAGTTCATTGTTGCTGAGATTGTTTTGCTAATTTTCCATGACATGTGTATGATTTTTAGAAGAAAAACTGTCCTATTTTTACATTCTAATATAAATAATAAAAGTGGAGCTATATTAGTGACTGTGTACCAAATTAGATTGTAAAATAATCAAAAGTGCACATTGTCGAACAATGCAGTACATTTTATACGCTGCAAGAGAGAAGACCTTCTAAATAATAATAATGAACAAATAAAAGCAATACCCAGAAATGTGGAAATTTGTGACTGCTAACTGTTCTCATACTTGTTTCCCATTAGTTTTTTGATGATGTGTGCCTTTGAAATTAATTCCTGCTGAAACAAACTGCCTCCTATCTCTTACATTACTTTACCCGATCGTTAACTGCATCAAGCACAACAAAAAAAATGCCTCATTTACATTCAGAAGGTCAATGTTTTCTGAGGATTGTTATTCTAAACTTTTTTTTGTGCAGAATAACACAACAATCAGATGATTAAAACCTAGTCTTAACACTCAGGGGAATATTTGTTTCGCCATAGGAATAAATAATTCCTTGCAAACATTAATTAAATGCTGTGTGTGCTTAATTTGGAATTCCTAAACATAACTATAACAATTTTATAAAGGCGCAGGTAATCAATGCGCTATGATGTTAACTAGCCATTGCTAATATATGTACTGCCGAAATTGCAATTATTATTTGGAATATGATGAGAAGACCTGGGTATTTTTCTTTAGACTTCAGGGTACTCAATGAATTAATAAATGGGTCTTTGATCAGGCAGTGTGCTCGTATGCTGTATTTTTAAATTATTGCCTTGTGTATAATTAAACCTTTGGTCACCAGTTTAATTCTCATCATTATGTATGTCTCGCATTTCTATATGCCCTACCAGTACAAAAATGATCCATCATCTCACCATCAGAAAATATTGTCAAACTTACCCGGTTTGATTCTCTTTGATGCATACTTAACAAGTGGAGTGAGACTAAATTTCACTAGTTGATGTTTGTTTCACTGAAGATGATAAAGTGAATTACAAGCAATGAAGTCACTCCTGCTGTCACTAATTTCTGCACATAGATGTATTAAAATGCCAAATGCAACATTTGTTATGCATGTCATGGTGCATTTGCTTATTCTGACCTATGTATAATAAAGACAATGACTATCATCTACCGTTCTTTTCGTGGGTCATTGCTTGAGCCAACATTAGTTATTAAACCTTTCTCCAAGGCAGACTCTGATTTATGATGATTGTAAAACTGGTAGCATTTGTTTATGGACACTTTTTTTTTTAGCTTTGGCACCTTGAGTGCTTTCATTTGCCCTGCTCAGGAATTAATGGCTTATACAGGTAGTTCTGCTGTAACGCGTGTTTCGTTAACACAAATTGGCTGTAACGCGATTGATGAATAGTGGACGCTGTTTGGATAACGCATACTTTCTGCTGTACAGGTATAGCAATTTTCGACAGCGACTTCCCTATAATGTGACTTTCTATGGTGATTTTCTATAGCATGAAGTCACGCAAAACCGCAGCTATTGCATTATAGGAGAACTACCTGTATGGTTCTTGGATAAATAATGTATTGTACTCATTTGGATTATATTTCTGAAATAGTTCCAAAATTTAGAGGAAGATGACAACTTTGGTTACGCCATGACTCTGGAGTAACAGTTTTTCCATTCCTGAGTTCAATCATTGCCTTACAGAAGTACTATGAATGCAAGTGATTTGAGCTGACTGCATGAAATCAGAAATTAATTTTCTTTAATAATAATCATTCAATGAACAAGACTGTATGAAAAAAGAAAGTTCTTATTTGTGACAGCTGTTGGCATCCTTGGAGGCTTCAGGCAGGTCACATTTTGGAACAACAACATAATCTGGAAACTCTAGTGAAAATCAGCATGCTTATTATTGAAGAACTGTAGTCAGAGGTCGCAGCTGGAGCTATTATCTTTCACAGCCTGGTTTTGGGATTTTCCTTTTCTGATGAGAATTTTTAATTCTAACTTTAACTTTTGAAAAATATGGATCAAAAATCATTGACAATTCATTTGCTGTGCTGTCACTGCTTTTGTTGACATAGTGGGTGCAGGAGTGTGTAAGATACTCCCTTAGGCAGAAAGGTCCTCTATTTCGTCTCTGTGAGTTGCAAGTGACTGACAGCCGCTGTTTCTCAAATCAGGCCTTTGTGCAAAGGCCACTGAGCCACAGACACTATCTGCTGCTTTACCTCATGAAATATTTAATCCAAGGCCTGCATGTTGGAGCAGATGGGCCACAGTTTGTTTTATTAATCATAGAGAAGCTAATGGAAGAGACCTTACAATCTAGTCACTCCACCAACTGTTTTATGTAGATAACCAGTATCAGTACTGCCTTAGAGATAGTAGGAACTGCCGGTCCGGAGAATCTGAGATAACAAGGTGTAGAGCTGGATGAACACAGCAGGCCAAGCAGCATCAGAGGAGCAGGAAAGCTGACGTTTTGGGTCTGGACCCTTCTTCAAAAATGGGGGAGGGGAAGGGGCCTCAAATAAATAGGGAGAGAGAAGGAAGCGGATAGAAGATGGATAAAGGAGAAGATAGGTGGCGAGGAGACAGACAGGTCAAGGAGGCAGGGATGGAGCCAGTAAAGGTGAGTGTAGGTGGGGAGTTAGGGTGGGGGTAGGTCAATCCAGAGAAGATGGACAGTTCAAGGAGGTGGGATGGGAGGTCCTATCCACTCCTCCCACCTCAAGCCCCCCCCCCCCCACCTCCCTACCAGCCTCATCCCGCCTCCTTGACCCCTCCCCCATTTCTGAAGCAGGATCCAGACCCAAACGGTCAGCTTTCCTGGGATGCTGCTTGGCCTGCTGTGTTCATCCAGCTCTACACCTTGTTATCTCAGTACTGCCTTATCTGCATTAACCGCTTTTGAAATAGGTGTCTGTCGAAGACTGTCATGAGTTGGGGAAGTAATAGGGCTTACACTCCAAATATTCAAACTTCAGACCAACATTCAAAATACTCAGGAATTCACTGTAACGTATGAAAATGATCATATCCACGATAACAGATACACCAGGTGCGTTGCTGGGATGAGGGAATTGTGCTTTCAGAAGAGATTAAGTAGGCTAAGCCTATACTTCCTCAAGTTTGGAAAAACGTGAGGTGATTTCAGTGAAATATATGACATTCTTAACGGTGTGACAGGGTAGATGTGAGGAAAATGATTCCCCTGGCTGGAATATCCAGAAACTGGGGTCATGATCACTGAATAATGGGTTGAACATTATGTCTCAGATGTACTATTCGGGTTTGTGAACTTTTAGAATTCTCTGTTGCAGATGTTCAGGTATGAATATTCAAATTCGAGATTGATAGATCTTTGGGCACTATGGGTCTCAAATGATATGATAACAAAGCAGGAAACCACAACTGAGGTAGAAGATCAGCCGTGATATTATTGAATGGGACAGCAGATTTGAGGGGCAGAGTGGTATACTCTTCCTATTTCTCATGCTCATATGTTCTTACTTATTGCACATGTGGTAGAAATTATTCACCATTTGTTTATCTGTCAGTTAGCCTCACTGCCCAATACCCAAGCAAGTTACTCATACCTATTGGAATTCTGATTAGATACCCATCAGCTTTTACTCTTGCCAATCTCACAGGCCTTTTCCTCTTTAAAATCCAGTCTTTTCCGGTCCCCAAATATTCCCACAGTAGGAGCTTATGGGCAGCAATTAGGACTAGTTTTACCCTTCATGGCTTGTTGTAGCTGAATCTAACTGTATCATCACTGAAACTAGCCTGGCTCCTATCAAATAACTCAACAGAGAACCAGGTTTGAACAGGTTTGAACAAATTCCTGGTTTGCATGCACAATGTTTTTTTAATTTGTCCATGTCACAGCAGTAGAGAAACAACAGAAGTTTCTCAATGTAGAACAGGTTTTCTTTTTTACAAGAGTTTTAATCACAACTGTATTCATGCTTACAGTTCAGCTTCCAATAACTTCTGTGCTGTCAGTTACCTTAGCTCTGAGTCCATAGCCAGCCTTAACTAATAAAGCAGCAGTGACTGTAGATCAATTACCAGATTCTCTTAATCCAACAAAGAACAAGTGAATGTTACAGGCTGAATTTTTCTGGTCTTGGGGTGGCAGGCATTAAGGGGTTCGGAAGGAGATGGGGAAAATTCTTCAATAGAAATAGGATAGCATGTGTAGAGGTAGCTCATTGGGTGGCTCCCAGGGAAATAAGAACTGGTCTTGGACCTGAAAGTGCACACTCAAATCTATATTTATTTCCCAGGAAGAGAATTCTAAAGCTGTGAGGAAATTGCTGTTCTATGATTCAGTCAGCTACTTGCTGAATCAATTTGTTCTAGGAGCTGCAGTTTCCTTTCAATTCTGAATCCAATTTAACAATTCGATCATCTTGTTAGCCATAAATTGTTGTTTATTAACGGTTCTGTGATTTGAATTAAGTCAACCTGAATATTTGTGCCTTTGAACATCTAAGTTTGTATCCCACGTCTGTTATTGAAGATAATACTCCAAGATGTCCCCATGGGATGTATTAGATATTCAGTTGAATAATTGTCATAAGATAATTTCTCACTGGATTAAAATAAGTGGATCACTGAATGGTCTTATTTTAAGAAAACTACTGCAGATGATTGTTTTTTTTTCTGGACTTATATATTCAGCATCCCCTAATCTACAAAACAGGAGCGCAACCTCTTTTATCCTGCCCCTTGGCAACAATTCTATTGAACGACAAATTAGAATGAGCTGCAGACTGCCGTTGGTCAATCCCTCATAATTTATCTTTTATGACTTGAATAATTTCTTTACAAAGCATCAGGTGCTTAGTATTAGCTTAGGACCACAGAAGAATCAATAATAATATGCGATTGCCTGTATGCCCATCGAAAACAAATAGTCTCAAACTGAATCCTTTATTTTGGTAAACTATTACTTTGTGAGTGGATCAGAAGCTGGTACAGGGGACAGGCAGATAGTCACCTTGTAAAATGTCATTATTCCTCTTGATTTTCTTTACCCATGAATCCAGCCGTAATAATGTAAGAATCTGCACATTGCAACAATTTCAAACCAAAGCTCATCATGAGACAGAGAGTCAATGGCCAACAATTTGGAGAGAATATAACAGGAAATATAATGCACACAATTTTAAGATTGCAAGAATGACTCAGAAACTTTGTGAAGAGGAAGAAATGAGGCCTGGATTGTGAATTGTCTTGAATTACTGTTAGTCTCCATGAAAAGAGAAGCGTAACCATCAACCTGCCCAAGATTTCCATGGCAGAAATTGATGCATTTGCACTGTTCAAACACGTTGAGTACCAGCGTTACTTTTGTGGTGTGTTTAATGATGTGAAGACCCACTTAATTGCAAGATTTATGCTCCTAAACAGCCACTCAACCTCTCAGGCTTAGAAACAGAACAAATGAAATGGAGCCTTGTCCCCAGAAGCAGCAAATCGTTCTAAGAAGTTTATAAGATACAAAATGAGAGAAAAGCCTTACTTTGATTTTCATTTGCATTTGTGTCTCCATGGACAGACAATATAAATTCAATGGTATAAAGCATACAGTCTCCTTGGCTTTTTTGATAGGAGCATGAATACAAGAGCAAGGCAGTGATGCTGAATTTGTATAAGCTGCTTGTTAGAACTCAGCTGGAGTATTGTGTACAGTTCAGAGTTCCACATTATAGAAAGATATAAGACCATAAGACATAGGAGCAGAAATTAGGCCATTTGACCCATCGAGTCTGCTCCACCATTCAATCATGGCTGATGAGTTCCTCGACCCCATTCTCCCGCTTTCTCCCCCAACCCTTGATCCCCTTGATAATCAAGAACCTATCTATCTCAGTCTTAAATGTACTCAATGACGTGGCCTCCACAGCCTTCTGTGGAGGCATTGGAGACAGTACAGAAGTAGGTATACTTCAATGGTTCCAGAAATGAGAAACTTCAGTTGAGAGGACATATTGAACAAGTTGATGATGGAGGGCTCAGCCACATCCAGAGTGTCCTGAGAGGAGATGACTGAGGAATCCCTGTATGTGATTCCTCCTATAACTGGGTGCCTTCTGGGACTACCCTGCCCACTTGTGAGGAAAGGGCACCTTGACTGCGCACCAGATTCCCCATCCATCTGTTGTCATGCCTTTGGACCTGAGGACCATTGGCTGCATGTGGGAGAACCTTTCCAGAAGACCAGACCCTGAGGGGCATTTGCCAATTTGTCCATGCAGGCAGCCAGATGATCGCATGAGTAGCTGCACTCTTGCAGCTTACGGGCCATTGTACCCCTCCCTTTGCAAGATACTCAAATTCCTGATTGCCAACACCACAGAGTTCCTCACCTGCCTGGAGCTGAGCAGTACTCTGGTCAGCAGCATTCGTCTGAGTGCCAGCAACCTGAACTGTTCTTCCGCAGCTGCTGGTGGAGCTGTCACAGTGAGGTGCTCTCTAGACTGTGCTCCCACTCTATCCAAGGCTAACATTCTCACCAGGTGTCGGTACCTTAGCTGCTGGGAGGTGCAGGAGGCAGCCTTGCCAATGCTTCCTCTGAGATCTCAGGACCCCTGTCCTCTGAGGCCAAGGAGGTGGCTTCTGGGGGAACAGGCCATATCACCGCACATGTGGTGGGCATCCTGGGAGTGTCTGGCAGAGACAAGAGAGAAGGCATCAGTACCAATAGTTAGAGGTGGTGTGCATCTGATAAGACTTACAGCAGGGTTACTGTGAGATTGCAGTGAAATGAAGAGTGGTACTTGATCAATTGGCAGGGGATGGATGTCTCAGCATGCCCACAGGAGCATTCCCAGTTTTCTTCCAGGTGGGCCAGGATTCTCTCCTCGTAGGGGCTGAAGAGCCTTATGTCGGACACCTCTCCATCCGTGACAGTCTGTTCTGCCCTTTGTGGGCTGTCTTCTCCTAGAATGGCAGGAATGAGGAAGTGCGTGAACTGAGAGTATGTGGCAAAGCTGTTAGTGGTGAGGTTTTCAGAGGGAGTATATAGGCAACACAGATGCCAGGCAGTGTTAGTGGTATGGGAGGTTTGTGGGGGAAGCAGGAGCAGGCGCAGATATTGGGTGATGTTGCAGGCAATAATGAGTGGTACACCATGAACCTCAAGGGGACATAGGTGCAGGAGCAGAGAAAGAGGAGGTATGAGGTGGTATAGAGAAAACTATTGCACTGGCAGAGCAGAAAAGGTCATTGATTTCCTTGTGGCTCTGCTGGCCGATCTCCACACTGTTGATTCAGCACTGACCCGTGTCGAAATCTCAGACCAAGTTGCCAGGGTCTGGTATCGCAGTCACCATTGCTGATCCTCTGGGAAGAGGATGCCCTCTCCTTTCCACCACCTACACAAGAACATCAGATCCCTAACAATGAATTGCAGTGCCATCTTCCCCTTCTGACATATTCAAAATCTCACCATCAATGAGCAGGGCAACTTTGGAACATCAGTGCTTGTCCAAATTCATAGTGGCCTTGTAAAAATAGTCAAAGATGCCAGTCTTTCAGCGGATATCCAGTGAGTGACTCGTAGTTTCAGGAACATAAGGATGTGTCAACATGGGGATGCAATCAGATATAAGGCATGCCATACGAGTTGATGTTGTTAATTAGATGACCTTCGTAAGCTGTAATGAGAAATTCTAGCTTGACCGTGCAGCAAGAATCCCTCCAAAGAACTCAATGCAACTGTATTATGCAAACAAAGTGGTATGATTCATTTCATAGTAGCAGTGGTATTTCTACAAGGTAGATTCAATACATAGACAGACTTGCTTCCAAATCATGATTTAGAAACAGATCGTGGTTTGTTCTGTAATTATTAGGCTAGAGTGAAATTTTCTGCTCCTGAAGATTTGGGCCAGATCTCTAGAAACGGATCATAGGACAGCCTATTTGTGAAGATCTCACAGTCAGTTCTTTTCTTCAAAAATCTTGCGTTTGCTGTCATTGCCTTGAGGTTATTCTGCTTCATTGGGCAAACAGTTAAATTGTTTGTTTGTGGATCTATGAAATATTTGTATCCAAATATGGGCTACATCTATTGGTCCTGGCGGAAACAATTTCTCAAAGAGTGGCAAAATAGAATTAATGTTCACTTTAGTCATCCTTTCACAAAGTACTTTTATTTTTTATCAACCCAGAACTGAAAAATTCTACTTTTATTTTATCCCTGGGCTAAGCTTAATGCAAACTAAACTTTTTGAGCAGTAAAGCAAGTTATCACGTTTGCTTGTGTTGCCATTGGGCCATTCACACAGCCAAGAAATGTCAGCATGGAGCAATTATATTTCCACAGTTCTTTTTTCATTGATATTGCCAAACAAATGCATTAAGTTGAATGTCGAAGTCTGCAGCCGACCAGCTACGAAATCGATGGCCAACTACCCAAAGTAAGAACTGGGCATTTTAAAGTGGAAATTACTCTTTGACAGTCGTCCTTATTCAGTCAGGAGTCACATGACATCAGGTTAGAGTCCAACAGGTTTATTTGAAATCACAAGCTTTTGGAGCGCTGTTCCTTCATCAAGGTTTATGTTACTGTTTATTTTGTTTGTTCAACATATATGCAATGTAATTATTCATTTTTAGATCATTAAAATGATTTTATAATAGCATGTTTCAAATAAACATGTTCTCTTGTAGTAGTAAGGTTTTTAATATAAAAATATTAATACTTTTGTGTCTGGAAATAAAGCTGCTGTGAGTAAATTATTGAATAAATAATTTACGACATTTAGTCACAAGAAGCAGCAAAATGCAATGTTGATAGGTTCTCATTAATTCTGATGAGGCCCTTCATGGTGATAAATGAAACTGACTGGGGTAGGGGTTGTCGGTCGCCTCACCTAAAGAATCACTGAAATATTTGTGAACCACTGATTTATGCCATTTTTTCATGGAATCTATCCTGATCTGTTTGTAACATTATCTGAATGCCTCTTATTTATAATCTAGGGGAGGGGAACAGCAGGATTAAATTGTAATGTAAAACATTATTATGCAGTATTAGCTCTCAATCATGAAGGTGAAAATATCCTGATATTTCGATTGACTATTTTTACTGGTACTGCCACCTGGTCAATAGTTATCCATCATGGAAAGAGATTCTTTGATCATTACCTCACGATTTTTTGTGGGACTTTGCTGTGCACAAATTAGTTGTGATTATAACTTCAAGTAGCCCATTGATTATGAAGTGATTTGGAACACACTGATATTGTGAAAGCTGCTAAATAAATGCAAATTTTACTTTGTCAATGATTTCAGAAGACCGTGAACAAAAGCCTTCACAGACATCAATCATTTGCTGTGTGACTGAAATTCAGAACTGCTATTAACATTTACCAGTTCATCGATACTTCAATTACCTTCCCAAGTCTGGAGACTTGTAGCCTTTTCTTGTTACTCAGTCCTTTGATATTAGGGATTGGCATTGTGGCCCTTTGTAACTCCTCTAGGGCATTGACATTACCGTCAGGCATTAATGACATGAAGTAACCGTGGCAAAGCACAATAGAGGTTCAGCTTCAGGCAACCTCAGATCTGTTTAAAGCTAGCTGCTTCTACAAACAGACAGCTAAGGGATTTGATAGCTGCTTGGCAGGTTAAAAGTTGTTTTAAAGCTACACACTCAATGATTATCTGCCAAGGGATTGGATATAGAGACATTTTAAACAGAAAGATTAAAACATCAGATGATAGTTCAAAGATACACCTAAAAATTGTTTACTTGCTCCTGTCTAGCCAAATTGCAGAGCTTCAGAGCTTCTTTACAGAGTTAGAAACTCTGATGGTGTTGAACTGTGGACTTAAGTTCTGTCTCATGGGTGTCTTTATTTTCTCTTTCAGTTCGAGACTTCGTTGAAGATGAATACTTTGAAATTACAGGAATCACAAAAGAACAGGCTGGAGATTATGAGTGCAGTGCATACAATGAGGTGTCATCTGCTGATGTACGAAAAGTAGAAGTAACAGTCAACTGTAAGTGACTGACTTTTTATGGGTTGGTAACTTTTGGTGAATTTTGTGACATTCAACATGCCAGAATTAACATTGCGAAGAAATATGTGTTTCCTACTTTGACTGTGACCATACCAAGGCTTACTAGAGTAAGTCTAGCACCGGCCAAATCCAGAATAAATCTCCAGAGCTAACAAGGTGCAGAGCTGGATGAACACAGCAGGTCAAGCAGCATCAGCAGCATTTTCTGAAGAAAGGTCTAGGCCCAAAACGTCAGTCTTCCTGCTCCTCTGATGCTGCTTGGCCTGCTGTGTTCATCCAGCTCTGCACCTTGTTTTCTCAGATTCTCCAGCATCTGCAGTTCCTCCTATCTCAGAATAAATCTCCATTCGCTTTACTGAAACATCCAAGACTTCAGAGCACCCGGTCAACAAACCCCACCCTACACCCCTCACCCAAACACATTAGCCAAGATTTAGTGATTCCTCAAAAGATCCAGGATAGGGAACAAAAGGCTGCTCAGATTTAAAAAAAAGCATTGCGCCTCTGTTTTTGCTAGCATTCATGATCACCTGCCCAGATAAGGGTATGAGTCAGAAAACCGATATGTTCCTGTTTAAACAACACTGGAATCATTGTAGAAATGGGCGTTTTAGAATTTCTAGAATTTTTTTCTAGAATTTTCATGCAGACAGCCGCATCTCCAATGTCGAGGTGTACATCATGGATTGGAAATGGGAAAATTATAAAAGGTGAGCGAAAATGATGTTACCAACTCCTCATGAAGTGCTGTGGCCTAAGCTGATTTTATGATTACTAAAGTGAATGATTGAGACAAGTAAGTGACCGTGAAATAATGTGATTGCTAGGTTGATATTCCTGGCAACTGTTGAGTTGTCAATTGAAGGTAAAGTAGCATAAAGTACGCGAGCATAGGTAGTCTCCTAAGCAAAGTACCAATCTACTTTGTACAATATTGAAAGATTATCCCCCACAGAGATCCAGAGCTAATTATTAAGATTCTCCCACTGCTCTATTTCACACTTCACAGGCCAGCTCAGTCATCTCTTTCACTATTTGTAGACTGTTAGGCATGATGTTCTTGAAAAGCATCAAAAATTCTAAAGTGCCAATATTGTTTATTCACCTGTCCTGTGTAATGACTGACAAAACCTACACCTTATTTTATTCATTTTGACAGATTTGAGACTGTGAAGAGGTTTGTACCTGTCAATTGTCTATCAAGTTACATGTGTTTAATTTGAGAGTTTTATGAGCTTTTCTCTGACTTCCAAATGTTATTGTCGAGCTTGTAAGTTGATTCTTTTCAAGTCAACACTGTGTGAGTTGGGGAAGAGCTAAGGAGATGAGTGGCTTAAGGACTGAAGTGGAAGTTATAAACTGAGGAGAGTAAATAACATGAAAGGAAGGCAGAGAGAGAGTACAGAGAGGTGGGAGTGAAAGGAGTAGGAGCCCTGCAGGACTAGCGATCTTCATATTTTTCTTGATTTGGAGGAGTTGCTGATTGCAACTGGGTTGATGTTTCTTGGAAGTTAGGTGGGCCTTTTAACCTGGCACCATTGACATCACCCTTACTCCAGCTGCTGTCCCAAAACCAAGTTACGGCTTGGAATTTAACGATTCTGTCTGCAAACACTGCCAGAATCCAGGCACAGCCTTGACATTTGGGAAATTCCAGCCATTGTTCCTGTTGGAGATTTGTACACCCTCTACCATTCTGGTTATCTTCTGCTTTTTTCTCTCAGAATTTTTCATCTTTTCTGTCAAAGTTACAGCAAATCAGCTTGAGGAACTCTCAGGAATCCGTCCCCATTGAATATAATGCCACTTTTGGCCTTTAAAATGTTTCTACTTTTACACGGTAGCATTTCATTCACAATGAATGCTTGAATATGGAGCAAAGAACCTCTTGTTCGTTACTTCTGGGCTTACAGCTGTAGATAAGTCTTCACAGTGGGACTCAAGCAGCTTTTCAACATCCTCACTCTCCATTTCTTCAAATCCAACTTGCTTTGCAATATCAACACAATGTTCTTTGAATCTGAGGAGGTCCTCTGATGGATCAAAGCCTTTAAAATCTTGGGTAACATGACAGAATTTACAAAAAAAAAGAAAATTACAGCGTACTGTACCTCTCACAGAAAGCACTTCACGACAAAGTCTGAGAAATGCCAAATGATGCCGGCGCAGAGACCCTTTCGGTGCTAACATTGTGCATGCTCAGGACAAAGCCCGTGAAATGGTCATGTGATGTCAATGTGTACTCCTCTGTGCACCAATGGAACCACGTTATAGCCAACACAAGTTCTTGTTTTTGCAATAGCATTCCCCTATTCATCAGCGGCATTATAGCCAATTCGTTTTGCCGGAACACGCATTATTGCAGAACTGACTGTACAGCTGCAGCCCTCGATTCTAAACGTTATAACCCAATGTGTCAGCCAGGTCTTTGAAGACCACAAATAGTGATAGGAAATCATAGAATCTTTATTATTTGAATATAAATGAATAGTTAATATTCTACTTTTGCGTAAGACCAAACATTTGCATTGTGTCTGGAAATAAATCTATCTTTTACGAGCAAATTTGTGATGATAGCTGACTTCCACAAATATTTGCTTACAGCAACTTCATCTGCATAATTTGACTAAGATCTCCAGCCAGAATTCTTGCTCCGGATTACTATTTGACGTCTGCATGATTCCAATAAGCAGCCAGTTCCACAAAGACCAAAAATGATTCCTTGGACTTCTAAATATCTGTAGCTCAGGTGTTTTCACTGTGTAATCCCAGTCAGCCAAATCAGTAGATTCACAGATTGTCACAGAAAAACAGGTCAAGTCGGTTAAAATATTCCCACTGTGTAATATCATAGAACCATGGAAATGATACAACACAGAAAGGGGCCATTTAGTCCATCACGTCTATGTTGACCATAAGGGGCAGTAACCTGATTTTATTAAAGGCCTCTTGGTTGAATGTTAAATCCTGCAAATACTGACAACAGCATCGAGGAGTTTTGGGAAGCAGGCATGTGTACAGGTTCTGATATATGGTGCAACCTGATGACTTCCAGACCATTCATTTCTCATTTTATTTACCTAAGAACATCAGACATAGGAGCAGGTTGAGGGAATTCAGCCCCTTGACCCTACTCTACCATTTAGTTCAGCCACGGCCAATCTCATCTTGGCCTCAACTCCACTTCCCTGCCCGCTCTCTGCTCTTCAACCCATTAATAATTTAAAAATCTGTCTATCTCCCTAAATTTATTCAATGTCCCAGGATCCACCACACTCTGGAGTAGTGAATTCCACAGATTTTCAATTCTTTGAGAGAAATCATTTTACTTTAGCCGTTTTAAATTTGCTATTTCCTTATCATGAAAGTATGGTCTTTCTCCTTCTAGATTGCCCCACATGAGGAAACACCCTTTCGATGTTGACTTTGTCAATCCCTTTTAACATCATATATACCTCAATTAGATCTCCTTTCATTCTTTGAAACTCCAGAGAGTGTCAGCCTAAAGTGGTCAATCTTTCTTCATAAGACAAAGCCCACAACTCTGAAATCAATCTAGTAAGCCTTCTCTGAACTGCTTCCAATGCAATTGCATCTCCCCTCAAAGAAGGGGACCAAAATTGTACTCAATTACTCCAGGTAGAGTCTCCCTGATGCCTTGTTACAGTTGCAGCAATACTCCCCTACTTTTATATTCTATTCCTTTCACAATATATGCCAAAATTCTATTTATCTTGCATATTACCTACCATACCTACATACTAGTTTTCTGTGATTCATACATGAGGGTACCCCAATCCCTCTGCACCAAAGCACTCTTAAGTTTTGCTCTATTTATAGACTAAGTCCCTTTCTCTTCTCCTTAAGTTGCCTTTCTATTTCTCATTTGAGGCTGGTATCGTTCCAATTTCTTACTTGTCTGATAAGTACACACCAAAATAAATGAAGGAAATTGCACAAAAATAAATTGAGATCATTTTTAAAATGCCTCTCAACAAGTTTTCCTAAGTAGAAAGCTCATCGCAGTTTTTTTCGTGACGTTTTATTTATTTGGTGCTCAGAACTATTTCTTCCACAGTACTCAGTCTATTGATTGTATCCATTTAATGAGTTCTGGAGCTGAGTCAGAGATAAAATATTAATTATGGTACAATATCCAAGCCAACACAAAATTCACAATATCCTGATGTATAGTGCACACTTACCACTTCCCAGAGAGTAAATGAATAAGTTCATGCCCTGCATTTAAGTCTAATACCCTTTTTAAGTACCTCCTACTTACTTTTTTACATACCTTCATAATCCTTCCTTTGAACATTTAAAGAGCACACTAATTCCACAATTCTGACAAAACAAAGAATGAATGAATGCAACCCTGTTGAATTGTCTCACCGAAAATTAAGCTTGCCATTTGAGCTTCATCCTTCACCATAGCAGTTCAGCACTGAATAACATTCGTTAGACTTTCAGGCGGCAGCTGTCATTTTGCATCAGGTCTCATTCTATAAAGATCTAAAAGTAGAAATAATTTCCTAACGGTAAATAAAACAGCATTCTGTCATTTTACCTTCTTGCTTGTTTCTGCTCTGTGATATTAACAATAAGAGTCCAGTAGCATTCATTCAGTGGAGAATGATTCACAGATCTGAGTTTCTTCTGGAAATGAATGCAGAGATTGTATTCATAACTAAATTGAGCTTTTTATCCTCTGAAAGTTGTCAGCAGCAGAAAGACTATTTACTTCAGGGTCTTTACATGATGACATTGTTACTGTTATGATATCATTTTTTTGACAATTCTGCTTGATCAAAATAATTTTTGTATTTCATGCTTGAACCCTTGTGAAAAAGAAACGTAAAGCAAATGAAGAACTTGGTGTTGGTAGACATCTCTTCAGTGTATCAGGTTCAGAAGGTTATAAATGTTTGTACAGGGACAAGTGTTCAAATGATTATAGACAACTGCACAAACTCAGTCTATTGGCATTGTAGGTAGGTCCGGAGAATCAGGTTAGACTTGAATAACACTGAGTAGAACATGAATTTAATATCCTGAAATTTTTATTTGATTCCTCTTTGTGACTTTATTTTTCCTTCCTGTTCATCTTCCCACTCAGCTCTATTAAGCAATGCAAAACAGTAAGTGATGTATAGCAAACAAGGTGGTTTTTTCACATTTTACCCAAATGTGCAATTCTCACCAGTTGGTGAAATGAGTCACTTTAAGGAACCAGCTTCAAAAAACAAAGTTGCTGGAAAAGCCCAGAAGGTCTGGCAGCATCTATGAAGGAAAAAACAGAGTTAACAATACGAGTCCGGTGACCCTTCCTCAGAACCTGAACCGTTAACTCTGTTTTTGCCTTCACAGATGCTGCCAGACCTGCTGGGCTTTTCCAGCAACTTTGTTTTTGTTTCTGATTTACAGAATCTGCGGTTCTTTCGGTTTTTCTTAAGGAACCTGCTACCTGAATAGACATTAGAACATGTGAAATAGGAGCTGGGCAAGAGTATACTGCATTTGGAGCCTGTTCCAATATTCAGTGTGATCCTGACTGATTTTGGAGTTCGTATTTACTTTGCTGCCTGCTGCCCATATTCCATTGCTTCCAGAAGAGACCAAAAAAATCTGTATCAACACTGAAGTATGTCCAATGGTGTGCATCACAGAGGTATACAGGCAACAGGCCCTTCAACTCCAATTGTTCATGCCAGCCTGGTTTCGTAAACTGAACTAGTCCGATTTGCTTGCATTTAGCCCATAGGTCTTTTCTATCCCTGTACCTGTCCAAAACTTTTAAAAGATGTGATTGTACCCACCTCTACAACTTCCACTGGCAGCTCTTACATGTCCTACTGTGTGTGTGAAAAAGTTGACCCTCAGTTCCCTTTGATATCTTTCCCCTCTCACCTTAAACTTAGGCCCTCTGGTTTTTGATTCCCCTACCTTGGGCAATTGGATCCTCAGCTTCCTGACTCACAGACCACAATCAGTGAAGATAGACAACAGCACATCCTCCACGATAATCCTCAACACTGGTGCCCTGCAAGGATGTGTTCTCAGCCCTCGACTGTACTCCCTGTACACCCACGACTGCAGAGCCAAATTCGACACAAATGCCATCTACAGGTTTGCTGGTGATAGGCCTGATATCAAACAGCAATGAGTCAGCATACAGGCAAAAGATAGAGCGCTTGGTGTCATGCTGCAATGATAAGAATCTGTCTCTCAATGTTGGCAAAACAAAAGAATTGATCACTGACTTCAGGAACAAAGGAGGAGGACAAGCCCCTATTGACATCATTGGGGCTGAGATAGAGAGGGTCCAGAGTGTCAAGTTCCTATGAGTGATGGTAACTAACAATCTGTCCTGGACCTGCCACGTAGAAACTACGGTCAAGAAGGGCACAACAACACCTCTTCTTCCTCAGATGACTTAGAAAATTTGGCGTGTCTATTAGGAATCTCACTAACTTTTACAGATGCAAAATAGAAAGCATTCTATCCGGGTGCATAACGTCCTGGTACAGCAAGTGCTCTGCACAGGACGTAAGAAACGATAGCAGGTTGTGTACACAGCCCAGACCATCATGGAAGCCAACCTACCATGCATGGACTAGACTTACACTTCTCATTGTCACAGAAAGGCTGCCAACATCATCAAAGACCTCACCCACCCTGGTATCTATTCCAACCTCTTCCATCAGGCAGAAGATACAGAAGCTTGAACAAATGCGCCAGCAGGTTCAAGAGCGACCCTGCTGTTATTAGACTGCTGAATGGGCCTCTCTAATTTCAAATAGTGTTGATCATGCTTTATGCACCTCCTGTTCAGCCATAACCTTGTATACCTTGCTCTGTCTAAGCACCCCTTGATCTGTATGTCCTTGTTTGCTATTCTGCCTGTACTGCTCGCAAAAAAAAACTTTTCATTTTACGTCGGTACCAGTGACTACAAAAAATCAAATCAAATCAAAATACATTGGCTATTCAGCATACCTATGACCCTAGTGATTTTATAAACCTCTGTAAGGTCACCCCGCAGCCTCCATTGCTCCAGGGAAAAAAGCTCCAGCCTGTCCAGCCTGTCCTTATTACTCAAACGTTCCAATCTCAGCAGCATCCTTGTAAATCTTCTTTGCACCCTTTCCAGTTTAATAACATCCTTCCTATAGCAGGGTGACCAGAATTGTGTGCAGTACATAATGGTCTTACCAATGTTTTGTCCTGCTATAACATGATGTCCCAACTCCGATACTCAGTGCTCTGACACATGAAGTCAAGCATGCCAAATACTATCTTCACCACTCTGTCTACCTGTGATACCACCTTCAAGGAAGTATGTGTGCACCCTCGGTTTCTCTGTTTGACAACACTTCCCAGAGCTCTACCATTAGCTGTGGTAAATCCTGCCATGGTTTGTCTTACCAAAATTCAACACCTCACATTTATCTGAATCCAAGTCATCGGCTACTTCTTGACTCACTGTCCCTGTTGATCAAGATCACATTGTTCTCTTAGTTAACCTTCTTCACTGTCCATTATACCGCTCATTTTGGTGTCATCTGCAAACCTGCTAACAATGCCTCCTGTATTCTAATCAAAGTCATTTATTTTAAATGATGAACAATAATGGACCCAGCACTGATCCTTGAGGCACACCACTGGCCACAGGCTTCCAGTGTGAAAAATAGCCTTCTGTCACTATCCTCTGTCTGCTATCACCAAACCCATGAGCGAAGAAATTTCTCCTGTTCTCAGTCTTAAATGACTGCCACTTATCTTGCATTTGTGCACCTGGTTCTAGATTTCCCATCCAGGGGAAACATTATCTCAGCATCTGCCCTAACATTAAGGAGGGAATTCCAGGATTTTGACCCAGAAACATTAAGGGAACAGCAATACAATTCCAAGTCAGAGTGATGGGTGGCTTGTAGGGGAACTTCCAGAGATGATCTTGAGCTGAAATAGCTGACCTCGAACAACCAGAACCATCTTCTTTGTGTCAGGTGTGACCCCAACAAGCAAGAGTTTCCTCGCTGATTCCTATTAACTCCAGTTTTGCTTGGGCTCCTTCATGCCACACTTGGTCAAATGTGGTTTTGATGTCAAGGGTAGTCACTCTCACCTCACCTCTGCTATTCAGCTCCTTTGTTCATGTTTGAACCAAGGTTGTAATGAGGTCAGGAGCTGAGTGGCCCTGGTGGAACCCGAACTGCACAGGGTTATTGCTGAGCAAATGCTGCTTGATAGCATATTGCTGACACCTTCGATTACATGCTATTTAATTTCCTAATTGCTTGCTGTTCTGCATGCTAATCCCTTGGTTTTCCTTGAGTTTACTTGAGAATACATGAGTTTCTCTGAAAAACAACATTTAAAACATTTGTACCTTTATAAAGATCCCTTCTCTTCTATTCTTAAGACTAAATTGAATTACCTTACATTTCCCTACAATTCAGTCCATCTGTGATCTTGATGCCTGATCACTTAACTGTTGCTTTCTCTTTGATGCCTCTTTGTATTTTCCATACAGTTTGATTTCCCACCTAGCTTTGTATCATCACGGTAGTCAGAGAAAGGCTTTGCACACTCAAGGATGAAGGAAGGAATCTATGTGTGGAGCCAGAAGAGGTCTTAAATGAACACTTTGTGTCAGAATTCACATAAAAGAAGGAATTGGCGGAGAATGATCTCCGAGAAGGGAGTGTTGAACTTTTAAGCCAAGTTGCTATGTAAATGGAAGAGGTTTTGTGCGTCTTAAAAAGTATTAAGATAGTTAAGTCCCTGGGTCCAATGAGATCTATCCAAGAATATTGAGGGAGGCAAGAAAACAAATTTCTGGAGCATCGACAGATATCTTTGTATCTGCTTTGACCACAGGACGACTGGAGAATAACCAACAGAGTTCCATTGTTTAAGAAGGATAGCAGGGATAATCCAGAAAGCCTGTGAGCCTCTGTCGGTGGTAGCGAAATTATTGGAAAGGATTCTCGGGGTCAAGATCTATACTCATTTAGAAGCAAAATGACTTATTAACGAAAGACAGCATGGTTTAGTGTGGGGGTGGTCATGCCTCACTGACTTGATTGGTCAGGTGACAAAGGAGGAGGTAACAAAGATGATTGATGAGGGAAAAGCGGTTGATGGTATCTACATGGACTTCAGTAAAGCCTTTACAAGATCTCTCATGGCAGACTGGTACAAAAGGTGATGTCACATAGTATCAGGGCTGAGCTGGCAAGATGGATAAAGAACTGGCTTAGACATGGGGGACAGAAGGTAGTAGTGGAAGGATGCTTTACAGAATGGAGGGTTGAGACTGATGGCGTGCCACAGGGATCAGTGCTGGGACCTCTGGTGTTCGTTCTCTACATAAATGTGGAGGAAAACATAGCTGATCTAATTAGTAAGTTTGCGGATGATAGAAATACTGATAGAGTTGTGGATAGTGAGGAGGATTATCAGATGATGCAGCAGGATATAGATCAGTTGGAGGCTTGGTGATAAAAATGGCAGATGGAGTTTAATTTGGATAAGCATGAGGTGATGCATTTTGGAAGGACAAGTACAAGTAGAAATTATACAGAGAATGGCAGCCCCTTAGGAGTATTAATATGCAGAGGGATCTGGGTGTGCAGGCCCACAGATCACTGAAGGTGGCAGGGTATGTAGATAAGGTCGTTAAGAAGGCTTATGGCATGCTTACCTTCATTGGAAGGGGCATTGAGTATAAGGATAGGTAAGTTATGCTGCAGCTTTGTAGAACTTCAGTTAGGCCACTCTTGGAATACAGCATACAGTTCTGGTCACCATACTACCAGAAGGATGTCAGTGTGTTGGAGAAGGTACAGAAAAGGTTTAACAGGTTGTTGCCTGTTATGGGGTAATTTAACCGAGAAGAAAGGTTGGATAGACTGGGTTATTTTTCATTCGAACCCAGGAGGTTGAAGGGGGTGGGGGGGTGCGATCAGATAGAAGTTTACAAGATAGTAAACTGCATGAATAGAATGGAAAGTATGATCCTTTTTCCCGGGGTGGAAGGGTCAATTACTAGGGGACACAATTTCAAGGTGTGTGTGGGAAGTTTAAAAGTGATGTGCGAGTTATATCTTTCTCCCAAAGGATGGTGAGTGCCTGGAATGTGCTGCCAGAGAAGGTGGTAGAAGCAGACACAATAGCAGCATTCAAGAAGCACCTGGATAAATGCATGAATAGGTAGGGAATAGAGGGATATGGATCCTGTAAGCAAAGACAATTTTAGTATGGAAGGACTAAATGTTTTGGCACAGGCTTGGAGGGCCGAAGAGCCTGTTCCTTTGCTGTATTGTTCTTTGTTCATTGTTTAAACACACATACGTAATCCTTTGCTTGTCTAAGTCATTGTGTTGTTTATAAAATGTGAGGCCCAGCATTGATCCCCATGGCATTCAACTCGTCATGGCCTGTCAAACTGACAATGCTCTATACCCCCCTCTTTCGTGTTTTCTTTCAGTTAACCAATCCACAAGGCTGACGGTGAATTATATATATATGTGAAGCAAATAGAGACAAATATACTGCAGAAGAACTTTTCCCGTTTCTTCACATTGAGCTTGTGATAACATTCAAAGACACCAGGACCCTGTTGACTTCTTAAAACGTTTTCTAGTCCAATTATATTGTTAGTTAGCAAAACCCTTTTTCCTTGTTACCTTTAATTCCAAGGTATTTAATTTCCATTCACAAAATTAGATGCTAACACATTCCTCCTTTTCAAAAAAATGAAAATAATTTATTTACCAAAAAAAAGAAATAAAATGATACCTCGTTGTGTGTTGCATGACACAATCAATATTTTTTAGGTCTGCAATCCTCCCCCAACTTAAAATCCAAAACAAAATTCATAAGAGTATAATTAATAGTTTTGTTTCTCTATTCGTTACAATGCAAGTTGCTTTTGTATGAAGACATTTTGCAACTTTTTGGACAAACTGCTCTTTTTGTAAAACAACCTGTTAGCTGATGATTTGCATTGACCAATTTTATACTTTTTAATCTGCTTTCGTTCCAGGATCAATGCTCAAACCTCTTTTCCGCCATACAGTTTGTCAAGTGGACATTGTCCCAGAGTGGAATAGTCATCAGAATGGCATTCTACAGGCACATATTTGTTCCCGATTGCTTCTTATTTTGGATACTTGATAATTACATTACCATATCTATTGATTCTACCAGCACATGTGTTTCTGCAACTAAAGTGCTTTCAACTACTCTTTCTGTTCAATTTCCAGGCTAACAGACATTTATGATTTCTTCCCACTAAAACTATAATGAATAATGCCGCACATGAATAACCATTTGGAAGATTATAATGTAAGGCGTCACAAAAAATAATTAACTTAATTCCTTTTCAGTCATCCAGGGCTGGAAAGCTGAGTGTACGGTGTTCTGGACTTAATTTCTTCATTGTCTTTCTTGCCTTCAGCATTTCTCTAACAATAATACATTTCATTATGCTGTTTAACTGTAATAGACCATAACATGTATCCAGTCTAGCTTGTGTGCACATCGAGTTTACTTGCAAGCTAAAACTTCTTAACTGGTCGCCACCCTCCTTTTGCATGAATCTAGCCTGATTTATTAGGATCCTATTGACATTCTCTAGGTAAATCTGGTGATTTAGGTTTATTTCCAACTTGTGTAGGTTTGTATATTAAACATTTAATGGCACCCAAAACCTGACTTGCAATTTGGTTTTCTTTATAATCTGACCTATTGTAATTTTTCAAATGCCTCAAATCCTCACCATTTGAAATTGTCCACATTTGTTAAGAAAGTACTTTTGAGACTTTCTCCACAATTTCAATAAAACAATGCTGTATCTACTCTTAGTTGAATATAACTAGCTTTTATTTAGACAAACCTAACCCCAAAATACCATAATTTAACCATAGATATGCTTATTTAGCCCCCATAATCACCCTTCTATATCTCCAGCTTCTTTTGCAGACGTTAAATGTGTTTCCATTTGAAATTGGTCTTCTTGCAATAAAGGGGCTTTGATTTGAATGGATTTACCTGCCCATGGGTGTGTCACTATAAGTGCTAAAACTCTGTCCAACTGTCAAATCCTTTTTGCTTTGCTTCCTTCGTGAATTCCCGTCAATCTTGTTGGTAGCCATTTGAGTTTCATTATAGCAAGGGCTCCTACTTCTTACAGCGCGCTTCGCTTTTTCTATTTACCTTGATTTTGTTCTGCAATTCCTATTAGTACTCAATGTGCCATCCCTGCCACCAATCTTCATTTCAGAAGGTTCTTGATCCTTTCCTTGAGCTAAGATCATTATTCAGTTCATAATCTGAGTTTACACTACATTTCCTGGCTTTCCACATTTTCATTTCCTTCTTCAAAGCCAAAGTCAGATATTCTGCCCCTTATTCTGACAGTTTTTTTTTTGCATTTCCCTGAGACCTTCCTTACCCTTCCTACAATGATGACTTCCCTTCACTCAGTTGCCCTTTCTGGCAATATATGTTAACCCAGGGCCAATTTTTGGTAATTGATCTTTGTGATAAATTACCTTATCTTGACTTTCTCCATCATTTAGTCTGCTCTCAGTTAGCCTGTAATCTGTTACAACTTGTTCTCTGTCAAAGGATTGGCAGAAATGTATACAAAGTGCACATTTTCCATGATTTATTCAGGCTCCGTAAGTGTGAGATCAGTGCCAGTAAAACTGTCGAATTTATCCAAATAATACGGTGTTATAGGAAGGATGTTGCGAAATTTGAAAGGGTTCAGAAAAGATTTGCAAGGATGTGGCTGGGTTTGGAGGGATCGAGCCATAGGGAGAGGCTGAATAGGCTTTGGCTATTTTCCCCTGGAGCATCGGAGGCTGAGGAGCGGCCTTATAGAGGTTTATAAAATCATGAGGGGCATGGATGGGGTGAATAGAAAAGGTCTTTTCTCAGGGTGGGAGAGTCCAAAACTAGAGGGCATAGGTTTAAGGTGAGAGGGGAAATATTTAAAAGGGACCTCAGGGGCACCTTTTTCACACAGAGGGTGGTGCCTGTTTGGAATGAGCTGCCAGAGGAAGTGGTGGAGGCTGGTACAATTACAACATTTAAAGGCATCTGGATGGGTTAGAGGGATATGGACCAAATGTTGGAAAATGGGATTAGATTTATTTAGGATATATGGTTGTCATGGACGAGTTGGACCAAAGGGTCTGAAGGTTTCCATGCTGTGCATCTCTATGACTCTATGTTATAAGACTATTCATTTACCATCAGTGCCTATAGCTTTTTCTGGATTTCCCCATTCTTTACCGTCCCTTTGAGAAAAATGCCACATCTCTGGGATTCACATGCTTTCCTGATGACCTGATGCATCACCTCAAATTTCTCCTGATCTTTTCTGAAACCCCAGCATTAAAAAGCAAAATGTCTTTTTCTGCCTTCACGCATAGTATTTAAACATTCTGGCAATTGAGCAAATTGTCATCCTGTCCAAACTTCCATATTTTGGAGGTATTTGAAGATCCCTGTCGTAAACTTTTTCTTTTCTGTAGAAGGGTCTAGGCCCGAAACGTCAGCTTTCCTGTTCCTATGATGCTGCTTGGCCTGCTGTGTTCATCCAGCTCTACACCTCGTTATCTCAGATTCTCCAGCATCTGCAGTTCCTGCTATCTCATAAACTAATGATAGATGCTGTAGCCCTCCCCTCCCCCAGTCATCTAAAATGTTTGCACACATTGCCCACGCAAAAACAATTGTCAATTTACAAACAGGGATAGTCAGCTAAAAATTTTCAGAGTATTTCAATCGTGACATGATTCATCTTACAAATACCATGACTGGAAAGATTTTTCTGCTGCCAAGTGCATCACTATAATGTTTGGGCTTTCACACATATATCTCATTGGCAAATTTTCCGCTAGAGCCTGTCAGGAATTTAATTAGTTCTCCCAACCTTGTTCCTATCCATTCTTTCGTCAATAATTACAATAAACTACTGTGTATAGACTAAAACTTGTTGCTATGTTCAAAAAAATGTAATTTTTTTTTGTTTCATTATCCCATGCCTGAGGGTCCATTAGGATGGTTTCAGTATAATCTATCATTAATGGAAGACTAACTATTGGTCACAATGGGATGTGTAACAAATGCCGGCCTTACTAACCATGCTCACGTGCCATGAAAGAGCAATTGACTGTTTTTTTTAAAATATGTCAATTTTCTTTGGCAGACATGACAGAGAAAATGTCACAGGGGAGACACTTCAAAGAAAGTTTGGTCAATTAAGCAACCATTCGCATTTTCTTAGCATCTTGCACTGCTTCGATACATGACCCTGGAGTTAATTGTTGTGCCTCCTTGACAATAGTTCTGTTTTGAAAACATCATATCCTTTTAATGAAACGCTGCAAGTTGACAATTGAGTCCGCAAAGTAAGAGTTGATGTAAGTCCGACACTAGCGCATGATCTGAATCCTGCTGTGTAGCAAAGATGGTTGCTGATTTTATTGTCTGAGTGACAGACACTTCAATTCAGGATTGGACTGTCTTAGCTGCCAAATCCGCTTCTGTTGGAAGGCAAGATGCCAAGATAACTTTTGCGTTTGCAAATTATTTCTTTTGCTTTGACTAGTTACTAGCTGTTTTTTGGCGATATGCAGTGAAGAAGATAAAAAAGTTACTTTTAGCATCAGCATGAAATAGATTTAAACATAATGCCCTGAGGACTATGAACACCTATATTTAGCTTGGCACTAATTTTTTTTCCTCTTCTGCTGCCAGTACATTTTCACAGTTCAGCAATGTAGATTTATTGAAACGAGATATTCAATAAACAGTTTGTAAGGAATGTTTTAAGGAAGGACTTTCCCACAGGGACTAAGTGACACAATGGGCTAAAGTAGTTTTTTTTCTCCTCTGAAGACCTGCACTGAGCTCAACCCAAACTTATGCCATGAACATGTCCTTACATGTGGATGCTCTGAGCATCCAAGATGGAATAACGAAGATCTAATACTGCAGATACTCAAAACCTAAACTAAAGACAGACACTGCTGTAAATGCCCAGGAGGCCAGGCAACACTTATGGACAGAGAAATACAGCTAATGCTTCTTAATGACTTTGCCTCGGAACTTTTAACAGATTTCCTTCCCTGAAGGATGGCAGTGAATCGTCTGGGATTTCAGAACAATCCATTAGATTGGTGAGGTGGAATCTTATAGGGGCCTGATCAAACCTGACTTTGGTGAGATTTGTTGCAGAATTGGGTGAGCAGTACAGTGAGGCCTATCTTGACATTCAGAGTAATTTGCTGCATCAAGGCAAGATTCTCACTAGGCAGGGGTGAGGTGCCTTTTAAGGAGGATTGTTGCTTGTCAATTACGTTATTAAACTATACATCTCAGCTTATTCATATGAAGCTTCATATCTCACCAAATGTGCTGAGCAATGTAGATGCTGAGAGTTCTCAGTTTGAAAGTCAGAATGGATATTTGTTAACTTCAGCTCACCGTTGGGTGTGAAGTGCCTCTATCTTATTCAACACCAAATAGCATTTTATGGAGTGACCTATGAACACCATATACACATGTATTATTTGCAGACATTAGTGTTCAAGATTTGCCAACCCCTCAGGATTCTCATGGCCCATCTCCATTCGACTTGCAAGATGCTTGAGAAGCGCCAACCTGCAATGTAAAGTGCGCTAGAAAACTATCATTGACAGGCAACTGCAGGGTCACTTTGTGTCCATGGACTGGACCAGGTTGCATCTCAGGGCTACTCTGAGCACTTGCTCTCTTTGCATTTGCTGACACAGTGCCAACTTGCATTCTCACAACATCCATACCTCGCCGTGACATGCCAATCAGTGCAGTCAAAAAAGCAAGCAGCTTGTCTTGCTGGTTAGTACGCCTGAATCCAGGGGGCATATATCTTGCTACACTGCAGTATGTAATTTCAATCTCAAAACTGCAATAGGTGCCAATAGCCTATGCAGCAAACACACTGTGTATAGAGCAAGTAACCAGGGATGTAATACTCACCAAGATCCATGGAGGAACCTACCAGTCAGGGGGTCTTAGCATAATAAGTCAAAGACAGTCTCCATACTAGTCCAGGAGATTGGCCATGGTCAGGCATCCAGCTGGGGTGTTCTTATTCAGGGGATTTGTGCCTCCATCGTCTGGGGAGCAGGTCACAGTTAGTCCGGTGGCTATCCTGTAGATAGTATCTGGTCTGGGCAATAGGCCTCACATGGTAAGCAAGATTTGTAGGCATCAGTCAGGAGTCTGGGAATTTCTCATCCAGAGCTTCCAGTTTGGATGTTTGTCTTGGTGGGTTGCAGTCAGTCTGCCTGGTCTGTCCAGAGAGACGAAGAGAAGGGAGGTTTGGGAGGGGCATGGAGGAACAAAGGAGATGGCTGCTGCGGGTTGGAGACTCAGGAACCTATTCGTGGGAAAAAAAAACAAAGAACTGTGGACTGTGAAGATCTAAAACAAAACATGGAGTGTTGGAGAATGTGAGCAGGTCTAGAGGCATCAGTAGAGAGAAGAACAGAGTCAACATTTTGAGTCCAGTGACCCTCCAGCAGAAGTTATTCTTGGGAAGTTAAGGCCGCAGGCTGGGGGGTGGAGGATGGGGTAGTGGGAAAGGGAGATGGCTTGTTGTGAAGGGGACAAGCTAAGTTGTATTTGTGAAGGAGACATAACCTGGGATGTCTGTAAATAGGCTAATGTGGAAGGGGTGTCCGTCCATGATCAGGAGCACTCTGGCTTCAAGCGGAGATGCAGCGTCTGACCACAGCGGACATGGTTGCCTTGTGTGCCTGGGGCTGCACGGGAAAGGTGAGCAGATACAGACCCAGGGGACCTGGGGAGGTGTGATAGAGTTTATGTTAAGGGATATCAGGAAAGGGATATAAATAGAGGCAGGGGCAGGAAGCATCTGGCTGTAGGGTGTTTACTGTCACCTTCCAATGTGCTGGAGATCAAAAGTATGCAACAGGAAGGAAAGCGGGCCGGATGTGTCTTGAGGAGTGAGGGAGGGGGCTGAAGGACCCACCGATGTGATGTCCTTTACTGTGCCCAGATCCGGTATTGGGTGTAGTCCTACTGGCCCTCTGACCCTAATACGTTTGCTTAATGTGAACTGTACAACACCCTGCCTGACAATTGTTGAGCACTTCATTCACACCAGTACATTCTGTACACCAGTACAGAAATCAGGCAGTGTTGCCAGCAGAACTCATTACCCTGGTAAACCTTATTCATATCTTGCTTCCAAACCAGCAGCAGGTTCTCAACACAGATATCAATTCATGGTACATTCTGTGCACTGCGAAATTAGATATCATGCTGGCACAGTTACATGCGGGCTAAGCAGAGACTCAGACAAACAGATATATTGCAAAACCAATCACACATATAAATGTGATTGATTATATGCTATTACCAGTGCCACCACAGTGCACTCAAAGTGTTTTTTCCCTTTGTCTACTGCTGTATCTCCACGTTATCCCAGGTTCCACAACTGAGATGGAGGGTGCCTGCTCAGTAGTGGAGCCCCTTGGCCTTGAAGGTTTGGTTAGATGAACCCAGGGAATTTTGAGTCTCGACTGCCCAGGCATGCAGAGGCAGCTACTTGCTTGAGGCAGCTGGGTCCCCTCAGCATAGCTGCCCTCCTGGACAATAAGGGCCACCGCCTCCTACATATTTGCTTGCTGCTCCTGTTCGTTCCTTGAACATCGACCAAGAACCTCGTTGATTACCAGACAAGGTCCTCTCCTGCCTGGGGCTGAGCAAGTGCCTGGTCTCCAGCAGACTCTGAGTTCCAGCAGCTAGCAACATCTCTTCCTCACCCAGCTGCAGGGCCTAATTTTCCAGCCAGGGTGTAAGTATCGGAGCTGGCGGAGGGTGCAAGAGACAGGCTTGCTGATGCTTCCTCTGAGCTCTCAGTACTCTCTCTCTTAGAGATCTAGGAGATGCTCTGGTGGAGCAGTCCATTTCTCCACCAAGGTCATAGACAGCCCACTGTAAGCCACAAGTGAGAGAAGGCATTGTGGCCAATGGTTAGAAGTTGTGTACAAGCAATAACACTGGCAGGGGTTTAATGCGAAAGTTGCAGTGGAATAAACAGTAGGACTTACTTGTTTGGTGGGACTCAGGTATTTAGGCATTACTATAGGACAATCGCACCCTTGTCCTGCAAGGGTTAGGGTATTCTCCTCATAGTGGGTAAGGGACATTATTATGGGCACCCCAGCACATGCCTGGGCTCTTTCTGACCTATTCTGGGCTGTCTCCTGATGTGAGAGAAAGGATGGAAGTAAGCGAGATAAAAGAGGGTGGCAAGATTTTTATTATAGCTGCAAATGGTCAAAAAGTGGTAAGGTGGCCTAAACAAGTGAATAGGCACTGCAGAGGGCATGCCAGATTACTGGTGTGGAAGATTAGAGGGAGAGAGGGAAGATGTTGAAGGCATTTGTGAGATTGTCAAAGCATGGTGGGAGACGGGTGCAGTAGCAGAGACAGAGTGAGTGTAAGGGAGCAGAGAGAAAATGGTAGCACTTATGATGATGGCTGGCAGGTCGTTGTAGCATTGCTGTGTTTTTTTTCCAATCTGCCAGAGCACACCGACCTGGTTGGTGACTTCAGTCCAGGCAGGCAGAGTCGAGTGGCGTGCCCTCCTCTATCCTTCCTCCAGCAACATGTTACCCTTCCTGTGCCTACCAGAACTTCCAGGTTCCCGCCAGAGAATGACAGCATCATCTTCCCCTTCTCTGACAAATTCCGATTGATCATTAATCATGAGCAGGACAGTTTCATTAACTAAGTCACTGGTTTTTCAAATGATATTCTGTGAATGGTGACATCCTTCCTGAACAGCAGAGGGGGTCGAGAGTCAGATGAGAGGGAGGTCCTAGAGGCAGGGTAGGTAGCTATTGAGGGAGTTTAGAACGACTGAGTAAGAAGTTTCATTAAGCCTCATGGTGAGAAACCCTCCAAAAACTTTGACAAAACTGATACTTAGCCATAAAAACCTAAGATTCAGTCCATGATAACCATTAATGACCCTAGATTTTTATTTCTAATACATTTAACTAATGCGGCAGGATTCATACTCCTGTAACCACAATATATGCAAATTAAACAGTTCTGAGTTAACGAATACTGTTAATTCATCATTGCCTGACTTTGGAATTCACTGACAACTTTGCTGATAACTCCTCCAATGACAGCAAGAGCAGATTTAAGACATGGACTCAAACTATCAATTGCCAGAAATTTCCTTTTATTTCAAAAAAAATTCCAGCACTGTCAAAGCACAGATAATATGCTCCAAGGCTTTGTCTCATTTGCCATTTTCCTATTTTGAAGGAAGGGTCTGAATTTTGAAACTAAACCTGATTCTGCTTTCAGCTGACATCATATTAGTCTAGATCATAGAGTAACAGATAGGAGCAGTGACACGAGTGAATCATCTGCTTTTGCTGAGCTAGTGTCACTGAAGCCAGGTTTACAATCCCCAGAGCCATCCCAGTTGGTACATGCAAGATTCTGAATTCCTAAAGGAAAACTACAGGGAAATTTTGTTTTTGCTTGATGTAGGTTTAAGCTGTTAAACCTGAAAGGCTGCACAAGTGTTTGACCAATATAAATTGAAATCATGGAAACAATTCAGCAAATTTGTGTTTTTGAAATAGCAAGGTGTAGAGCTGGATGAACACAGCAGGCCAAGCAACATCAGAGGAGCAGGAAGGCTGATGTTTTGGGCCTAGACCCTTCTTCAGAAATTTCTGTGTTCATCCAGCTGTACACCTTGCTGTCTCAGATTCTCCAGCATCTGCAGTTCCTACTATTTCTGAAACAGTTTGTGTTTTTGCATCACTTTCCTAGTGTTTAAACTGTAAATGGGTTTTGTGGTTTGGAAGCATGTTGTGGCTGTTGTTCATAACTCAGAGCTGTCACTAGATTCTCTGCATTTAGTAGATTCATTTACAGATCTCTAAAATCTTTACTTAATTCTTCCAGCTCTCACTTCCCACTCTTTCTGCAGCTACACATCGCAAAGAGTATCAATAGAAAACAGACAAGCATAATCAAAAATGGAACAATTAAACACTACCTTGTGGATCAAAGGATTGTTCCCAAGTCTTTATTCTCCAGCAAAGGAGACTATCACGGTTATTTTTGTCCATTTGCAATTAGGTTGAAAACTGGAGATGGCTGATAGCCGAAAAAGTGCATCAAAACACATTAGTTTGGGAGTGGATGTAAAGACATTCAAAAATCTGAATCCTGACCCTAGACCACTACAAACCAACCCAATTCCAGTTGTAAGAGAGGTGAGATGTAGGGTGGGCAAGAAAGCTACTTCACAGAAATGTATTGGCAATTTAAATATTAGAATTAGGTAGTAGGCCTCATATTTCACCACCATTTCAGTTCTAACCATGGCCAATCTAGTCTTCCAGCTCTCAGGAAACCTGGCAGCTAACATGATGCATCTTGGAACAAAAGCACAACACTGTCAATGCTGGAAATCTGAAATAAAAACAAAACAGAAAACCTTGGAGAAACTCAGCAGGTCTGGTGGCATCCATGACGAAAGAAACTTTATGTTTTGAGTCCAGTATGACTTCTCCAGGACTTCCGAATGCAGTTCCAAAGAAGGGTCATTGGACTCATAATGTTAAATCTATTTCTCTCTCCACGGAAGCTGAAAGACCTGCTGTGATTCTGCAGGAATCACTGTATATATTATGGACTACCTGGTTCAGTTCATCTATTTCATCCACAACCATCACCAATGACCAATCCCCATCTCCAACCATTCAAATCTTTCTTGAACAGTTCTGATCGTCATCACACATAACCTTGCCAAACCACTCCATGAGGCTTCCACACTTATCTCACGTCTCCCTTAAACCTACACCAACTCCATCCCAACCTTATCCCCAAGACTTTTAAGTTCCCTCAATGATTCTTTTGATATCTTTCATTCATCCCTAGTCTCTATGATTCATCTCTGGTCTCCTCTGATTCTTTCCCTTTTGACCCCCTACCCTGGCCTCAGAATTCCCTGATTTCCCAGCCCTTCTTCCAAGGTTTAGATTCCCCACTTCCCTCAATCTTCTGTTTTTTGATCCCTCACAATGCCTCCACTTTCCTTCCTACCCCACCCCACCAATCCCACCAAGTTTTTGAAGCTCCCATTCCCCCTCCAAAATACACCAGCCACCCCAGAAATTAAAAGGCATTTAAAGGACAAAACAGAGTGTGTGGATAGTTCAGGGAGTCAGGGAAAGAAATTAACCTCCTGAAATATTTTCCAAAAATGGAAGGAAAGATTAGGCAAAACACGAGGGCAGTTATGATCAAATGATGAAACCATTGACAGTTCCAGGCAAAAGGGAATTATAATGAGACAATGGACAAACAATTGTTTCAGAGAGAAAGTAAATGGTCTGAATAGTATAGTAGAGGAGGCAGAAGGTTCCTGCGCAACTGAGTAGTTGTATGGAATGCAGGGATACTTGAGGGATTCGTTATTCCATGTGGCAGCCCGCACAACCTAACGTTGCTCGTTTTGCATTTTCAATATCTGCTGTATTTTGTGCTTTTAATTTTCTCCAGCAACCCCAGTACCTGGACAGAATAAAACAGTAGCTGTCATCCATTGTGAACTCTCTTTTTGTATGTCTAAATAAAAATTTGGAGGCCCTTGTATGTTTAGAAAATCAGTCGTCAATGTGACATAAAAATTCTGTGATTGTTCTTCACTTATATGACAGAAAACATTGCATGCCTCTACTGTATAGTGACTGTTCCATCGTCCTTTGTAAGTATTCAGTAATTACATGTTGATGTTTCAGAATGATTTTTGAATTTCCAGCACTTCAAACTTAATGCTGACATTTATGTTTACAGCACTCCTGATGCCTCTACTCCACTTTGTCCTGTGATTTTTATTTTCTCAAGTTGTAATATTATTCACAATTATTAACTGCCTCCTACAGATCCATGTAAGCAGCTTTTCATTACTGATAGCTAATTATTGAGTCTCTGACAGGCAAACAGTTGAGTTGAGATAACAAGCATGGGGCTGGATGAACACAGCAGGTCAAGCAGCATCATAGGAGCAGGAAAACTTGACGTTTCGGGCCTAAACCCTTCAAGTTAGGCTTACAGAATGTGGAATATTGAATCGGGCATTGATTCTTCAACAGTTTTTATATTGTTAAATGTTTGTATTGTTGATGTAGTTTTTGAAACCAACTTGGAACATAGTTAGAAGGCGCAGACAAAGTAAAATGAGGATGATAAAGAATCCCTGAAGAAATAATTATGGCATGCATTTATATATTAGAAGTTTGAGATTAAAGTGAGGCAATTGAAGCAATATTAAATTAATCAGAGGATTAAATTGGGCTAAGAAACACCAGTTTTTCGATAGCACAGCGTGGAGCTGTAGGAACACAGCAGGCCAGGCAGCATCAGAGGAACAGGAAAGTTGACGTTTCGGGTCGGGACCCTTCTTCAGCATTGCTCTCGGCAATGCGCTGGCATCTTTTGGTCCTCCGATCAAACCTACCCCAGCTCAGAGCCTCCCTCTCCTAGACCTGTAAAGGACTTCTGTTTTTCATTCTTCACAGGATCCACAGCCTCAGCCTACCTCAGCGGATCTACCTCTGACCAGTTTTCAGATGCTAAGCTGCCTCTGTTATGACCAAATCCCAAATTCCTCAATTTGTTACGGCTCCAGAAGGGATACCCCAAACTGCTGTGCTTCTGGGTGAAAAGCGATGAACTGACTCCATTTCCTTATTCACCCATCCCCTTCGTTGGTTACAAGGTTAATTTAGAAAAAAGGCTTTTTCCTTGTAGATACCTTTCTCCTAGATAAAAATAAATAAGTGTTTTATGGGGAGCCATTTCAGTCAGGCTTTCCTAAACTTACTGGAAAAGTGATTTTATTAATTCCTAAACATGAGAAATAATATTGTTGCAGCACACATACATACAGATCAGAAATAAGAGGTGAATCCAAAAAAGTTTTTAAAAAAGTTTACATGATGGTCTCTGAGTTTTCCACAAATAGCGGATAGTTGCACATTATGGCTGTTGCAGTGCAGGTTCCTGGTCGTGTTGACAATGGTAATTGAACAGTCAGTTTCAGAGTCCTTAGCTTTGTAGATTGGCTAAAATTTTGTTGTGCTGATTCCTTTCAATCGTGATTTAATACCAATGTTCAGAGTGAGAAAGTGTCCTTCTGCTGCGCTTCTCTTTTGTCTGGCTAGTTGCTAGCTGATTTTTGCCAATTACAGTGAGAACTGGTCCTTACATGCAACGCAGGGGATAATTCTTTCTGCAGTGACCTTTGATTCCATTTTTATTGTCACGTGTACTGAAATACAGTGAAAAGCTTTGTTTACGAGCAGTACAGGCAGATCACAGCAAGCAAAGGATGTACAGATCAAAAAGACTTAGAGGCATACAGGTTACATTGCAGGTTACATTATTTGAGGCTAGAGTGCATTCAACAGTCTGATAACAGCTGGAAAGAAGCTGTTCCTGAACCTGCCTGTGTATGTGTGTTCGAGCTTCGGCATCTTCCACCTGACGGAAAAGGTTGTAGGAGGCCATTACCAGGGTGCGATGGGTCTTTTATGATGCTGGTCATCTTTCCACAGCAGTGAGCTGTATAAGTAGAGTTCTTGGATGGAAGGATGTCTTCCATGATGGTCTGGGCTGAGCACACCAACTTCTGCAGTTTTTTACAGTCCTGGGCAAAGCATTTGCCATACCAGGCTGTTATACGCCCGGACAGCATGCTTTCAGTGGTGCATCTGTAGAAGTTGATGAGGGACCTTACAGACATGCCAAATTTCCTGAGCCATCTGAAGAAGGAGAGGCATTGTTGTGCCTTCCTAATTGTTGCATTTATGTGGGAAGTCCAAGACAAATTGTTGGTTATCATCATTCTGAGGAACTTGATGTTTCTCACTCTCTCAACCTTAGTTCTGTTGATGTAGATGGGGGCATGTTTTCTCCTCCTTTCTTTCTGAAGTCAATGATCATTTCTTGAGTTTTGCCGACATTGGGAGACAGATTGTTTTCATTGCACCATATCACCAAGCCCTCTATCTCCCTCCTGTATTTTAACTCATCGTTGTTAGATATCCGTCCCACTATGGTGGTGTCGTCAGCAAACTTGTAGATAGTGTTCGTTCAGAATTTGGTAACACAGTTGTAGGTGTACAGGGAGTGCATTATGGGGCCGAGGACGCATCCTTGGGGGGGCTCCAGTGTTGAGTGTTATTGTGGAGGAAGTGCAGTTACCTATCCTCACTGTTTGTGGCCTTTGGGTCAGAAAGCTCAGGATCTAGTTGCAGGGGGTGGAGCTGAGACCAAGGTCACACAGTTTTGACCTTTGCAGCATGTTAATGATTGATCCCAAACTAGTACACATGAAAATGTTCAGTCCTACCAGCACATACCAGGAGACTTGAAACTGACTGTTTAAACCCTGATCTTATGTAAACCTTTGTCCTTCAAAGCGAAATACTGAGGGTGTGCTTGTGGTTTGGGATATAAGTTGCAGAGGATGGCTGGCTTTTGAGCAAACAGTGGTCACCCTCTGATTTATATGTATATTTGCAAGAAATTCACAATTTGTATTCACTGTCCAGACTGTTTGAAGTTTCATTGACACTTTTAGGTGTTACATCCCATCAATCCTGCACAGATATTTTGCCAGCTAGCCACTAAATTTACATCTTCAATTATTTTGTTTCTGTAGTAGTTCTCTTTTAAGAAGCCAACTTTGGAATTTAGTGCTAAAATGCCTAGAGTATCTCAGGCTCCAAACCCATCCTGCAATGCCACAGTGATGCCACCCGAAGGCTGCAGGAACAGCAAATCATATTCAGCCTGGGAACCCTGCAGCCCAATGATGTCAATGTGGATTTCACAAGCTTCAAAATCTCCCCTCCCCCAACCACATCCCAAAACCAGCCCAGCTCATCTCTGCCTCCCTAACCTGTCCTTCCTCTCACCTATCCCCTCCTCTCACCTCAAGCCCCACCCCCATCTCCTATCAACTAACCTCATCCCGCCCCCTTGACCTGTCCGTCCTCCCTGGACTGACCTATCTCCTCCCTACACCCCACCTACACTCACCTTTACTGGCTCCATCCCCGCCTCTTCGACTTGTCTGCTTCCTCTCCACCTATCCTCTCCTCTGTCCATCTTCTATCCGCCTCCCCCTCTCTCCCTATTTATTTCAGAACCCTCTTCCCCTCCCCCATTTCTGATGAAGGGTTTAGGCCCAAAACATCAAGCTCTCCTGCTCCTATGATGCTGCTTGACCTGCTGTGTTCATCCAGCCCCACACCTTGTTATATCATAACATTTCCTATGGCCTACAATGTTCCTATGTTGTGCTGAACTTTTACCCTAAACCTAAGGTCTATCTAACCTCCACCCCTACCTTATACTATCATCCATATGCCTATCTAATAGCCGCTTAAATGCCCCTAATCAGGCTGACTCTACTACCCTCTTCGGCAATGCATTCCACGGCCCTACCACTCTCTGAGTAAAGAACCTACCTCTGACGTCTCCCCTATGTCTACCTCCACTCACTTTAAAAATATGCCCCCTCATAATAGCTACCTCCACCCTAGGAAAATGTCTCTGGCTGTCTACTCTATCTATACCTCTGATCATTTTGTACACCTCTATCAAGTCACCTCTAATCCTTCGTTGTTCTAAGGAGAAAAGCCCTAGATCTCTCAACCTTTCCTCGTAAGACCTCCCATCCATTCCAGGCAATATCCTGGTAAATCTCCTCTGCACCTTTTCCAACGCTTCCACATCTTTCCTGTAATGAGGCGACCAAAACTGGACACAATACTCTAGATGTGGCCGAACCAGGGTTTTGTATAGCTGGAGCATAACTTCACGGCTCTTGAACTCAATCCCTCTATTATTGAAAGATAACATACCATACACCTTCTTAACAACTCTATCCACCTGGGTGGCAGCTTTCAGGAAACTGTGGACATGAACCCCAAGATCCCTCTGCTCCTCCAAACTGCCAAGAATCTTTCCGTTGACCCTGTATTCTGCTTTCAAGTTTGTCCTTCCAAAATGAATCACCTCACACTTTTCAGGGTTAAACTCCATCTGCCACTTCTCAGCCCAGGTCTGCATCCTATCAATGTCCCATTGTAGCCTCGAACAGCCCACCGCGCTATCCACAACTCGACCCACCTTCATATTGTATGCAAACTTACTAATCCGCCCTTCCACGCCTACATCCAAATCATTTACAAAAATCACAAGTAGGAGAAGACAGGTTGGCAGACATCTGCTTATTTTCCATTGAGAGCACTTCTTAATCCATAACCTCCATCACCTAGAAGAACAAGACAACAGACTCATAAGAACACTTCCATCTTGGACTTCCTAAGTCGCACATCAGGTTGACAGTGAAATGTGTCACCATTTCTGTATCGGCATGGGCTAAAAATCTTGGAACACCCTCCTTAACAATACTTGCGAGTGTATCTATACGAGATGAACTGTCAGTTCTCAGCAGGAGCTTATCAAAGGCAATTAGAGATGTCGAAATTCTATGTAATAACAATAGTTTGGATAAGTACTCACAGCCATCCTGCAGTGTTGGGACACCTGGGATAGGTATTTGTTTTCTGAATGTCACCTGGCGTAGCTGCTACTCCAACCTCACACTGGGACACGCACAGCATTACCTGCAGTTGCCATAGTTATTGTGGGCATTAACTTCAGTGCTATTGTACCCCTCAAGCAGACAAGGTTGTTCTTATCACATTGTTCACAGGAGTATTACCGCCCCTTCCCCAAAAGAACTGAGAGGTCGGAATCACTTGCCTGGTTGGCTTCCTTGGGATGCAAGGTATCTTAGAGTGAATCCCATCACCAAATAGGTGCTTCCTGTGTCATTACTCTAATACACATGCATTGTGTGCTTTATCCCCTCCTGGCCATTTTTAGGTACCGTGGAATTTTCTAGAAATGTCCAAATCCATGCTGGAGAATGTCTTGTGCATTAAACCTCCTTAATAAAAAAAAAGTTGCAATTAAATCCTCTTTAAAAAAGGAAATATCCCTATTTATTCCCTCTCAGGATAATAATTGAATGGCCCATTTGAATTATTGATGGAAGTCACAATAAGGTCGTGTCGTTCGTGTCATCAGTGTAAGCTTCACATAATGAGAGCTAACCTTACAGTATTCGACTTAACAATAAAACGTCAATAAGAACATTGTGATGAACATGGCAATCTCTGTTATTAATTCTGTGGGGCACACCTTCTGAATTTCTGATTTGGAAATAGCCATAATGCCCAACTGAATTGATCCTCAGTCACTTCAGTTAATGATTTGTGTGACCTTACTCAGATTTTGTTTTCTGCAAGGGCACTGTTAATTCAAGTTTTAAGCATCCCGGCTGCACATTTCACCTTTTTTAACGTTAATGACAACATCTGTTATGTGAAGCTTGTCTGACTGGCTGGCTCGTAAATGAATTATTGATTGGGAGTTTTCCACTAATGCCCGAATCAAATTGTCATTTAGTCACAAAGATCAATAATAACGTGTAGCTTCACCATTTTAAAAATGATTATTTTGTCATGCTTAAAACTTGCCTCAGTAAGAGTCATCAGTAATTCTGAGGCAATGTTTAAGTTGTGTTTCTTCAACCGAGTCTGAACAGTATTTGGAAACCACCAAGGCAGTCCAAAAGGCATTAAGAATCATTCTGTAATTCAACGATTTGGAAAAGCCGAATGGAAAAATTGGATTAATGAGCAAAGTGCCAACTGCGACTCGGTGGCAACACTCTTGCCTGAGTTGCAAACAACTTCAAATCCCACATCAGAGACTTAATCAAATACTGCTAGTTGACACTGTAGTGCTCTGTTCTGAAAGAAGAGAAATAACTTCTCCCTGGTGCACCCATTAGTGTTTACCCCTCAATCAACATCGTTAAGAAAAAATAGATCTAATTGTAGTCTCCGGGACTTGTTTGCAAATTGCTTTCTCCTGCTTTTTATCAGTGACGGGAGGGTTCTTGTGGATTTGCGGTAATGTTCCTACCTCTGAGCCAGGAGGCCAGCTTTCAAGTCCCAACTGCTCTAGAAGTGTGTAGTGTCTCTAAACAGGCTGGTTAGAAATTATCTGTCAGTGATGGCGCTTCTAAAGCTGTCCATTGGTTGTAACGCATTTTGAGTTGTTGTGAGGTTTTACATAAAAACACAAATGCTTTTCAGAAGTTAATGAAACAGATTGCTGCTTGCAGCATCACAATAATGTTATGGGCAGGATTTTACAATCCTGTAGGAATGATGAATGGAGACACATGGAAATGAAAAAATGGTCCAGCATGTTGGTTCCCTGGGTCCATTGCATCTTTGGCTCCAGTGAGAGCCTGTGGAGGAAAATTAAAGGAGACTAACTGGGATTTTCCAGGTTCCGGCAGGTGGCAGACCAGACCTGTTTGCCTTCTCGTCCAGCCAGTTTATTTAGGTTCAGGAACAGCCATAAGCAGATGTCTAGAACGCTTCAGATATGGATGCACCCTCATATTGATGCCCTGGCTGCAAAATCCATTTTTGCTTTAAGATTTTTAAATGTTGGAAAGAGGGGCCTCCATCTTGAGACATCCTTTCCCTTGCAGCCACTTTCTCCTTTCACTGTAGAAGGAGCCTCTTTGTGCTTCCAATTTTGCCGGCTATCCACTGTCCTACATTTGACAGTAAACTGGCCTCCTGAGCAGTTATGAGGGCACCGCCATGAAAATTCCATTGAGTGATTGTTTTTCTGAAGGTGGATATAGACTCAGAAATTGTTTTTCTGAAGGTGGATATAGACTCAGAAACTTTGTCCATCTCAATTTCCCAACACCGGAAAGAAAATGCTGTCAGTGTCTCTTATTTCTAATTGCACAATATTTTGAAGTCTGTGGTAATAATATTGTACTATAGCAGAGTTTCTTATAAAACTTTCTGTGTGGTGAGCTGCAACATGCGAGTCTTCTGGAGATTCAGCACTCTCAATCAGAAATTAAATTTTTAAAAATGTATTTGTTTAACAGCATGTAGTTACTCAATAAATATTCTGATTCTACAGGATGCCAAAGTCTCTCAACAAATACCTAGGTGCCAATAGAAAGGTTCCACAACTTTAAGTAAGCATCTCTTAAATGGATCCAACAAAGATCTTTGTTTCTTTTCAGCCCTTTTATCCTTGGAACATGTACTAATCCCTAATGCTAATCAATTCCTCTGAACATGCATTTCCAGTTCACTACTGGGATTCTCAGCTCTTTAAGCTGAAACTTGACCACATTCCAGCTTCCTCTGTGAGATGCAAATGCTTCTGTTCAGCAAGTAACACAAGTCAGCTGTTATCCAAGCTACCCAGGGCTGGCTGGGAGACAGTCCCATTATTCTCTGTATCATGAATATGCTCTTGCGTACTCTTGTTCAAGGTACTGCTTGTTATGTATTAGATTGTCAGAGAACAGTGTCAAAATTAGATCTTTAGCTTCTGATGTTTCATACGACATGTACAGATTCTTTGGGATTGGCTTCTAGTTTCTCCATGTTGTAACATGGAGGGTGTAAATCTCATTTTTGTCAACATTAACCAATCAACGATTATAAAAGATTAACAATATGATTTGAATTTAATTTGTCATAGGTCCTTTAAAGCTTATTATCAAATGCAATAAGTATCATATTGTTTCATTTATGTGTCGTCTACAATACTGAAAAATGAGGTCGACATCTGAATCTATAATTGCTTAGCCAAAAAGCAGTAACTAGATGGGGAAAAGGTAATTGAATTGTCTATTGTCAGGGAAGATGTTTCGGAAGGATTGCTAAGCACAGTTCAAGAGAAAAAGAAACTAAGTATGGACATGGGAAATTAAGATCAGAGAGTATTGTCGTGGCCTCATTGGAAGGAGGAACTGAGGATAAAAAAGAAGACAATGAAAAATTGGATAGGTAGATAACATTGAGACCTGAACCATTGAGGGAGACGGGAAAAAAACCAAACATGCAAGAGTACAACAGATCCACACTATGGCTATGATGAAGAGGAAGAAATGGATCATTCTGAAGCAGCAAAACTAAATGCTGACTATGGAGCCTGATAAAATTTACCTTTGGAGAAAAATAACTCAGATTATAAAACTTAACAGTTTCTCTTAAATTCTTTATCAACATCACTCAAGGCTTTTTTAAAAATTGGCGCTATATTAGAAGATGCATAGCACCAAGTTTGAGATGACTTTAAAATGTCCAATTTGGTCCTCCTAAAATTTCAGTGAAGCAAAAAGTGAAAATAAATTTTAAACATTTGTCTAGACAATGTAGGCTTTGCACAGATTCATATATTGTCTCAAAATAATATACCGCTTAGTTTTGATCTACTTGAGCCAAAAATCACCAAAGTCCAAATGAGTTCATGTTCCTAAGAATGTTAAATTTGTAAGAAAACAGACTAATGGACATTTCCTGTGTTTCATCTGTCAGTAAAAGTTTAATTATGGGAAATTCTAGCCCTTAGACAGCTTTGTGTGATTTTGAAGAATGTGGAGTTGATTTTCTTTTCAGAAATCCCTGTGTGCTAACAAGATATCAGTATTCATTAAGTACAGCATAATGTATTTCAGCTTCAGAAAAGAAAATCCCATTACTTATTCCCCAATGCTAAAGCACAAGTGCATTTCACTGCTCCTTTAGGGTCTAGCTGAAATGTGACTTGTTATGTTTCAAGGGTTTGACAACTTTGCTTTGTGCACAGATTTATATTTTCTGATTGGAGGCTCAAAATGCTCAATGATGAAAATTAATTCAGAACTGTATCACCAAGAAAAGGAATACATCTTAATTTATAATCTGCTTTGTATTGTAGATGGATAGCAATTTTCTCTGTTAATACAATCTGTTTTCCTATCTTTTGCAGTTTTAAAGGATTATAATGAAGAAGCACATTTATTTAAAGAAAAAAACATACATTTTGAAATTACATTTTGAAGTTGAATATTAAAACTAACTTAATCTTTCAGACTTAATTCATCTTGTAGTTAATATCAGCATAATAAAAAAAACTGATGGAAAAATATTAATAGATAGAAATTATCTGGCACTTAAGAGCTTATTTGAAACATTTACATTATCAACATTGCATACCTGCTGACCTCTGAACATACAACACATAAAAAGAGATGTGTGTAGAAGCATCAATGGGCAACCTTAGATGGATCACACAGGCACAGCAAGCAAAAGCAATTAAGCAGAAAATGGGAATGATTGTTATCCATGATGTTGATGCTCATTCAAATGCTTCATATATCATAAACTCATTTCAGATCAGTTCACACAGTTGTTATAGAAAGTGAGTGTATTTCCTGTCATTATAGGCTGGATTGAAACACATGTTTCAAAACTAACTCAGAGATAGTAGGAACTGCCGATGCTGGAGAATCTGAGATAATAAGGTGTAGAGCTGGATGAACACAGCAGGCCAAGCAGCGTCAGAGGAGCAGGAAAGGTGACGTTTCGGGCCTGGACCCTTCAGAAAATTTATCCAGCTCCACACCTTGTTGTTTCAAAACTATCTGTTAATGCTCTGATCCCATTCCTGAGCACTGTTTCCTTTCCTGCGTCTGCATATATGTCCTGAAAAAAAAGACACATGTAAAAAGATCTATTGAATATTCAATGTAGAGAAAAAAAAAACGTTGTGCAAAACCCTTCTGAAACTATACGGAGTGTATCCTGTGGTGATTGTAAGGAGATCAGCTAGGTGGATCTCAGAGAATATGATTCCCTGATTGGAGCTGTTAACCTGGTCCAATCAGTAAGCCATGGCTAACAGATATAAACAGGAGTGTCAGAGGCTCTGTTCACTCTGAGGACTGGCTCTGAGGGAATTGGACCAGTGTCAAGCACTATGCACATGTCAATCAAGGATGACTTGGTGACAGAATACAGGCCTCTGTGCAGTAGTTTTGTATAAATGTTCAGGAAGAATGGATTGCTTAAATCATGTATTCAGTGAAATAGTATGGTAATGATATTTTCAACCTTTCTTGGTTTTGATGGCCACAGCTCTTAGTTTACCATCAATTATATATCTAATTCTCCAGTAATATAGAAGTAGCTTCACTCACTGATATAAAGCTGCAAAAATTGTTTGGTTATCTTACCATTAATTGAAATAGTAACCAAGTTCCCAATTGATTGTTACCAATAATTATCTGGACCTATGCTTGCCACATTGCTGACATGTTATTTGAATAGGAATTATTCTATGCTGGTAGCAAAATTGCAATTTTTGAGCCACCTGTATTGACTCAAATAGGGATGAAGTTATTGCTGATCAATTGCTTTTACAGACCAGCTCTGATGGCTGTCTTTGCTTGGTTTTACAGACCCTCCATACATCCCTGATACAAGGAATGTCGGGGCAGCAGTTGGACAGAAGGGCATCCTCCAGTGTGAAGCTGCTGCTGTCCCATCACCAGAGTTTGAATGGTACAAAGAAGACCGAAGGTAGTGTTTGACAATAAAGAGAGTTCCTTTTTACATTTCTTGTGAAAAATAGCACATGGGACAATATCTATTTTTGTCATGCCTACATGTAACATGTGAATATGTTTCAAAACCATATATGTGTTAGGATTGAGTGAGGAGGTGTGGTATGATTCCACATTTTCCCCATTCCCTTCCTGGAGCAGAGCTTTGGGAGGTTGTGTTTGTCAATTTAGTGTGTACTTGTCTGTTTACCCGTAGAAACACCCATTCAAACGTATAGGCTTGAGTTAAATTAATAAAGGGTTAGTTTTATTCTGTAACTACACAGGTAAAAATGATAAATATTTTACAAAGCGTCCTGACTGCCATAATTTGCAGGCAAAAATACAAGCTACAAATTGAAGTTATATAAGAAAGGTGAGATGATTCAATGATTGTAGCCAGCTGGATGAGGCTGTCCAAAGATTTTGGTCTTCAGTTAGTCGTTTAAAATTGTTGCCAATGTCTTTAGTTTCTGGTAATGCTGATGTTGAAACGAAAGTCTACCATTAAAAGTCGTCTGTCTCCTAGCAGGAATATTGATACAGTCAGATTTAGCAGACAGTGTGCCATCTTAGATGGTGAAATAGAGATGCTCTTGATCTATTCTGTCAGTCCGAGTCCAAGTACAGACACAGAGCTTTGTTGGTTACGTGGCCTGAGAAACTGATGCGAGATGCGTTGGAGGTGAGTTGACTGACCTCCAATGATCAAAATTGTCTTTCCTTGTGCTAGGTATGACTCTAACCAGTAGAGAGCTTTCCCCCGATGCTCATTCACTCCGCTTCTGCTAGGGCTACTTGATGCCACAGTCAGTCGCATGTAACCATGATGTCAAATGAATTCACTCTAATCACACCCTCAAATTCTGATGTTAGATCATAGGATCCCTACAGTGTGGAAACAGGCCCTTTGGCCCAGCAAGTCCACACTGACCCTCAGAGCATCCCACCCAGACACATCCCCCTATAACCCACCTAATCTACATGGCCCTGAACACCATGGGCAACTTTAACATGACCAATCCATCTAGCCTGCACATCTTTGGAGTGTGGGAGAAAACCAATGCAGACACAGGGAGAATGTACAAACTCCACACAGACAGTTGCCCAAAGGTGGAATCGAACCCAGGTCCCTGGCACTGGGAGGCAGTAGTGCTAACCGCTGAGCCACTGTGCCACTCCAGTATATGGATCTTGGAATTAATAACCTAGCAATAATACCACCAGGCCATTGCCAACCCCAAATTAGGCCATCTTTGAGCGAAGGCTGGAATGAGGTCAGGGACTGAGTGGCCTTGACAGAATCCAAATTGGGTGCCATAGAACAGCGTATTGCTGAACAGGTGCTGCTTTACAGCAATATTGGTGACAGTTTCCAAAACTTTACTGATGCTCAAGTGTAGACTGTTGGGGCAGTAATTGGCTGGTTGGTTTTGCTCTGTCTTTTTGTGAATTTTGTTGATACTTGTAGGCTTTGAAAAGTTTCCTGTTTATTTTTATCTCTTGGATGAATTAAGGTTGGCTGCAGAACTAGCTGCAAGCAACCCTTGAGTAACACAGCCCAGTGGTACTTCAGTACGTGCGAGACTAGACTGCAAGTGTTGACATGATATCAGATATCCGAGTGTGTTACCAATGAGCTCAATTTAATTCTCAGTTGATTCAGATTTAATTGAGGAAGGATAGATAATACTGAAAATGTACGCATTGATTTTAATTTTGCCTCCAACCAAGTTCAGAAGCATTGAAGGCAGTTGTGAACAGTTTAGCTGGCACAGGGAAGAAATTAGACAATGACCAGACGGTTTACTGCTGCACTGGGTAATGTGTTAAGCTATTAGGCCAAGGCTAAGCTATTAATGAGAAGTTGGCATCGAAAATGTTGATTTTCTGTAATTTATTGCAAGTGTTTTAGTTTTCCAACAATCCTTCCAAAGGCAACTAAGCTGGTTGGTATGAGGTGTTTTTGTTTTGCTCCCCAGCACTCTGCAGTTGTGAGGCTAAAAGTTAAGATGTGACCCTGCTGCTGTATCAAACTGTTGAGACAAATAAGTCAATTCAATCCCCATCATCTCCACTACTATACAACTGGAGAGCAGATGGACACACGTATCTCCATAACTTGACCCCACCTGGGTTAGTTAGCTTACTAACTGCACTGGGGACAAGAGATTCTCTTTCTCTGATAAGGTAGCAGATTTTGTGACAGCAGCTAGAAAAATAGACCTGTGTCCACTAGATTTGAGTTTCTCAATTGCCGTTGAGCTATTGTGGAAATTATGGGCTGCTTAGACCAACAGAGCTCAAATATATATGACAGAATGCCACCAGCAGTCATGGAAAGTTTGAATTCTTTTAATACAAGGAGGTTTGCCATAGAAAGCAAATTCTATCTTGTACCATGTTGATGGAAACATGAAAAGTACCATGCAAATTTGCAGAGGTTATTCAACAAACAGGGAGGAAAACACAAACCTAAAATACAACAACTGGCCCAAGTTACTAGGTTCATGAACAAGTTCTTAATCGCCATTCAAATTCTCTTGAATTCAGAAATTATTTAAGGTTTTATGACAAACACAATTGTGGAAAAGTGGCTTTCAACATACAACACAGACTTTGCACATCAATATTACCAGTGATCTTTTATCTCAGCTTGAAAAAGCATGGCATGTAGTGATGCACTTCAATCTGCCAACATTTTTCACTGAATGCCAAATTGTAAAATTATAGTGCTGTAACTCCAAGGTCATTGAACAATAGCGAACCAGAGACTACAGGAGTTTAAGTAATCTCCGTGTACAAAAGATTGAACTTGAATCATATTCTGTCAATACAGACACATTTCCATTGTTTTCTTTGAGTTGATATATTCCCAAGAATGCCAGAGATCCTGGTGGCTCATCCACAGATTCCTGAAGACAGCAGGACAGGTTAAGAGACTGGCTAAGAAGGGACACTCGACTTTATCAGTCAAAGCATAGATTATAAGATCAGAGAAGTTATGTTGGAGCTGTACATGATTTTGTTTAGGCCACAGCTGGAGTACTGTGTGCAGCTCTGGCCATCACACTTTAGGAAGGATGTGATTGCTTTGGGCGAGATTCTCAAGGATGGTGCCTGGGATGGATCACCTTATGAAGAGATGCTGGATAAACCTGGGTTATTTCCCTTGGAGCTGAAAAGGCTGACAATGGACTTGATTGAGATGCATAAGATTATGAGGAGCTTGGACAGAGTGAATAAAAAAACAGCTGATCTGCTCAGCTAAAAGGTCAAAAACAAAGGGGCATAATTTTAAGGTGAAATGCAGGAGGTTTAAAGGAGATTTAGGAAAACGTTTTCTTTTGACTCAAAGCGCAAAGCGTGGTGGAAATCCAGAATCCACTGCCTTGGGACGGTGTTTGAGCAGGGAAACCTCACAACCTTTAAAAAGTACTTGGATGAACACTTGAAGTATCATAACACTCAAGGTTTTGGGCGAAGTGCTGGAAAGTGGGACTAGTGAAGATGTAGCATAGATTTTTTGATGGCACAGACTCACTGGGCCAAAAACCCCTTCTTGCACTGTATGATTCTATGGTTCATAATCACCATATTGCCCACTATAGAAAAGTTGAAAATCACTCTAGCCAGTTTTACTCAACCTTATCCCATTTGTCAACAACATCAACAATGTTAGGAAAATAATATAACAAATTACATGATTTGATAGATTATTTTCCTATTTCATGTAACATTGTTTACTTACATGCTACTGCAATCCTTTGAGAACAATAGGGAAATGTTGCTGACTAGACTGAAATAGATGAAATATGCAAATATGCATATGAAAAGAAAAACAGGCGTTTCCTCTAATGCAAATTCTTTTATCAGTATGAAATTCCCAGAATGCATGTAGGACTCTTTGTTACCTGTAAACCTATTGCACACAAGTAGAATTGTTCATTGGTTGGCTTACTACTGAATTGAATTAGCTTTATTGTTGCATGTACTCACATGAGTACAGTGAAAAGCTTACAAGTTGCCACGTATGGTGCCATCTTAGGTACAGAGGCAATTGGGTACAGATGCTTCAGTACAAGTTCGTAGGGGGAAAGTTACAAAAATAAAGAAATGAAAAATCCAGCATTACGTTCCTAGGAATAAATTAGACAATAGGGAAATAAAAACTTCAGAACAAAAGTCCTTCCAACACGGTCCACACTGGCACCTTGCCCTCAGTCCATGCCAGGCCTTGACTCCAGACCATGCTGGGCTTCATCTTGAGGCTCTTGAGACCAAGAGACCACTCTGGAATCATCTTGAAGCTGGAGGCCCACACTGAGGTCACACTGACCTGAAAGACGGCTATGGGCCGCCGAAAGACCATATCACTGGGCCAAGAGATTGCCACACGGGGCCGCCAGGGGACCACCATGACATGTCGAGAGGACACCTCCTGGGTCTGCATTGAGGCTGGGAGTCGGAGAGTCTGAGTCCTCGCTGAGGCCGGGAATTCGAGTGTGCGCTGAGATAGGGAATTTAGAACATCACAGAGAAGAAAGAAGAGAGGAAAACAAACACAAAACAAAAAAGAAGAGAAACAAAAAGAAAAACAAATGGACAGAGCGAACAAGCTCCAGCTGAAGTATCTTACTCTGCCGCCATCTTGGAGTCACGGACTGAGATATGGTGAAAAGTGTCGTTTTGCATGCTATACAGGCAGATTGTACCATACAAAATGAATCAGGGTACCAGAACAGAGTGCAGAATACGGTGTTACAGCCACAGAGAACGTGCAGAGAGAGATCAGCATTTACATTTGAGAGGTCGATTCGGAAGTCTGACAACAGCAGAGGAGAAGCTGTTCTTGAATTTATTCGAATGTGTATTCAAACTTTTAATTCTTCTGTCTAATTGAAGATGGGTGGGAGGGGTGGTTGATTATGTTGGTTGCTTTACTGAGGCAGGAGGAAGTGTACATGGAATTGATGGGTGGAAGACTGGTTTGTGTGATGGGACTGGGCTGTGCTCATGACTCTCTGTAATTTTTTGCAGTCTTAGGAAGAGTGGTTGCTACGCTATGATGTGAAGCGTCCAGATAGGATGCTTTCTATGATGCAGTTATAAAAATTCGTAAGAGTCCTTGTGAACATGCTGAATTTCCTTAGCCTCCTGAGGAAGTAGAGATGTTCTTGTTCTTCCTTGACTGTCACATTGACATGGGTGGACCAGGACAGAACGTTGGTGATCATCACTCCCAGGAACTTCACGCTGTTAACAATCTCCACCTCAGCACCATTAATACAGACAGGAGCATGCTCTCTACTCCAATTCCTGAAGTCAATGACCAGCTGATGTTGATGGAGAGAATGTTGTCTTTAAACCACTTTACACTAAGCACTCAATCTCTCTCCTGTATTCTGTCTCGTAATTTTTTGAGATCCGACCTACAATGGTGGTGTTGTCAGTAAACTTGTAAATGGAATTGGTGTGGAATTCGGCCACACAGTTATTAGTGTATAAGGAGCATAGTAGGAGGCTGAGTATGCAGCCTTGCGGAGCACCAGTGCTGAGGAGTATGGCAGAAGAGGTGTTATCATCTATTCTTATTCGTTGTGATCTATTGGTCAGGAAGTTGAAGATCCAGTTACAGAGTGGGCAGCCAAGACCTAGATCATGAAGTGTAGAGATGAGCTTGTTTGGGATTATGGTGTTGAAATGTTTGCATACTTATTGAAATAGAATGTATAATGGTAGATGAACACTAAATTATTCAGAATTCTTTTTTTTTCAAATTTCTTTATTCTGTCATGGGGAACAGGACAGGGTTGTTGCCTGTCCCTAATTGCACTTGAACTGAGCAATTTGCTAGGACCATTTCAAAGCACAGTTAAGAGGTAAGCTGTGAGTATGGTGTGCATGTAGGCCAGACCAGGAATGGAAGACAGATTTTCTTCCCTGAACAAGTGATAAGAAGAACCAGGCATTCTTGGAAAGATGTCTTTGTTTAACAAGTAATAATGTAAAATGAGGAACCTAGAAACTTGATCAAACCAAACGCCGGTTAATCATGTGTGCAGAAAAAATCAGAGTTAACATTTCAGGTCCAATGACCCTTCCGGAAGCAGCTGCAGTTCTTTCATTTTTTAAACAGGTTACTTATGGTTGGCGGTTCAATTGGTGACTAAATGGAGTATTTTATCTTTTAAACAAAATTAGCAATGCTCTGTAATCTCTGATCATCATTCCCTTGTCATCCTGGCTTGCATTTTTTCCCTCTTGAATTTGTTATCATGTTGGCCTCTGCCAACTCAGTCAGGTGTAAACTCTTAAAAGAAGGAAGAGCCAGACCCTCCCAATGGTTCTGCTTTTAATATCTTGATGCCGCTTGAAAAATCCAAAAGCTAAGCATTCCGACATGCCTTGTTGGCTTGAAACAGTCAACAGCAAAAAAAAATCAAATCTGAGTGAAGACTACTCTTGGCAATTAACCAACACCCCCGCAACCCCCATGTTAGTCCTCTCAAAAGTATCTTGAATGCTTAAAAGAGATTTTCTTTGTGAAACTTAACAATCCAATGCAGCATAGGGGTAACAGTTTATACATTGCACTACTACACCTTTTGCAACCCGAGGCTATGCTATTCGACTTTAAAGAGCTGCTATTGCTATGAGCATTCAAACTAATGTATTTAATACATTATAAATACATTATAATATATGATATACATGAATTTATTGTAACATTGGATATAAGATTTGTTTTTAATGCATACAAATCCTGAACCGAGGCCCTGGTTGGCATATTTTCAATCGCATGTTCCAATTCAGGACCACTTGGTTGAACTGATCCCACTAAGTGTAATGCAGAGCTAAAGGAGAGGAATCATATCGGACAGTGATAATCTGTTACACATATTGTAAAAGTCAAACTAAATGGTTCTTTTTGTATTTTTCAGGCTTCGTAATGGGCTCAATGGTATTCAAATTAAGAAAACTGGGGACAGGTCCATGCTTACATTTTTTAATGTCTCTGAAGAGGATTATGGAAACTACACCTGTGTGGCAGTGAACAAACTTGGCACCTCAAATACAAGTGTCCTCCTCTTTGGTAGGTACCAGTCATAAAGTTGCTTGTCATGTAAGATGTTTGACTTTACACTGAAAATTTCAAGAGTGTAGGTTTGGAACATAAGAAAGGGACAATAACAATACTTCATCCCAAGTATAGGGTATTCGCTTTCTCCTCTTGAATCAGTTTAACAGGAACTGAGAAATCGTACTTTATTCTCCTATCTGCCAGTAACCTGACAGGGATTGCAATGTTAAGACACTATAGTTTTATCTTTTCCTCTAAATGCAGTTGCTGTCTTTTATGAGAGATATTCATGGAGTTTTTTTTCAGGCGCTGAATGATTTCTGTTAAAATTAAATCTTTAATATAAGACTTTTATTGGTTAAGCTCATAAATTAGATAAATAATTGCATTTTTACCAAAGTACTTCACAAAATGACTATGATTTTTATTTAGCTCCAACCTAACCATGCCTGCAGAGCTGAAGAGTTAGAAATTTATACATTGCATATTTAATAGAATTATATTGTGTGCTATTTTGCAGGATGATTTGCTTTTATGAATTCAATTAGAACAAAACGTTATTCTTCTCATTGCATGACAGAACTTTATGAAGTATATACAAGAGTTGTTAAGTGTGTCACTTACTGTTATATCCCAATGCAATTTACGAAATTAAACTTTACTAAATGAAACACATTCCTGAAATATAGGTTGCTAAGCACTTGTGTCCACTGCTGTGTTATCTTCACCAACAACGTTTTCTGCGGCGAAGTTAAATTCTAATATACGCTGTATGTTAGCTCCAGGACTCTGTTTTTGAGTCCCACTGTAAAATTTCTTAGTCCTGCTGTTTATTGTTTTCAGTATTCATTTAATGTTCTGAATTTTTAAATCAATACCACACAGTTTCCTTCCATCCAGCTAGGATCTGGAAAATTATAAAAATAGCATTTTCTGTTGGAATGCATTAATATTAATCACATACAGGTCAACATGACTGCAAGAAAGACTTAATATCTTCAGAATCTGATTCAATTGAACACTCATTGACGGAGCAGTTTAAGATAAATTTTAATAGTTTTATGCCTTTCCTCAAAAAAAAGGGTCGGTCCCTTGATCACATATCTTTATGGACAGTGAAATATAAATGCTGATTTTGTGCATGGAAGTTGCAATAATCTTTAAAATCTAAATATTTTGAGAACTACCTTGACCTACTGAATAATCTACATTTGATTTAAAAATCTGTATCTCAAATAAAAAAAATCTATTAAAGGCTGAACTGTTAATTCTCTGAGATATGAGTTCACATGATCGAAATTCAAAATAACACATCCTTTTGAATGCAGAACCAATTTCACACAGGCTGAGTCCATTTGAACAAGTCTTCAAGTCCTCTTTGCATTGCTAGAACTAAGAAACAATCAGCACCAGATTGTTGGAGTGACTTCACTGTGTACTATTTTGAAAACAAGAATCTGCTGCACAGCATGTCAGCTGGCAAGAAAGTAGCCAACACACGGCCCTTAAAAACATCCTTCTCAATTGTGAATCTTGGGATTTTGTTTGCCTTTTAGTGCAGAAATGGTAACCTTAAGTAATTCATAACTATTTCATTGGAGCAGATTAAGCGCTCTTTAGTTAATTTGTTCTAGTTGATGAAATTTAGCATTTTAATCAGTACAGTGATTTAATTCTGAAAAGTTAGGACTATCTGTAAATTTATGAATGTACAGGGACAGTACAAGATCGAAAAGGTTAGTGTTTGAGGATAGAAACCAAAAACACCAGATTCCATACGATTTTTAATGTTACTGCAATCACCAAATCCTACACATTTTGGTCTCAGGGTAAGTACTTTTTCAGCCTTACAGGTAACAATGTTTTTGAAACAAACATTTTCCATTTTCTGAAAACAGCCGTTTACTGGCTTAGAAAAATTTTGAGATTTTGCTGCCGACTGACTGAAACAACACAGCAGTTTGAGTTCCCTTCTTTTACATCCCAGTTACATGGCCTTGCACGGGGAAGGCAATGGCCTAGTGGTATCATCATTGGACTGTTAATCCAGAGACCCGGATAACGTTCTGGTGACTGGTGCTCAAATCCTTCCATGGCAGATAGTGGAATTTGAATTCAATAAAATATTTGGAATTAAGAATCTAATGATGACCATCAATCCATTGCCAATTTTTGGGAAAATCCCATCTGGTTCAAAAATGTCCTTTAGGGAAGGAAACTGCCATCCTTATCCAATCTGGCCTACATGTGACTCCAGACCCACAGGAATGTGGTTGACTCTGAACTGCCCTCTAGGCAATTAGGGATGGGCAATAAATGCTGTCTAGCCAGCGATGCCCTCATCCCATCAATGAATAAAGGAATCTGATGCTTGTATGTTTATTCATCTATCAACATGTTCCATCTTCTAGAAACAAACATCTCAGATTATGCAGCAGCATAAGCTTGAAGTTATGGTGAATATTATTTTTTGAAACAGTTTTTAATTATTTCTTCTCCTCGGGTTTGTTGATGCTACCTGTTCAAGTTTAACAATCATTAATTTCCACAAAATTGCATTATTTCTAGATGTAACCTGAGCTGTCCCAAGCTGTGGATCAAGTCTTATTCCCAACACTTTAGCTTTAAAACTAACCGTGTTTTTACTGAAAATCAAGCGCACAGTCTCTCTTGTAATGACCCCACGCCGTACAGGTATTTTTAATCAACCTGGTCAGAGATGTTATGACGCATTTCTGGAGCAAGTAGGACTTGAATTCAGAACTTCTATACCAGGGTAAGGGACAGTAGCATTACACCACAAAAGCCCTACAGGATAAAGGGCGGTGGGGAAACTAGTGGTACGCGAACCCTGTGTCAACTTTAGTAATCCCTAAGAATATGAAGAAGATATGGGCTCCAATTGCTCAATTGCCCCTGCTTAATGTTTGCTGAAGCTCAGTGGAAACTGCAAGTGAACAGTTAAAATTAGTATTTACGTCATTTCTGTTGATCTTCCAACAAGGTTATTGCAGAGATCAAAGAGATCTTGCAAAGGGTATTATTCACCGGTTCCTTTTTAACTTTTCTCAGAACCTGTCCGGCTTTCCAGTACTGGAACACTAATTGTTGGTAAAATGAAAGATTTTGTCGGCAATTCTCAGGCTCCTTTATTTTTCCTTTTTTTTTGATGATCAGCTGTGTCAAATTTTAGTTATTCTTGCGAGTTCACAGACTTAGGTTTCTGTATTCTGAATGGTATTCACTTAATTTAACATATATTTAACTTAAAAATTAAGTCAGAACTTGGTGTGATGGAGAACCATTTGACTAAGTCAGATGGAACTGCTGATTAAGGTGAAATGTGTCAGCAGTTTAGTTTACCATCACATGTGCGACCTAGAGTTGATCGTGGTAAAGAATATATTAGATTAAAAAGTAAATGGTTGACTTACTATTGTGCTGAATAAAATAAGAACATTGTAACTGAAATGCTTCTCCTACCGTTTGCTCCTCAGCGAGTGAATGGAAAGTGCTGTTCAATAGTTAGTTTGCCACTTGGTCTCATTGACCTCAGGCTTACACATAAACAAAGTTCCAGTTTTATTTATCGTTGAGAATATATTTTATGAGCGATGGATATGGAGAAAACATGAGTTTGGAAATCATAGAGTCATAGAGTTGTACAGCACGGAAGCAGACCCTTCGGTCCAATTTGTTCATGACGACCAGATATCCTAAATTAATCCAGTCCCATTTACCAGCATTTAGCCCAAATCCCTCTGAATCCTTCCTATTATTGCACTCATGCAGATGTTGATTGTTGTAATTGTACCAGCCTCCACCACTTCCTCTGGCAGCTCATTCCATACACACACTGTCCTCTGCGTGAAAAACTGTTCCTTAGGTCCCTTTTATATCCTTCTCCTCTCAACTTAAACCTATGACCTCTAGTTTTGGATTCCCCTGCTCTGAGAAAAAGACCTTGCCTATTCACCCTGTCCATGCCCCTCATGATTTTATATTCTAAACTACACTGCAAAAATTAAAACCCAGGAGGAAAGCCCATTCAACATTTCCTTTCTGCCTCATAGTTCTTTCATGTGCACCTCAATATACGGCACTCAAGAAAAAAAAACCATTTACTACTGACTTGTGTACTTTGCACCTGTAAATAGTAAAAAGGAAAGATGGCTGATTAAAAACACATATGAAAATAAAAGATAAAACAACTCAAAAAGGAATATTGCCTTTCTTATTTGTTAACAATTTATGATAAAGGAAATGAACTTTCATTACTTATCTCCTGAAAATCTTTCGTAATCTTGGACACTATGAATGGATGCTCCATTAGTTCTTCTTGTTCAAAGTGTCTCAATATTTTACATTATTTTTAATAACTGTAACTGTTTATTCCCTCTCTAACTTCTATTTCCTGCTTTTTTTTCAAAGCTACATCTTGCCATCACCCCAAATATGTTGTTTAGACTGCTTACTATAATCACTGTTCTCTATACAAACATTTGCATGTGGAGCAGGAATAAACTATTTAGCCTTTCTCATCTGCCCCATAGAAACATAGGAGCAGGAGGAGACCATTTGCCCTTTAAGCCTGCTCCACCATTCATTTTGATCATGTCTGATCATTCAACTCAATAGCCTGTTCCCACGTTTCCCCCATATCCTTTGAACCCATTAACCCCAAGAACTACATCCAACTCCTTCTTGAAAAAGGGTCGCTCATTGAAATTGTGGCCTCAACTCTGCGTTCCTGCTTCCCTGTGATGACTTTTGATTCCTTAATCCCAAATTAGACAATAAACTCTCTCCTTCTGTCTTAACAGTATTCAATGAGAATACTGCCACTGCTTAACTATGCTGCCAATACACTTAAGATTTGCTTTAGCCCACTTCACTTATTTAATTTGCTGCAACTCTTCGACGTATCATGTCTGCAAGGAATCTTTTGTTTAAGTTTAATCCGGATGAAGCCATTCCATTGTTGAAGTTCCTGTATTTGCTTCAGAGTGAAAATGACATGCATTGATGTGTCTAATTTGCTGCTGTTTAAGTATGGTAACGTATGGCTCTGGGTGTCATCCAGAGCTGGTTACAGTTGAATTTCTGCAGTTTAATTCAATGCTTAAGACCTTAAAATTTCTTTTGCAAATTTTTCATTATTGCATATACTCCAGTGTAAACCAACTGGCCAAATCTTCCTTAAAATTCCCCTTGCACTATGTTATATTCCACATTGCCTCCAAGGGGAGTATTATGTGGTATTATCACAGGACTGTTTATCCAGAGACCGAGGGGATGATCTGGGGACCTGGGTTTGAATCCTGCCATGGTAGATGGTGGAATTTAAATTCAATAAGAATCTGAAATTAAGAGTCTTACGATGACCATGCAACCAGAGTCAATTGTCGGAAAAACCCATCTATCTCATGATTGTCCTTGAGGGAAGGAAATTGCCATCCTTACCTGGTCTCGACTGCATGAGACTCCAGACCCGCAGCAATGTAATTGATTCTGAACTGTCCTCTGGCATGGTTCATAAATGCTGGCCTATCTGGTGATGCCCTCATCTTGTGAATGATTTTTTTAAAATCCAAGCATCTCAGAGACAAACAAATCTCTACTTGGTGACAGAAGGTCCTTCCAGTGATTTCCCTGGATAACCACGTAGTTCACAATGTCATGTTATTACTCTTGAATTCCCTTTCTGGTGTTACCATCCTTGTTGCTTGATAGTTACCAGTATTTTCATACCCACAGAAAGTCTAATACATGATAAACTATTTCTGTGAATTCTCACAATTAAAGCCTTGTCAATTTGACATGTATACTTCCATGTGTACACGAGCCAGCATGGAATTTTCTTACTTCACAACAACAATGGTCTGTCCATTCAAATCATGCAATCTCTACGATTAATGTGTGAACTTCCACCATGTTTACAGCGTGTTAAGAAAAGATAATGCCTGGTGCCTGGATATTCAGTACAATTTTAGTAGTGTTACTTGAAATGCTGACGTTTTCCACACGTTTCAATCTAAAGGGTTCAGGGACAGCAGAAAATTATGACAATTCTGTCTTTGTCAGTCTCCTATAGCAATTTCCTTATCCTCAATCTCATTAAATATTCCAATACAGAGAAATAAGACCAAGTCTGCAATGATGACATTCTGCATGTGTGCTACAAAGCTTTATTCAATCATAAACATACTTATGGTTTGTGCTTCAGTAATAATTTGTGACTCTTGCTCCCACTGTCTGTGTCAAGAAATACTTTCACCTCCCATTTAGTTATTTCCGTCATTGTCTTCTATTTTCTGCATTTTTAAAAACCACTGAAAACAATGCAACGTTTCTCTTAGGAAAACCTTGCATAAACTTGAAGACTTCAAAAGCAGCCCCAGCTTCACTGAAAGTTGACTGAACTTTGCAAATCTATAAGCCCAGTAGTGCCTAATCTCTATGATGGAATCCCATTAGATTCCTGCTGCACCATTTTAATTATATTTAATATCCCTTTGATAATGTGGTTGCCCAAATCATTACTCCAACTACAATTTGAGCAGTTTGTACAAATTCACGAATGCCTCCTTGTTTTTGTGTTTTATGCCTTGAATTACAAAATCAAACATTCTGCTCGCCTTTTTTTCTGGTATCTACGTGTACAATGTCCACATTTATTGGTTTTGTCTAACTGAATGCCAAATGTATCTGATCCTCTAAAATAAAACAAAGATATGTGGATGCTAGAGATCTGAAACAAAACGGAAATGCTGGAGAAACTCAGCGGGTCTATCGGCGTTTGTGGAGAGAAAACCAGAATTAATGGTTCGAGTCCGGTGACATTTTGTCAGAAGGTTCTGCAGAGAGCTGTTATGCAGCAGATTGGATGCCATGCATCTCCATCAGATGCCTCATGCATAAACAATGTCTGACACTTCATTGTAACTACCAATATAGCACTAATAACGCCACGGTACTACTGCCTCTGTATACGTCTTGCAGGGATCACACTTAAAACAGAAAAGGAGCCATAACACTCAGCAGCTCATGCACCATCAGGTCACTGGCCTTCAATCACAGCTATGAAAACATACATAGCTGGAAGCTTTTCACTAACGCACGGTACAAGCACATAACCAAAAAGATGGCCTTACAGATGAGGCCCTTTTTGTGTTTAGCTCTGCTTGTCCATCCCAAGTTGGCTGACATCAACCAGTGAGACTTCTCACTGGAACAGGCTAGTTGGCCCCATCAGGCTTCACCCTGGACGTTGCAGAAATTTACTTACAGAAATCTATTGGTTTTGAAGGAGGCAAGAGATGGGAGAAGTTAATACTCACCAAGTGGAAGTATACCCCAGCACGACATACCTGAGAAATATAGTTGGATTTGTAAGCACACATTTCCCATTTCTGGCTAATGTGTTAGAATCATAGAATCCCTACAGTGTGGAGAGAGGCCATTTGGCCCACCAAGTCTGCACTGACCTCCAAAAGAGCATCCCACCCAGAATCTGCCATGACCCCTCATTTCCCATGGCTAACCCACCTATACCTGCACATCCCTAGACACTACATGACAATTTAACATGCCCAATCCATTCAATCTGCACACCTTTGGACTGTGGGAGGAAACCAGAGCACCCAGTGGAAACCCATGCAGACACAAGGAGAATATACAGACTCCACAGAGTCACCCGAGGCTGGAATCAAACCCGTGTCCCTGGGACTGTAAGGCAGCAGCCCCAACCACTGTGCCACTAATGCTGCTCATTTTGCATTCATGAATGCAATTCCGATAAGCTTGAGTGGTATTGATAATTCAGGAATGCTAATGTGTGGAAAGCAGTTTCCCAACAGTGAAAGTCAGGAAAGCCAAACGAAAGTTTTAACCTGCCATTGGGAATCTGTATTTTTAGTTCCCCTGCCTACCTTTGTAAAAGCTCCAGGACAGCCTGAAAAATTCTGGCCAATATTACTAAAATCTTGATGCCTTTTACACAATTGTGACAAGTGCCACTTATTTCCATTCTGCCTGATACTTGTGTTTAGAACATTCTGATTGTTTTGTGTTATTCCTCCTTATATTTACTTCTGATGGAGGAACACAGCAGGTCAGGCTGCATCAGTAGAGTAGGAAAGTCAACATTTTACGTTTACACCCTTCATTAGGACAGGGGAGGGAAAGAGAGCTTGGAAAAAAAATCGAGGGAGGAAGGGAGGGGCTGGGGGAAGATCAGTGGGATGGTGATTGGTGGATACAGGTGGGAGGCAGTGGAGACTGGTCAATGGGAAAGGTGGGGCGGATAGGTGGCAAAGATGGACAGGTTTTGTCAGGTCAAGGAGGCGGGGATGAGACAAAGGATTGGACATGGGATATGGACAGGGATGGGGAGATTTTGAAACTGATGAATTCTACGTAGAGGCCATTGGGCTGTAGGCTCCTGAAGTGGAATATGAGGTGTTATTCCTCCAGTTTGCAAGTGACGTCATTGTGACACTGAAGGAAGCCCAGGATGGACATGTCACCAAGGGAGTGTGGGGGGGAGTTAAATGGTTGGTAACTGGAAGGTGTTGTTCATTACGGCGTACAGAGTGCAGTTGCTCTGTGAATCAGTCACCGAGTCACCTGGACCGTCTCCGACACCTCCCTCCCCTTCCTGAACCGCTCCGTCTCTATCTCCGGTAACCATCTCAGCACTGACATCTATTTCAAACCCACCAACTCCCACAGCTACCCTTGACTACACCTCCTCTGACTCACCATCCTGCAAGAATGCGATCTCTTACTCCCAATTCCTCCATCTCCGCTGCATCTGTTCCCAACGAGGTGCGTTCCATTCCCAGACATCCCGCATGTCAAGGACTACAGAATCTCCCCTCCAGTAATTCATAATGCCCTCAACCACATCTCCTGCATTTCCCACACTTCTGCCCTCAAACCCCCTCCCCCAAACCCAACAAAAATAAGGACAGAGTCCTCCTGGTCGTCACATACCACCCCACCAACCTCAGCATCCAGTGTATCGTCCTCCACCGCTTCTGTCACCTGCAATCCAACCCCAGCACCAAAGACATATTTCCCTCCCCACCCCTATCTGTCTTTCATAGGGACTGCTCACTCTGCGACTCCCTCATCCGCTCCACACTCCCCACCGACCCACCATGCCCAGCACCTTTCCCTGCAACAGCAAGAGCTGTTACACTTGCTGCTACACCTCCCCTCTCACCTCTGTCCAAGGCCCCAAACAATCTTATAGGGATCCATGTCCTCCAACCTGGCCTCCTGTATCCGTTGCTCCCAATGTGGCCTCCTCTACATCAACAAGACCAAGTGCAGACTCGGTGACAGACTTGCTGAGCACTGGCACTCTGTACGCTTAAATCACCAACACCTGCTGGTTTCCAACCATTTGACTCCCCCTCCCACTGCCTGGGTTACATGTCCATCCTGGGCCTCCTCCAGTGCCACAAGGATGTCACCTGAAAACGGGAGGAGCAACACTTCATATTCCGTCTTGGGAGCCTACAGCCCGAAGGCCTCAACATAGAATTCACCAGTTTCAAAATCTCCCATCCCTGACCCCATCCCATGTCCCATCCTTCCTCTCATCCCCACCTCCTTGACCTGACAAAACCTGTCTATCTTCTTTCTCACCTATCTACCCCACCCTTCCTATTGGCCAATCTCCACTTGTGCCTACCTGCATCCACCTATCACCATCCCACCTATTCTCCCCCAGCCCCACTCGCCCTCTATCTATGTATTTCAGAACTCCCTTCCCCTCCCAAGTCCTGATGAAGGGTGTAAACTTGAAACATTGACTTCCCTGCTCCTCTGATGCTGCCTGACCTGCTGTGTTCCTTCAGCTCCACACTGTATTTACTTCTGATCATCTGCCTTATCCTTCCTGCCTGAATGCTGCACTCCTTATAGAGTTTGTTTTCCCAGGTGTGATGGCATTACTGTAAACCAGCTGTGACTTAATTTCCACCTGATTGCCTCAGGAAGAGGTTTAACAATTAAAATTTGTCCGTCGGGAGCAGTCTGCTCATTCATTGCTTCCCTCCGTTCTGGCTAGATTGTTGTTTGTTTTCCCTCGACAGCTGCCTGCCATGTTCTGACCACCTTGGCTTATCCATTGGAAATTCTATTGCTGCCCTGAGCATCCAACAGAACCCGTTCTGCAGCAGCTGCTGCAATTTTTTTTGTCCTTTTGGAGTCCATTCCCAAACAGTGCAAGCCCCTGTTTAGTGTCCCTATGCACGGCAAGATAAAACGATAGATTCAGTTATGAATGACTTGCTTAAAAAAAAATTAAGAATATACTAAAGTCCAAAGGGAGCTGCTTTCTGCAATTTGAAAGGTAGATAACGGATTATCTTCTCTGTATAAATCCTTCTGAACAGCTGTTTAAGCCAAACAGAGTTTTATGAGTATAAAGGACAGAAAGAAGGCATTAGGGTAGTTAAGTCTCAAAATCTCGATGTCTTGGCTGAGAATTTCAGAAGTTGATGAGATGAGGTAGGACAGAGTTGTGCAATGGAAGTGGAAATAGGTGGTCTTAGCAATGGAAAAGGTGTAATCTTATTTCTGGATCAAATGTGACATCAAAGTTACAAATAGCATGGTTCACCCTCTGCTCCCAGAAACAGGGTATAGTCAGAGTGAAGGAACTGTGGTGAGCATTGTAGAAAATGGCTCCATCTTCCCAATATTTAGGGGAAGAAAATTTCTGCTGATCCAGTACCTGATGGTGGACAAGTAGTCTGATGATTTCACAATAGTGAGGGCAACTGGGGTGTAGGTATGGCTGAATATTACCTTTGGAAGCTGACAACGCGCATTCAAATTGGTACCACTGATAGACAATATGTCATGATAAATTGAACTTGACCCATGCTAGCTGCTTAGGAGACAACAGATGTCATGGTTTAAGAATGTAAGAGGAGCCACCGATTTTCAAGCTACGACTGAGCAGATAAGAATGGGACCAGCTAAGTGCGGCCTCAACCAGGTGGATGACAGTGAAGAGTCATTAGACCAGGCTAGTGTCAAATTCTTTAGACAGGTCAAAAGAAAGAGCAAGGACGGTTTGCCTATGTCACAATATTATAGAAGGTCAACTCTTAGTTTGTTGATGGGATGACAGTGTTGCTGGCCAAGGGAGTATTTATTGCTCATCCTTAATTGTGACATTCAGTCTATTCCATGCATTGAGAATTTGGAAAAGATCTGGAGTCAGCGCAAACCTGAAATTAGATATTTGTAGTTAAATTTGTCTGCCCATTTTGAACATTACCGATATTTTTGTCAGGAATTATATTTGTCTTCATTTTAGGGACGTTGCCTAGATGAGCCGGAAGAGGTTAACTGCTAACCAGCAGAGTCCGCAATGAATTGTTGCAATGCTTGTGAGCTGTTGCTCTTCCATGCCTGAACTAATTGCTGAACAACATGCAGATCTAATACTTCTTTAGCATGAAATTTGTGTGCCAAATTAATTAAAGCTCATTAGACAAACTTTCTCATTTCCAATGAACAGAACAGTACGAGACATGGATCTATGGAGTTGGAGTAGGATGTATCTTTCCTTGTCGGATAAAGCATGAGCCAAATGACAAGTGATAATTACCGTGAGCACTGTTCTGAGGAAGGTCTGACATTCACCAATGTTTTCTCTGGTGTTAGGGGGTACAAAATTGCTTTCTGAGAACCTACACTTTAAAAATTTTATGTTTAACAAATACAAACTGAAATGGCATTTTTTTGGTTAGTTTAGTCTGTTATCAGCCTGATGGATGTTTGTATTTTCACACTTATTACAGCCAGACTCAGATTGAGAATCCTGAGACGAAGAGTCATGATATACTGCACTTGAAAACTTGTGTTCTAAAGTGGGAAAATTGTGTATTGCTTTAACTTTGATTTGTATTTCTCCAATGTGTGCGTTAAGAAGGGAAGGAGACAGATTTAGTTTCATTTGTGAGTTGTGAGAATGGTGTTGCGTTGTTAAAATCCTTAAGGGCATGAGAACAAAGAATAGAAGCAAAGAATATGTAGCTGCCTATCAAAAAGGTGTCCTATAAGATATGAAGACAAAGACAGGAAGAAAAATAATTTAGTGCAGGTTTCTTTCAGAGACAAGTAGGTAATCCAGAGATGAATCTGTTCCAGCAGCAGTCCGGTTTTACAGCCCTCAAAATAGGGCAGCAAAAAAGAAGTTCTGAATGGCTTTACATCAGTCAGAGAAAATCTCAAGAAAGAGAAACTGTGAGAGATCAGTTCAAGGAGTCCACATTAAGAAATAAGTAAGGGGTTAGCAGTTTATTTACAAGTCCCAGGTAGAAACATTGACTAAAGAAATTGTATTGAGCAAATGCATTAAATGGAAATTTACCAAAAATGAACAAATTACAGCAGTTCCAATTGCATAAGGAGCATTACAGTGCAGATAGAATGGCACCTCACTCTGCTTTCAGTATCAGCAAGGATTTTTGTTGAGAGCACAAGGGTTGAAGCTTTATTTCTGATGTTTTGTACGAAGTCTATTTCAGCTAGTGGCTGTATCATTTATTGCAGTCAGCTTTTTTTGTTTTCCTTCAATTTTATGTGTAATAGACTTCTCTGTTCTTGTGATGAAAGTACATGGTTGGCCTCTTTTGACTATGTTCAGCGACTGAGCGCCAAGTTAAATAAATGGCAAAAATAAAGTCTTATGATCTACCAAGCAAGGCCTTGTTCTGGGATCTGATATGTCCAATATTATCATCAGCTCAGATCATGACACTCCACTCACCTTTTGCAATGATTGACTCGACCTGGATCTGGAAGTTTCATGCTCCTTTTCAGCAGATCCTATTTTTATTGGCAGGGAAAGGCACCAACATATGATCCATACATGAGGGAAACAAGAACTCAGCAGGGCCATTCAGTCAGACCCTTTTGCGAAGCAGCAAGGTCCTTGGCCTTCAAGATGAGAGTTTTTTTTTAGCACAGTCGTAAATGCACATGAAGGGTTGATATCCTCTGTAGGGCTGTCAAGCTGTGAAAGTATCTGAGTATTCAGTCATTTGAATACATAAATAAATGTAGACTGCCCAGGTCAGTGAGAGGGAACTGTGAAGTTATATAAATTCCTAGCGCTTTAAAAAATTAATAACAGAACGTCTGTGTCAGTGGGTGTTCACGTAGTCTTCGCAATGCATCGCAATAGTGGATTGTTGATATTGCCCCAAGGATTATTTGTAATTATTAATGACACCCACACCTCATGTCCCAACCATGTCAAAGCATGCCCTCACCTACAAAAGTGGACCAGACTATCATAGGTATATGTGAGTATATATTCTCAGTTTTAAAACAATTCTCATGGACAGTATGTTGTTTAATCAAAAATAATAGCCAAATACTAATGAACAGCAAAATCTTGCGAATAAAACAAAATTTGGACATAAATTTTATTCCTTTTTAAAATATTCTTAACGCTGAAAGCCATTTTTGTAATTTCCATCAATTACAACATATGCAGTATTTTCATTGTGCTCAACTTGTGACCCTTAAGAAGATAGTAGTCAGCCATCATTTTCCCATAATTTGTCATTATATATTCACATTGATGTGGATATCACATCTGATTTATTTTAACAACTTTATAGTTTAATTTTACATGCATTGTGTTGATTGACCTAATAATGTATAAAAATTATGAAATGATTAACGGGCACACATGACTTGACTGGATGTGCAGTCGTAATGATTTATTAATTAACCTAAACTGAATTGGAAACAAAGTTGCACCTGAAGAATTCTACATTGTAAGATGCATTACTGGAAGACATGTTAACCATTTAATCCTATTTCACACAGAGTGAGCTAATTTATACTTCATAGCAATTTATTGGCGCACTGGCTTTCAGACAACAAAATGGCTGGTCTTATGGAAGTTGTTGAAAAGTCATCATCTTGCAGGCTTGGCATAGATACAGTACATTTTGTACAATACAGCCATCTGTGCTTTCTCACTAATTGGACTTCACGCTTTCATGGTTTATCTGCAATTAGTGTGAAGCATTCCTTTTCAAGTTTGAAAATAAAATCTACAACATCTCAAATCATACACTGACTCACCCACACAATCCGCTATTTGACGCATTTGATAGATTTTTGACAATAAACCCAGCTCATATTGCTTAAAAATCACACAGAACTGTGACTTTCTTTCAGCTAAGCAGTTAAAATCAGAATAGAAAAGTTGAAAGATAAATACATACGTTTCTGTAATTATTTAGGTTTCAAATTGTTTTTATGTGAAGTTCAGTGCAAAAAATGAGCTGCAGCTACAGGTGAAAACCTGGTAACTGAGGAGAATAGACATTAGGAACATCTGTGATTTGAATTTAATATTTGAACAGTAGAGGCAACAGCGAGAGCGGTGGAAACAACTTCATGTTCTTAGCAGGTGGCAAACATAATGAGATGCACTGTGGCCTTTATGTGCATTAGGAACAAACTTTTGCTTCGATTTCCTGCAGTGATGGAGAAACCTAGACTCAGTATGTTCAGAATTAATTTTGTTGACTGTCAACAGTGATATTGGTCAAAACGAAACGGTAATGGTTTTGCTGAATATATTCAAGAAACTTCCTTGCAAGATCAAATATGAAAGTTTTAAATCTAAAGAGACAGTCTGGTTGATATTCAATGTCGTCATAGATTCCCATTTCATCTTTACTTTATGTTTTTTTTATAAATGCGCATCGTTCCTTAGAAATAGGTCTGTTGAGAAGGTCAGAGTGGATGCTGTGCACAGCAAGGATATCAGTGTTGGCTGATTCTTCTAGTAAAAGCTCAGACTCTCGAAAGCTGTTACTTTAATTGCTCACCTTCTCAGGAGAACAATACCTTCGATCTAACAGCTGCTTTTATTTCGTCCCCAAGGCTGTTTGTTTCAGCTCAGCAAAGTGGAATGCTAACAAAAGAAATTACCTTGATCGATGGATTACTCTTTACCTGTACAATCTTCCATTCCTTGAAAGTGTCTGCGTTGAAAAGTATTTTTCCCTTTATGTAACAGGATAAATTAATTGATTCTACAACTCAAGCAAGGAGCAGTTCTCACAGGCTCAGGAAGGAGCTACAAAAGTGTAGGAATGATTTTCTAACCTAATTTCCCTTCAAGCACTGACGGCACAAAATCAGTTAACTTGCCAATTTGTGTCCCCTTTCTACAATTTATCTCTAACTTCTGCTGTCAGATTTTCAGTATCTGAAATAACTCCACAGAGGCCAGTATCTCATCACCAAGTCACACTTTACTTACACTTGCATAGTACTTGACACTGGTCTGGCTTGCTCAGAGCCAGCTCTGAGTCTGTCTGTTCAGGATATGTCCTGAGTGAGGCTATGCATTCGCCTTCACTCAAGTGGTGTCACCCAAGCTCAGTCGGCCTAGCGCAGGTGCCCACTTCCAACAGCATGCCCTGTAACTCATATCTCCACTTGCCACATTTTCTAATGACAAAGCCAATTGTAGCGCCTGTTTGAAGTCCAGTTGGGTGTCAGCTAGTAGGTGCTTTTGCAAAGTTGCATCAATATCGTAACCTCTGAAACTAATTCTGCTTCTGGTTCTTCAGATGCATTCTCTCCAAAATATTTTCCCTTCATCACCAGAAATTGTTCAAAGGTTCACTATCATGTTAAGATTTTTGAGTCTCTCTCTCCCCCTTCTTTAGAGCTGTGGTGTCTGTCAAATAGGATATAGCATTGCAAACATTAAATCGGGACATCATCCTCTCGGATTTGCATTAAGAAGCGAAGTAACCCTTGCTCCACCAACCCCAAAAATACAATGCTAAACATTTTGTTTAATTTTTCTCCTTCCAATTTTATTTTTCCTGCCATGCTTTTCCCCTTGTGAAGAAATTAACTTTTGCTGGAGCATATTGCTTTGATGATGTGACCATTACTGAGGTGTATACCTTCTGGTAAGCACCCACCATTAACAGGACAGAAGAGGCTAATTACTGAGTCTAATCTTTGTTTCAAAGTCACTTGATGTTCTCTATCTTTCTCTCACAAAAACACAAAACTCTTACAAAAAGGACCTTCACATGAATATGCGAAAATGGCACTATTGCTGACCCAGTATTCTGAGATCAGTTGTAGAGCCTCTCACATTTTCAGGTTTGATGTTCCTGAATTCAATACCAGAGCTTATCAAATCTGAGACCTATTTGGATAAGCAAAATGACACTCCTGTTTGAAGGCTACTTCCCCACCTTTCAGTTTGCTTTCTTATATATCACAATCCAGACTGTGCTGATCATAGAATCCTTAACTGTAGAAGCAGGCCATTTGGCCCATTGAATCTGCACCAACCATCCAAAGGGAATCCCAACCAAACCCACAACATCCTTGTAACCCTGCATTTTCCACAGATAATCGGCCCAGCCTGCACATCTCTAGACGCTACGGGCAATTTAGCATAGCCAATCCACCTAACCTCCATATTTTTGGATCGGGGAGGAAACTGGAGCACCCTAAGGAAACCCACACAGACACGGGAGAATGTGCAAACTCCACCATAGTGATACTCAGTCAGTCAGCTCCGACGTATCCAGGGCTACAACATATGTCTGAGTGGATTGATTTGACCAATCAATTAATGTTTTCCAGTCTGATGTGAGTTGGATTTTCAGCCTCAACCTGTCTCATGTTGATCTGCCACCTAAGGTCAAAACATGAGGCAGTGCTGTGATAAACCTGCTTCCTAACTGTTAGTTGTACAGAACCAAATGGTACACTTAGTAATTTCATAATTTTTTTAATAAAGAGAAAGTTCTGGAAAAACTCATCCCATCTGGCAGTGTCAATGTTAATCTTTCAGGTCAATCACATCAATTCTAAGAAAAGGACATTAATCTAAAGCATTGTCTAAATGGGAATACAGCCAAAACTCCTGCATAGTTCCAGCTTTTTCTGTCTTTCAATTCAGAAATCCTTATCCGGAGTATATTGCTTTTGTTACAGATTCTTCGATTTTTTTCTCTGTGTGGCTGTGGTTCTCTGTATGATTCCTTCAATCTTGAGAGCAAGGCAGACCAGAACCAACAGCCAGAGCTCCAATTAATGCTGCTGTGAAATTTTGTACACAGAAGTAGCCTAACTTTTCCATCACTCTTTATACTCTTGCTCCAGCATAATACATCGCTATTTCCTCATTCCCAATGTAATATCCCAGAACGCTTAGCCAAGACAAGTGAGTTTGTATGTCAAATAGGCCTGGTAAATGCACTAGCAACCTTCTGGCTGGGAATGTGAACTGCTGAAAGCTTGGAGTAGTGGGGAACCCTGAGGAACAGTATTAATCAAAAGTGTAAATTGCAGCTGACTGAAAAAAAATCCATCAAGGAATTCTTAGAAACCAGTGCAAGTCAAACACATGAATTAATGATTAAATTACATCACACAGTGGATGTAATGCTGAATCGCATTTCACAGTATACTTGATAAAGAAAATTTGAAGGATAATGTCTTCATGAAAAGTGATTGCAAAGCATTCATTTTAATTCCAGAAATAAATCAAATTAGAACATGTTTGTTACTTGGTGCAAATGTTGATGAAATGACACAAGCCGCTCAGAGCAAAACACAATCACCAAAACTTTTCCATTTAAAATAAGGTTCTCTTTAAAGAAAAACACTCTAACTCATCAAGTGGTGATTACCTTGTCAGGAAATGCTTTGAAAAAAAGCACAACTGGATGGATGACAATTTGCTGTGCATGCCATGAAAATTCCAAAAAGATGCAGGGCTGGAAATTAGCCTGGGGTCAAAATTGGCACTGGCGAAGCAGTATGTGCTTGATCTGATATAGTCCAAAAGATTAAGCTCAGATTCAATGCAATTCTTTCACCTCTCTCCAGGCAGTTGCCCCATTACAACAAATGAATTTTAGGTTATGTGCTTTCCCTCAGGTAACGGGCAGGAGGGTGAGAGCTGACTGACTGCTGAGGCATAGAACTCCTGCTCCTGTCAGCTCCACATTGAATCTGAGTCTTTTACTGACCATCAGTAGCCTTCTCCTCACAGCCCTCCAATTGCCTTCCCCACATCCATGTCTCTTGATACAACCTCCAATACAGAGTGATTTCTGGCATCGGCAATTTACCAAATGAAATGAAATGACCAATGTTCCATTATTTGCCAGCAAGGTGCTCGCAGCATGCCCATCAGCAGGACCTTGCCCTAGTTCAGCCACAGTTCACTTCCTGGGACTTTGGGTATATCCTTAGCTTTTTGAATTGCCATTTTCTTTAGGCTGTATGGGTCTAAATCTGCGTCACTGCAGTTTCTGAGCCCAGGTAGTGCAATTCCTTGAGACAACGATGGATAGAGTAGAAAGGGAGATGTTGTACCTGCTCATAAAAGGATCAAGAATAAGACAGCATAGATTTCTGAAGAAGAGTCACACTAGACTCGAAATGTTAACTGTATTTTTCTCTCTCCATGGATGCAGACAGACCTGCTGAGTTTCTCCAGCAGTTTCTGTCTGTTTCATAGATTTAAAATGATCAAATGGAAATAGAAATAGTGTGCAAGCAAGTAGGGTAAATGCAGGAGATTGCCACAGGGTAACGATGCTCGTTTGAAGAGCTGATGCAGGCATGATGGGCCGAATGGTTTCGTTCTGCTCCTTAACAGCGCTGTCATTCAGTGAAGACTATTCTCATCTGAAAATCATATTCAGGAGAATCCCCATTAACTTATGTGACCCGCTACTCAAAAACACAAGCAGGAAATAATTGAGCTGTGGCTCTGATCAGTGCAGAGAAGTGTTTGAAATGAGGATCAGTTTTGGTTTAACTTTTAAATATGTCTGTTTATTATTGTACGTGAATCATTCAGTGTGACATTTAAAACAAATCCGAATGTCGTCTTTTAGTATAACTCACAGTCTACCTGTGAGTTATGCTGTAATTTGAATTTCCAAGAATACGGTCCGAGATGTGACTCAGTGGCAAGCAACGGCCTGGGCAGCAGTGGAGGGATTTTGTCTTTTTCATGTTCGTTCAAGGGATGTGGGTGTTGCTGGATGGGCCAGCATTTTATTGTCCATCGCTAAGTGTCCTGGATCTGAATGGCTTGCTCGGCCTCTTCAGAGGGCAGTTTAGAGTCAATGAAATTGCTTTGAGTCTGGAATCGCACAGAGAAGAGATCAGTTAAGGATGGCAGATTTTCTTCCCTAAAATACATTAATGAGCCAGAGTTGTTTTAATGACAATCTAGCTTTTAATTCCAGATTTTTACTGAATTAAAATTTCACAATCTGCCAAAGTGGGATTTGAACCCATGTCCCCAGAATGTTAGCATCGGGGGTCTAACTGACTGGTCCAGTGACATTACCACTCTGTCACCACTTCCGTTCTCAGAGGGAGGGGAATCAGTTTGTGTGAAACCCTTGGAGACCCGCCTTGCCCAGGTAACACTCTGTGGTATGAGCTATGCACAATACTGGACGGAATTGCAGCACATTGTGCTGTAGATGGTTACACCTTGGGTTTCTGTCAATTGATTCTCCTGCACAGTAAATCTGTAAATGTGATGGTGCAGATTGGAGACCAGACACCTTCCCTCAATCATTAGGTAGCTATCTTTCTGGTTTCACTCTGGAAGTTCGGGTTTTCAGCTGAGTTGTCCACTTGTCCAATACCAGGTACCTCATGTCATATATCTTTTATTTTGGGGTGGTTAGCAATGCAAAAAGTCACTAGCTTCTGCACAATTGTCATTGTACCCCATCCTTGCTGCACTGCCACAATGTGACCTTATTTCTGCCTTCTTGTTACTTCCATGGCCGTTATTACTTAGTTACAGGCTACACCCACTTGTGGTTGGGAGTCCTATGATAATGTAATCTTTACACATGGTATAATTGCAATAAGATATTTCTCCCTAAAATGTGTGAAGTGCTGTTGATTCGGGGTCTGGATTTGACCTCCATCAGTGGGTCCCCCCATAACTGTCAAGGGGCGGAGAAGGAAGGTAAAACATAGGAAACTCAGGCTGCGCTTATGCATAAAACTGAGCAACATGTTTTCTGCCCATGTGTCAATCCTGTGGAATCTGGATAACGTCAGACCATTAACATATGTAGCAAAAGAACAGTGTAATGTCGGAATTTCCTGAAAAATATAATGGCAGCACCTGGCAAAGGGATTCTTGATGATGTCAGATTGAACTAAGACCATAAGACATAGGAGCAGAAATTAGGCCATTCAATCATGGTTGATAAGTTTCTCAATCCTGTTCTCTTGCTTTCTCCCTGTCACCCTTGATCCCCTTGACAATTAGGAACCTATCTCTCTCACTCCTAAATGTACTCTTTGACCTGGCCTCCACAGCCTTCTGTGGCAATGAATTCCATCGATTCACCACCCTCTGGCTGAAAAAGTTTCTCCTCATCTCCACTCTAAAGAGTCTTCCCTTTACTCTAAGGCGTGCCCTCGGGTCCTAGTCTCTCCTACCAATGGAAACATCTTCCTAATGTCCACTCTGTCCAGGCCATTAAGTATTCTGTAAGTTTCAATTGAATCCCCCTTATCTTTCTGACCTCCATCGAGTATAGACCCAGAGTCCTCAAACATTCCTCATAAGCTAAGCCTTTCATTCCTGGGATCATTCCCCTGAACCTCCTCTGAACCTGCTTCAGGGCCAGTACCTCCTTCCTGATGAGTGGGGTCCAAAATTGCTCACAATAAGCTAAATCTGGTCGATCAAAGCTTTATAAAACTTCAGAAGTACATCCTTGCCTTTATATTCTAGTCCTCTCAAAAAGAATACCAACATTGTATTTGCCTTCCGAAATTTGGATGATGATGGGATAGTGTAGAGGATGGGCTTAGATTAGTTCACAGGTTGGCACAACATCGAGGGCCGAAGGGCCTGTTCTGCGCTGTATTGTTCCATGTTCTATGTCCTATAATACCTACTCAACCTTAAGAGAATCCAATACGACAACTCCCAAGTCCCTTTGCACTTCAGATTTCTGAATTTTTGTCCCTATTTAGAAAATAGTCCATGCTTCTGTTCTTCCTACCAAAGTGCATGGCCTTACACGTTCCCTTGTTGTATTCCATCTGCCACTTCTTTGCCCACTCTCTTAAACTGACTAAATCCATCTGCAGCCTCCCCACCTCCTCAATACTACCTGTCCCTTCACTTATCTTTGTATCATCTGCAAACTTAGCCAGAATGCCCTCAGTTCCTTCATCTAGATCATTAATGTATAAAGTGAAAAGTTGTGGTCCCAACATTGACCATTATAGAATACCGCTTTTCACCGGCTTCAATCCTGAGAAGGACCCTTTTATCTCCACTCTCTGCTTTCTGCCAGACAGCCAATCTTTTATCCAAGCTAGCACCTTGCCTCTAACACCATGGGCCCTTAGCTTACTAAGCAGCCTCCAGTGTGGCACCTTGTCAAAGGCCTTCTGGAAGTCCAAGTAGATAATATCCATTGCTTCTCCTTGGTCTAACCTACCCGTAACCTCCTCAAAGATTTCTAACAGATTTGTCAGGCATGACCTCCCCTTTATGAAACCACATTAACTTTACCCTCTTTTACCATGCACTTCCAAGTGTTCAGAAATCTCATCCTTCACAATGGACTCAAATCTTACTAACGACTGAGGTCAGACGAATCGTCCTGTAATTTCCTGCCTTTTGCCTTAGACCCTTCTTAAACATGGGAGTTACATTCATGATTTTCCAGTCCTCTAGGACTCTCTCTGTGATTCCTGAAAGATCACCACTAACACCTTGACTATCTCTTCAGCTACCTCCTTGAGAACTCTGGGGTGTGATCCAGGTGATTTATTCATCTTCAGACCTTTCAGTTTTTCTGGCACGTTCTTTTTAGTAATGGCAACTATAGTCACATCTGCACACCCTCCCCCTCCACCCAGGACAGTCTTGAAATTTTGGGATATTACCTATGTCTTCCACTGTGAAGGCTGACACAAAGTACTTATACAGTTCCTCGGCCATTTCTTTGTTCCCTATTACAGCTTCTCCAGCGTCATTTTCCAATGGTCTGATGTTCACTTTTGCCTCTCTTTTGCCCTTTATATATCTAAAGAAATGCTTGCAATCTTCTTTTATATCACTGGCTAGCTTAGCTTCATATTTAATCTTCTCCCTCCTTATTTCTTTTTTCATTGTCCTCTGTTGGTCTTTGTAGGTTTCCAAATCTTCTGGCTACCCACTTCCCTTTGCCACAGCACTAGCTTTCTCTTTTGTTTTTATGCTGTCCTTGACTTCCCTTGTCAGCTATGGTTGCCTCAACCTTCCTTTAAGCATACTTCTTTTCCCTGGGGATGAATTTTTGCTGTGTCTCCCAAATTACTCCCAGAAACTCTTGCCAATGCAATCAAATAAAGTAAAAAAAAAACTATTATTGATAATCTTAATATGTTAAAATGAAAACCGATATTGTACATAAAAAACACAATTTATTTGGCACAAATCTCTGTGTTCTGCAGTTTATTTTTACAGAAATGGCAATAACAATACAGAAAACATAGGCTGAGAAATAAACTTTTTTTATTATCATTAGTGCTTCAGACAAAAAGAATTTTGAATTGCTTTGAGATGGACATTTTTAACACATATTCCTCGCTGCAACCTTATAAATATCTTCAGATAATTTGGGTTTTGAAATAAACAAATAGAGATATAGTCATTTAGTAATACAGAACATGACTTTTGCTGAAAAGGAGCATATTGTTAAAGCTTTTCTTGCACTCATCAGAATATTTCGCAAGAAATCTAATAAAGGGAAAAAAAATTAAATTGCATGAGAGGTGACTGCTTATTGGTTATGATGTGGACTCTGAGTGGTAGTGGTGTTACCATGGGGAAAGCACCAATTAATTGGTGATTGACAATCAATAGCCATGGTTTGTTCAAATTTTAAACTGGACAGAATAAAAACCGAAGAATGCTGTAAATCAGGAACAAAAACAGAAGTTGCTGGAAAAGCTCAGCAGCTCTGGCAGCATGATATTAATAAATGTAGCTTCCAGTACATGCACGTGCACCAGAGGCTGAGCCTGAATAACAGCCTTCGTTATCTGCATAATTCTTTGTACACACAGGATCACCCAATAAAAGGTTGTCTAATTGCAAAATCACATCTAATGTTGGATGCAGGTACGAGTTTCTTACGAAATACCTTGACAAGTGCAAAACAAAAACATTCAACGAATTGTCTCTCTTTTTCAGGATATATGATATATATCAGGCATAAGATATAGAGATCTCCGTGTGGAATTTTTCACTCCTTATGTTGACTTTGTTCAAGTACGTAAATAGTGCAGAGAATAATTTAAATTTTGCACTTTTCCGGGAAACTAACTAAGGTTATGCAGGAATGGTTTTCAAGTTCTGCCTGTCTTCCTCCACATTCCAGTCTCCTCCCCCATTTCTCCTTCCTTCACAAGGAAAAATAATGTCAAGCAAAAGAACACTTGTATGCCCTGAGTGATCTTGTTTCTTAAATCTTGAAATTTGTGATCAGAAGCACTCTGTGTTACAGCCACTGCATTCTCTGTCATACTGACAGAGCCTCAGACACAATTTTTCAGTGGTGCTGCAAGTTGCAACTAAAGGCAGCTCAAATATCTTTGCCCTATGGTAAACAAAGGAAATACATTGGTATTGGTATACATTGGTATACAGTGGTATACCGCAAGAAAGAAACAGGGAGATCAGTACGGTAAAACACAAGTGTTCCAAAGCGTGCTCGACCAGTGCCCGAATTGGTGTGTTAAACTTTCATTTGTAAAGCAGTCTGTGCAGGGTCTCACTCCAGTCCCAAAAATGAGCTATTTGCCAGGGAAATGGTGGAATATGCATAGCATGGTGATAATTGTTGAATTATTGTACTTAACACTTTGTTGCCACTTAGAACGTTGGAGAATTCCTCCCAGTTTAATCCCAAAAGGCACGACCATGAACAAAGTGTAACGTTCATTCTGTTTCAGGTTCATTTTATTGCATGTGTGTTGTCATTAGCTTCACTTTATTGCTCAGTGCCATAATTGTAAGGATATGTAAACTGTATTTTTTTGCATTTCTTTCCCTTCCCTGCTTCCCCCTTCACCATTTTCTCCGATTATAGAAGTAAGTGAGCCTACGAGCTCGACTCAGATTCAAGGTCAGTACGGAGCACTGTCATTTCTGTGGCTGCATCTCCTTTACTGCATGAGAGTGGGTCCTCTTTCAGCACTGCCAGGGGCTTATCAGAATTAAAACGTATTTTTTTGGAAACAAAGAGCCAACAACAAATTGTAATTTTATTGCCAACATCTTGAGAATAATTTCGTACTAATTGCAACAAGAGGAGTGAAATAATTGTCTTTAAAACAAAACAAAAATGTGTTTTTTTGACTATAGTATTATTCTGCACAATACTTGGATACCGAAGCCAAATTGGTCTATTGTACTGCTGATCTCATTTCTTCCAATTGTCTTAAATTATACAATGTAAAGGTTCAGTCAAATTACTTTCTTCTCATTCAGTATCAAGCATTATTGGGGCGGTTAGCTGAAATCTATTTGTCCATCTGCCATTGGTATTGTTTAAATATGAGACAATTCCATTAGACTGCAAGGAAACTTATTATGTCAGAAAATGGAGACGAGCACAATAGGGAAACTGATCTCCAGCTGTTTTAAAAGATCATTTTGCTTGGTTTATCCAAAGCTTAGTTTATGATCTATCAACTTATATTTTTAAAAGTACTTTTAATTGTAAAGAATAAATAGTGATTGTTTATAAGGGAATTGAGGATGGGTCTTGTGATGATTTTTAAAAGGTTAGTCAGATGGACCTCATAGAATATGAGTTCCCTGATTGGGGCTGTTAATCTGGTCCAATCAGGGAGCCCTAGCTGAACAGGAGTGTCAGACATCCTGCTCACTCTGAGAGCTGGCTCTGAGGAAGATGGATCAGTGTCATGGACTCTCCACGTGTAAATAAAATGTGACTTGATGACAAGATACTGACCTCCCTGAAGTTATGACAGGTCTGTGTTATTATAAATTTAAGTTAACCAGCAGACGCAGAGTTCTAATTTGTTACCATGCCAAAACAAAAATGTAATTCCAATTAGGCGAGCAAAGGAAACAAAGCAAGCAAAGACATGAGCAAAATTACAAACTATTGCAAAAAATGAGCTCACAAATGTATACTTGAAAGGAATAAATGCATCTGAATGATTGCATTTTGGACGAGAATGCTTTCCACTCTGACACAAGGCTATTTGATTGAAATAAAATATTGCTATTTTGAGTTTTGGCTTACAGACTATATGCAAGCTACTTTATCATGAACTCAGTTCAACTCATTCGACGTGTTGGAGGAAGGTTTTGCAAATCTTCTGCTAATTATAAGGTGCATCCATTAAAGCTCCATAAAATGCTCCAGTTAAAGCTCCATGCCACCTGTTAAAGCTGAGCAGTGTAGTGGCTCAGCGGTTAGCACTACAGCCTCACTGCACCAGGGACCTGGGTTTGATTCCTGCTTGGGTCACTGTCTGTGACATTCTCCCTGTGTGTGTGGGTTTCCTTTAGGTGCCATGGCTTCCTTCCACAGTCCAAAGGTGAGCAGGTTAGGTGAATTGGCCATGGGAAATGCAGGGTTACAAGGATAGAGGGTGTGGGTGGGATACTCTTTGAACGGTTAGTGTGGATTTGTTTGGCCAAATGGTTTGTTTGCATACTGTAGGGATTCTATGATAATATTTGTTCATTGCATCCTATATTATGTATTTTTAATTTCTATAACATGACATCTGAACATTGTCAAAAGCGATTAAATTCCAGAGCGTTGATGGAGCAGCTCACATCAATAACACTAATTGCATTGGTAAAAATGTTCATTTACCTTATTTCCTATCCATGGGAAAAAGGACTATAATATGTAGAATTAATCTGGCTTTGTTGAATTGATTCCTCTGCATTGCACATGAAAGACTAAATATCTATTTTGTTTTAAAGGGGAGAAAAATTAAAAGAAATATGTAACTTATTAACCTGATAGTTTAGAAATTCAATGTTTTCATACTCTTTTTGGAGTATCAATCAACTTCTTTGATTTATATATAAGTGGAATAGCAGGATAATAAGAACTGCTAATGCTGGAGTCAGAGATAACACAGAGTGGAGCTGGAGGAACACAGCAGGCCAGGCAGCATCAGAGGTGCAGGAAAGCTGACATTTCGGGTCGGGCCTGAAGAAGGGTCCTGGCCCAAAACATCAGCTTTCCTGATCTTCTGATGCTGCCTGGCCTGCTATGTTCCTCCAGCTCCACACGGAATAGCAGGATGTTTGTTTTTCAAAAACTCAAAGTTTCAAAAGGTCTGACCAAATCCCCTTGGCGCTTTGCAACTTGTTTAACACAGTTATGGATTTGCAGTGTCAATAGAAAGCACTCTCCTGTCAAATGCTGTTTACTAATCACCAAACCCGACACCCCCACTGTGCCCTGAAACCTCCCCAGTCTTTGTGCAGTCAGTTTGAAACCTCCAGGATTACACTGCAAGTTTCGAATCAGTCAAAATACAAAACACTTTATACAAATTCTGAGCTTGCTTTCTGATCTGTCAATCCATATGTGCAGAGACCAGAACTCATGCCAAACATTGGATGAAAGGAAAGGAAGGGCCACACTTCTGCTTCAAGCCAAATCCTTTCATCATAAACAGAATGATATTTTATTTCTTCTGAGGTAGGGTTTATGAACTCAGGTTTGGAAGAAGGAGAGAAGCAAGAGTAAAGTGACCTCCTTTCACAGCGATCTCATTTCACTGAAGAAAAGCATCTCCTATTTTATCAGCACAGAGTAAATTCCTCTTCCACTTAATGCTTTGTACCTCCTGGGAGGGGGAGAAGTGGAAATTGTTTTTCAGTTGTCAGTTCAGCTTATTGTTGAGAAAAAAAAGTATGCTTCACTTCATGTGTCAGCTGCATTCTTGCACTTAATGCTTATAAGAGGTCCATTACGCCCAGATATATAAAAAAAAGTTGTTTAGTTAAAACATGAAATTGAGCATTTTTTAAACTATCTTAGCACATGAATAATCCCGTGAGAATTAGAAACAGTTCATGTTAAACAATTTCAGAGATTGGAACTAAATGTAAGCTATTGATATATTTCACTGAACCTTGAATTATCGCAATTAATTAGGTTATGTTTCACTATTTATTGTTTAGCCTATGTTATAAATTTGTATTCATAACTTCACAGCCAATTTTCTAAGCACTGGAGTGGGTGGTATGAAAAACTTTTAATTTAATCCTGTATTTGAAAAAAATATAATCATAAAAAAAAAAGTGACAGTTTCTGCATTTGTAGCTTCGAGGCAGGGAAGAGAGTTACACTCATAAAGCAATTACTGCCAAGTTTGTCAGTGCTATGTAGGTTAACATATTCTTGGCTTATCTGTCAAAAATCATTGTTAGCTACTGTGGTAGGTGTGATTATTTTTCATATTTAAGATTTCTATCCCAGTTTTTGCATTAACTTTTCAGGATGTGCAGTTAAAACTTCAAAGGTTGTAGAGAGGGAGATCACTCAGGATAATTGAACAAAGAGCCGTGGCTCTTTCCACATTCTTCATCAGGATATTGTGCCTTTGTTTAACACACAGTTCAACATTTTGATGGTCACATTTTTTTAATATAAATTATCATGTTAATGCCACTTCATATCTTCACTCCAGTTATTGGCACAAACTATTCTGTATGCTAGCCTCTAGCCGTAGGTTGTGCCATGAAGGAGAGGCAGCAAATTGGGCAAAAAAGTGTAAAATATTTTACTGAGGATAAATGGAGTACCCTCATTCAACCATTAGCAAGAAGCTGTAGAAAGTGATTGAAAAATGCCTAGTTACTTTCCAACCCTACTGAATGAGAAATATTCTTGTGTTTAATGTTACTGGCAAAAATGTTGCATTTTTAGGACACTTCTAATATTAATGTTCCTCTACACAACCATGATTGTGAAAGCAAAGTTGCTGTTCTTCGTCCAAACACAAGGCTTGCTTTCTTTGATACAGGTTTCTATTTTATCCATAATCTAGTTATGAGCAAGAGAAGCAATTTCACCCTTTGATCCCTTTGTTGAAATAGGTAAAGTTTTTTGGACTTTGGTGTTTTGGGTGATATAACATACACAAAAGAGCTAACAGAGATAATGAGCCTTTTTTTTGTGGGCATGGGAAACCATTAGTTACGCACTTTTGCATCTTGCAAACTGCACACTCAGTCTATTTATGACTTTCCATGCTGCTTGGCCTTTCCACACTGGAGTTGAGTTCAGACAGTGAGTCATTCATGGGTCATACAGTGGGTATGGAGGCAAGCTGTTTAGAAGGACCACCTAGGTTTTCCAACTGTACGTCACCCATTTCTTTCTCACCAACTTCCTCACAATTGCACACTAGGCCATGCCCCACCAAATTACCATGTAACCGCATGCCACCTCTGTTACATGTAATGTCCGTACCCATCCAGATCATTCATGGCATCCCATGCCATTTCCTGTGTTCCTTGCATAACTTTCATGACACTTCAGATCACCCAGGCCATCTCCATGCTCACATTTATCTTCTATAATGACCCTAAACAAAAAAAAACTACAAATGCTGGAAATCTAAAAGAAAACAGAAATTGCTGGCATAATTCAACATGTCTGGTGGCATTTGTCAAGAGATTTCTCCACAGATGCTGCCAAACCTGCTGAATGTTTCCAGCAATTTCTGTTTTTATTTCTATAATGACTCACCTGGTATGCAGTATGTACAATAGTCAAATTCCATGCACTATTAATGAAAAATATTTTACATCCTTTGGAAAAACAAATAAACGCCTCACCATCTTAAAGAAGTCTCCATTCATTGATACTGAGAAGAAAATGTATTCTGCCATGTGAAAAAACTTTGTCATGCTGTACTCCCATTGGCTTGTGTAAACTCCTTCAAAACAATTTCAAAGCGACAACCTGTAATTAGAACTTCTTGAACCTGCTATTTATTCTCAGTCGAATGGAAGACTTACTTTAGCACTTGACGTTCACCCAAGCATTGGTATTGGCCACAGCTGTTAATAAAAATAGCCTGCACTTCTGGAAAGACAAAAAACAGAAGGTTTTCATTTAAATTTCAAAACAAACTGTCTCTCAATCAATGTTAGGGAGCAAGTATTAGATGTACTTTCAGGTGTAGATTCTCTTCAAGTGTCAATGTTTTTAATCAGCCATTTCAATCAAAATAGAAATGATGGTGCTTTCTCCATGGACAAAGCACAGGATCCAGGCATGGACACACAGAAGCCCACCTCCGCATCGAACTGGACATCTAGCCCAATAAGCCATTTAAAATAATAAACAGCAGACAAAAAAAAGTACAGATTGGATGGTTTAGCAATGATAAATGTGGGGTGACGAGGATAGGGTAGGGGGCTGGATCTGGGTGGGATGCCCTTCAGAGACTGGATGCAGACTCAATGGGCTGAATAACCTCTTTCTGCACCGTAGGGATTCCATGATACTAGATGGATATATCACACTTTCACACATTAGAATTGTGCAGTATAATTTCACTAATTAATTCTGCTGTTTTTGTTTTCTTGTGCCTTCATTTTGTACCATACTTTCACTGGAACTAGAAATGCCCCATTCATAAATGCACTAGAATGGCAGGACTTCACTTTTGTTTAATAATCTTCTCCCACTGGAAAACTTATTTGTCATAAATTTGTAACTGAAACCAGGAATGTAGTCACATGACATTGCATGCAAGTGCAACATTGGCCAATCTCCTGTCACCATTCATGCCAGAATGTCGACATCATTTGATTCAGAGACAGAAAATGGAAACCAAACAGATGAACTACTTTGGTGCTCTGGGCTAGATTACAGCTATTTCAACTTTCAGAAGTATTCAATTGGAATTCATGTTAATGATACCCTGTCAGTGCGAAAAGTGGTACCCCAGGTGGTGTGTTTGTTGCTGTTCAACTAACTTATTATTTTGTTCCATTTCTGTCTGTTCTTTCAATCTCATGGGGACTTGGCGTGTTCTGCTTTTTATCTTCTTTCATTTTCATCATGTAAGTAATCATATAATATTCATTGTGTCCCTTTGTTACTCCATTTCCATTTCCTGGTCCCCCAAAAAGGATAATATGCAAGGACAAAACTTTTGCAAAAGAATAATTTTAGTCCATATTATACTTGGATGAAAAATACTTTAGCTAACATTAATGGTTAATTAGATGAAGAAAAATGATGAGGGACCCATTCCTGTCCAATGAACCACAGGCTTGTTTATCTTACACACCTTGCTCTCCAAGATTACTTTCTTTGATGGAAGCTATTGGGGTTCTGTTTTCTCTCTGTTTGCTTGTGAAAAAGAGACAGTGCTGCCTTTTTATAATTCCATGAGTTATCTAATTTAATGTTAGATTTAATAAAATGTAGAGATTTGTGACTTAATTCCTTTCAACTATATTAAATATAGATATGGTACTAAATTAAATAATACAGTTTGGTATTGCTCAACTAAAATTTCCTAACCAATTGCTATGTAATTAAAGGAGACTTGCTCTGCCCTTTACATTTTGATCATTTCTAAAAAAAAATGTAGTTAGTCTATGATAAGCATTTCACCAAAAGTGGAAAATAACTGGAATATAAGGAGCCCTGTCTCTGTAAGAACAGTTATCATGTTGGAATTTGTTTACACAAATTGGTTCCTGAATGTTCTACGCAGTGAATATAATGCCAAGTCTTGTTAACCCTTTTTTCCCCCACTATCTTTAAAAAATACATTTTATATTGCTGAATGGTGTAAGAGCTGACAACCTATAATCAGGCCTAAGAATCAAGTTCCATTTGGATGTGACTTTGCTGTAAAATTGTGTAGGTGGATATTTCACTCTATGGATGCACAATTGTAGGTTGTTGAGATGGTCACAGTTGCCAGTTATAAATTCCCACTCTGTGTTCATTCAGATGCAATGCTGCGGTGCAAAATTACAGGCAGGAGAAAGCCAAGCAAATAAAATATTTAGAGACCCAAGTACTTTCCTGCACACTGGTGCATGTCAATGAAAATAAAAACATTTTGTGGACATGTAGCATTACTGGTTTCATTATACAGTCAATAAATAAGAATCTGCTGGCATTGACTTGGATGATGCAGATTAATCATTTCTTAATTTGACCTCAACAGATATCTGATTGTTTTATTAGAGAATTCTAAATAGAAGGATACAATTTAGACATTGTACTTCCCATTTTATTCTGTTGCCAGGTTCAGTACATTTTTAGTTAAGTCTGCTCCTCAGATTCTCTTCAACCAGTCCAACTTGCTACCATTAATTTCTGAAAATACAGCAATAATTAGAGAAAGTGAGTCACCTTATTTGATTAAAACAGACACATTTTAAAGTTGTTTTTCTGCCCCATTCCTTCCACCTTTAGATCTCTGTAACCCTCTGATTTAAATTGATCTAAGTGCAATGAACAGTTGAAATCATCACTCTCTTCCTAAAACCTTTGCTGTTTAATATTCCAAAGAATGTGGCTTCTTGTTCCTTCTGTCTTGTTTTAATGAGTTCAAGGTTATGTAAACACATTTTCCACTGGGCTGCAACTAATTGTGTTGTTAAAGATACTGGCTGAGAAATTGGTTTCATTAGTACATTTTTTTCACATGCTACAAAGTGCCTCGCAGCTCCAAGTTAGTCTCTGCTGTGCATACAGAAACTTATATAATAAAGCAAACTGGACACCATATGAGTGCCAACATTGGTACATATTACTGTAAATTTAAATCTGAATAGCCGGGTTTTCTGAGCTGCGGGAAACTGTTGGCTAATGGAAGGCATGGACTTTTGGATCCAGGGAGTAAATGCCTTTCCATTGCTCTGCTGAATCGACTGTGCTTGCTTCAACAACATCCCTCAATTAGATGCACAATCCCAATCAGTCCAATCATTTCTGATGATCTCTGCTCCTTTTGGTTGAAAATCCCTTCTAGAATATTAGGACTTCACTCTCAACCCATGAAATCTGTGATTTTGCTTGAAGTCTCAGATGTCTCCTCAACCCAAGGACTATGATTTTAACCCCACTCCCATCTTCCACCCAACTTGTCTTCAAATCTCTCTCCTAACAGCTCTGACAGTCCTTCACCACAAACCAGCCCTACTAAATCCATGCACCACCTTCTTCTTGGATCAGGCCTCAAACTCAGCTTGGATGCCAATCTGACTGGAGGGCAAATTTGTCTATCTGTGCTTCAATGCAGATGGTTCCATGGAAATAGCCCACAACTTTAAGCTAAAAGTTGGGCATCCCAATGGTTGCCTTAACTTTCACAGGGCAATGAACCTTGACACGCCTTCCAGGCTGAAACCGGGTGATATTAACAGCATATGGCAATCTTCCATCCACTGTTACACGCAGGAGGTCACTGAGGTTCTCTACGCAAAAAGATTGAAACATGTTTCTTTCCCTCTTGTCAGGGATGGGCGGGCAGAGCAAAACTGGGGTTTCATCAGACAGCAGGTTTCCCAACAATGCAGAGTGCTGTTGACTGTGGACAAAATCGATTTGTGGTATCTGTAAGCAACTCTATCCTATACAACCACAGAAAGGGATTTGACTTCCTCTCTGTCCAGATGTGTGCGTGTATTTCTTGCATCTTTTTCTGCCTGAAAGCTGCTCCATATTTCCATCTCTGAGTTTGCAGCATGGCTGGTCAAAGACTGCTGACTGTCAGTGAAGGCATATACATTTGCCGTTGAAGAACAAAAACTTTGGCAGCACTGAGTCTGAAAGGGCTGGCTAGAGATTAGACTATCTCTGTAGGGGGTGATGATAATCTCAGCTGGTTATCTGGCAGGCAAGGCAAGGACAATGGAGGAGTGGCCAGTTTGGGAGAATCAATGTTGTCTTCCTGTGAGAGACGCTCCATCATATTAGCATCTCAGCCATTCTTGTTGAAAGGGTGATTTTAACCCTTTACACCCTTTTTAAATCAAACAAGACTTAGGTTTCTTTACGTAAATGTTCATTCATGTACGCATGGGAGACGTACATTATCAAAAGATGGTATATTGCTCAAACTATATTACAAAACAAAGGATTTTTTACTATTTTTACCAATGACAAAGTTCCAATCAGCTCTTCCTACAGATAATAATTTCCAACCAAAATATTACACATTTACTCACTCATATCTCTATCCAACAGTGTTTATACAGTCTATATTTCAAGTTAGTAAACATTATATTCAATCATATCATAACATGTTCACATCTAGCTGTAAGCACATTCCTGTGATTACCAGAAAACCTGTTCTGTCCTTTTTTCCCATTTCACTATAAAGTGCTGACCCTCTGCAAGATCCTTTGCACATTGTCATCCAAAGCTAAGCTGACAGCATTCTGTCTTTGCATGACAGCAGTCTGAGCTTCCACTGGAACACACACGCACACAGATAGATACAGACAGACGCACACAACCACACATGTTGCTGCCATGGAAGCTGTGATATCAGCCATCAGACATAGAATAATCCTTGGGTCCACAGGTATGCAAAAGGAGTTGTCACCAAGTCCATGCTGGAAAGGATACACCATGCTGTTAACACAAAACTCTGCACCAAGTTGATGCTGGACTTTTCATGTTTCTGTAAATTTGACCATAGAATCGTTTGGCAGGATGCATGATACATTTTGCACATTTTGGGCACATTTTGCTCCCATACCATTTGCAAGTTTGCAGCTCTTGTATGGTCCACATGCTTGTTCAGGACCATCGCACCTACCTGAGCTTTATATGTCTCTGGACCTAACCACACACTGACCATGCCTCTTACCAATGCAGAGCCATTCCCATGGTTCCCACACCAAACTTCAACTCCTGAAGTAAACTCCACTTGGCAGAGTCTTGTGTCTGGCATTGGTGTTTCTGATGCTGTTTCACCCTCCCACCCAGATCCGGGAAGATCAGATTTAACCTGGTGTGGAGTCTTGTCTCCATTAGCAGCTCTCCTGGAGCTATCCCTATAGTTGCATGAGGGGTGGTCCTAAAATCAAACAGGAACCAGACAGTTTAGTATTTAGTGAAGCTGTGGGCTGTTCTTTCAAGCTTGCCTTCAAAGTTTGGACTGCACTTTCTGCCAGGCCATTGGATGATGGAGGGAATGAAGCTGTTCTTATCTGATGAACGCCATTCAGCTTCAGGAAATACTGCAATTCCCTGCTGGTAAACGATGACGCATTGTGTGTAGTCCATGTATTGCAAAGATGCATGCAGCTTTTCTAACACTGTCCCCATGTTTGACGAATTGATTCTACGCACATCCAACTACTTTGAGTGACTAAGAACATTGAGCCTATGAAAGGATGTGCATAGTCGATGTGTAACCAATTCCAGGGTTTATTCCTCCATTCGTACGAATGTAGGGAGCTGCTGGCGGTAATTTTTATCCGACTAACGCAGCTATGTCTGCATCTAATCCTGGCCACCGTTCATAACTTCTCACCACCGTATTCATTTTGGAAACCCCTTGATGACCCTGGCGGAGTTCAGCCATTGTCTGGCCACAACCTTTGCTTGGAAAAATCACTCCTGCTCCCACAATAATATTCTGCCCACTGCTGTGATCTAGTGTCTCTGGGTACAAAAATGATTTAATTCTGGTTCTGACAGCCCTTTGGTTTTCCCCATCACTACCAACTCTTTCAGTTTTGCCAGGACCAGATCTTTCCATGTCCAAAGTCTGATATTGTCAGCTGTGACTGGAAGTGTGTCCAGAAATTTAAAACGATTACAGTTTCTTCCAGTATTGCAACCACCAATAATATATTTGCCAGCGGGAAGCAGCTCAAAGCATACACATTCGTTACATGGCCTCCCGGACCGTGTTCCAATTTGTAATTATAGGCACTTAGTATGACAGCCCACCACTGAATGTAGCCTGAAGCTATGGGCAGCACTGCCTGATCCTCTTTAAGTCAACCTACCAGGGGTTTATGGTCTATTTTTATTAGACATTTATGTCTTTATAGTATTGGTGGAACTTCCTGACTTCAAATATGACCGCCATTTATTCATCTGGACATATTTATACTCTGCATTAGCCAAAGTTCTGGATGTGTACTGTATTGGGTATTCCTTTCCATTGGGCCACCTATGAGCTAATACTACCCCGATGCAATACAGAAGGGCAATGCATATCAATACCTGATCTTGCTTGGGATCATAGTGTGCCAACACCTTAAAGGATGATAGCTGTTTCTTCACTTCCCTGAAAGCTATGGCTTGGCTATGCAATCATTTCCAAGGCCACTCCATTTTTACTAAGAGTTGATGCAAAGGTGTCAGGATGGAGGCCCGGTTATGTATGAACTTCCCGTAATAATTCACCAGGCCAAGGAAGGAACTAAGCTCCAGTACAAACGTGGGAGCAAGGTCACCTTTAATCACCCTTGCTTTATCTTCCAATGGGTTTAACCCAATCCTGTTAACTCTGTAGCCCAAGTCGCTGACTTGAGGTACCTGGAACACACACTGTTCCCTTCTAAGGCAAACACCCACCTAGGAGAAATGTCTTAGGACTTTGCACAAGTTCTCTAAATGCTCCTTATTGGTCTTCCCGGTTATTTGCACATCTTTCAGGAGAGTTGCTGATCAGTCGGAGAGCAGGAACTCTTTTGAATGTCTGTGTCACTATGGAGGTGCTAACTGCTGCGGGAATGACAGCTATTGAAAGCCCCAGTGGTTGGTAGCAGAAGAGTCTTTGAGAGATGAGGGACTCAGGGGGGCAGAGTGTAGAGGAGTTGCAGAAACGTTGGATATGACTGTCAGAGTGTCCTTTGAATATACCCCCCTCAGGAAGCCCAAACCACTGGGAGCCAGCAAGTAAATGAGCCAATGGTTCTCATCTATGCCGCTACACAAAGCTCAACGCACTACTGGCTTAATATCAGTGACAATGAGACAATGCCCAGTCTGTAGTCAATAGCTAGCCACTTAAGGGCTTCAAATAGAGAAAGGATTTGATGGTTGTCCTTGACCCTCCTGCAATTGATTAAATCAGAGCCGGAGGTGGGTATGTAGTAAGGCTGTACTCACCCTGATTAAATGTCCCCATGTCACAAACATAACCTCAAGGAAGGCTCAGTCTTCCATCCAGTATGTGCAACATGTGAAACATGCAGAAGTGATGAGAATAAGAGGGTCCCTTGAAGCCTGGTCAAATTAGATATGAGGCCTGACAGATCATGATTGGCAATAGATGAATAATGATGGGGTGACAGTTTGAGCAGTGCTTGAGGGTATTGTAGGCCAGGTCAGGTAAGGGTAACAAATGTCGTTCCCTAAATGATGTTAGTGAGCCAGATGGGTTCTAATAACAATTGATAATTTTGTGGCCCCCTTTCCTGAGACTAGCTTTCAAAACTAGACATTTTAAAGATATATTATTTGAACTTAAATTCCATCAGTTACCATGATGACATTTGTGCCATTATCCTCATAACAAAATGCCTGAGATTTTGGATCACAGGTCCAGGGCCGTCTCCACCGAACCACCAGCTCCCACATTGTTGAAGTTCCTTTGATTTTCCAATTGAGCTCTGAAGTGATAGACAAACAAGGTGGACTAAATCTATTTATCCTCTCCTTCGGGCATTCGCCACCCACCCATAAAATGGCAAAATCATATTTTGCATAACACTCCAGCAAAATGTTATTGTGGCTAACTCCCTGAGTCATATGTCAGCAAGAACAAACAGCAAAATCTAAGGCTAACCATGAGAGTAGTAGACTGCAGCGCATCACTCTACCAAAGTTGAACCTAGTTTTTAGAGATGTTCAGTGTTATTCTAAGAACAAATCCTGCAAAATATTCAGAAAGATATATTCAGTAAATTTCGCAGTCCAAAGTACAAATGATCCCAGGTTCTGTTTAATCCTTTGATAACCAGTTTACAGCCACCATAAATTTTAGATCATATGATTGTTGATATTTCCATGTCAGATACTGAAATTTCTATTTGCATTTGCAACAAGTGTTTTGAATTGCATCCACCTCATTCATAGCATTCTTCATGTCAGTTAATGGTCATTAAAGGGAATATTCCAGTTGTCGATTTAGACAGATAATCAATGCAATTGCCTTAAATGCTTCACCGAAACGGAATGAAGAAGCAACTCTTTCAAAAAATACACACTTTTTGTCAAAATCAAATAATATCAAACTTAGTTTTTACTGCTGATTGTTGTTTTTTTAATTGTTGTTCATGTGAGCATCACTGGCCAGGTGAGCGTTCATTATCCATCCCCAGATGGAACTAGATAAGGATGGCAGATTTCCTTCACTAAAAGTTATTAGTGACCCAGATGCATTCCGATGACAATCAGCACTGGCTACATGGTTACCATTAAATTAATTTGTCTTCCAGATTTTTACTGAATTCAAATTTCATTATTTCCCATGGTTGGATTTAATCCCCAATCCCCAAAACATTAGCCTGAGTTCCTGGATTGCTAGTTTAGTGACTTTACTATTCTGCACCATCTTCCCTTAAATGAAAATCTATTATGGTTAAAATGGTGATTGTGATTTAATTTTGTCTGCCTTCCTTCAATGAGATTGGGCTCCTCGATATAGTACAGAACTCTTTTTGTCTCCAGCAGTTCGGAATATAGAAACAATAAATATTGAGTATTGGCTGTAATAGTGCAATACGGGATTTGTGGGTTTTTTTCTTTTGATCTGAATAGAAAAAATGTCAGGCCATCAACTGTGGAGTATTGTGTCCATCATAAATATATTTATCTCAGACCATAAGACGCAAGAGCAGAAGTTAGCCATTCAGTGCATCAAGTCTGCTCTACCATTCAAGAGATCATGGCTGACATGATCATCAACTCCATTTTCTGGTCTTCTTAAAAATGGAGGAACACATTCTTTGCCAATACACTATATTACATGGGTGCTACCAGGATCAGGTGCTTTTGTCTCCCCGGATGTTACACTGATGCACATTTCTATTCTCCAACATATTTCTTCAACCAGAGAAATGAGTCATTGCAAGAACAATGACACATCTCTTAGTCATTCATTGTTCCCTCTTTAAGGTTTTAGAGTAGATTTGTCGCTTGAGTTGTGGATGTTGTGTTTGGTTGGCTCGCCGAGCTGGTTTGTTGTTCTCCAGATCGTATCACATCATCAGGGCAGCCTCCGATGAAGCGCCATTGTGTTTTCCTGCCTGTTATCTAAACTCTCGTGTCCATTGAGCAGGATAACCTCACTTCTGGTTTTCCTTCGTAATGGAATATATATGGGGTCAATCTCTATGTGTTTGTTGATGACTTTCTTCATGGAGTACCAGGCTTCCATGTGGATAAGGAGAACCACCAACACGACTGGAACAACACCAAGATCTGGGACAAGCAAAGCAGAGACAAGCACAGGAATTCCTCGAAGCCTGGTACTCCACAAAGAAAGCCATCAACAAGCACATAGAGATCGACCCTATATACACTTCACTGCGAAGGAAAACCGGAAGTGAGGTAATCCAGCTCAACGGACCCCAGAGTTTAAATACCAGGCAGGAAAACACAACAGCTCTTCATCGAAGGCTGCACTGATGATGTCACCCAGTAGGGTAATGAAACATCTGCAGAACAACAAACTAGCTCAGCGAGCCAACCAACCACAATGTCCCGTCTTTGTCTACAACCACGCCAGTAGTGATAATGCGCTGACGAATTTGTTCATAAACATTGCCGGGTCAAACCGTATCATGACTTCATCAACCGCTCATATAAATCCAATGAAATCTGGTCCTGCAGACATTTTCAAACAATGCACGGTTATAAAACATAGACACACTATCACAAAAATTTCTGCTGGCTGCTGGATCTCAACCCCCTCCAGTTCCCTGCAGCCACCGTCTTCCATACCCAATGTGCCCTTTGCCTCCATTCCCACTCCCACACCCCCTTCACTTCCCCTCACAGGTGGTTTTTCTTCGCAGTAAAGCCCTTGCTGCTAACACTCAGGTACCTGACAGCTCACTAATCTTTCCATCACAGATGGTTTGCCTTCCACATTGGCAGCTGCTGGTGCTATTAGTTGACTGATCAAGAATTAGCCCGTGACTGGAGGAGAACTCTTCATTACATTCTGTTTATGTGAGTGACTTTTCTCTAGTGATTGGATCTAGGGTACTTTAGGACTTTTGGGGTCAGTTTCATCCACCATGCGGGTGTATTGCATTGCCAATAGGCCACAGTGCAGTTGATATCCAGCCTGCTGACCACCAGAGTTAAGAAATGGAAGGTACGATGCTGTCAGGTTTCTGTAAAGTTTTGCAGATTTTCCCACAGCCCGCCAGCTTCTCCTTACAGTGATACTTCAAAATGTAGAGAAGATGTGCCACTGAGCCTATGTAAGGGTAGGCAGGGATCAGGTTTTTAGCTTGGTTTGGGAAATGGCTGGCACCATAAAGAAAGCTAAAAGAGAGAGGATGGGAAATGGAGAGATAGGGCGGAAAAGACAGGGAGAGGAAGGTGGAGGGAAGAGAGAGGGACTGTTGGGGGTGTGGGATGAGTAAAGAGAACAAGGGAGTGAAAAACAAAGGAGGAGGGAGAGAAAGAGACTGGGGATAGTCTTGTCAACACCGCCCCCAACTCATCATCTGTTCTTCAACCCCTTCCAGCTAGTACAGACCACATCACCATCCATTCCCACAGTCTCCCTCATTCTTTTTTCTCTTCCACCCCACCATTCCCAAAGTCTTGTCATGTGCCATTCCCTCATCTTTTACCAGACTCTCAAACGCTAGCCTCAGACAAAGCATTAATGGTCCTATGTTTGAAAAAAAAATCATAATAATACGTAATAAGTTTGGACACCCCTGCTGTAGCACGTCTGCATCAAAGTCAGCACCAATCGTCGTGTGAAGTCAATCATGATGATTGATGAATGCATGTTAACCCCAGAGCCTTGCAAGGTCAAGTTTTCAAGTATTGGAAAGAATTAAGTAATTTTTAGTGCAAATTTCATGTCCTTTGGTCACTCTAATGTACCTTAATGCTAAATAAATACATTAAAGCAGTGAATGTTATTATGCAGGCAAGCAGGAGAGTCACTTTGCACAGAGCAAACTGGTCAGTGGTGGAGTTTGAGGAATAAGTGTTGACTAACACAACTCCACTCCTTTCCTTTACTTAGGACTGTGGAATTTTTTTAAAGTCAGTCGTAATCAATAGATGAAACCTCAGTCGAAAAGGGATCACCTCCAAAATGAGCACTCTCAGTTCTACATTGAAATGTCAGCATGGAGTTTACACAGTATACAAATCCTTGGAGTGGGTTCAAAACCCACCATTGGTGGCTCAGTGGTAATGCCCCTACCTCTGGGTCAAAAGGCTTGAGTTCAAATTTTACCTGCTCCAGATGTGTGCCATAAAATCTCTGAACAGGAGGATTATAAGTATCTGTAACCCTTCAGAGTGAGAATTTAGTCTTTAAATTCAAAGGCAGCACTGAACCATGATGACACATATCTTGAAACCTTTCTTGAAACAATGTGCAGATCGTCCAACAAGGAAAAGGGCCATGTGTTGGAGAATGAGCCTGGCCAGCTGATCAAAGTTGCAGTAGGGAAACATTTTGGGAACGGTGATCGTAATTCTGTAAGTTTAAAGATGATTATGTAAAAGGACGAAGTCTGGTCTTCAGGTGAAAGTGATACATTGGAGGAAGGCTTATTAACAACAGTATTAGGTAGAAACTGGAAAAATTGAATTGGGGAAGCTTTTGAATGTAAATCCACAGCTGACATGTGGAAGACTTTTAAAAGGACCAGCATGTTCCTCTGTCGATGAAAGAGAAAGACGGCAAGATTCAGAAAGATCCAAGGTTGATATGAGATGTTGTAAGCTTAGTTGAAAAGAAAAAGGAAGCATATGTAAGATTTAGGAAACAGAAATCAAACAAGGGCTTTGAGAACTATAAAAGAAATATAAAAGAATTTCAAAAATAAATTAGGAGGACTAGAAGAAAATGTCCTTGGCAAGTAGAATTAAGGAGAATCCCAAGGTTCTTTATATTTATATTAGGAGTAAGAAGGTAACCAGTGAAAGAGTAGATCTACTCAAGGACAAAGGATTGGTTTTATGTGTGGAGCCAGAGGAAGTGGGTGATATCCTTAATAATTACTTTGCATCAGTATTCACCAAGGAAGAAAATACAGACGATGGTAAGATTAGAGTGGGATATGTTGATATTCTCGGGCATGTTGATATTAAGAAGGAGCAGGTCTTGGATGTCTTGAAAAACATTAAGTTAGATTATCCGCAGAGCCTGAAGTGATCTATTCCAGGATACTGAATGAAGTTAAGGGAGGAAATTGCCGAGGTCTTTTCAGAGATCTTTGTATGCTCTTCAACCACAAGCAAGGTCTGAGAAGACTGGAGATTAGTCAACATTGTTACTTTGTTCAAGGGGAGCAGCAAAAATAATCTAGGAAATTATAGGCTGGTAAACATTTCATCAGTGGTAGGGAAGTTACTGGAGAAGATTCTTCGGGAAAGGATTTACTTACATTTGGAGAAAAATAGACTTATTAGGGATAGTCAGTATGGCTGTATGCAGGGGAAGTCTTGTCTCACAAACTTGATTGAGTATTGTGAAAAAGTGATGAAGATAATTGATGATGTTAAGGCCATGAATGTTGTCTACGTGGACTTTACTAAAACATTTGACAAAGTCTCTCATGGTAGACTAGTCTAGAAGATCAAATCACATGGTGAGTTGGCAAGTTGCGCACCAAATTGACTTGGCCGTAGAAGACAGAGGATATTTGTGGATGGGTATTTTTCTGACTTGGAGTCTGTGATCAATGGTGTTCCACAAGGATCAGTGCTAATATCCACAATCAATTTGGATGAAAATGCAGGTGGTCTGATTAGTGCGTTTGCAGATGATATAAAAATTGATTGAGTTGTGGATAGTGAGAAAAGTTATCAAAGGTTGTAGTAGGATATCAATCAGTTAGAAAGTTGGGTGAGAAATGGCAGATGGAGTTTAATCTGGGTAAATGCGAGGGGATACTCTGTGGAAGGTCAAATGCAAGAGGAAGGTATAATTGTAAATGGCCAGACTTTTAGGAGCATTGCTATGCAGAGGGAGCTTAGGGTCCAAGTCCACAGTTCCCTGAAAGTGGCAACCCAAATAGATAAGGTGATAAAGAAGACATACGGCATGCTTGCCTTCATTGATTGGGGCATTGAGTATAAGAGTTGGCAGGTCATGTTGCAATGTAATAGAAATTGGTCAGGCCATAGTTGAAGTCCTGTGCACAGTTCTTGTCACCACACTATAGGAAGGATGTGAAGGTTTTGGAGAGGGTGCAGAAGAGGTTTACCAGAATGTTGCCTGGAGTGAAGTGTATTAGCCACAAGGAGAGGTTGGACAAACTTGGAATAATTTTTGCTAGAGAATGAGGGGCAACCTGATAGAAGTATATATAATTAGGAGAGGCATAGACAGGGTAGATAGTTGGAGTCTTTTTCCCAGGCTGGAATGCTATATACTAGCAGCAATGCATTTCCGGTGAGCGAAGTAAAGTTTAAAGGAGATATGTGAGGAAATTTTTTTTCCCACAGAAGATAGTAGGTGCCTGGAACATACTGCCAGGGGAGGTGGTGGAAGCAGATACGACAGCAATGAACGTGGCATTTAGACAGGCACATGAGCAGGCAAAGAATAAAGGGATATGGACGATTTGCAGGCAGTTGGGATTAATTTAAATTCACATCATGGTTAGCACAGACATGGTGGGCCAAAGAGCCAATACCTGTGCTGTATTGCCCTATGTTCTACGTTCTGTGTTACTCATAATATAATAACAATGACCTCAGAACAAATAGAAAATCTCTAACCTGTTCTTCTGGTATCAGATCAACAAGTAGATAATGTCAGATCAGAGACACGTCTAAATGTCTTGCTAATCTCTGTTTAGTTTTAAGATAATCAAAAGATTTGTTCTGAAACAAAATCAATTGTTACCACAGCAAGCACTTATGCAATTGCAACCCCTGACACGCACGACATTGTGAATAATAGGAGGAAATTGTTGACTCCTTGGATGACTTATGAGTCAACTGAGCGCAATGCTAAATTTGTGTAGCATTTTTAACTATTTAGGGAATGGTCAATATAGGTAAAGATCATTCTCACTTGGAGGTGAAAATGTTGTTTTCCAGACTTGGTTTGTCAGACCCATTCTGGGAACCTTTGCTGGTATGACACAATGGTATGACACAATGAGTGAACATTGTGGTCTTTCGAGTATGGACCACGTTACTGGAAATTAGCTAATACCAGTTGACTTGAGCAAGAGTCCTATGTGTTGTTTGGGAAGGAATCTGAATTATCAGTACAGTTCTTAATATTACATGCTAGCATAGGTACAAAGTTATCTCATTTGGAACCCTCCCCTAATAATATTCCTCCCTCATCTCTAAAAGGCACTGTTCAATCTTACAAATTTGATTTTTCAACAATCCACATAAATGGTCCTTATGGAATCCTTGACCCACATGTGATGTTCACTTATGGTAATGTATGAGCAATTTTGTCCCCTGGAGCTACTAAGAACTTAATTGACACTTCCTAAGCTCTGTTCATGTCAACCTCCAGACAAAAAAAAAACTTTCAGAGCTCCAGTTTGGTTTGTGTTCAAGCTCAGGTTCCAAAGGATAAAAAGACACATTCCGATCCTTTCTACCATTAAACTTCCTTGTACTCATAACGTGTTCAACAGTAGTCTGATGCACATCTTTAAGAATAAATTGTTTGTCCTATGAAGAACATTTTCACTTATTTACGAGTAAAGGAACAAGTTATTTAACTGCTATCAATCCATTTGTGGAATTAGTAAGGATTTGTACTAGAAATGCAAGAATCCAGTGTCATTACATGCAGTAAACAGCAGGGGTCCAATATAACCAATTCATATTTTAGCCATAATGGTGTTTCAAATGACATGAGAAATGGGACTCACATTGATTTAGAACAGAATAGGCAGTGGTTACAATAAAAAAAAAGTGGTTTTATGGGCAGTGAGGTAAAAATTCCATTTCATTTGTGGAGAAACGTGCTGTTTAACCTTGTGTATCATTTGACTGTTCATCCAGATCTGTCTTTTAAAATAACTAATGTTGCTTCTCCCTCAAAATTCAGTTAATACCATCGACATTGCAGTTTGTTTAAATTCAAATTGAGAATTGTGCTGAAGAAAGGTTGAAACTTTCAGAATAATATTTACGGTGATAACTATATGGTATCTATAAGTTTGAAGGAGATAAAATAAGGAATCAAATATTTGAACTAACATTTCTTGCAGACACTGCTATACATTGCTTTGAGCTGAGCTGTTTTATTACTTGCATCATTTACATTGATATTGTTGCAATCATCTTTTTAATGATTTGTCATAGTTAAAAATGTATATTGTCGATCTTATGAATTAATCTATAACTGTTGCGGTCAGTGGGCAAGCCCAAAATCTATTTTTTCTATTGACAAATCTTCATTATATCTTCAGTCTGAATTCATACTTGCTTCTTGAATTAAATATCCAATTTAATAAACATTGCTGAGTGAGTATTATGCATTCAAGACTGCTAAAACCGTCCCAAACCTAAATTTTGCAACAGCACATACAGTTCTAATTTTCTCGAATCAACAATCCATTGATGGTTTGAGTATTCAAAATTATTAACACTGTAATTTAACCTGCAAGATATTAAAATCTTCTTTTGCATGCAAATGAAATAAGATGGTTGGCAGAATTTTTATTGTTAGTGAGAGTTCTGCCAACTCCTCTTCTGAGAATTTTGCTGCTTTAAGTTCTGGTACGAAGGAGACAGTTTTGATAGCTTCCAAAAGGGAGGTCACAACTTTCTCCAGCAGATGCTCTTGTTTTGGCTACTTCACCTCTAGTGCCTGCAGTAGTTTTATGCCAGACACTGGCATCCCCACCCTTTGTAACACTGAACCTTTGATTTCAGACTGCATGTGTTTTGTTCTGGATCTGGCATCAATTGCATCATATGACTAAGACTAAAATCCTGTATTGAAGTTTCCTCCACACTCTTGTTGCAACTTAGTTTACATTTAAATTGTTCATCATAAGCTTTTTTGCTTTCTTCAATTTTTTTTAGAAGAGAAAACTTCCACAGTTCTTGCAAATTGGAAAGGTTTGTAAAATTGAAGAAAAAGATTAAAATGCATGAAAGAAATTGTAACTGCACTACAACTTAACAGTCTCTGTGAGTTCTAAAGGATACTAAACTAGATGCTGGTGTTCAAGCAAACAAATTAACCCATTAACCCAAAGAAATTGGTCTTCAATACCAGTACAGTTGTTGTCTCTTTATAGCTTCATAGTAAAATTTGCTCCATGCATTAATTCCCAATATTCAGATCCCTTTAAAATGTCTGTTGCTTTGTAGTGTTTCCATTCATGTAGTTCAATTAGCACAATTAGTAGTGACCTGGTTCAGTTGTCCAGTTTGTTGTAGTGAATGCATTGTAAACATGTGCATGTGTGTGTTTCTATTTTCATCAGTAGCTTTGGACCATTTCAAATTGTACACTGAAATATTTAATATATGCATTATTGTGATATGACAGTATTTTGAAAGTTTTTGCTCATGGGAAAGAAGACAGCCCAATCCCTGGTAAGATCAACATACAATGTCGAATCATATTAAAAGAGAAGAGTGATCTTACCAGATGTGATTTGGTCACTGAAAATGTTATGTTACAGACCGCTGTGTGATTAATTGCTTAATTTTAAGCCAGGATTCAGGCCTGTTAGCAAAAGTTCATTTCAATCATGTTGGCTAAGTAGGAAAACATGATAAAGATCATGACTCAGATATTTCAGGGAGAGTTATAGTATTTTCAGGTGCCAATATAAGTTTTATATATAAAGAAACAGCAATTTGAGGCAACAAAATTACGACTTTGCAGAAATTGCTTGATCATTTGTGCTCCTCCACTCAGCTCTAGCTTCTGAAAACATGAAGTGGCATGTCATCATTGGCTGGCAATGACTATCGATAAATTGCTGGATTTGTTCTGCAAATTTCAAATTATTTTCTTATGTATCCATTTTGTGTCTTTTCTATTTCTCTTTATTCATTCTCTCTTTCCCTCTCTTTGTTTCGTTTCCAGTACTTTGGTAAACCCAAATTTTTACCCACATCATTGGCTTCATTTCTTTTTCTATCGAAGACCCAGATAACCTCACTGCATCTTTATCAGTTCGCATTTCCAGCAATTTGTGGCACAAAAATTATATGATATGAAGATTGAAGTGAAAAGAATCTAATTTACAGAGCTTGCCACTAGATGCAACGCTGTTGCTGGGGTATTGAGGGATATGGGATGCTGACTTTGAAATTGAACTATGGGGTAATTGGCAAAACTGCCTATTTAACGCACTTTCCACAATTATAGCAGACATAACTTCATGTGCCATCAGTTTATGTCCTTTGTTTAATACCTCTGATGTATTAGAAGAATTCCAGATGAAAATTATAGGCATTTTACCCCGTTGCTAGCACAGTTGATTTTGAAGCCACCGTGATTACTCAGCATATGATTTGCACCTTTCAACTTATGACAAAGATAATTCTTGTTTCTTTTTTGTCATCCTAGCCTGTCGATAAATAGAGATGCTTAGCATTCTGTGTTTTAAGGCTAGGATAGAGCACAATACTATGAGTGCTATTATAGTTTATCACTCTGTGAAGCAGCTTGTCAATAGCAATCATTTTGATAATGTGGTGAGAATGCATCTTACACAATAACATCACGATTGCTGGTTCAACGAAAAACATCTAGTAACTTTTTAATCGTGACAAGATAATTTAAACAAAAGAAAAGGACATGACGGCAAAGCAGAAAATAAGTAGTCACAGAAAAGCTCCTGAGGCTGCCTTAAAAAAGACAGCATAATTTAGGAGAGATTCCAGTAAATTAGTCATCACAATCATCATGGATGCCTCAAGACTTTTAAGCTGTGCCCTGCTCCTTGTTCGTTGCTACCATGTCTGGCAATTGTCAGTCTCTCTTTGTCTCCCCAAACCTAGTTACAAAATTTCAATAAATGCTTTTAAAATACATTGTTTCATTGGTGAAACCTTGAGTTCATTTTAAAAATAAAGTCTCATGGCTGATCACTCAGTTAAAATTTGATGTTTTGTAAAGTGAGAGCTAATAGCTAGATTCTTCCCCAGTTGGAAGAAGGAAAATCCCGATTTTAAATAATTAAATAATAAGATGGCCATTTGATGTTGAGGCAAACAATATGCCTTCTTGGTCAGAGATGATGTTTGACTAGAAATGATGCATGATTTCCAAAGATAGAGAGACAATGAAGCCATTTTTAGTTTTCTGGATGTTAGCTACGGCGAATCTTCTGGATAGTGCCAGGCAGTGAATGACCGTTTCTAACACGAGAAAGGAACTAATTACCTCACCTTGACATTCAATAACAATGCCATTGTTGAACCTCCCACTACCAACATCCTGGGCATTCGGATTGGAGGCAGCAGACTGGGTTTCAGAGGCAACAACCATTGTTAAGGCAAGCATCTCAGTATATCAGGGTGGGAAATGATAGAGTGCAGGCACACAACAGGTTGTGGGGAGAAATGTGCGGGCAGAGACAATTGACAGTCACCGCCATAACAACACAAAGAAACTGTGGATGCTTGAGATCTGAAGCAAGCAAAAAACAGAAATAGCTGGAGAAACTCAGCACCTCAACAGATGTTGCAGAGGAAATAAAATTTTGACCGACTACCTCAACAAAACATCAACAATCTTGACTATCTTGTTCAACATTACAAATTACTCCCTGTGGCTGTGAAAGCACAATTAATGTCAGGAGAGTGGCAGAGATTCACCCTAGTTCGACAATTTGCAGTCATTTTCCACGTTTCAAAGATTCAGAAGCCGCTGACTTCACACTTTGGATGAGAAAGCATCCAAACTATTATCCAATGTGCAACGCTGCCTTTCTTGGGAATTGTGAGAGTTGGAAGTCAGGAGAGAAGTTTCCATTATTGCTTCTACACTGACAAATTCACAACATCCAACTGCATGTGTGTGTGTCGAATGGCTTGAGCAGAATATACTGAATCAGGTCAGTGATGTGAAAGGCCCTTGTGCAGGCACCCATTGCCTTCCTTGTTAGTAGTTTGCACATCCTGATGTTTCACGGATGATGAGATTAAATGTCCTTTTTGTGCTGAGTTTTTACATTATTGAGGAGGTGCTTCATTACTGCTTTGCTCACATAGGCTCGTTGTACCCGTCCCCAAGTACAACAGCTAGGGTTGTGTCTGTATCTCCTGCAAGAGTAGATGAGGAAGATTTGCATCTGGAAACCAAGGATCTGCATCAACCCCCGGTTGATGTGACACAGCCTCCTGATGTGGAGTTTCAAATGCAAGATGAGAGAAGGGGAGTGATGATTTACTGTATATTGAAGGCAGAATCAGAAAGCCATATTGTGATACCCAGCATATCTGTAATGCAACACCTTATTCCACTTGGGTCAATGAGGATCATAAAATATCTCCTCTACATCTAGTTCCCATGCAGGGCATGGCTGAGGAGTTGTTGGAGTGTTGAACAGACAGAAGATATTGCATAATTCTTGGATGCTTTGCCTCAGACAACTGCAGAATGCCTCAAGATGATATGTTGGACAATGAAGACTCAAAAGAGCCACAACGTTATACTGAGAGAGATTGTTTAAGATCCTAAAACACCACCTCGTCAGCCTAAGCAAGCCAGGCAGGACTTCCTATTGAATCTCTTTCACCAGACCTGATTTGTGTGCAATCATCTTTCACTGACTAAATTTCTTAATGCTGGTGAGGCCAGCATCGCCAGCTTATTTCTTACTGCAAATGCAGTTTTAATCTTCTTGTGCTTCTGTTGTTATTTAATAAAAGGGAAGGCTATAAACTGATGAAAAGCTTCAGATATACCCATATTCAATCCTCACAAAGCCTCATGCTTATTTAGGTGCCACGGAAAGCATAGATATTATTCAGAACTTTGTGTGGCGCTAAAGGTGGAAACTTCTCTACCTTTAAGCTTGTAACTGAACATATATTTAGAAATGTGACCTATTTACAACCAATTTTCTCCCATGTCACCTCTTTTTCCTTTCCTCCTGCTGTGGCTAGGCACAGTCCCTGTGTCTACAGCTGGGGTGGAAGGAGCCTGCTGCAGAGTGGATCCTGCTTTCACCAGAGTTTTGGGGGCACTTGTAATTTGAGGGCCCCGTCATGCTGAGATTGTCCTGGCTAGATGCGGGTTGGCCCTGCTCTTGAACTCCTACAGGATTGAGGATTGCAGGCAGAATGGAGATGGAGAGGTTAGACACCTCGGAGCTAGCCTGAGAGAAGACATCTAGTGGACCTGTATGTGTTTCTTTCTCTGGCTGGGTGCCTCTTGGATCTGCCCTGTGTCCTTGAAAGAAAGAAGCACCTGGATTGAGGTCAAGGTCCCACTTTCCTTTGTCACCTTGCCATTACTGCATCAATGGTTAAAGTGATAAAATATAGATCCAGCACATATCCAGCAGACCTTGAGTGAACCGGACCTGGGTCTCCAAGATGACACCTTGGGACCCTCCTCTGCCTGAGGCTGAGCAGCTGACTGGTCTCCTCTGAGTGCCAGCAATAGCATGAAATCCTTCCTTGGTCTGCTATGGAGGCAGCGCAGTGATTCTCTCCCCAGAATATGCTCCCAACCGTATTCCCAAATGAACTCATTAAGGTGTCAGCAAGTGAGCTGGAAGAGGGTGCAGAAAACAATCTTCCTGGTTCATACTTTTAAGGGTCTGTGTTTCTCCTTCAGAGGTGCAGGATGAGTTGATGTCCGCAGGAGGTGCTATAAAGCTGTACAATGCCACTGGAGTCAAGAGAAGAAATGAAATGCAAACTTGGGTAGTATCTAGTGTATGTTAAGAATACTTTCATACTGCTGCTAATGGAACAGAATTTGTTTTATGGGAATTAATCTTGGCTGCAGGGACAGAGAGGTCTCCACATCACCACCAGTCTTCTCCTGCTAAGGCAAAATTCTGTCCTTGCAGAGGAGTCAAATGTTGGCCACCTAATCTCCCATCTTGGCTCTGTCTGACCTACTGCAGGCTGTGTTCTCCTGGAAGGAGACCAAAGGACTGATCAACTGAGAGGAAAGTGGCACAGCTGTTAATACTCGTGCAGGAACAGTGTCAAGGTGTCCCAAGTGAGTGAGTAGGAAGTATGGCAGCTGTGGGTTGGGGATGTGTAGTGGATAAGAGTGATTAAACAGAGATGTTGCATCCATTAAGAGTGGTAGAGACAGTGGTAGACGATGAGACTTGGTGGGAGGCGGATCCAATGACCAAGTTGGAATGAGTGTGAGATAACAGAAAGAATATGGTGATACTAACACTCAGGGTGCACAGAAGGTCATTAGCCTGCTCCTGCATCGTAGGGCATTTCTGCAGACCATGGAAACTGCACTCCCCTGGGTGGCAACCTCAGCCATGGTAGTTGCCGACCAAGAGAAGACAACGACCCTTCTCTCCATTACCCCATCAACTAGGACCCCCAGATCCCTACAGGCAAGGCTGGGACTCCACCTACCCTTTCTCAGCTGTGTCATTTAGAATTGTGCAGTAACAGTCTGCGAATGGCCATTCCTGGTTTGCAGCCTTTGACCTGGGGCACAGCTGCATTTTAAATATGAGGCTAGTGGTCCATGTCACAGCAGATCCAGAGTGTGGAAAAATACCTCCACCATTAGTGGATGCACAAAAATGCTAGCATGCACCGGAAGAGTATGATGCCTAGATCAGTAGCCAAAAATTGCATCAGATACTTCGTTGGAGTTCATAGAGAGAACCTCCCTGGAATGGACTCTTGGCTGTGTTTGATAAAATTCAGCCCAATATCAATGACTGTTGGACCCAGAATTTAGAATGTGGCTGATGCAATAACACCTTTTTGATACTGCCACCAAAAATAAGGTTCAACTTCTTTGTGCTTTCCTTTGGAAATGCCAGCAAGTAAAATTTAGAGACATCACAAGATCACCACCTTTATATGAGTTATCTGCTTGCCTCCATAAGTGAAGCCATGACTAAGGAATGAACTGGTCCCCCAATTTGTTAGTCCACTGTTATTGCTACGTCAAGTCACCATAGTCTTGCCTTCTTGCTAGAGAGAGATAATGAGCAGTGATTTAACCTTAGGGCTACCACACCTCAGGCAAGGGGAGAGAAGTTGTGGAAGAGAGTCCTTTATTGTAACCTCAGTCAAAGTGGGAGATTGAACCCATGTTGTTAGCATTGTACTCTTTCACAAACTAGCCATCCAGCCAATTGAGCTAGACCAATCTGCACTGTTAGGTTCACTATAGCATGGATTAGATCATAAGCGGAGTTCCCTTTTTCCCAATCTGAAAGTAGTTTAAACTGGAAGCTCAGGGACCCCAATCTGCCCTAGACCCTGAAAATCTGTTCTTTGCAATCAAAGTAACCTATTTGCTGGTCTATCTGTTTTGAATGTCTCAAATCTGAAGACTTGGAAAAGGCTGTTCTGACTGGATTAAAAACATCAAGATTTGTTGCCATGAACACCTATCAAAATGAATGGAAATATGGATTTAAATTTCAAATGTATCCTTCAAGATTCTGTACTGTCCACCACATACAAAAATGCAGACCACACTGCTTCAACGCAACTCCCAACAGATCACTGAGATAATAAGGTGTAGAGCTGAATGAACACAGCAGGCCAAGTAGCATCAGAGGAGCAGGAAGGCTGACGTTTCTGAAGAAGAGTCTAGGCCCGAAACGTCAGCCTTCCTGCTCCTCTGATGCTGCTTGGCCTGCTGTGTTCATCCAGCTCCACACCTTGTTATCTCAGATTCTCCAGCATCCGCAGTTCCTGCTATCTCCCAACAGACCACTGGCTATTTTATCAAGGCAAAACTTCAGTGTATGTACATCAGTCAGTCTCATTAAGTCAGAAATTTTAAAGAATCAGATAAAGACCATTGCAGCCTATCAACTGCTGACGAGTAGAAAATTTGAAATACCATTATCTCTTCCCTCCTTCTAATCCCCAACTTCCTTCATTGCTATTGATTTACAGTTTGCTGACAAAGCCTTATGCCAAATTGTTGTAAATGTAAATGAGGGACATGAATTCAAATTCGTTGAATTCAAATTCATTGAATTTAAGATCTTTACAGAGAAATCAGTTTGCTGGAACTTAAAGTGTTTTTGTTGAGGTGAAAGACAGTGTACTAGACAGGGGATACTTTCTCTTAATATGCAGTGGCTTCAAAGGTTTCAAACACTTCTCAGAAGTATTTCAGAGACAATATAAGCTATTATGTACAGCACAGTGAGCTTCAAAACATGACTTGCATCACTAAACTGGCTATATGTGCTTGTCCCTTTCTAGGTCCAGGAGCCGTGCTTGATGGGAACAACCGTGCTTCTGGAGGAATGACTGCTTCACTATGGCTACTGGTGATACTCTTCGTCCACTTCCTCTTCAAATTTTGACGTGGCACTGCGCCATTGAACAGCGCACTGCCTCTAACCCGAACAGAACAAATAAACTTTATCCTGCACAGGTTGTGCACAGGCTGTAAAACATCGCGTATAGGTTCTGTGCTGACAAGTATTTGTTTTTGTGAGTCCATACTGGTATTTCCCCTCTGTTGGCTGCAGGGCGCTGGTGCATAATTGCTGTCAAAACTGTTAGTTCACTTCCTGTTGATTTTCCACTTTTTAATCTTCCATGTTTTAGCTGATGTAGTGTTTACATATTTTATGCTTTTAATGATGTTTATTTATGCAGGTACATGCCATTAACCTTTCCCTCACATACGTAAAGCTGTCTGTGGTTTTACTGGGTGGATGATATAATTTACCTGTATACTATTTGTAGGCTACCAGATAAATAATGTAATATGCCTGTAGACCATTGGCTAATTAACAGGTGGATTGTAGCCCATTGGCTGGCTAAGCAAACATCTAGCAGAGAAGCTGCACATGTATAACAAAAGGGGCAGTTGTACATTAAAGTTTAAGGATCTTTATCTTAGAACAATTCTATTCCAGACGTATTTCTCACTAACATTTAGGTCCATGTTGACTCTCGCCATCATATATAAATTGTGGAAAACTAATACAATTGTATATGTCATGTACGTTAAGGTAAATATATAACTCTTCAGTTTCCATTTGATTGTGTATTATGTGTGCACATAACCATATTTCTGCACTTTGAGTCCAACATACTGATAAGATTCGCTGAAGGCTTTTCTTGTACTGCAGTGGAACTGGGCCAAAACTAACAACAAGTCACAAGAAAAAGAGAGGGCCATTTGGAAGGCATTCTTGGAAGGTCTCTTCAGCGTCCTGTGTATTTGGTGTCTCCTAGTTTATATGTTACTAGTTTCTGAAAAGGGAAGCCATATGGTTGCTTAAAGCTGCAGTATCCCTTCTATTTTGTTAGCATGATGCATTTCGATAAGAACAAATTAAATGTATACAATGATACCCATGAAAAACTATATCTGACTATGTGAGATTTTGTTCTATCTTTTCTTTGCCGCGGAAGTTAGCTCAAACAATTCTAGAAATTAATGCCACGTGTCTTTCACTTCAGAACTTAATTATTGTTTACTGTAAATTTCAAGGCATATTTGTTTATTTTTCAGTGTTTGGGAATCTGTTGGTTTAACAGTGGAGGAAGTGTTTCGTTCAGAAAGCCTCAGGCAGCTGCACATTGTCTGCTAGCTCACAAAGTTCTTCCCATTACTAGGTCATATGTAATGTACCATGAGCAGTTTTATTCCTTTTAAATGCTACTGTTTCGTAGAGCTACCCATCGGATACCAGTGCTGAAAAAGATTAAGTCAGAAATGGGAAGCATGGTAGCGCCAGGAACTGTTGGGGATGAGGGAGGAAGGGTCTTTCTTCCTCATGTTACCCTGGAACAATGTTCCTGTGGCTATTTTTTTTTCCAATTGAGCAAATTAAGATATTGAATGAAATCATTTATTTTGGCCTTAAGTTCTCAAACCTGAGGCACTGTTCTGGAATATTCTGGTTATATGCTTGAGAAATCATGCATGAACTTAGTTTACCCTTTGGGATAAGAGGTACAATCTTGGGGAATAGTGCAATGTCTAGGAACTAGCAAGTTTATTTTAAGTTCAAATGATCTGGAGTTTCCTCCATTGTTAGGATTGGAACTCCAAACATATTGTATGCCTCCCACAATGCTTTAAACCACCCTAATTTAAACAATTAGCTGAAAGACGGGGTGCTTGCTTCTGAAGTGCAAAACTGATCTGTTCAGCAAAATTTATCCGTGTATTTAAAGTTCATAAGAAAAGAAATGGAATTAACAAATATTTTATCCATCAAATTTCAGTCTCTCATACACCTTTTTTGAGTTGGAAAGTTTCACATGGGAGCTAATCCAAACAGTCAGTTTTGTCTAGATTTAATTTGAAGCTGTCTTGAGAAGGAATATCATCAAATTTACAGAATAAAACAGGCACTGCACAGGAGTGACAATGTGTATTTAAATTTGCTTGCAAAAAGGTTGCCAAATGTAAATTAAATTTATTAATTTGGCTCTTTCAGAGTCATGAAGGCATTTGAAACCATATCAAAATTGCTCGTGAAATTCTAATACAAGATCCAATTATCACTAATCTCTGATATTACTTGCTTCAGTTCTTTAAGAAAGAAGGCATTTAGCTTTGAATTTCTGGGCCACAGGCATGTTTTTGTCACATATCAAATGGCTTTTTGCAGCAACAGAAAAGGGAACACTCAGATTATGAAACACTTAGGAAAAAGATACATGTGGAAGTTATGCCCACAGAGTGAAATGAAGGAAGTTGGCAGACTAATCAACTGTTTTTTGGTAAGTTGTTTCATGTTTTCTGCTTTTCCTGTTTTTGACATTGTCCCACACCCCAAAAACAGCACCCTAACCCTCTCCCCAACTGTACCCCTGCTAAAAGTGCAACCTAAACATAAGCTTCCTCCTCACCATCACAGCCACTTGGTAAGTAAAGAGATTCCATAGGGAAGTTATGCATATTGATGAGTACCTATGCTTTCTCTGGTCAAATGTCCTGACAATTCTTCTCAGCAATGATAAATTGGGATTAAGAATTTGCCAGTCACAGATATTGACTGTGCTCCTATTAATCCATGGTGCCTTTAGAAAATAAAGAATTTAATCTAGAATCTGTGCTTTCAGCATATAATTTGGGTTCTGTTCAACTTCAATAATGTCAGCCCTGGGAGATCATTTGGAAGAAAGCAGCTTTTGTATATGAATGTAGAGACCTTCTATTGGACTCAACATAATACTGCCTTGTTGCTGACACGACTGGTTCACGATGAGTAAATGGAGTTCATGTTCACAAGGAACCTCTTCATCAGCTGCAGTTACCTTTTGGTATGCGTGACCATGAGCTCTTATGCAAATTCAACCATAATTATTTGCAGCAGCATTTAAAATATAAATTTTAGTCATTTTAACAAAGGAGGCTGTAATGGTATCATTCACTGCTAAGCCTAACACATAATCCCTCAGTGACATGTTGTTGAGCAGAGTTGATGTATTTTTGAAAGGAGGGATGAGAATTCTTGCAGCCACTGTGACTCAAGTCTATTACTTAGGCTGTTCTGAATCTGGAGTTTTAGGAAACCTACTTCTAACTCTCATCTACTTTGGTGATCCTATGAACAGTTTCCAAGAGGATTTCGGCTGCAAAATATCCAGCCACCTTCTTCAATTTTTCATCATACTTGTCTACTGTGCCCCCTCCATTTGTTAGATTTATTGCTTTTTGCTTTTAGTATAGTGACCCTCAAAGTAATAACCTTGATTTTTTTCTCAAGTATGACACCTGACAGTGCATAGCATGAAATTGCAATTGTGCTTTTCTATTTGTTAAAGAAATTGTAAAGTTTTAATGCAATTTTGGAAATGCATACTGTTATATGGTCCATAGTGGATTAATATATTGTGAATATTTGGATGATTTTTAGAACGAGTTCGATCAGTTGTCTTTGACTTCAGCTGCCATAGCCTGTTGACAAAAAGCAGAGAAAACAATCTAGGAAGAAGGCAAAAACTTTTATAACATTAGCTGTAATGTTAGCAATTGAAATAAAATGCCAGCCATTTTATAGAGATGCTGGTACAATAGATCAGGTATTCAACTATTTGATTCACTGCTGAAAAATTGTTGGCCTCGGTTCTTTAATTCTGTCACGTTCATCTGACTTGGTTGAAAATTATTCTCAGCTGTATCAGTGTAAGGTGGTGTTTAAGTTCCACTTGATTCAGACATGAAACTAGAGCAGCTGTGGAGATTTCTTCAAATCTGAGAGTCCCAATCTTCTTCTTAAAGTAATTCCATGAGATTGTTGGGATTCTTGAGGAACAAGTGTACAAGTGACAAATATCTCTGTTTTTATAGCTTTTCATCAACTTTGGCTTTGCAGTTAGCTTGTAATTACGAATCTGTAACTGTCGAAATGAATACGTCCCAAAGATATTCATATAACAACACATCAACCTCAACTTCAATTTTGCAAGAAGTTGTTGAATTTGTACAATTTAGCAGAGAAAAGCACTGCCTGGTGTTGCATTGAGTCGTACAGAAGACAAAAAGTCCATGGTTAACCTCTGAATCTCTTCTTGATTATCCAATCTTGTCGAGGACTGGAATTTGCCTCAATGCACTTGACTTTTGAGGAGAAGTTCAGAGAGGGTTCTCATTCATGGCTATTACCTTGTGACGTTTGCTGAAAAGTGATAGCTGAATCAGGTTCTTCTGTAATACCCTCCAAGGTTGAGTAGGCTGCTGATAGATTTAGACTTACATGATCAACAGTGAGCTGTTGAAGATCTGTTGCAGCAGTGAAATTGTTCAGCTCAGCATCTTCAACACTGAAAGGAAGACAACTGGTCAGAGGAGGAGAGGCTGATGTGAAGAAAATCAGCTCGGGCAATGGAGATTCTGAAAATTTTCACCTAAATAACAAACAAAATAATCTCCCTCATGTTTTTGTCATTGAAAATTAACTTATTTAACTTTATGACTACCATTCTTAATTCCCCTCACAGACTTTAATTGTATTTCTGAGAATATTGCAAATTAGGAATTGTTTTATGTGAAAACGAAGTCTTTGACAGGGACATTTAAGCCACTGTTCTGAAGTGCAAATTTTTCATTGAACCAACTCAATGGAAGTCAAGCAGATGGGTATTTCACATCCCACGTTATGCTCCTGCCTTGGAGACCCTGAGTGAACTGACCAGCCAGGAATTACATCAGTACAGAGTTGGCTCGATCCTTCTGCTTACCAAGCGACAGTATTATCAAGACTTGAATGTGATAATAACTCACGAGCATGGATCACAATGAGTTTCCTACCAGAGATACATATCCAAATAAGAAGAGGCCCAAAAGGTGTTTTTTTAAAATCATCGTTTTACCCCTGTTCTGGGGCAAAAAGGAGTAGAAATGTCATTCCTGGGGTCCATACAAGCAAAATTTGGTCCTCCTCTGGTATAAACATTCCCCCATGCTAATGATGAAGACATTATGGTTTCTGATCCTGCCACTCATCAGCAGACACAGGCTAGTGTATTTGCTGCCCAGGTAGGGCAAAAAGACAGCCAATGTGATTTAAATGAGACCTTTCAGTTGAAAGAAACATGGGTATCATTTCTGGATTGGTGAGTGAGTTTGTTACTCACATTCCTGCGCACTCAACCAAACCTGGATCAGTGTCAAGTGTTATTTGGACTCCTGTGAAGAAATAGGAAGTGGAGATCATATTGTGTCATAAAAAAAAAGAAGCAAATTACACAACGAGTCAACCTAATCAGGTTCTCCCTTCACCCTCTCAAAAGGATGATAATCCATAATTTGCAAGAAAACTAAAGGCAGCTTGAATATCAGCGCACCTCTTGGGGAACCTTCAGGTGCTTTAATCAGGTGTGTGTGTTTTTTTTGGTAACCTGTAGCATTGGAAGCTTATGGTTTCATTCCTAGATATGTTTAATATGATTTTAAAAGTTATTAGAACTGATCCAGTATCTAATTGAGATGAAGAATTTTTTTCTCTCTGTATAATATGCAATGGCTTCGTAAGCATATTGTACAATCCATTGCTACAACTAGCATCAAATCAATTATCATTTCAGAACTGTGTTTTGTTCAATTTGTGCTGGGTAAACAACAGGCAGGCGTGCTAAAAGAAACAGGAAACCTGCATTCTCAATGAGCTTTGAAGCATGATCATGTATATCTACAATCTGATAGATGTAGTTGTGAGTAGGAATGCCCTCAGTTTCTGAAATTGAAACAGGGAAAATTGAATCCTGGGCTTGATTAAGTGACTTTGCTTGTGGTTGATTATTTATTTCACAAAAGTGAAACAATTGACAATGTTGATGGTAGCAGGAACAGCAGAAGCGGCTACAAATTAGTTCTGGACCTATGCATGGGATTGCTTCTAAAAGTTTCCATGCAATAGTTCCATAATTTAAACATAAAGAGGTTATTACTTGCTAAGTTACGTCAAGCCGCTGATATAAATTGTACACATGAAGGTTTATTGTTATATGTTGAAAAGGGGTTCTGTAAGGTGTCGTCATCTCTGCTCTGCTGGTATCTTAATCCTTGTTTTTATAGGATGATGGTCTGCCCTATATTCTCCATTTATTAATCTGTTGCACAAAATATTCCAGCCCAGCCCTTTCACATGACAGTTGTGCCCTTTGCGTGATGTACACATTGACAAACCTGGCACCAGAACAATTGTAAAAATTTCTTCTCATTGATTGTGTATGCCCCAACATAGATGCTTTTACTGTGTGAAGTTGACAATTCAGCTTAATTGTAGAGGAGCGAGGGTTGAAAGAACAATTATGCACATAATGCAAAGTGACAAAGTTAAGGAAATTAAAATCTCAGCATATTGTAGAAATACCTGCTTTAAAAATTCCAAGCTTTCAAACTTTCTTGATAGGGTTATTTCCATCTTTCCTTGTGTAATACTTCAGTAAGATGTTGGAACCAGATTGTTTGCAACATTGGTCAAAATGTTGGTTCGCATCAACGGACATATCCTTCCTCTATTCATCAGAATATCTCAACATTGAACTGTGCCACTGATAAAATAAGCAGTGGCAAATCATATCCAAGTTTTACAAATACAGTGTCTTTTTGCCTGCAAAGTATCATATTCTCACCCCAAGCATTGATTTAAATTCCACCCTTTCAATATGTTACAGAAAAGGAGCCATTTAGTCAAGATCTTTAATAATATTGTCATCAAAATTATAAAACACCATGTCATGAACTTTTTGCCTGTATTAGCATACTCATTTTTATTAATCATATAACTTTAATATACACTTTCGAACTAACTAAAGAGATCTACATTATAGACAAAATTATACAGATGCAAAGATATGTAACAACCTACTTCTCTAATTAAACTCAAAAAATTCTCAACAGTTTTAATAATATTTTGCTATCAATATATTGATTTGCTTGACAGGTTGCATAGCACAATATGAATTATACATTTTAGTTGTGAGACAGCAATAATGCATATTATAAGATAAATAAACTTAACAGCATTACTTATTGAAACCACTTTCCAAATTGATTTCTCACCCTAGTTAACATAATTGATGAATACTGATTTTACATCCTATTGAAACCAAAACAGAGAATTGAACAGAAGCATATAGGACAAACACAGTTTCAGTAAACAAAGTTTAGGCTCTGGATAGGACTGCTTTTGTTTGTTTTGATGTTCTTTACAAGCACATTCTTTCGAAATCACATCCTCTTGGTGTGCATAATGACATCCTTTAATTGCCATTCTGCCAATTACTGTGATAAGAGCCAAGAGTCTTGAGACAGGTGAGTGCTAGAAAATGATCAGCAGGCATCCCATTCAAATGGCACCACACACTGAAACTTGAGTAGCTTTATAGTCAACATATTAACTATGATTGCGGCCTGTAATCTGTCCTGTGTAACCTTAAGACATTTGATGCAGTTTGGGTAATTTGATTTCCATTTTAATTCTACTTTCTTTTGTCAGCATAGATAGTAAGGCAGTTGTTAGGATCCATAGAATTAATATGTGATGATGCTATTGTAGTTCTATCAGCTGTGAGGTATGTTTGGTTAATTTATTAATTCTATTTGAGAAAATGACAATAAGTGTGTGTAATGTAGGCAACACCTAAAAATCTGATGTGTGTGAGACAAAGAATAACATCTAATTTCTGGGAATGTTTCGCAGATGTGATGACAGATACTGTGGAGGATGTGTGTGGGAATGTGGTAAAGACAAAGCGATACCTTGGAAGATATTACATGATGGATAACTTTTTTTTAAAATAAACTTAACTATTGTAGAAGCTGAACAAGGTTAAAAACCTGAACGAAGTTTTATCTTTAGGTTATGAGAGCACAAAATGATCTTGAAGGATCATGTTATATACAGAATAACATACGGACCCCAGCAGTGTGTTGGGAGAGTGGGGGGCACTGGGATAAACTTGGGGGGTTTTAGCAGATGCCACGCCCATCACCTTCCTGCCCACTGTTGTTATCTTTGCCACTGGGGAGACAGCCCAGTAAAACATGGTGTTCTCCCTTTCAGCTTGGGTGGAAATTTCCGCCCCAATCAGGCAGGATTGTGGCCTAAGAAGAGCTCCCCCAACTGGAAGACTGTGCCCGTGCCCCTGCCCTTGCCAATGCCTGACAATTTGGCTCTGGTGAGCCCCGACCACTCTTACCTGCGCACCAGACCTCCTCCTTTGTGGCCAGCCTGGGAACTGTTGCAATACCAACAATAGCCACAGCTTTGTTTGTGCTGCTTGGATTGAACAGCTGGCCAGCGGCCATTAGAGGTGGGACATTCAGCCTCCGAGGAGTGGCAGGTACTACTATAGGCAATTAGTTGAAGGAGATCAGGTATAGATTATGGCGTCCAGGCTTGCAAAGGCAGTCTTTCCTTGACTTTCTAATTGGTGTGTGGGGCTCTCAACTCTGTGTAAAATCATGGCCGTTATCTAAAGGATGTTATTGGCAGCATCACAGTTCATGATTTAGATGGCATTATAGAATGAACAACATACCTCAACTTTATCACTGTTTTGAAACAAACTCTGGTGTTGGTTATTACCTGAATATATATAATTGTTCTTGTATTTTTGAATCAATATTTTTTTGTCAGTAGAAACTTCATAGTGTGCCTGGTCTGATCTCATGAGGTAACCTTCAAATCGAAAGTCATAATTTTGCACCAGAAGCAGAGCTGCTGTAATATCGTATTTTGTACAAACAACTGGTGGGATTCTATTCTTTCAAACCACTCCTCTCTTCCAAAGCTTCTGTTTACTGGAGCTCTTTCATAAGGCAGTTAGTCTAATTCACTAATTTCTTTCCTTTTTTTCCTATCCATCAACAGCATGATTAACAGATTGTGTTGTTCCACAAGATAGTGTCAGCTGAACGTTATAATGAATAGAATTTTGAACGCTGTATTTCCCAGTCATCAATTGTAGATTATTGAAGAACAACTCCTGTCATTATACCATAATCTTTCATCTTTGAATTATGTTGTCCCATTATTTACCAATTCAATACAATAAGCTGCAAACAGTATTTACATTATCACAACTTGAATAAAACTGCCTGGACTAATTAACATTGTTAGACACGACCAATTTTAGCTCTGTTTCTCTTGATGATGAGGAATAATTCAAACTTCAACCTCGTATGTTCAAACTTCTGTAGATTTATGCCATGTTTTGCGAGGCGCTTGATGAGTTGGCTGTTTTGTATTCATTGTTCATTACGTATAGCCAGGGATTTTTGTTACATAGACATTGTGTCGTTACAGGTATTCCTGGAGTCAATAACCGATTGCAAAAACTGAAAATAGCAAAAGGAGAAAGAAAGATATTAGGAAGTGAAATGATCACTCTGACGTATATTGTCCCCTCAAAATTTTAGTGATTTTAGATTGTAACATAATCCCTGATGTTCTCATTAAATTTTTAGGATCAGCAGCTGAAAGTACTGAACAACAGTTAGGCTTGGGCTACAATTTGGCAGGCACCATTCACACCACTTAAGTGCCAGGCATTGATCATTCTCAGCAAGATATAATCCAACCATTATCTTTAACATTCAGTGGCAAAACCATTGTTGAATGTCCCACAGCAGATCGGAAGCTGGGCATTCAGTAACAAGTAAACCAATTCCCCACTGTCTGTCCTCCATCTCCAAGGCACAAATCAGAAGTGTGATGGAATACTGCCCACTTGCCTGGATGGGTGCAGCTCCAATATTACTCAAGAAGCTCCAGAGCATCCAGGTCAAAGCCACTGGGGAAACAGTGATCTATGAACCATCCATCATCCTAAACTTTCACCTCCATTCAATAGATCAAGAGCAGAAGATGCATGGGAATACCACCAACTGCGACATCCCTGTCAAGCCACTGATGTGGAACAGTATTGTTGTTCCTTTGCTATCAATAAATCAAAAGGCTTCCTTTGGAACTTCCATTCCAGCTGCACTGTGGGTGGACCTGCACCATGTAGACCGCACCGGCTCAAAAAGTAGTACAGCGCCACTTTCTCATGGAGCAATTAAGGATGAAAACGAGTGGTAGTCTTATCAGCTATGCCAATATCCCAAGAATGTTTTCTTTTTAAACAAAAACAGAAATTGTTGGAAAAGCTCAGCAAGTGTGCCAACGTTTGAGAAGAGAAATCAGAGATAACGTTCAGGGTCCAGTGACCCTTCAGGTTCTGTTTTTGTTTCTGATTGCAGGCATAGTTCTTTTGGCTTTTAATGCTTTTTTTGAATTCTATCAGGTGGCCTTAGTTAAAGTCAGTAAGAGATATATCTAGTATTCTGTATAACTTTGTCTTGTCTGTTGTGGTGATTTTGCTTGCAGTGCGTCAAGAATTGGACTTTCTGCACAAACTCTCAGTAGAATGTCAAGCCTATGATTTACGTTGATGTCAGTGTCTTAGGTCTTCTACACTGGCTGTCAATATATCTATCTGATTTATAGCAGTTCAGTTTGCTCCGAATGCACAAGTGTGAGATTTTATCACATTTCTGCAACAAATTTGATTACTCTCAGTTATTTATAATGATAATTTTCCTTTAGTACAGCTGAACATGTTCTATAACTTTGACTTGGAACCAGGGAACATGTTCATTGAGGAATTACATCTGTAAGTTTCCTTCATTTGCAAGTACTGATTTTAATCTCTGTTATTTATCTGTTGCAAATAGTTTAATGGACGAATTAGATGTTATCTGATCAGCAGCTGTTTAATTGGAAAAGGCAGATCCTTGTGTCAGAATTGATTCACTTTGGCATAAATTGGAATTGACTGTAGAGTACATTTCTAGTTTTCCCAGTTTGTGCTGACAAATTATATCATAGCTTTTCAAAGGGATTGATCTGCCAAGCCTAGCACTTTAGGGAGAAGATATTCTCCTGTCTATTGATTTGTAATTTTACCTGTTAAATAATGCAGTCTACTCATTGTCATATTATTCACCTGAAAAGTGCACCCCCAAAATAGCAAATGTACTACTTTATAATACAATTCATTGTAATGGAGCAGAACATGGTTTTGAAATCTTCTGCGTGTCTTCAGCTTAAACAATAGCATGAGAGTAAAGGGGCAGTTCAGGGAAAATTAGTTCTGCATAAATGCACTGAAATTGAAAACAAGTTTCCCAAGAGCGTTTTTACGGTTTCGCCACATGCTACACCTGAGGACAATCTTCCCCAGGGATTATTAAACTCTGTTGTGTTCTTTCTTAAAAAGAAATAGTTGTCTAGAGATTCCACATGACAAGCCATTCATGTAAATATTTCCAAAGCTAACCGTTACAGTGGAATAGCCAGAAAGCTATCTCAGGAAGCTTAGATAGCTCCAACTGATGAGCTATCTCTGTCAAGAAATTTTATGATTCAATTTTTCAATTGTAGGAAGGCATTCTTCCTTATACTGAGGAACATCACATGGCTCAGCATACCATGTAAATATGTTGATTTGTGCTTGATTGCATTCTTGACCACCAACGTAGGTAATTGGTTCAAAATAGGTACCAAGGTTTAGAAATACCTACTAATTTTAATTTTTTGCTTCTACTGAGCAGTGTTATTAATTCATCACTTTTGCTCATTACAGGAGATGCAAGTAATACAACAGATTTTTGATTCTCCCCAAACTTCCTCATTCCCAATACCCATTTATATCCTAAACCCTGTTGCTGTGCTGCCAAAGATGAGAAGACTCATCTTGGCATGTCTGCTCCATTGCTGCCAACAAGGCATTTAACCCTGCTGAAGAAAAGCCTATGAAAGATGTCAACACTAAACCAGTTACTGGAATGCGTAGCCTGGTCTACATGAAGTACCTATCTTTTGAAAGTGATTTCAAAATGATTAAGAACTGAATTTAAAAATGTAGCTGCAGAGTTCGGAAAAGGAATAAGGGTCAATTAAATATCGGTCAATTAAAACCTAAAGGAGAAAACAGATGCAGAAGGATTGAAAAGGCTGGCAAAGGAAAATAACGACATTGGAGATTCAATGACAATAAAATTTTAAAATTTTCCAACTGGGATTTTTTGAAAAAAAAAACATTGCTCCAGATATATTATTAGTGCTATTAAATAATGAGGCGATTTATCTGTATTTTGTGTGAGCAGATATGTTTAAAAATAGTCATCAACTTACTTAACAATCTGGGGCAATCTTTGTGTCCATTACATTAAACGTCCTATTTACCCGACTGAAACTTTCAGTTTTTGTGACTAGGCCTCATTAACAATGAAGTGGCAGTTTCTAGCATAAATTTTGCTCTGTCCCGACATCTTGTCAATTTGTGGTGTGAGGTGTGCACAGCAACGGTGGAGGTGGAAGGACCAAATCCAGCGAAGAAGCTGAGCTTGCTGGTCTTGGCCTGGGAGAGCACAGTGTGAAAGCGTTGGGATAAGGAAGAGGCCAGAGTGTGTAGGTGTAGAACATCTATATGCCAGACTGGTTCCTAGCTTTCTTCTACAGCAGCTCCATATCTTGGTAAATGCTGCTCGAGGTAACTGCCTGACAATGATGGCAGAGACAAAAATAGTGTTGGGGCCCTAACTTCTTCATCTGTGCCTGACTTATTTATTAATGAGCCCCTGCCTGTTCCTCTCGTGAACTCTGACCATCAAAACCTACAGCAAGTCACTACAGCAAATCCTCTGTGTGACTTTATTTCTGCTGCTGCCCTGTTTCTAGCCATAAATCAGGCAGCAACAGACGGAAATTCCGCACAGTATTTTCTTGCAGAGATTGCCCATCTATGCTTTAAAGTAACAGCCATTTGATATGAGGCAGAGAAAACATACAGTAACCAGAATTTATTTTTTAACATTTACTTTTATATTGGTAACATCCTTCAGATAATGCTTTTCCAGTATTCTATGATTTATTCTCCAGCTTTATTGTGCTAGAAAATCCTCATGTAATATGATCCTTCAGTTTTTTGACTACTTTAAGTGCTTTTTTGCTTGGCTTCATTGCTCAGGCATCAATCTTGGATTCCCCACTGTAACAACACCTACATATTTAAATGGCATTTCTCTGCTTATCCCTGAAATTGATGAAAACTCCACTGCACCCATAATGTTTATTAACACAGTTATGCTGTTCTAATGGAAATGATAACAGTGACATTAACAGGCTTGATGGCTTGTTGCTCCGCTTGCAATTCAGCTTTTGCAGGGTGGAGATGTTCTGTTTGTGTGGCGAAGGTTTTATTTCTACATTACAAAGGATTACCTTCTCCTAACAACACCAAACATTCAGTGAATGATATATTGTGACTAGAGACACAGTGAAGAAAAATAACACAATCTGGGGATTCTGATTTGCTTCGGAATAGGACTACCTAAATCTTACCTGAATTTCCATTGAAGTGTTTGGTTCTTTCAGCAGGTGACAAGTAAAATTGACTCTGGCATCAAGATTGTTTTGAGGTTTTTGTAATCACAGCAATAGCCTGCAACAAGAATTCAGCTGGCGATCCATATTGGTGCCAGTCAAAATACAACATGCTGGGGGGGCCATGTACCTACCAGTCGATAAACTCCTTGCTCTACAATTTCCCCTGTGTTAAATGTTTGAAAGATTTAGGGGATGGGGCAGCAAGAATTTATATCCCCTTGTTTACCACTGCTCATTTCGCAAGGCACATGACCTGACAGCAAAAGCCCCTTTTGATCATTTAGAAATGAAAAGCAATAAAATGAACTTAACTACTGCAAAGTAACAATCCACATTCCAGTATTCACCTCTCTACACATTACAGCAGCTGTATGTCTCCAATCTGCTTGATCACAGTGGACATTAGATAGTGATTCCCCAGACTAGTAGAATCCATATAGTGTGTACAATTTTTTCTATAACTTCACAAGCAAATTTACGGCAGCAGCATATTCATAACTAATCATCCATCTAAACACAAAGCTGACCCTTTATAATTGCATGCAAGTTAAAATATAGACAAGATTTTTAAATATATATATATGATAAAATACGTTAGCTTGCTCGTACACTGAAAAATTCAAATTTAAATTGTGTGACAATAAAAGGCTAGAAGAGGATTAAATAAAAATGCTTTATGTGCAAAAATCTACCACCTGAAATTCTTCCTTAAAAAAAGGTGTATAAATGTAAAAAGATTATTAATTATTTAAGATGAGGGGTTCTTAAATCATAATGTATCTGACTTTCGTAACTGCTAGAAGACCACATTTTGATTATTACAATATGTTGTGACAATTTCTTAAGTCCTATTGACAATTATGTCAGCTACTTCAACCTGGGTTTCAATCATCTGCAGTGTTACCATCGCCAATGATACCTCACCGACATGTCAGATTACAATGTCAGGAAGTTAAGTTTTCAATATTCAATTCATATTGTCACTATGGTTAAACTAATTCAAACCTGATGTGTTTTATGATATTGTCTTTGAAGGAAATTCCATTGTGTCGCAATATGATGGTCTAAATTTGCTATTGTGGTTCTATTTTGTATATTATATCAATGTCATCACAGTTCTGTATTGGGCACAGAATTAAGAAAATAATCCTGTGTTCTACAGTGGAATTTTTACTGAGATTCGAAACAGTCTTCTTGTAATGTATTTAAAAAGTCTAATGTTTTCTGATTGCTGAAGTATGCTACATTAAGCCTCTCTTCTGTAAAATAATGCTTAATTGTCTCCTCTGTGTGACAGGTGTACTGCTGTTAATATTACTGTAGTCGCGTTAGTGTATGTTTTAATAAGGATGCAGTGTAATTGCCATACAATAACCAACCTTACAATAAATATGTCATTTTCTGATGGGACTTTTTTCTTTTCCTTTTCTTAATTGCTTTTTTTTATAAAACTCAGGATGATTGGGTGAATCGAGTTACATTAGTAGGGTGCATGCCATTTTGCAAGGGATGGGCTTACTTTGTTCAAAGGAGAGTTCACAGATAGGCCCTTTGCCAAGGTGCACCAGCAACTCCTGTAACGTTGCACATGTTAATTTTTCTAATAATGCACTCAGTTTCTAGGATGTGATTCTGACTATGTTCAGTGGCTGCTTCTGTGCATCGTACCGCTTAGGAAACTTGTGTTAAGTGGCTTGTTTTTGGTGGTTGTGCTGTTCCTTCCATGGGGAAGTAAAAACTGAGTGTACTATGAGAATTCATTGCAACCTGTCTACAAATGGATGTCACATACTTCCATATGCTCTACAGTCTTTGATCCAGTGCACATTTATAAGATGATTTACTGCATTTCACTCATTTGGTAAGATCTGCTGAGGAAATTTCTACATATATGTATTTTTCTTTTCTTCCCCCATCTCCCACTTTGTGGCTGCTATATTGTACTTACTGCTAATGTATGAAACCTCTCGATTGTGTATAAATTTTGAAATATGTACGAAATAAAATGGAACATTTCTTCAAGACAGGAGTGGAGTACATATTTACTGATGGGATGATGTGTGAATCTGGTTCCGACTGTTCATACTTTTGGCCTATTCACACACATAAGCAGTCTTGCATTGATATCAACCTAAATGTGTAATTACAGATTGAAGATAAAACAAAATTAGCTGCCCATTTTACACAATGAACTGAGACCACTAAACGTTCTTTCGTTTCCTGGTATCTACTTCATACTGGTGGCCAATACACTTTAACCTTTAAGATTTTAGAACCACATATAGGAGCTTTCATAAACTTCACTTTTAATCCTTACAGTGTAGGTGAAGTTGCAGTTGTGCTAACATCAAAATTAGGAGTGTTACTTAGACAACCCCAGTCAAAGCTATATTTATGTGATCAGTGGACAACGCAAACTCATTCGAATTTAACATCACCAATTCAACACTGGGCATAGGTTACAAACAAACACCCAGATCTTGTGATCTCCAGATAACTGAAGATGGGACAGAGACTGAAAGATGTGAGACAGGACTTCTTGGAAGTCCCAACATAATGACAATGGGGCAATGGCCCCGGAAGTTAGAGTCAAAACTTTCAGAGAATTCCGGATTACCTTCATGGGTAGTTACCCAGGAGAAATAAAAGGATTAAAACCTGCACTAACTCTGACATAACTATTCCACTAAACCCCAACCCCAGTCACTCAAATGACCCCCAACATCTTCGCAACATGCTAGTACCTGACCCTGCCTTCCCCTGATACCCAGCACCCCAACCCAATCTTATGCCCTACTGCCAACATTTTCTAATCTCCTCACCCATGCTACCCACGCAACCAAATTCCATCCTATCTTATCCTCCACTAAGCACCCTACTCCCCACACAAGCCACCTAAACCCTTCAACAGCCAATCTGCTGCCCTCCCTGTCACACATACACACAACTTTGCTTTGTTGCTTGTTGAAGAAGCCGTGGACCTTTAGACTTTGTTTCTTATCAGCTGGTGTCAAAAAAAGGTGGTGTGGTTTCTAATAAAAATCTTCATGCTGCTCTCTGCAAGGATTGCTACACACTGAGTCGAAATGGAGCTTGCATCAGCAGTCAGGCCTGAAAAATTGCATTGAACTAAATAGGCAACATCTTGCTCAATCTGGGTCAGAATTTGAGACTCCAACCAGGTCAGAGCATTTGGGGCCTCCGTTTGCATTAACAACAACATGAGACAACAAGCTGCAACCAGTTGCCTGGATATTTTTCTTTTTGTACATGCTACAGCTAAAACTGGAACCTAATCCAACACTTCTTCAATGTTATAATCTTAAAGTCCCTGAATATTAAAAAGAATGTCTTGAACACGTAATAGATAGAGCAAAAATCAACCAGAATGAAAGGGGCACATCCGTTTCTAAAGTAAAATGAGTGGCACTGAACAGCTCCTTCGCCCATTTGAGACACTAGATAAACAGGCTCCAATCATAACTGGGGTTAATGTGGAGGTGATGTATGGTGTTGAATTTTGCAATCCTTTATGAAGAAGCAGAATTCTTTACTCAAATTGAGGGCCATCATCATTCGACATAAAGTTGGGAATGCCATTATGGTTGAAGTGCACTTTGAAGCATTTGACAATCTCATTGATTATCATTGAAGTCAACTCATCCACCTCACAGTAGTCAGAATAGAAGTCTAGAGGAACACCGCAATCAGTTCCTGCAGAAGTGAAGAGATCTACTACCAGCTTCATTCATGGTCTCTCTGAGGTGCCCAGTGTCATCAGTTGAGTTTGGTCATCACACAGGCACTGCTTTAGCTGATGTCCTTGACTTTGTTGTTCATGATTGGCCAGTAGACCACATCTCTTGTCTCACCCACACTTGACTTAAATTTCTTGGTGGCTTGCACGAAATGAGTTTAGCATTTCTCCTCTCACCTCCTTTGGGATGATGACACTGGTATCCAAATGGGCAGAGACTTGTTGGAGCTGTCTAGACTGGAGTTGTATGTCAGTAACATGTGAAGTCTCTGATGCAGCTGCATCCATGAGAATTGTCCAAGAAATTGAATCTTACAATGGACAGTTCTCCTGTGTCTGGAACCCTCTGAAAGATTCCATTAAATTCAGAGAATTTACAAGGTTCGTCTGAGATAATTTACCCAAGAAATGTTAGAGGATCAAAACCCTTATCTCATTCCTGGATAATGATTAAGCTGAAACCCCAGATTCACCACTGACTCCTCTGACTACACTTCCCCCAATTCCAAACAACTCTCAGACCCTCAATTACTCCCTACCATCTCAATTTGCACACTACCACCACCACCAGCCCCAACCTGAAATGACTAATTCCATCCACAACTAATACCTCCTGCCACCAGATTAATCTCCCTGGATCTGGCCTTAACCATCTGCCTTCATCCCCATCCAAATCTGGCATTCCAAACCACCGACTTGATCCCTCAGACCTAACACCTTTTGCCACCCTGTCAGCCAAGCCTGACCAGTGTCCTGGTACTGACACATCTCCTTTCAGTGAGTTCACCCCTCCCTCACCAGATCTGACACCAGTAATTTTCCCCAGCCCTTACACCTCCCTCTTTGGTAGACTGACCCAAAAGAAATCTAAGACCTCCAGCGATCAACGTAAGGCCCTGATCCAGCCAGACAAGACACTTCACTCCACAGCCCCTCCCCAGATGCCATCCGACCACTTCACACACCCCCTAATAATAATGGGGTCCCTATCCAGGAATCTCCAGCACAGAAAGTATCTAAAGGTAAGTAAGTAAGTTTTAATCCAATCAGTGCCAAGAAAAATGTTTCTGGCCCTGATTGGACTATTTGGGACATTGACTCTGTTTCCTTGGTAAAATATGCTATCTTGGGTTGTTGATTTATCTCTGTTTTTGAAATATGCTGTTATAGCATCAAATGTTTCCTTCATGCTTTGAGCAATCCTTTCATCACTAGCTCTTGCATCACTTGAAGAGTTGCATTTTGTTTGGTAATTCACTTGACTTGAGCAAGACATTCATCTAACAGATTTAGAGTCTCTGATGAATTGATGAATTCCAGAGCATGTTGAACTGCTGCTTCACATGGTGTCTGGAAGATTTTACACTCTGTCATGGCATCCAATACTTTCTCTATTAGGAGTGCTGCTCTCGACAGCATATCTGCAATGAACAGCTTCCTTTGCTTGTCTGTCATGATCAGATAGCATCTCTGAACTTGAGCAACATTCTTTAAAGAATCTTGTAGCAGGTTGTATCAGCTTCAAGAAAGTACTTTGAAGAGGCTTGTGGTCACATTCAACCGTCACTTTGTCTCTTCCGCGTGGGTTCTGTTGAAAATGCTCACAAGCAAAGACAGGCACTCTTTCTGAATCTGAACATAGTGCTGATTCCGTTATGAAAATATTCTTGATTCAAATGTATCTGGCTATTCTTGTTGCATGAGAGTTGTTCCAAGTCATATCTCACTGGCATCACACTGCAGCGTGATATCATAATTTACACTATCGCATTACAGTCCTAAGGTTGCTTGATTGTGGTAACTGATGCCTCTTATGCCATATCTTAATTCGACTGTATTCTTGGCCATGAGTTAGCTTAACAGTTGCATTACAATGATAGATTTGGAAGAATTTTGCTGAATATTTGACAAGTTCCACACATTATTGCATTGCTTTTATATTTGTTGGTGAGTGCATTGTTGCTATAGCTTGACACTTTTTTAAAGATCCAGGTGAAGAACATTTACAGTGACTACTTGGTCCATGAATTTGTCTTTTGACATGTTTAACTAAAATTGTGTTTGTGTTTAAATCAGGTTCATCTGGTGAGAGCCACTCTAGATTTTCATCTTGATCAGCAATGACTTCTTTTTTTCCATTGTTTGTGCTAATCCATACATGAGCTATTTATCCATTGTAGCTTCCATTCTAACGAGATCACTAATTATCTCATGTTGTCTGTGTTATTACTCCTTTGAAGCTGTGGATATACCAAATGGCATGTAGAAACAACTGTATCTCTCAAAGGGTGTCCGGAATGTAGTTAGCAAACTGCTGTTTCATCCAGCCTCATTTGCCGGTAACTATCCTTTGCATGCAGGGTAGTGAAGTTTGCAGTGATTTTCTATCAATGGTTGGTATAGAGTATGGAGGTATTTTCAGAGTTTGATTCAGATCCTTTGGGTTGATGCATACTCGCAGTTTTGCAGCTTGTTTCACTGCTACCATGTTGCTAATCCACTCTTTAAGAATTGTCATTTTCTTGATTACTCCCTTTCATTCCACCTCTTTTACCTTGTCTTTCAAGTTGACATTGAGGGAGCTAGAGCTTTCCTTGTTCGATGCTGAATTGGTCTTGACTCTTGGGATGCATCCTAACCCCATTAACACATCATTGTATGCCTTTAAGATTTGTTCTGTGGCCAATGGTTTAATGTCATGCAAAACATTGCAAACCTTTTCTTTATACTTTGAGATTTAGATTTAGACTTGCTTTAGCTATAAGAAGTAAGTTTTGTTTGCCATCTATAATCTAGACCTCCAGAACTTCATTCTTGCCATTGCTTTGGACTTGCAGAGTCATCTGTCCTGTCACCACACACATTGTGGCATCAGTTTCAAAGCTGTGAAAGTCATGATGTTGGATGGTGCATCAGTGTCCATCTAATATTGTATGTTAACTTGATATTTTCCTTCTGCAACAGTCCAACAGTCACAAACCATGCATCACATGTCAACCTGACTGAACCAACCTATTGTATAGAGTAGACTGATCCATCAAAGTCTTCAGGTGACATCTCTCCATTGGCCAACATTATTTCTTGTACCTCATTCTATCTATACGCTTGTGTGTAAATTATTTAGCTTTCTTGCTAATACCAGGAACAGCAGTGGCAAAAAAAAACTGACAAACTTGCACACAAGAATATGGACTGAATCAATTGCAAGAGGTAATGATGGCTATTGGAGAGATATCAGCTGAAGACTCTCATGAATCATGGCTTCTTCATCTTTACAAGATATCCTCTGCAGTGTTCTGCCCTTCGTCTATAATTGGGCTGCTCTTTTGGCCTGGAATATATTTTAACATAATGTAAGATCAGGTCAGTTCTGCACTGAATATGCTCCACCTACTAAGAGACAATGTAAAAATTTGCGTACGTATCAAAAGCTTTCCTGAGAGAAGGCTTTTCCTCTCCCAGTCAGTGTGCTCTTGTCATAGGATCTCTTATGCCAAATACAATCTGGTCTTTTTTCATTTATTTCAGCAAATTCATAGGATTCTGAAAGTTATGTTCATGATGTCATATATTGATTAATGGTCTCTTTTTTTAATCTTGGGTCCTAATATTGAACATGTACCATTCATAAGTTACATTCACCTGCAGTTTGAATTGTGCACCTTTAGGACTACAGTCTGTTTTGTCATGGCAGTAGATCATGAACCCCAAATTACTTACTGACATATTGAGGTTTCAAGTAAAACATTTTTTTTCAGTTGTTAAAACAATTTTATAAAAGGACAGGAAAAAAACTGTGTGGATTATACTTGTTCCTGACAGAGGCTTTGGAATGTTGCACTTGGAGCATGTCAAAAAACCTCAAACAGATAAACTTCAAAGGAAGAAGTCTGACATCAGAATTGAAGTGTAATCTCCTGTGGTTGCAGAGATACCGGAGTCTGAATACTACCACAGCAGAATCCATCTCCCATGAGTTATATCCCAGATGAGGTAAGTTCTAAGAATGCTGTCTGGAAGAAAGACATATTTGTGTCTTCCACTTCCAGGGATACACAAGAAAAGGGATTTTAAAAAAGCAACTGAACTTGAATCTTAGTTCTAAGTTGGTGCTCTAGTTCCATCACCTGGTGTTTACTGCAAAGGTCATGCCTAAAGAACATCCATCACATTCCCATTTGCTTGCAGTAAACCAAAAATTTCTCTCTCACAGTCAACAGTCATGAGTCAGCAAAACTACCGTTGGAAAAGAAAACAGCTAACTTTCTCCAGCTGACTTGCAGCTCCAGAAAAACAGTTCAACTGCTGAGAGCAGTGCTGAAAGCAACAAATTTATCCTCAAAGACAAACCAAAGACTGTGTCTTGTACATATATTTTGTTTTAAACTGCCGTGTTTCCTCCGTTTTATTTGCTAATCAGTATTATACGTGTATTGTGTTTTATCAGTCTTCCTTGTGTTGTAGCAACTGATAGACTCAAATTTTCTTTAAACCAGGAATGCCTGGATACCATGGCTCCTTTTAAAATATTAACGTATTGGAATTTGAGAAGGTATCCATAAGGGAAAGGCTCCTCTGTTTTAAGTTAACTTTTGTGCACAGCAACTGAGGTGTGGGAAGTTGTGTTTGATGAAAGGAGGGGAGCCAGTTCCTCTCTCCTCACCCAATAATATAACGATTTTGCCATGTCCTGTCTGGAATTACAACAAACTGGGGAGACTCTTGTCCAAGGATCAGTCATAACAATTTGCTCTGGTCTTCAGAAAGACTTAAAGTGGAACACACTCTGAATCAGCCTCTTCCCAGAATGGTAAAGTGTAGCTACCCTTAGTTGCTCTTGCTTGTGCAGCAGATCCATTGCTGTTTTGTAAATTTGGCCGAGTGCATAGATAACCTGAAATTTTGCTTCATATCTTCTTTATTTTTGAGAGGAATTGGGAGAGGGAATGTTATATTTGTTGTGTCTTAACCAATGTTTCAGCTGTGGCTGATTCTTTGTTTATCTCTCAGTTTCTTTCAGTTGCTTGTAGCAGCTCTCACAGCCCTGAACATTCTTGTGTATCTTTGTCAGTAGCTATACTTAACAATTTTTCAACACTCAATCTCAGCTCCACTTGAGACACTAATACTTTATCCACAAGAAAACCTTTATGCATGTACATAAGGTAATGAAATAGTTCCGTCTTTGTACAGGGTAAAAACAAACACATTGAAATTTGACATTCCCTGTGGTTGCAAACAAGGGGATTTTCTATTCATTCAGGACACTATTTACATGAGACATTTGAAGAAAAGAGATGTTCTAACGACTGAATAGACTCTCATCGTACCTTGGCAGAAAGACCTAAGACAGTGATCTTTCCCCACTGTGCTTTGGCGGCAGCTGCCCCCAGCTTTAGTGCATCCCTCACAGGTCATCCTGGATTTTGGAATGTGGCCCTCTGCAACATTTGGTCGAGGTCAACTCTTTGCGCTGGAAGACCAACATGTTTCAGGTAACCAAACAGCCGCTTTCACTGAGTTGATGGTCCTCCAGGTGTAGTCAGTGTTTTTCTCAGTGTACATCCCTGTTCTTTGCAAATATTTCCACAAAGAACAAATAATATGGAATAGGTATTTCATGACGGGCCTACGTACCAAAGGTCTATGCACAGATCGACACAGCTACACACAAAGGAAGCCATCAGGATGAGGTCAGCATTGGTTATGCTCTTCACACTACCCCGCACCCCAATCTAGAGCTTTGAACATGATATCTCTGCAGACAGCATCCATCTTTGACTCCCCGATGAAATGGAAGATAACTCGGGTGACTGCAGTGATGTATGTTCAGAGAACAGACCAGACCTGTGCCACATGCAGCAACGCCAACAGTATCTCACACCTGATGACCAGGTTTTTACTTGCAACAGAGAGGGAACAGTGCTCCCATAAGCCCAGTTTCTGCCTCACCTTGATGATATGCTCCTCCCAAATTTTGATACACACTCCAGCCCCTCCAAACTATATTCCCAGCACCTGCAGATAATCTGACCTGACAGTAAAGGGGATAAAGGATCAGTCAGCCCAGTTCCGAAAAAACGTGGCCTCGCTCCTGCCTTCGATTTATCTTGGCTTCCGAGACCAGTTCAAACTGTGACTATGCACTGACAGTGGATTCAAGCAGAAAATGGCGACCAGATTCATGTACAGAGAAGTTTTGACCTGTGGGTCTCCATTGCCTGGAATGGACACTGCTGTCAGGCTCGCATCCTTCCTGAGGGACTCAGCGAAAGGGTCTGTCCAACACACAAACAAGGGAGGTGAGAGGGACAGCCCTGTCTGTTTCTGGATCTGATCGGAAAGTTGGTGTGGAGCAGACAGATCCAGTTGCAGATTCCCTCCCCAAAGCTCATTTTGGGGAGCACATCCCACAAGTACGCATGCGATATCCTGTCAAAGGTCTTCTCCTGGTCCAGGCTGTTGAGGCAGGCAACCATATCCCTATCCTGCATGTAGGTGATCGTATCCCTGAGGAGTGTGAGGGTCTCAGAGATCGCCCTGCCTAGTACAGCACAGGTTTGGTTAGGGTGAATCACCAATCCTAGAGCAGACCTGATCCAGTTAGCAATGACCTTCAGATTTTTTTAATCTGCATTCAGCAATGAAATTGGTGACCAATTTCTAATTTCCTCCCTCTCCCCCATCCACTTGTAAATGAGCATGATGAAACATTTCCCCATGGATTCACAGATGCTACCTGACAGAAGCATACTGTTGTACGCCTCCAGCGGGTCTTGGCCAATCATGTCCCACAGAGCTGAATACAACTTGGCCAATAAGCCATTGCTTCCGGAAGTTTTACTCTTCTCAAAGGATTTGAGGGTCTTGGTCAGCTCATTCAGAGGCTGGCCCAGCCTCTCCCGCATGCTATCATCTGAGACCTCCATGATAGAGGATAGGAATAACTGGGAGGCTGCACTGTCCGTGGGCTTTGTGTAACACAGTCTGGCATAAAACGATTTGCTCATCCTCAGGATGTCAGACTGAGATGACATTACCGAGCCATCTTCTTCCTTCAGGCTGTTGAGCACAGAGCTCTCCTTGTGCACATTCTAGAAGAAGAAATGCAAGCCCATCTCATTCTGCTCCGTGGGGCAGACCCTGGAGCAGAACATTATCATGGAGGCCTCCAAGGAAAAGAATAAGGCTTGCTGGTTCTTCATCTTCTGCAGATTCTTCTTGACATTGACCCCCATTGTCTGCAGCAGGAGTAGATTCTGGAGGCTTTTCTGGAGTTTGGACAATTTATGGCATCTCTCTTGCCTTCTGCACACCTTTCAAGATAAAGAACCTCTTGATGTTCCCATTGACTGTTTCCCACCAATGTGCTGCAGATTCAAAGAGGGGTTTTATGGTTCTCCAAGCTCTGTAGCTTCTTTTAAAACTCCTCAATGATTTCTGGGGTCAAAAGTTCAATTCAGCATCTATGTTCCCTTGCCTGCCTGCTGGCCATCCTGCAGATGACAGTCAGCCAGCAGGAGAGCGTGGCCAGAGAAGAACACCGGCTTGACATTGGTGGGTCTCACCAAGAACATGGCGGACACAAACAGGAAATCTAATCTTGATTGGGTAGACCCATCTGGCCACGACCAGGTGTATGTATTCTGAGCTCCGTCTGCAGGCGTGCTGAAGACATCATGCAGCTTGCTGTCTTTGACTGTTTCCATCAAGAATCTAGACATGGTGCCCAGTTGCTGTCAGTCCCTCCAGATTGTCCATCCACATTGATGATCCAGTTGTTGTCTCCGACCAGAATAACTGGACTGCATGTCACCAGCAGCAATGGGAGCTGCTGCAGGACAGCCAGCTGCTAACTCTTTACCACCGGGACATACACGTTAATTAGCCTCAGGGGAGTGTTTCTGAACGTAATGTCTGCTACGAGGAGGCAGCTGTCCACCACCTCCTTAACCTCAGAGTTAATGAAGGTTCCTCCTCACAGCAGAATTCCCAGGCTGGAGGAATGGCAAACATTACCCACCTCCACAGAACAAATCAAAGGCTCATGGGCCCACAAACTCAACTAGTTCCTGTAGCTGCTGAGGTGTGATATTCTGTACTCCTGCAGAAGCAGGAGACCCACCTAGATGTTGGCCAGGTAATCCAATGTGGGAACACATCCTGTAGTGGCTTTCACTTTAAACATGTTTATTCTGGCAATCTTCTAACCCATTTTAAGATTTTTAGATCACCACACAATCCAATAAAGACTTAAAGCTGGTCATGTTGCTGGGTGAGCTCCTGTATCCCCATGGTGGAGGTGAACTGTTACACCTTCGCAGGGCAGAGGTAGCTATCCTGTTCCTCCCCAGGGGGCTTTGCCCTGATCTGATGTCATTGGGATGGAGACAAGGCCAGGAAAGTCTGATTCTGAATCAGGTAGAGCTGTTGTATACTCTGCTCTTGGTTCAGAGCCTTCCTACTTCCGGTTTCCCAGAGTTGTGCTGTACTAGATAACTCATGGTTCCCGACATCAGAGGGTGGAGTTTTTTCCTCCTCCATTGACTCTGTATTGTCATGGTGGAGAATCAGTTGGTTCTTCAGTCTCTGGAGAATCTTCCTTTCTTTGACCGCAAGTCTTGCCCTCCATTCAGTCTTGATGAGGTAACAGTCTAGTATCTACACTGCCTTTATTGGAGCGCTTGTAACATGGTTGCATCCTGTATGTGTGCCTTATAGTGACATGACAATGGCAAATCAATGGACATATTGGTGCAGATAGCATTTCTATCCCAAACAATTAACAATGATATCTTATTACCTTCGGTACAACCAGAAGTTGACATTTGTCAATTCATCAAGTGGTCACTCATTTGCCAAATTCTAGTGGTTGACAAATTATCTAATCCCAACTTTCCAGTGATGTATGTTATCTCTCAAAGAAAATTTGGTGACAGAATAAACATTCAATTTTCTGTGGATCCTCAGCCTGCATCTGGCAATTAGTCATGCCATTGTGATTTTCAGCAACTCTGGATCAGAGGAATTAATTTATTTTCCTCATTAATCAGGTAAAGACATGGTATCAAGATCGACAAAAACTATACAGCAACTTTTAATGTAATGAAAACAACCTAAGGCACTCTGCGGGAGTAATATTAAACCACATTGGGATATATTAGGTCAGATTACCAAAAGCCTGGTCAAATAGATAGGTTTTCAGAAGTGTCTTATAAGAAGAAACTAAAGTGGGGGGTTGTAATGAGGGAATTACAAAGTTTGTGTCCTATGCAGCTGAAGACACCTGTGGTGGAACAATTAAAACTAGAAATACGCAACTGGACAGATTGAAAAGGACGGAGGTATCTGGGACAGTTGTGGAGCAGGAAAAACAATAGAAATAGGGAGAAACAAGCTCATGGAAGAACTTAAAAACAAGGACAAGAATTTTAATATCAAATCATTACTTGAAGGGAGTCTGTGTAGGTCAACGAGTACAGGGGGCAATAGGTGAAAAGGATTTGTTGTGAGTTAACACACAGGCAGCAGTATTTGGCTGACTTTAAGTTTACCAAAGATCAACTATGAAAAATCAAAAGTGCACTGAATGAATCGATCAGAGTTATATCACCATTTATTTTCCATCAAAATGATTAAAATCTAAAGTGCAAGCTTCAAGAAACTCAAACTTACACCTTCACATTCATTATTCACCAAGTTGCAACAGGTGCTTTAAACCTAATTGACTGCTAATGCTGTTGCTTTCTTATGCAACTTACAAGGTTATGTTTGAGATTTCCAGCAACCTTTGGATCTGACATTAATCGTTATGCACTGCATTCATCTCAAGTCAATTTGGTGTATCAAAGTTTAATGTGGCCCTATTATATATGCATATATTACACTAAATTCATCTATTGTAGTCATTTCAGAGCAAGATGAAAGATGACTTTTGAAAATCAGGATCTAGGTTACACCATTTATCAAATATAACCAATTAACAAATCTAAAATTATACAGGACAGAATTGTCTTGTACATTAATCAACAGTGAACTAACAGGTAAGTGCGATCATGCACATGTTTTATTTAATCATTCAGACCTGATTACGTGTGTGAGGTTACTTAAAGAATGGAAAATGAGTCTGATTTCTGGATTTGCACCTAACTCTACGACATACTCAGTGCCTGTTTAACCAGGATGTGATAAAATGCCAAAGTTGGCAGCACGTTGAATATTTTAATTAGTTATAAATAAAGTTGATGATCCACAGACACAAATTGCCACACAAGGTTACAGAGAATTATAGAATCCCTACAGTGTGGAATCAACCCATTCGGCCCACTGAGTCCAAAAAAAACCCTGAAGAGCACCCCACCCAGATAAACCTCCCTAACCCCATAACCCTACATTTCCCATGGCTAATCCACCTAGCCTGTGCATCCCTGGACAATATGGGCAATCTTAGCATGGCCAATCCACCTAACCTGCACATCTTTGGACACTTGAAAGAAACTTGAGCACCCAGAGGAAACCCACGCACACAGGGGGAGAATGTGCAAACCCCACATAGACAGTTGCCCGAGAATCGAACCCTGGTCTGTGAGGCAACAGTGCTAACGATTGAGCCACTGTGCACCCCAAATTGTGGCCAGTACGGAGAATTGTAAATATTATGCTCATGTTTTATTTTGAAAAAGGGGAGGTGGATAAACTTCTTAACTATAAGCCAGTCTGTCTAATGTCAGTGGTGGAAAACAAACAAGTTCAGGTGTCCAAGGTAAGAAAAAAGTCTCATTTTGAGAAACATAAGGAGAAGCTAGCATGGATTTGTTAAAAACAAATTGTGTCTGACCAACCGAATTAAGTTCTAATATAAAGAGGGTGATGAAAGTAGGTTGTATAAGCTAGAAATGTATGAACTTTTAAAAGCATTTGAAAAAAAACACATACAAAAAGCAAAGAGTAGTGGGAAACTAGTAGACTGGGAAATCTTTAAAGGCCAACAGAAAGCCACAAAAAAAGTTATAAAGAAAAGTAAGATAGATTATGAGAGTAAACTAGCTCAGAATATAAAAACAGGCAGCAAAAGTTTGTATAAATATGTAAATCGTAAAAGAGTGGTGAAGGTAAACATTGGTTCTTTAGAGGGTGAGAAGGCCAATTTAATAACTGGGAATGAGGAAATAGCCGAGTCATTAAACAGTTATTTTGTGTCGGTCTTCACAGTGGGAGACACAAATAACATGCCGAAAACTAATAGCAAGAAGGTTATAGCAGGTGAGGACCTAGAAACTATCATTATCACTGAGGAGGCAGTGCTGGGCAAGCTAATGGGGCTAAAGATAGACAAGTCTCCTGGCCCTGATGCAATGCATCCCAGGGTACTAAAAGAAGTGATGGGGGAAATAGTGAATGCACTAGTAATTATTTACCAAAATTCACTGGACTCTGGGGTGGTTCCCACAGATTGGAAAGCAACCAATGTGACGCCACTGTTTAAAAAAGGAAGTAGACAAAAAGCAGGTAACTATAGGCCAGCTTAACTTCGGTAGTGGAGAAAATGCTTGAATCTATCATTAAGGAAGAAATAGCAAGACATCTGGATATAAATTGTCCCATTGGGAACACCCAACATGGGTTCATGAAGGGTAGGCCATGTTTAAATAATTTGGTGGAATTCTTTGGGGGCATTACTTGCATGGTGGACAATGGGAACCTGTGGATGTGGTGTATCTGGATTTCCAGAAGGCATTTGACAAGGTGCCACACCAAAGGCTGCGACATAAGACAAAGTTGCATGGTATTACAGGTAATGTATTGGCATGGATAGAGGATTGGTTGACCAGTAGAAAGCAAAGAGTAGGGGTAAATGGGTGTTTTTCTGGTTGGCTGTCAGTGGCTAGTGGTGTGCCTCAGGGATCAATGCTGGGACCTCAATTGTTTATAATTTCCACAGATGATTTGGTGTTGGGGACTTAGTGTGGTGTGTCAACATTTGCGGATAACACTAAGGTGAGTGGTCGAGCAAAGTGTGCAGAAGACACTGAAAGTCTGTGGAGGCATATAAATAGTCTAAGTGAGTGGGCAAACGTCTGGCAGATGGAGAACAATGTTGATAAATGTGAGGTCATCCATTTTGGTAGGAATAACAGCAAAATGGACTGTGTTTTAAAGGGTAAAAAATTGCAACTCGCTGCTGTGCAAAGGGACTTGGGTGTCCTTGTGCATGAATCGCTGAAGGTGGGATTGCAGGTGCAGCAGGTGATTAAATAGGCAAATGGAATTTTGTCTGCCATTGCTCGAGGGATGGAGTTTAAAAACAGGGAGGCTATGCTGCAGCTGTATAGGGTCCTGGTGAGGCCACACTTGGAGTACTGTATGCAGTTTTGGTCTCCTTACTTGAGAAGAGATATACTAGCACTGGAGGGGGTGCAGAGGAGATTCACTCGGTTGGTTCCAGAGTTGAGAGGGTTGGATTATGAGGAGAAACTGAGTAGACTGGGCTTATACTCATTGGAATTCAGAAGAATGAGGGGAGATCTTATAGAAACATATAAAATCATGAAGGGAATAGATAAAGTGGAAGCAGGGAGGTTGTTTCCGCAAGCAGGTGAAACTAGGACTAGTGGGCATCGCCTCAAAATAAAGGGAAGCAGATGTAGGACTGAGGTCAGGAGGAACGTCTTCACCCAAAGGGTTGTGAATCTGTGGAATTCCCTGCCCAGTGAAGTGGTTGAAGCTACCTGACTGAATGTTTTTAAGGAAAGGCTAGAAAAACTTTTGGACAGTAAAGGAGTTAAGGGTTATGGTGAGTGGGCGGGTAAGTGGAGCTGAGTCTCAAAGTTCAGTCATGATCTTATTAAATGGTGGGGCAGGCTCAAAGGGCCAGATGGTCGACTCCTGCTCTTTGTTCTTATGTTCTTATGCGCCTCATAAAAGGGTAATCATAAAATAGAATCACATTGAGAGGATACTGTTGCATTGAGTAGAAAATTGACTAAAAAGTCTTTGTTGTCATCAGCAGTCACTAGCTAACAAGTGTGAGTGTCCACTTAGGAAATTCCATGTCACTGGTTATGGATTCTGTTCCCTTATGTAGCTGATGAGCCCAATCCCAGAGCCACATCTCTGACCGCACATTTAGCAGGTGTTTCAGGGAGGTAGAATTGGTCCTTGGCCTTGAAATCATTGACATTCCTTTTTTTTTTTCCATACTTGCTGCCAAGTGCTCTTGAAAAACTGTGTTCCTTAGTACAGGAGCTTCCTCCCAGTCAATTTCCTCTGAATGAAGATCTCCTGGGCATTGATATCAACATTGCATTTCTTGAGGGAAGCCTTCAGAGAGTTTTTGAAATGTTTCCTTTGTCATTCCCTCATTTGAGTGCCTTCCTTGAACTGGGTGAAGAAGATTTGCATTCAGAACTCAGGTATCCCAAGCCCATAGCTGGCCCTGTGGCATTGACTTCAGATGATCATTGGTGTCGTTACCCATTTCAAGGACACTGATGTTAGAATGCCTATTCATCCAGAAGATGCAGAGGATCCATCTCGGACAGATAGTATTTCTCAAGAACCTTGAGGTGGCATCTATGTATAGTTCAAATTTTGGAGCCATATAGATGAGTCAGAAAGATAACAACCTTATACTGAAGGATCATGGTATCAGCACAGATGTTACTGTCATCGAAGATTTTAGGCATTCCAATGTGGCATTCTTAGATCCTCAAGAAGCTCTAAATCTTCAACAGAACTGGCATGATCAATCTGAGAAATTTATCCTGTCAGACAAATAAAGAACAAAAGGGGAGGGAGCTGCTGTAAGTGCAAACTGGAGTCAAATATACCACAAATATATGCATTACTGTGAGCATTGATTAATAAAAATGTCAGTTGAGTTCCTTAACTCAGAGGTGGTATTTTGAGCAGTGCCATGCTGCTGGCATAGTTAATCTTAATTTTCAAAAATCAGTGGCGTTCTCAGATTCTGCTATGTTCAGTTGTGGACGAGGGAGGACTGAATACAAGTCATTTCCAGTGTCACTTTAATTGTGTACCAAATGATTCGCAAAATTCACAAAATGATACAATATCAGTTTGCTTCCTCTGTCTTATCAGTAGCAAGATTACAAAAAAGTATGGACAAATTGTTTTGCCAAACAGAAATAGAGACACTTCTCTGTACATTTCCTTAAATAAAGAAAAAAGACATGATTGGTTTGCCATGATATAAAACAGGAAATATTTTATTTATGATGCCCAGTCATGCTTTGATTTTACAAGCTCTGCTGTACTTCAGCAGCTCATGTAATTATTTCATATTCGGAAAGCTGAGACAGGAAAATTTATAATAGGTGGATCAGGAAATGGCAGAGAAGTTAGACAAGTATCTTGCTTCTCATAGAATGCCTGCAGCATGAAAATGGGCCATTTGCCCCAATAAGTCTGCGCCAACTCTCCGAAGAGCATCTCACCCAGACTCACCCCATCCCTGCATTTCCCACGGCTAACCGATCTAGCCTACACATTCCCAGACACTATGGACAACCCACCTGACTTGCACATCTTTGGACTTTCGGAGGAATCTACATAGTCACGGGGAGAACATGCAAACCCCATGCAGACAGTCACCCAAGTCTGGGATTGAACCTGGGTCCCTGGCACTATGCGGCAGCAGTGCTGACCACTGAGCCATCATGCTGTGCTTCTGTCTTCACACTGGATAATGCAAGAAACACAACAGGACTAAATGGGCAACCAGGGATCTAATGAGAATGAGGATATCCAAGCAATCACAAATAATGAAGAAATTGTACTGGAAAAGGATGTAACTTAAACAGTCCACTGGGTGGCTTGCAGCTTCAGATTTTGGAAAAGGTGGCTGCAGAGTTAGCAGATGCATTGCTCGTGATCTTCCAAAATTACACCATAAAACATAATTTCAGGTGTAGGCCATTCAACCCCCCCCCAAGATATTTGAAATTGGTAACTCCTTTCTCTGAGATAATGCACTCTAGTCTTGGAGTCCCCAACAGAGGGAAACAATGTCTCCGCAAGTACACTTTCAAATCCCCTAAGAATCCCATATGTTTCAATGAGATCTTTTTTTTTCTAAACTCCAATGAGTACAGGCCCATCTACTCAACCTCTTCTTGTAACAAAAAGCCTTCTAACATAGTGAACCTTCTCTGGACTGCCCCCAAGGCCAGTATCTCCTTCCTTAGGTAAGAGGGTGAAAGCTATTTACAGTATTCCAGCTGTGGTCTGACTAATGCCTTGGGTAATTTTAACAATACTTCCTTGTTTTGATTCTCTATAAATTCCCCCGATTCTGGAATCAATGAATTAGAAGGTAGTAAATATCTGATTTTTAATGAAAGAGGGAGCAAGAACTGTGATCCATAAATTATTGCATCATCTGCTGCTGCTTCAGCCACTCATTCCTGGAGATCTGCTGTCATAGTTGGACACTTCTACCAGTCTTGTGCATTCTTCACACATTCACTGCAACTCATTTGCAACCTCTCTGTGTAATCTATCATTCAGCTACACCTAGGGCACACCCTTCCGCAACTTCCACTTTGCTCTATGGAAGTGACCTCTGTCTCTTTTTTGCTCTGATCAAATGACCAAAATTATCTTTTCAGGAAGTCACTTTTAAAAGTTCCTCTTGCTCTCACAACTTCAAGTACCTTTTCATTTGTCTATGTTCCATGAATAGAATTTTCAACATACATCTGAGCATCCACATTTCAAAGATCTCTTGTTTTTTTCTCCCCCACATCGATCTTTCCTTGTTGTCTGGCTCTCTGAGACACCCTGGGAAGTGGATGTGTCATTTTAAAAGTTTTTTTTTCGTTACAAGCTGAATGTTTCTTGTTGCTAGCACATTTTTTTATTTCCATGAAATCACTTCTGGCTCTTTCAATCCTTCTCCTAACTTCTGCATCACATTTCCCAATTTTTCATTTCTCCCAAAGAGAAAAATGTATCTATTTCTTCCAGTGGCACCATCCAATTCAGTCTTCACTCGAGTTTCTTCCAATATATCCCTTTTACCTTGCATTGTTCCCATCTTTTTGGCATTCATACTCAATCAATATTCAAAACTTGTCGATTTTATTTGATATAGAGTCATTCAGCATGAAAACAGATCCTTCGGTCCAACTTATCCATGCCGAACATGTTTTCCAGACTAAACTAGCCCCACTTGCCTGCATTTGACCCATATCCCTCTAAATTTTTCCTATTCATGTACCTGTCAATATTTCTTTTAAATGTTGTAACTGTATCTGCATCTCTCAACTCCCCTGGCAGTTCATTCCACTAAGAACCCACTCTCTGTGTGAAAATGTTACCCGTCAGGTCCCTTTTCAATCTTTCTCCTCCCACCTTAAGAATATGCTGCCTAGTTTTGAGCTCCCCCATTCTAGGGAAAACACCTTTGCTATTCACCTTATCTATGCCCTTCATAAACATCTCTCAGGTCACACCTCAGCCTCCTTTGCTCCAGTGAAAAAGTCCCAGCCTATCCAACTTCTTCTTACAACGCACACCCTCTAGTCCTGGCAATAGCTTGGTAAATTTTTTTCTGAACCTTCTCCAATTAATAATATCCTCATGCAATATTTTGTGGGCCTCTTCTGATTTTGAAAGTAGTCCTGAGTTGTCTGTGCACTGTGAATTTATTACGTTCCTGCCTCCAAGTTTTACCATTGGAAATACTTTTAATTCTCTGAACATTTTTCCGTGCGCAGATTGAAAAAGTTTGAAGACAGTAAACAGGTTAGTCATATTCTTGTCTTCGCTGATATGTTTCTTACTTGATGCCCACTATTTGATATCAATATAAAATCACTATTTTGGACCATAGGGCTGCTCTCTCATGAGAAAGAGATGACTGGTGGCGGTTTAACCTGAGGGTCAGTACACCTCAGGTGAGGGGAGAGGTTGAGACGGGGAGAAGGGTAATCTCAGCAGGAATCGAACCTAGGCTTTTAGTGTTCTAAACCAGCAATCTAGCCAACTGAGCACCCTGTTCTCAATATAGGTTCTGCTTAAATCCATGTATTTGCTGTCAATGCCACATTTCAGCAATGTGCCATTAATGTTTGGTGAAAAAAGTGATCAACTTCATTTTCATAGTCTTTGAAACATTTGTAAATGTTCGTGTTCTAGATATTTCTAGATACTTATCAAAGATTGTTCCTGGATTAATTATTTCTCTCTTGTCCTACTCCAGTTCTGAATCTAGACTGTGTTTCACTAGTCTGCTTCACTTCTTAAGATTTCTTTCTATTCTCATTTTAATAATATTACTTTCATGAGATGACTCATTAAGCTTGTAGTTATAAAATGATTGCACTCCATTGTTTTAGGTTTCTTAGGTGACTTCAAGAGTAATGAATGTCTCAAGTCACTTTGAATGTATTCCTTGATATACACTTGATCACAAATTTCTGTTATCACTTTTAATTCTATTCCCCCAAGGACTTTTAGATGTTATGTTATTGTTTTATTTTGCCTGGAGGTTTTCCTATACTTATCTATTTCAAAGCATTGTTTACGATTGATATCAGAATCGCATTGTTGGCATCTGTATCCTTGAGGACTCACTTGAATTTCATCATTGTAAAACTTGTACTGTCTATTTTCTTGCTACTGAATTTGTTTTAAATAATGGTTTACTACCTTTTTATGCACTTATCAATTTTTATTTCTTTCTTTCTGTTGGTCAAAGATTTTCCCTTTGGGTCTGTCTAAATCTTATTTTTGCAATTTCTTTCCAGCTGCAATACTTCACCACACACCTCATTATACACTTTTCTTTCACCGGCCAACATGCATTCTTCATTTTCTTTTCAATTTTGTAAGACTCTGATGTGTTTCTTCCTTTTCCCTTTTCTACCATAAGCACAAGCGAATCCTTTAATTGATTCCTCATCTCTTTTTCTTTTCGGTTTCAATTGAGCATGATATATACACACTTTCATAATTTTTCCATTTGCTTTCTATTTTTTTCCGAGAACTCTTTTGATTTGTCAGGTAAGACATTCATACATGTGTCAAGTTCACAAGACCTGAAAGAGGTCAGAACTTATTTTTAAAAGGTATGCTTTATTGTTTTTATTTTTTAACAGACTTTGTTGGACTAGACCATGGCTGCTGATGATCATATGATGCAGTTTGATTACAATCTCTGGAAAATTCCACTTGGCAAGGACCAGGACAGATTTCAGCCACTATTTTCCTGGAATTTCCATTGCATGCAACCTGCAGTCCATAAAAACAAAAGAACAGTAGACCAGCAGCATCTGATAACCAAAGAATTATCAAACTAATTCTACCTGAAAAGATGTTAACTTATGAGCAAAATATCATATTCTTGGTCTTGTGGTGTTGCTAAAGAACATTTTTCAAATTTGCTAAGGAGAACATCAATGGTGTTCAGTTGATCAGAATCTCCCATGCCTCAAATATATGTAAATATAATCCTACACAAGTCAGATATGCCTTGGATTTGTTTGTTGCATAGAGTCAAACTCCAATGTTTGTCTTTTTTCCTTCACATCTACTGTATAGAACTGAACCGCTTTAGTGATTATATATATAATATAATATATATATAAAGATATTATTTATGAAGAAAGTATATTTTCGAAATTAACAAAGTCACCTGTATTTAAGAAATATCATACTGTGGCTTAATCTTGCCACCAGGCTGCAGCAGAGTACAAGACCACGTGACACATTATATTACTTCCCTTGCTGATGTATACTACATCTCGACAGCATATCACACTGTCAGATTTAATGCTTTATATTTCAGAAAACATGGCTGTGACTGTAACTCACTGAAAACAAAAATATTTCTACAATGCTAATATTGGGCAGATAGATTGTAAGAATAGGCAAGAGGGTGACACATGGGCTATAATGCTAGGAAATATGGTAGAAAGAATGAAATTGTTTAAAGTGTGTATCCTGCAAGTTTTTGGAGACACTGCTTCAGACACTGACTGCATAATTAATGGAGCATGCTACACTTCAAGCATAACCTGCATGGCACCCCAAGCTGAGAAGGACATCAGCCAGGACATTCGGGCATGCACGGGATATTATGCTGTCATGAAGGCATCAAGCTGTTAACAGCTGAGGTGATGGCTAACTTCTAACTTTGAACTACACAGGTCCACTGCTCAAATTTACCTTCAATCATTAAAAAGTAAATCTTCAGTTTCTTGAGGCCCAGTTCTTAAAGGATTAGGAATTCAATTTCCAGGTATGGCAGTTTTGAATAATTTTGTTTTGCCATTGTTTTGTGCATAAGAGTTTTGCCATTACAGAATCTCTAGAAGCAATCCAGTATACTGTTGGGTGTGTTAATTTCTCCAAGCCAGGACATTGCCCCCCCCAGATCCCCTTTAAGTAATACATTATTTGGAACAATATTACAATTTCTCCACTGTTGTTGGGTCAAACACCTGGAGGTTCCACCCCCAAACAGCACTGATGTTATATCCATGCCAAGTGGTCTTCAATAGTTCAATAAGTTATTTTTTCAAGGTCAGCTAGTGATAGGCAACAAATTCTGGCCTTGTGAACAATGCTCAGGGCCCAAGAAAGAACGCAAAAAAGATGAATTCCTGTACTTAGCAAAGAGTTACTGCATCCTCACGTAGAGGGCAGAGATTTTAATGATCTGCTACACAGATTGCAACTGATAAAGGGAACTGCAGTGACAGTGTCTCTGGGTCTGCAACATGACAGGGAAATGAATCAGAGAGGGAGCACTCCACACTAGATTCTCTGCAGATTCTCTACTCTCAGGATTCCTCCATGCATCTTGGCAATAATAGGAAATTGCCTGGCAGGCTAACTAATGTAACTAGAATTGTGGTTTTTCTGCCTATCAGCGCTTTTCCAAGTGTTCCTCGAAGTCACCATCTGAGTCCTCCACAGCAAAACTCATCTATGACCTCAGCATCTGGATACAACATATAAACCAGCGCTACCACTTTATGTGGCATTATCTGAGCTGGTGGCTTATTGTCAGATCAAGGAACAGCCTCTTCATCAGTGCTATGTTGAGGTTTTCTCTCACAATCTCTCTCTTTTCCATCCTTCTGCAGTTGGTGAGGAGGCTGCTGTACTTGGGTATTTGAAATCAGAAAAATGGGCTAAACCTGCTCCTATTTTTACGTTCTTACTTTTTGTTTTTGAAGGCATTGTTGTAGGTGGACTGCAAAAGATATTTTTTCCAGTGTCCTCTTCAAACTATTAGTATAACATTCACGTTTCTCGCACAGTAATTTCCCCCTGATGGTAAGGTAAGTAATGTAATGGAATGATGCATTAAATAAAGCAAATGAAAGAGCTTAATGACCAGAAGAAGCCTTATTCATTAACGTTAAGTGAAATACAAATAAGGAGTTTGGCTAAAGCTGAGAAACATCTATGCATAAAATAAAGCTCTGACCCAAAGAAAATATGATTTTCTTTTATTGCTGGAGCAGCTGTGTGATTAAGTAGATGGTAATTCCTACAGGAAAGTATTTGAAGAAAAGACAAATTAACGGGGCGGGGGGGGTGGTGTCAAAATACTTGTTGGGAGCTGTCAGAGCTGATTTCAAGCTGGAGTTGCCTTAGCGGTAACGAGATGCACACCAAGGTCAACCATTTTCAACTGACTATTGTCTCACCAAGTGGTTAATGCAAAATTCCTAACAATTCCCCATCAAATTGTGAAAGGCTTCACTCAATCGTGTCATAATAAACTGTGCTGCCCTTTCCCACCCAAACAAGCAGATGTAAAATGGCTGCTGTGGTGCGCAACTAGGGTGAACAAATGTAATTTATCTGAACATTGCTTTACAGATTTGAGGATTAAATAATTTGATCAGATTTGTTGAGCACTGAGTTTGACTGAGATATCTGTAGATCCACATACTGTAGCAGTCAATGCTTGTGACACTTTTGATGATTTTGTTGTGTAATTTCTTTTTCTATTCTTCTTTCCTTGCCTTTACAATTGTGGTGTTTAGGATTTGATTTAAATGTGCGCACAATATTTATTACTAAAATTCTAACACACAAGTACCATGTACAAAGGTTGACAATTTTATCGTCTGCAAACACTGAATTGTGGAGTTCTGTGGATCCAACATGCATCTGGGACTTCCCCCAAATGGGCTTATTTCCCATGTGTGAGCTGGATAGTGAATATTCACAGATAATTGGGGTTTTGAAGGGTATCAAGGCTGTCCTCTGATTAACAGATGCACAGAATCTTTCCTACAGGGCTCACTGAATAACAACTAGGAGTGTGATCCTAAAATACTTTATGTTTTCTTCATCCCAGTATCCTGAATGCAAACCCTACTTAGGGTCAGTTAACTCATCCCATATCATGGATTAAAACTGGCATCTCCCTCAACTATTAGCTTTTGAGTCATACTCGACAATACATTTTTCTGATGAAAGGTCACAAATCTGAAATATTAACTCTGTTTCTGTCTCCACAGATGCTACCAGATCTGCTGAGTATTTCTAGGATTTTCTGTTTTTAATGTACATTTACCTTGCTGGCTACTTCCCTGCCTGGGATCAATCTGGTTGTATGACTGATTCCTAACTTCTGTTGTCAGCATTGAAGACTAAGTTGCATTTCTCAATCTTGCATTTGAGAAACTGAGCAAACAAAAAATACAGCCTGAGACAGCAAGAACTCAGCCGCTGGAGCCAGAGGTTACACAGTATGGAGCTGGAGGAACACAGGTGGCCAGGGAGCATTAGAGGAGCAGGAAAGTTGATGTTTCGGGTTGGGATCCTTCTTCAGATTTGGGGAGGGGGAAAGGAGCTTGTAAATAAATAGAGAGAGGAGGAGTGGAAAGTTATGGGGCTGGGAAGGTAGTTGGGTTGATGATAGTTGAGTGCAGGTAGGCAGTGGTGGGGATTGGTCACTGGGATGGGAGAGGCATATATGTGGGAGAGAAGACGGCCAGGTTGTGTCAGGTCAAGGAGGTGGGGATGAGAGGGAGGCTAGGACATGGGATGAGGCTGGGGCTGGGGAAATTTAAAACTGGTGAATTCCATATTAGGCCATCGGGCTGTAAGCTGAAGTGCTGTTCAACCAGTTTGCGGGTGTTGTCATTGTGATACTGGAGGATGCCCAGGATGGATATGTCACCCAGGGAGTGGGACGGGGAGTTAAAATAGTCAGTGACCGGAAGGTGCTGTTGTTTATCACATACAGAGCGCAGATGCTCTACAAAATAGTGTCCGAGACTACGCTCAGTCTCACCGATGTAGAGGAAGCCACATTGGGAGCAGCAGAGACAGGAGACCAAGTTGACAGATGTGCAGGTGATCTCCTGTCTGATGTTTTGTGACATGAATGGAGGTGAGGGCGGAGGTATAAGGGCAAGTGTAGCGCTTCCTGCGGTGGCAGGGAAAGATACCGGGGGTGGTGGGGTTAGTGGGGAGTGTGGAGCAGATGAGACAGTAAAGGAGAGAGCGGTTCCTACGAAAGGCAGATAGGGGTGGGGAGGGAAATGTATCTTCGGTTGTGGGGTCAGATTGTAGGTGGCAGAAGTGGCGGAGAATGATACGTTGGATGTGGAGGTTGCTGAGGTGATATGTGAAGGCAAGGGGGAATAGACAGCCTGATTTCTCGAGTGAGTGAATAGTGAATACAATGGTTCAGTCAAATTCTGGTAGTGAAGAAATCTCTTGATTCTCGAGGTTTCGGTCTTCCCATGGCATTTATGATGTTGCTGGTTACCAGAGTTTATTTCCTCTCTGCCAAAGGATTTTGTTGCGCTTCGATGATGTTTTAATGCTTTCTGAAATTGTATAGTATAACTGAAATAGACACTTCAGTTCTGAAGAAGAGTCATATCAGACCCACAACACTCGTGTCTTTCTTGCTCCACAGATGCTGCGACTGATGTTGTCCAGCATTTTCTGTGCTCACTTTGGACTTCCAGCATTCACAGCATTTTGTTGTTATGTAGTGACTTGGTTAGCTGTAGATTTTGACATAACTGTATATATAATTGCAAATTTAAGGAGTTGGTTCAGAGGTGGCCCTTTGTGGAGTTGAGGTGGCATATTCTCAGAATATTTTTGAAGTTAGACCCTTTGATTAATTTAAGGACAATTGGTTAAACTTTTATATTTTAAAATGTGCTAACACCTTTGAAATAAACAAATGTAACCGTGAACAGTTTCCCAAAGCATGATGGGAAGTGTCACCAATACTGTAGGGATGATGGGATTTGTTTCTGTTCCCGTGGGAACAGAGTCAAGAATATAAACTGTTATATTTCTGTTGCAATACAGACCATGGAGATAAAAGAAAGCTGAAGGCTGTGTAACCACAGAAATCAGCAGACCCAAGACTGAGATTGGATAAGGCTATAGGTGTGGAATGTGTGAATATTAAGTTGTGGAACCTTTGTGTTTTGGGAGAAGCTATCGTGGGTAAATAGAGGCAGGTTGTCTCACAGCATATGCTGGAAGAAATCTTTGCTTGCTGAATCTAAAATTTGGCGTGGTTGATTTAAACAATAAACTTTCTGTCTGATATATTCAAGCAATTACTTTAACTATGATGCTGAATGCAGCTTTTTTTTTAGAGATAGTAGGAACTGCAGATGCTGGAGAATCTGAGACAGCATAGTGTAGAGCTGGATGAACACAGCAGGCCAAGCAGCATCAGAGAAGCCTTTCTGAAACCTTTCTGAAGAAGGGTCTAGGCCCGAAACGTCAGCTTTCCTGCTCCCCTGATGCCGCTTGACCTGCTGTGTTCATCCAACTCTACACCTTGAAAGCCCTCGACCGTGTCTCCCGCATTTCCCACAACTCATCCCTCACACCCCCTCCCCGCAAATAACAACGAAAACAGAATCCCCCTCGTCCTCACGTATCACCCCATCAACCTCTGGATCCAAAGCATCATCCTCCGACACTTCCGCCATCTGCAATCCGAACCCACTACAAAAGACATTTTTCCCTCCCCACCCTTATCTGCTTTCCGGAGGGATCCCTCTCTCCGGGACTCCCTTGTCCGCTCCACACTCCCCTCCAGCCCCACCACACCCGACACTTTTCACTGCAACCGCAGGAAGTGCTACACCTGCCCCCACACCACCTCCCTCACCCCAATCCCAGGCCCCAAGAAGACTTTCCACATCAAGCAGATGTTCACCTGCACACCTGCTATTGTCATATACTGCATCCGTTGTTCCTGTTGTGGCCTCCTCTACATCGGGGAAACCAAGCGGAGGCTTGGGGACCGCTTTGCAGAACACTTACGCTCGGTTCGCAACAAACAAATGCACCTCCCAGTCGCGAACCATTTCAACTCCCTCTCCCATTCCTCAGACGACATATCCATCCTGGGCCTCCTGCAGTGCCACAATGATGCCACCTGAAGGTTGCAGGAACAGCACCTCATATTCCGCTTGGAATCCCTGCAGCCCGATGGTATCGATGTGGACTTCACAACCGTCAAAATCTCCCCTCCCCCAACCGCATCCCAGTAGCCAGCCCAGCTTGTCCCTGCCCTCCTAACCTGTCCTTCCTCCCACCTATCCCCTCCTCCCACGTCAAGCCCCACCACCATCTCCTACCTACTAACTTCATCCCGCCCCCTTGACCTGTCCGTCCTCCCTGGACTGACCTAACTCCTCCCTAACTCCCCACCTACACTCATCTTTACTGGCTCCATCCCCGCTCTTTGACCTCTCTGTCTGCTCTCCACCTATCTTCTCCTCTATCCATCTTCTATCCGCCTCCCCTTCTCTCCCTATTTATTTCAGAATCGTCTTGCCCTCCCCCATTTCTGTAGAAGGGTCTAGGCCCGAAACGTCAGCCTTCCTGCTCCTATGATGCTGCTTGGCCTGCTGTGTTCATCCAGCTCTTCACCTTGTTATCTCTACACTTTGTTATCTCTTTTATTTGACTTTAATACCAGGATATTGAGCATAGGTTATTTTTCATGGCAAATTCTGAGAAAAACAAATTTATTATTTCGCTATAAATCAAGTTACTTCTTTAAAACAAATGTTTCGCTTTGTTAGCACCTGAAGTGTGACTCTCAATTTGTTGAGCAAATGCTCAGTTTCTCATTAATTATCCTTCTTCATTCTAATTTTGTGGTTTTATTGAAACACTTTAGCAATAATGGTACTTCTGAGGTCTTAATACCTTAGCTTTTCTGGTACTTGTGACCTAATTGACGTTTAAACTAAGTTGCAAGGTCTTTGTCAGTTCTTGGCTAGAGTCTTTACGCTGCAGCATGGTTAAGATAGTAGCTGTTTAAATCACGTACCTGCCTCTGTTGTAAACTAAAAACAGAAGTCACACAACACTGTCGTCTAACAGATTTATTTGAAATCGCAACCTTTTGGAGCATAGCCCCTTTGCCAGGTGATGAAGAGTCTCCGCTCCAAAAGCTTGTGATTTCAAATAAACCTGTTGGACTATAACCTGGTATCATGTGACGCCTGACTTTGTCCACGCCAGTCTAGCATCAGCACCTCCACATCATGCAAACTAAAATGCTGGGGATCTTGTGGCATAGTGGAAGTGTTCCTACCTCTGAGCCAGGAGGCCTGACTTTAAGACCCATATACTCCAGAGGTGCCTCTGAAAAGTTTGTTCAGAAAATATTTTCACTGTAGTTCTGGGTTTCTTGCATTGCAGTAGTCGTATCTCTACCTCGGGGCTAGAAATTCCGGATTCAATTGTCACCTTTCCCAGATATTTCTCATAACATGTCCGAACATATTGATTAAATGATCTAGGGGAGGCAATGGCCTAGTGGTATAATCACTGGACAGTTAATCCAGAGACCCAGGTGCTGTTCTGGAGACCTGGTTTTGAATCCCGCCACAGCAGATGGTGGAATTTGAATTCAATAAATATCTGGAATTGGAAGTCTAATGATGACAAAGTATCCATTGCTCATTGTCGGAAGAACACATCTGGCTCACTAATGTCCTTTAGGGAAGGAAACTGCCATCCTTATGTGATTCCAGACCCATAGCAATGTGGTTGACTCTTAACTACCCTCTGAGCAATTAGGGATGAGCAATAAATGCTGGCTTCGCCAGCAAAGCCCTCACCCTGTGAATGAGTAAAGAAAAAAAACTTAAAATAAGTAACTGCAATACAACAAAGTGTTATCATGTGCCTACCTCTGGAGCAAAAGGCCTGTGGTCAAGTTTCACCTGCTCCAGAGGGGTGTCATAACATGTCTAAACTGGTTAGATTAAAATTATTTGCGCTGCACCACTTAGTATTTCACTGAAGCCTGCAATGTTGTGATCAGCATGATTACCCGATAAAAATGAATGATCAAAATAATTTTAAAATGTGCGTTAATGGAATAATGTTGGCAGCTTATTTCACAAAAGCTATTGTACTCATAATTTTCTCATCTCCACTTTCATGCCTTCCACCAACACCAAACATTTCAGTTGATCATTGCTGCTTCTCATACAGTACAGTTCTTTATTGCTCTCCTTGTTGACTTCTCCGTCTTCACCCTGGATAAGATCCAATTTTTCCAAAACTTTGTTGCCTTACGTCCAACCCTGCTACCAAAGAAACTCTGCCGTCCAGTATAAAGAGGCTTCACCTGACGAAAGCTCGTGATTTCTAATAAACCTGTTGGACTATAACCTGGTGTCTTGTGACTTCTGACTTTATGCTCTCCAGTCCCAAGTACCAGCATCTCCACATCGCATTCCAAAACATTGAAAGGAAAATTGTGAGACAATGTAATGGATATTCCAATTTGCTTCAATTAGCAATTTACCACAATCAAGGTGATATAATAGACTGCGATTAGGCTAATTCAGTGTTACAGTGAATAACGTTTGCATTGATCAAAATGAAAATTTTGCTTACAGAAATTGACAAGCTCCTCAGACATAAAAAGAAGTTGCAGTAGGGTTGCATCCTTTCAGGAGCATCATTATAAGCAGACAAATAATTGATAACCAACAATGGAACTGTCTGAAGTTGAAATTTTACGCCCAGCATTTCAGATTCATCCCTGTGGAGTAATTGACCCAGCAGGTGCAGATTTTTGAGGCCGTGGAAGGGGTGGGGAAAATGGAAAACCGAGTACAGAGTGATTTAAATTTACATTCCAACAGGAGTACTGATAAGCAAATTTTGCAGATTTATTTTGACCTACAGGGAAATGTGATATGCATTGTAAAAAACATGCAGTCTGTGTCACACAATTTCATTGCACTATTTGCATATGCTGCAATTGGGGTTTGCATTCTGTCTGGCCCTTGTCCTTCTTTCAACTGTGTCACTTCATTCTTAGCATAACAACCACAGTGACGTCTCCTCCCATCACATTGATGAGGACAAGCAAGGATACTTTCAGGCTTCTTTGGGGATGAGAAGGGAAATCTCATTTAATCTTAAATTGGTTGAAAACAAACCCCAACTGTGAGTTCTATAGTTAAAATCAAGCAATTACAAGAAGACAGAGAGGATTGCAGATGCTGGAAGGGTTCCAACCCAAAATGTTGACTTCCCTATTCCTCAGATGCTGTCTGAGCATCTGTGCTTTTCGAGCTCCACATTTTTTTTACTCTAGCTTCCAGCATCTGCAATCCTTTCTGTCTCCAAGCTGCTGAAAACCATACTGTGAAGTCTCTTCTAAGGATGCCAACCTTGACGAAATTTTCTTCCTCCTTCTAAAGGGAGCTCGGTGAATCTCTCTCCCACTGCATCCCCTTATTATCTCCTCTGCCCTGAAACAATTACAAGAGTTATGCATGGGTAATTTAGTGGGATTTTAGAAAAGTATTAATAACTAAGTGTACCTTAAACCCTTTCATAGCTAGTAATTAGAATGTTAAAACTAACAATTGTGAGGTAATGTACTTTGGAAGAAGTAACAAGGCAAGGGAGTATTCAATGAATGGCAGGACACTCAGAAGCTTAGAGGAACAGAGCAATCTTGGAGAGCTTTTCCAGAGATCCCTAAAAACTGCAGGGCAGGTTTAAAGAGTAGTTAAGAAGGTGAATAAAACATTTACCTTTATTAGTCAAGTCACAGATTATAAAAAGAAGCAGGTTACGTTGGAGCTGTACAGTGGTTTGGTTAGGCCATAGCTGGTGTACTGTACGCAGTTCTGGCCACTGCTCTTTAGGAAGGATGTGATTGCACTGGAGGGGTTGCAGAGGAGATTCACCAGGATGTTGCTTGGGATGGGGCAGTTTAACTATCAAAAGAGGCTGGATATGCCAAGCTGGTTTTCTTTGGAGCAGAGAAGATTGAAGGGGATCTGACAAAGGTGTAAAAGATTTTAAGGGCATGGACAGGGTCACTAAGGGAGCAGCTGTTCCCCTCAGTTGAAAGGTCAGGAACAAGGGGCACATCGTTAAGGTGGAAGTTATGAGGAATAAAGGGGTTTTTGGGGAAAACAATTACACACCAGGCGGTGGGGATCTGAAACCTGCCTGGGAAGGTAGTTCAGCTGGGTAACCTCACCTTTAACAAGTTCTGGGATAAGAACTTAAAATAACATAACAGTCAAGGCTATGGGTTTTTGCTAGGAAGTGGGACTCTTGTAGATTTACCATAATTTTGGTGGCGCAGGCTCAATGAGCCAAAGGACTTATATATTGGGTGATTCTATGATTACACGCCATGACTTCTAAGCTTATTATTTGTGGTTTATTCAGTTCTAGGGTACAGTGCAGCTTTAAATGGAGTTGAAAACCACAGGACATGCTTCTGTCAGAAGGCTATGAGATAGTTTTGTTCCCTCTATCCTTGGAAGTATGAGACGATAAGTTGTTGAGTTAACGGGCTGGAATGTGCGAAGGGAATTTTTATCTCTCCCACGTTCTGAGTCCTGACCAGAATGGCCAGCAACACCCAGTTGAAGTGAGTCTGCAGGTATTTTCCAAGCCGTGATATCTGAAAAATTGACCGTCTTAAAGAAATATATACTCCGAGAGAAGGATTAAAACTTTCCCAGAGAGAAAAATAGGTTAAAAAAAACAGTCAAATAAAACAAAGAATGATTGCTGGAAAACTGAAAACTGACTGAAATTACTGGAGAAGCTCAGCAGGTTTGGCAGCAACTGTGCAGAAAAAGACATTAGTTAGCATTTTCAGTCCAGTGACCCTTCATCTGAAGTGTATTGCTTGGAAATGAATGCATTGGTTGTACAGGAACACTGTTCTGTTATATGCAAAACAGGTCAGACCCACGTGCATGATTTGGAGGTTTTACTGGATTTTCCTTCTGGGTTTTTAGACATTTAAACTGAGAATTCTGGCTTTAAGCGTTAAAACATTCAGACATCATATTTTGCTCCCTCAGCACCATTGAGCACCCAAGCCAATGTCTTGTGTGGGCCTTTAACTTTGTTTTAATGCATATTGTCTGATTTTGCAAAGGAAGCAAGACTCCCATTTCCTTGGTAGTTTATATTTGCTACTCAACCATACTTAAACAGATAGACAATTGGCCTTTTTCGTGGTTTGTTTTCTGAAATTTCTAACCATTTTTCATTCTATAATTTGATATCATTAGTTACTAATCACAGCACATTACAAGGAAGAAGACTGACTGTAATCACATTTAAAAGTAAATTATTGAGCTGAAGAAAAATATTACCCATCAAATAAACAAGGCTATGTGCGATATTGTAAAGTCTTCAACAAACATTTATGGCATTTTTGCTTTCCTGTATGATTTTATCATCCAGCAATAAAATCAACTAAAAGCAGCCAGCCTCAATCAGAATGTTATTTTATAGTGTGATCAAGATGATTTGTGCATGATGGTTTCCTGGCAACATTATCACTCATTATGTTCTTCAGTTAGCTCCATGCAACTGTAAAACAAGGTGGGCTGAGTTACTGTCACAAAGAAATGGAGATAAACCCCAACTGCAAATCAAACAGAATTTAAAGGCAAAATAAAAACCAAACTAACTGTGGATAATGTGAGTCAGAAACAAAACCAGAAGTTGCTGGAAAAACTCAGCAGCTGTGGACAGAAATCAGAGTTAACATTTCGGGTTGAGTGGCCCTTACTCAGAACTCAAGGTAGAGCTCTGAGGAAGGGTCACTCGACCAGAAACATTAACTCTGATTTGTTTCCACAAATACTGCCAGGCCAGCTGGGTTTTTCCAATAATATCAGAATTTAAAGGCGCACTGTCCTTATTTTCACAGTTAACCTAAATTCACTTTGTTTCTGACACAAACTTCATCTCAAGAGCATAAATACATTTGGGAGGTGAGTATTTTCCTTTCAGTTGACACACAAATCTGTGAAAAGTTTCACAATTTTAAGCAGGTAAGGGGATAAAACAGTTATAGAAGGAAAGTGGAGTTGAGGTTTATCAAACCAGCCATGATCTCACCGAATGATGGAACTATTTTGGCAGTTCAGTTCACTGTAAATTATTGAGCTGAAGAAAGAGATTAAATGGCCTCCTTCTGTTTGAGCATTTTATGATCTTAATCACATTAAAATGAGTGTAAAGTCTGCAAATATTGGTAATGAATGATGTAACAACGTTTTTTTTGTTAAACATATTAAGCTGAATTTTACCAAAAAGCCAGCAAAGTGTCAATTTAGGGAATTTTTTTTTGGAGGTCTTTCTTTTATGAGGACTAACAAGTTTCCTGATGTACTCCTCCAATGTTCACCTTGATGGCACTGTGCCTGTGCTGTCTTGTGCTCACCAGTGTACTTCCTACTGCCATGACTTTCTGAGATTTTCAGCACCACATTGAAAGCCCAGCAGCAAAATAGCGCATTACTGGGAAAGAAGCTACACAGAACAGCTTCTAAGGGTGTATAGGTAGCATGAGTGCTCATAGAATCCCAAAAGTGTGGAAGCAGGCCATTCGGCCCACTGAGTACACATTGACCCTCTGAAGAGCTGCCCACCCACACCCAACCCCCTATCCTATTCGCAAAACACATATTTTCCTTGGGTAACCCACCTAACCTAATCTACACATCCCTGGACACAATGGATAATTTAGGTCAGCCAATTCACCTAACTTACACATCTTTAGGTGATACTTTAGTCCAAATAGAATCTCACATTTGTAAGCATACGGTTATTTTACATCATTGTCTGTCTGAACAACTGATTGCAAGAATGAAGCTGCAGAGCATACCTGTAATCAGTGCCATGCCATATTAGAACCCTGTCTAATGGAATACAGCATGAGGAGGTAGCATGGTGGCTCGGTGGTTAGAACTGCTGCCTCACAGTGCAAGGGGCCCAGGTTCAATGCCAGCCTCAGGTGACTGTTTGTGTGGTGTTAGCCATGTCTACCTGTGTTTCTTGCAGGTGTTCTGGTTTCCTCCACCTGTCCAAGCATATGCAGGCTAGGTAGATTGCTCATGCTAAATTGTCCATAGTCTGCAGGATTGTGTAGGTGAGGTGGATTAGCCATGGGAAATGCAGGGTTGTCAGGATGGGGTAACAAGTTAAGTCTGAGTAGGATGCTCCTCAGAGAGTCAGTGTGGACTTGTGGGACTGTCCCCACACTGCTGGGGTTTTATGAATTTCTGTACCACCTAGCAAAGCATAATATTTTGTTATGGCTCAATGTGGCAGTATCACATGCTGGAAAGCATCCAATTCTGCTTTTGCTGCTGTTCAATAAAAGCCAAAGAAAAGGGGCATTTGTGTCAAAGACAGACTGCTTACTTTCAAACAATAACAAATTTACAGTAAATGAGTGATTACTGTATCCAACTCACATCATTTGGAAGTGGGTGTTGATTAAGTCCTGTCTGGTTTATAGTATCCAATGCTGCATTGCTCTATCATGCTGAGGGTGATGATTCTTCTACTTGAGGCCTTTATCCTCCTCCTGACTGCTGCCGCTGCTTTCCCAGGTCTTCAGCAACCTTCCTATCCCCACTGGCTGCCCTCATTGTGCTGAACAGAACATACTAGGGATTATGCAGAATACTCAGTCCGTAGTGTACCGCAAGGCCCCCCACAAACGAATGCAAGCATCAAAAGTTCATCTTCAGGAGGCTTGTTGTCTGCTCCACCATGGTTTTGGTGGAAGAGTGGGCTGCATTGAATCTATGCTCAACTTTCATCAGGAGGTTGGCTAATGGAGTCATCAGCCATTGTCACAAAGGGAATCCCTCGTCTCTCAGTATCCATCCTTGTAAAGCATCAGCCCATGAAATGAAGCAGGGAGACAGGAGCTCTCAAGGATATAGGTACCATGGCAGTTCCCCTGGAAACCTCGTGCAGAGTTGTAACATGTGATACCGATGATAATAGATGGACTCTATATTAATGGAATGGAACACTGTTTTCAGTTGAAGAAGCCTGCCATATTGTCAATGGCTTTCTCAACAAAATGTGTGCATGGCCCATAGCAGTCTGAACATGGCGGGGAACCAGTTATGTTGGCAAAGCCTGCTACCCAGGCTGCAGCACTGACCTTCTCACAGGGAAAATAGATGAAGCAGAGTGATCTATCCCAAATTGTAGAAACCTACATTTCTATGAATGTAGCACATGCTCCAGGCTTTAAGGTGGCAAAGGATCATTTGACTATGCTGCTGGGTTCCAATGCCAGTGGAGCTTAAAGCTTAAGCCTGTGGTGGTGGACCACTCTGCCAACACTTGAGCCTTCAAAGGTTACCCTAAGTCACAAATTGTATGTCCAGTGCCGATCTCTGTAGATGGGTGCTGGAGTGTGGAGGGTTGGGTGTTGATGAAGGCGGTGACAGCTCATGGAGATTCAGGGACTGCTGTCTAAGATAGAGACCTGGAGGAGTAAGCAGCAAAGCAACAAGCTGGTGTCTTCAGGTGCCTGCTCAATTGGGAATTGTCACTTTCTATTTTCTCTCTGGCATGCAAGGGAATAGGAGTTGGCATGTAAACATGGCATTAGGGACTATTGTGATGTAAATACATGTAAATAAGCTTCTATCTGCTCTCAATTGGGATTCTCATCTCGCCATTCAAATCGCGAGCGGAAAATTGGACTTCCTTTTCTCAACATTAAGAATACTTTTCTTTCTGAACTCAGCATATTTTTCCAACTGTCATGTCACTGGTCATGTTGTTCATAGAGTAGGAAATTTTAGCCTCACAGTCCAACAATAATGTGGAAACTATGCATTCCCTGGCTATAGTGGAGACTTGTTCAATGGGTTTGTTGTTGCCATGTAGTGATCATAGTGGAAATATGAGTCAATTCAGAGATAAAAGGTACTGCAGATGCTGGAGAATCCGAGATAACAAGCAAGGGGCTGGATGAACACAGCAGGTCAAGCAGCATCATAGGAGCAGGAAAACTTGACGTTTCGGGCCTAAACCCAATTCGATGTGATTCATTCCAATTGCTCTTCCCTTTTTAACTGGTGTGTCACTTTCTTGTATGTCTTGTTAACAGGCCTGGGAGGTGTAGATATTTTGATCTGATGTATTTTTGCTTCATTTTTTCAGTCTCTATTCATGTGAGTCTTAAGAAAGTTGAGCATGACCCTCCTCTGCATTACCAGCTGTGAGTTCTTTGTGAAGGACAAGTGTTCTCAGCCACCAATGGCTAGCTTTGCTTTGCTTTCCTGCATCTTCCTGTTTTTTAGAGTTTGGTTGGGGAGGGAAGAGCTGTTTAATTTGGTCAGTCAGTTTTACTCTTTATCCTCGATTAGATTGACATTGATCTACAAATGATTGGTGCTTTGGTGTTTTGCAGCGGAATGATAGGAATCTTGGATGTGTAGCACAAATATAATTAAAGACCATTGAAAATGATATTTTGTTGGACACCGTATAAAACCCACCTTCGCTTAGCATACATAGAACATTTGATTTCTCCTTTTAGCCCCTGCCCTTTCAACTTCAGCTCATAAAATATTGCTGTCACACTCTTGTCACGCTCATCTGTACCTCATGCCATGGCAGACCAACTTCATGTCAGCTCTGATGAAGACTCAAAACGTTAGCTTGCTCTCTCTCAATGGATGCTGTGATTTCCAACATCTTCTGTTTTCAGTACAGATTCCAGCGTCTGCAGTAATTTGCTCCTACGATGTTAGTTCCTGATTTGACAACTTAATATTCTCATCTTTATTTTAAAATCTCTTCCTTATCTCTTACTTATCTCTGTCACCACCTTAAGCTCCTTCCAGTTGGTATCCTATAAATATTCTTTCTTTTTGTATCACCATCAGTAGCAAGGCCTTCACTGCCCTAGTTTTGCACTCTGGACTTGCATCTTAAATCCTTTCAACTTTCCACCTCCCTTTTCTCCTTTAAGGCCATCCTTAACCAAGGTTTTTAAAGTGAGCTTTTAGGGCACCCCTCCCAACATCTCCTTATTTGGCTCTGTGGCAGCTTTGGTTCGGGATTCTGTAAAGTTTATTTCAGTGACTACAAATGTAAGTTATTGCTGCTCAGTTCTGCAGTATCCTTCATTTTCCTAATTTCGTTTAGGTTTATCCAGAAATATTTCAATATGTTTGGGGTTATTTTTACTTCTATTTGATTTTTCCCCCACTTTATTTATTTCTGATTTATTTGTTTGTATGAATGGCTTTGTGACAGCTGTGTTTTTGTGATTTAGTTCTACAAAGCTCACCATCAAAAGAAGTTAAAACGAAACCATACATTTACTCAGAAAATGCATTTTCCCAGCATGAAAGGGATATCAGATTTGGACTAAAACCATTTCACTCAGAATTCTGGACGATTGTACACATTGTCCGTGACCTTCTAGCTTTGTGCTTTTAATATGCAGCAGAATTGATGGGTAATATGTCTTAAGTTGGCATTTATCCAGTAATTAGAACCCAGTCTCAAGCCGCCAGCATTCATGCCAGCAGTGGTCCAATTCCAATTTTCTCAACATCTAAGGGTGTTTTAACTGCAGTTTTGTTGCCTCCGCTGTCATTAACACTTTTGGAACAACTTTAACGCTGTCTGTCCATCAGAAACCTGGCAGGTTGCTAAAACCATTGCGCTCACCCACTGATCACCCCAATCTCTCTCTTCAGACGATCATCTTACCCTACACTTTCCAGCACATGAGAAGAGGAAGCAGACCCTCTGGAAATTAGTGCAATCTTGCATTAAATACACAGATTGGGATCCAATTAATTCAAGCACATCCTTTGGACTCTACAAATAAAAATTGAAGCCACTCTTGCCCAGGGAACTCTTTTACCATGAACTGCCTTTGACTTATTTTAGTTCTAGGGATTGTTCCTTTGTTTAATAACACTTCCTGCCCACCAGATCCTGCCAATTCCCAACATCTGCAGATGGGAAACTGACTGAATCCACGCAAGAGCAGCCAGGTCACTTACCCAAGTCATCAACTGGCAATACTGGGTAATTAACACATTGCATAGGCCTATGGTGCCCACCTTTACTCAAACGTTTTCAACTTTAGTTCCAATAAAAGGAGCACCTAACAACGAAGAGCACCAAGAGCAAGATAGTCATCATTTATTTATATATTATCGAACAAAACTTTAGGAAACTTTGAACAGAAAGAAGAAGTAGTTATTCCAAATTATGCCAAAGAATGATGAATATGTTGTCTAGGAATACGCATTTTTGGTTCTGTATCTATAATTCATTTACTTTCGATTATTGCAAGTAATTAACAGGCAGTGTAATAGCTTTCTGAAACTCAAATTAGTTTTCGCAGTCCAAATTATTTTGCACACGATTGAAATAAGTACTTACTCCTTCAATGGGCCCATGTCTTTTCTCTACTTCTTCTTGAATTATCATGATCATAACATTGCAAGAAATGCTCATTCTTCATCCATCACATCAAAATGAGTTAATAGCAGCTAAAGAATCTATGTATCAGCAAATGAGAGGCAAATCTTCAAGTCAAGGTGAGTAAAATGCACAGCACATTCTGCTTGTACAGACATGAAATATGAACATTCATGCTACTTTATTGCACATATTCATTTTGTGCAAGATAAGTACGAATTTATACATCAATATTTCATATTAACAGGACCATAGCTGGAAGATTGAAATGATCTGTGCTGGAAGAACTATCCAAAGATTGATTAAAGCCCAACATAATAGCAATGTGTTTTGTTAGATTTTGTCTCAAGTTGAAGTATTGACTCACATGATTCTGTGTGGCAATTCCTTTCCCAGTAGGTGAAATCATATGATTGCAGCACAGCATCATTGCATGACCATTTATAGAATCTGTTGCCCGCTGGTGTATCTGTCAAAAAGTCAATGCCATTTTCGCCGGAGCTGGCAGTGATTTATTGATGAAGCTAATCAGAATGAGTGCACTCAGTTTCACTGCTAAGCCTGCCTTCCTATAGCCTCAATGGAGTCATCAACTGCACAGGTTTGGCAATAAAGGCTTCCCATATTGTCCTTGAGTCTTCATCAAGTGAAAGGATCCCAAGCCATCAACATCCAGTTGGTCTGCAACTAACATGTCTGTTCAGATTGAGGAATGGGATGTAGATGAAAAAATATAATCGGATGAAAGGAATAGTTAAACTTTAATACATTCAACTGACTAGCATTGGGAATTGAACTTCACCGCAGAGGAGAAATGTCATGATCAAAAATATTCAGAAAAATTCTCCATTTGCTTGCACTGCAGGAAACTGAAGATATAAACTGGCACCAAGAATTATTTTTAAACTGTGTTCATTATAATGTTTCACACCTTGTTCCTAATTGACTCTCATTGCCACTGTAGCCAGGACTAACCACAGACCCAAAGTCATTTCGTCAAACAAAATGTAAAATCTCTTAGAAGCTGAAATGGAATCCTGTGCTCTGTGTCTTGCTTCCCTGTAATCAACAACCTGAGCACGTTTCATTAGTATTGATGGAAGTAACAAGATTCCTACTACAAAAATTCAAATTCTGGCAACTAAAAAATGTTTAAACCTAAAATATATGGGTTTATGGTTAAGCTACATTGGCAAAGCAGTCAAATTCAAATTGTCTCTAACTGGTCTTTCCTTTCTGAGGTAGGATCACTCGATGTTAGCTCTGATTTCTTTCCATAGATGCTGCTAGACCTGCTGAGCTTTTCCAGCAATTTCTGTTTTTGTTTTACAGCATCTGCAGTTCTTTCGGTTGTTATTTAGTTTCTCATAGTGTTGCCTGACCAAAGCATCAACCCTTATCAAGCACTGACTTTTCAGGTCAGGTCAGTAAGGACATACATTAAATGATCCAAAAAGCAGAATTGAAACAACTATCAAAAAGAACCCTCTTTCATCAATGGATGATGTATAGAATAATTTACAAGCTAAATAGAAGAAGATATTTTAACCCAAAATATTCGTGCTCAACCTATGATCAGGGAATGACCTGTGAGTTGAAAGGGGTAAATTTAATGTAGGTCATTTGGGAAGACAATAAGATAAGCAACAATTAAGTTGTTCCCCTCTTTTTAGCCTTTTTACTGGATCCGCCAGGAAGGTGAGAATAAAGTGACATCTGTGGCCTCCCATTTGTCTGTGATGATATTTCTTAGAGTTTTTCTCTAAGACATAACTTTCCTCACCCTGTTAACTCTGTTGCCTTCTGGATATCTCCCATTGCCTTCGTGTTTATTGCACACTTCTTCCTTAAGCACTCTGCTCAAATTCAGTGCCTATCTTTTATGAAGGTCAGGATACACAGCAGGTCAGTAGGCAGGATTTACAAGGGAAAAGATGAAAATTCCTGGGAACATTTATCAATTCAGTACAACAAATGTGGAATGAAGTGAGAATAAGGCCGCCCATGATTCTGATGAAAGGGAAAAGACTGAAACCTTCACTTGTCATGAGATTCTATAGATGCTGTGCCTGAGTCATTAAATGTTTCAACTATTTTCTGTTTTTTTCTTCCAGATTTCCACCACCTGCAGCATTTTATGTTTTTGTTTATTTTGTGTATGACTGGAAAATGGTTACTTGTGTTAGTTAGGATTGGAATGTGCAAATTCCAATGTCATGCATGAAAATAAACAGAGATGTTGGTGCTGACATTGGGGAAAAAAGGTAGTCTTGGCACAAGGAATAAATCTGACAGAGTTGTGTCTGTGCTGGGAGGGAATGGATGACTTGGTGAGAGGGTTGGTACCAGAAGCATTTTGGAGATAGTCTGGTGTCTGGCAGCACCTGAAAGGGATCCTGATCATTGACAGAACAGGGGTTTGGCAATTTTGAAGGAAGCTGGGCAATGCTGCCCAAAATGGTCTAGAACTCTTAAATACAATCTAATTTCAAGGCCCAGAAATAGAATAGAAGACGCAGGAGGGGCTCATGAGATAAGGAGAGCTTTTTATCATATGTTGAAGTGATAAGAAAGTAAGGCAAATCATTATTTGCAGTTTTGTTTCCAGCTGTTTTGAATGGTTTTGTCTTTATTATGTTTTAAAGAATTGGGATTGTCTCCATGACCATACCCTTCCTTGTAATCTCCTTCATCTCTGTGACCCTTTAAAGGCCCTGCATTATTCCAATCTTGGCACTCGGATGCATCCCTAATTTTCATCAATCCATAAACACAACTGTGTGTTTTGATGCCTAGGACTTGAACTTTAGTATTCCATCGCTAAGCTCAGCCTCTCTATCTCATGAACCTTTTAAGAAACTTCTTAAAATGCACTTCTTTGACCAACATGACCCAATATTTCTAATGTGTCTTGATGTCTGGCAGCATCTGTGAAGAGAAATCAGAGTTAACATTTCAGGTTCAGTGACCCTTCTTCAGAACAGTCTTGGCGTGCATCCTGGGGATTTGACCATAGAACACAGAGTCTCCGCATCTCAGAAATACTCAGGATGAGCCTCTACAAAAACTATTGCATCTTTGTCCAGAATTTCTCTGCAAAGGCACATTCCAGAAGGATACGTTTGACAATCTCGAGCCCTGAGGGGAGCGTGCAGTGGTGCATAGTGCATACATGAAAGATCTCACAGGTAGAGCCCTTCTCACCACCAAACAAGTGATATGTTGGTGCTTGTTGGAAAGCTCTGATGATGAGGCATTCTACCAAATAATGTTGACAGTTCGATTAGGGAACCACATGACAGGATCCACCCTGTGCCTTTTCCACAGGGTCTCAAGGATGCTACGTGCTGACAACTCTTGATGAACTTGTGGTCAAAAGTGCTTTTCTTTGCAAATTTCTCCACAAAGCACAGGTGAAACGGAATGGTCCAATTATTTATGAGTGTCACCCCCGTTCAGAACTCTGCACATGATGGACAGGGTCCACCTTTGATGTTGAGATGAAGTGAAAGATGGTTCGGGTAACTACAACAGTGCGGGTTTGGAGAATAGGCCAGACCTGCACTATATACAACAACAGAGCAAGTGCCTCATACCTGATGACTAGGTTTTTACCCACAACGAAGAGAGAGCAGTGCTCCCAAAAGCCTAGTTTCTAACTTCTGTTGGCAATGTTTTCCTCCCAAGTTTTTGTGCATGTCCTGGCCCTTCCAAACCATATTTGCAGCACAAAAACAGAGGTTTCTGGAAAAGCACAGCGGGTCTGGCAGCATCTATGAAGGAAAGAAATCGGAGTTAATGTTTCGGGTCCAGTGACCCTTCCTCAGAACCAGTCACCGGATCCGAAACGTTAACTCTGATTTTTTTTCTTCACAGATGCTGCCAGAATTGCTGAGCTTTTCGACAACTTCAGTTTTTGCTCCTGATTTACAGCATCCGCAGTTTTTTTCAGTTTTCATATTCCCAGCACCTTCAGGTAATCTGTCTTGACAGTGAAGGGATTAAAGGATTGGACAGCCAAATTTTCAAAGAACGTGGCCTCTCTCTTGCCTCGATTTACCTTGGCTTCCGAGGCCAGTTTGAACTGGTCACAGATGCTGACTGACAGCAGATCCAAGCAGAGCATCATCTCTGTCGAGAGGGGCTTTGACCTGCAGGCCCTCACTGCCTGGAAGAGCCACCCCTCTCAGGCTCACATCCTTCCTGATGGACTCAGCAGAAGGCTCTATAAAACACACAAAACAAGGCAGAACAGAATGCCTAGCCCTGTCCGATTGCAGATCTGATCAGGAATCTTTCTGATTCCCATCTGTTGATTGAGACTGCACTAACCATGTGGTGGAGAGCAATCAGATCTAATTGTGATTCCCTTCCCAAAGCTCATTTTGGACAGCACTCCCCACATGTAGGTGAGTGATATCCTGAAAAAGGCCTTCTCCTGGTCCAGGCTGATGAGTCAGGCGTCCACTCCCCTGTCCTGCACATGGGCGATTGAATCCCTGAGGGGAATGAGGCTCTCACAGATCGTCCTGCCTGGTACAGCACAGTTGGTCGGTGTGAGTCACTGATTCCAGAGCAGACTTGACACATTTGATGTGCAACTTCTGGAAGAAGAAATGTCTCATCCCACTCCGCAGTGCAGACCCTGGGCAGAAAGACTATTTTGGAGGCCACCAAGGTAAAGTGCGAGGCCTGCCATCTCTTCGCCTCCTGGAGATCCTCTCTGACATCGACCCCCATCCTCTGCAACAGGGATGGGCTCTGCATGCTTTACAGGAGTTTGAACAGCCTTCCCAGTCTTTTTCTCTCACCTTTCAAACACCTTTGAGGATAAAGAACCTGTTGATGTTCACGTTGACTGATTTCCAACAATCTGCTGGTAACTGAAAGAGGGGCTTCACCGTTATCCAGCCTGTGTAATCCCTTTTGAGCTCCTCAATGTTTTCTGGGGTCAACCGTTCCACATTCAGCTTTCACATCCCTTTGCCTGCCCGCTGGTTGTCCTGTAGGTAACAGTCAGACAGCAGGAGGCAGTGGTCAGAGAAGGACATTGACTTGACATTGGTTCGGCACGCTACAGGCTGCCCTGCGTACGTCGGGTAGACTCAGATCCCTTCAATAGCTAAGCTGGAGGTTGGGTGGAAGATGTTTCCACTGGCATCCATCTTCAAGGTCACCTTGACCTCCCTGTTGCTGGCCCAGATTTGAAAGTTGTCCGCTACATTGGTGCTGCCTTCTCCAAGCTGCACGTACCTTCCCAGGAAGGTCAGGTCGTATGCTGCCTGGACGTGGGGGTTGTACTTGTGGATTGTAACAGCCCGGCTCTTCAGTGCAGGGAGAATGAATGATGGTGCCTCACGCAGGACAGAGAGGGGGCCCTCATCTCCTTTCTCCTCGAATAACTTCAATAGATGCTCACATAATTTCACGGTCCTGAAGGTCACATTGAATTCATGCCCGCTGGGGAAATCCTGCAGGCAGAAAATATCATTCGTTGTTTCAAAAATATAATTTATTCATACAAAAAGATTTTATGTATTTTCATAGTCACAAATGCAGACTGTACGGCAGCATATCGAGAAATAAACAAACACTGGGGCTTGACTCTATCCAAACAAACTAAAGGCATCTCTTACTTGAGGAAGACTATATTTCCATGCATTTGAAGGATTGAAGGGGTTTCTGGTAACTGAACAGACCCCCACTTAACTTCAGCAGGAAAACCTCAGACAGTGGTCTTTCCCCACTGCACCTTAGTGGCAGCTGCCCCAAACTTTACTGTGTCCCTCAGCACGTATTCCTGGGCTTTGGAATATGCCAGTCTACAACACTCAGTCAGGGTCAACTTCTTGTTCTGAAAGACCAACAAGTTTCAGACAGACCAAAGAATGCTTTCCACTGAGTTGATGGTCCTCCAGGCGCAGTCAATGTTTGTCTAGGTGTGCGTCCTTGGGAACAGACTGTAGAGCACAGAGTCCTGCATCACAGAACTGCTCTGAATGAATCTTGACAAAAACCATTGCATCCTTTTTTAGAGTTCCTCTGCAAAGGCACTTTGCAGAAGGAGATAACAAGGTGCAGAGCTGGATGAACACAGCAGGCCAAGCAGCATCAGAGGAGCAGGAAAGCTGATGTTTCGGGTCCAGACCC
>JAHRHZ010000042.1:23611423-23625574 GCA_024137785.1 Ginglymostoma cirratum | reverse complement strand
ACACACACACACACACACACACACACACACACACACACACACACACACAGAGGCACCCAAGATTGGAATTGAACCTGGTCCCTGGCTAACCACTGAGCCACCATGCCACTCAATTAAGAACAATTCTTAATTCCAGTTTGCTGACTTCCCTTCATAATTCCTGATTACTCTGTTGATTTAAAATCTATCGCTCTCACCTTTGAATACACTTAATCGCACAGCCTCTGCGGTGAAAAACTCCATAAATATACTACCCTCTGAAAGAAGAAAATTCTCCTCATTTCTGTTTTAAATGCACAATTCGTTACACTGAGATTGTGTTCTCTGTTCTCACGCTGTCCAACAAAGGGAAACAGCACCTATCCTGTGGAGCTTCCTAGGAACCTGATATGTTTTAATGAGCTTGCATGTCTTTCTACTAAAATCCAATAGACTGAATTGTTTTTTGGCTAAGTGCCAGTTATGTGATCTTTCTTGGAGGGCTTTTCACTGAGAGGCCCAGTGAAATTCTTTGTCATATGTTACCAAATTTGCCTTTTTAACCACCTACTCTATTCCGTGGCACCCTCTCATTCCATTCTATCCCCATCCTAGCGTGTTATATTCCAAGCTGAAATTGCCACACAGTGGATAGCCACCAAAAGACCAGCTCCATCTTTAAAAGACCATTGTGCACCTGCATAAGCATTAGCAATCTGGCATTGCCCCTCACTGACAACATTATGCCTCAGCAGCCACAAAACTAAGCTGCTGATGACCTTTGGCTGGCATCGATGATGGTCTCTCATAAATGCCATGCTATTCTCTCACTCTTGTCACTGTTTAGCCACAGGCTACATAGTTAATGACGTGTAAACTATCTCCCATCTAAACATGCTATCAAAGTCATCACTGCTCTGTCTCTAATGCCATTTTCAACCCACATCTTTTCATTGTCAAGTAATTGGACAATTCCAACCGTGAAAAGTGAACAAGCACTCACATGTGCACATACATACCATGCAAACCAAATTTTGGTGTCATGACTTACATTCTGTGATAATGTGTGGCATCCATCTCTCATTTACTGGAACCGGAATGCCAATCAGGGCCTCTCCGACTTATAATATTCAACACAGCTGTCATGCACAAAGAAAGCTTTCTCCTCCTTAGTTTCTTACTCCTCCTCCTCAGGAGACAGTTGCTGTTTTCTCAGTTCCGCAGTGGTCGTTATATTGCCTTCTTGCTTGCACCAGTTGTACAGAATGTGGAATGTCAGAATATTGTGGCACCCTCCATCTAGACAACCCTCCATCTTGAAGGAGCTCAAGCCCTAACCCCCCAGACACACAATCAGCGGAAATGGATCCTCAGCAGCACTGTGGTCTGCTCTACTCCCAGTAACTGTGTTGGGCCCCTGATTCAGGCACCTCTGGAAATGACCCATGTTTAAGGCACAGCAAGTAATTCATGTTCTTAGATACCAGAACAGTCAGTGGTGACGCACTCGGCTAATTAGGGCTGAGCAAACTCCTCCTGTACAATGAGGCATGCAAGGCCCTGATAATGAGGGCTGTGTCACAAACATTCATTCAATGCAGGCCTCAGCTTGTGCACCAACTTGATGAAGGAATCATACAGGCTGAGTGACAAATGCAATGCATAAAAAAAATCAGTGCCTGCTGCGCTCCAGACCCTGCCCATCCCAGGCCCACAGCAACCATGAAAATTATCATTTCATTCAGTGCAGTCCATAGTGGTACATACTTGACTGATAATGAAACAACGGTCTCTGTCTCCCACATCACCCTTGGTAGTTTCACAAGTCTCAGGCTACTTTTGGCCAGCACTCATTTCTTTTTCTTATTTTCTAATTACCCGATTTAGATATGCTACCAACATCTCGGGTGGAGTTGGGTACTTGAACCTGGGCCTTCTGGTCCAGAGGTAGGAGCACAGCCACAAGATCCCTCGTTCATCTCTTTTTTAAGTCATTGCTTCTGATTTCTGCATTGTTGAGATGCAAATGTTCAATCTTGCAAGCATCAAACGTAAGATGTCTTCGACCATTATTTGTACTTGAAGCACACTAATGCTACATACACTGTAACTGGCTTTTGCAAATGCCTGCTTCTTGTATTTTCCCATTCAATGTTCTTGCATCAACAGACATGGAGCCCACATTTTTGCCCATCAAACTGACTCCACCTCGATCCAGCTAATTTCCAGTTGCAGTTAGCATCAAGAGAAGAGCAAGTGAGGGCAAGGGACACAGCTTGTGGAGGACACTTCAGCACCGGGCTCTGCCTGATCATCACACAACCTAAAGACCTTCCCTGTCCCCTTTTAGCCGTTTCTAACCATACCCCTAATTAGGGAATGTTGCCTCCAATTGTCCTCCCTGTCACCTGTCACCTTAATGATGCCCACCTGATTCTCCAAATGACTTCTGTAGAGACCACAGTGCTGATCCCTGTCAATAATCCCTATGTCCTGAAGATTAGCATACCTTTCAACGCTGTTCTGTCTACCCCTCATCCATCTTGAACTCTACACCCCCATCACTGTCCTTGACCCCACTTCTGCACTTGCCTCTCTTTCAACCCACTCCTTGTCTTTTGACAGTGGTCTTCCTGTTATTCCTTTCGGTTCACCTTGCACTCTTTTCAACAATCAACTCTTAACACCTAACACTATATTCCCCCTGGAACTCTGACTGTGTTTAATGAACAGCCCCCAGGCAAGACTGATCAAATACTTAACTAATGTCGTTGCAGCTTTCTAACTAACAATATGCAATTCCTCTGTCTTTGCTGGTCTTACAGGACTGACTGTTGCCCACTCTCCAGCCTGTAGTTCGACGTATCCCTGCAGTAGAGCACTGACTATGGCCAAGCTTGGGCTGTGTAAACTGTGCCTGTAACTGACTGTACTGGGAACCACTTACCGAGAGTGGCCCCCTTGACCAAACTGAGGACCAAGGAGGAGAAGCCTGTCAGAGCCTACATCAACATCAGGAGCAAATCGCTGCATATTTTATGCGTCTGTCAGACATCAAGGTGTTTTTTTATTCTCTAGGCAGCATTGATCAGAGAGCATGTTGATTACCTTATAATTGGCATTTCTCATGCAATTCTGTCAAAAATCTCATCATTGCCTACATTGTTCAGGCACCTGTAAGTTTCTGTCCAATAATTAGGGCCCAATCTTCTCAACTCTTCTATAAGAAAATCCCTCTGTCCCCAGAATCAACCCAGTGAACCTTCTCTGGATGGATCAGTCTTTAATGCCAGTATATTTTCCTTCAAGAAGGAGATAAGTACCATTCACAGTATTCTCAGTGTGATTGAAATGATCTCTTGTATAGTTTTAGCAAGGCCTCCCTATTTTTAAGCATTACAAATCAACTTGTTTGGACTTGTTGTGGCACATTTCCAGCATGGGTGGGACTTGAACCCATACCTCCTGGTTCAAAGTCTGGGGTACTGTAAGAATCCTTTCTCTACTTTGATACTCCATTGTTCTTAATCATTTTCAATCCGCGCCACCTGACATTCAGTCATAGCCATGAGAAATAAAATCACTTCATTTTATCTATCTTAACCATTCATGAACACACTTATCAAACATCTTTTATTGTGCTCCAAACAGAACAACCCTGTCTGGAAATGTAGTTGTAATCGCTCATCCTTGGAGCCAATCTGGTACCGCACTTCTGTACCGTCATGAAAACCTTCATATTTTTCTTAAAGTGTGGTTGCCAGAATTGGGCACAATAGTTCAAGTGAGATTAAAATTGTGTCTTATTTAAGTGCATCATAATTTTCTTTTGTACCTGTGCCATTATTTAGAACACCCAGGATCCTTTATACATTTTCACCTGTTGTCCTGCTTGCACTCTTATCATCAAATATTTTTGCACAAACCATTTTCCTGAACCATTTTAAAATTATACAATTTAATCAGACATTGCCTCTGCATTTGTTTTTACCAAGATGTATCATCTTATCGTTTCCTGCCATGCATCCAATTTTTTTTTGCCTGTCCATCTACATTCTCTTGTTTTCTTATTTGTTTACAGCACACCACATATTCATTTTCATTTTGTTACAAAGATTTTTCATTTCAATAAATAAATATGATGGTTGTGCTAATCTGTGTGGTATACTGTGGCTGATTAAAGGGGTTCCATCTGCAGTTAAGTCCTTCAACGTTCACAATACAGTGTCCTGTAATGTCTAGTACTGGAAATAATAGAAAATGACAATTCGTGGCAGAAATTTAAAAAGACTGAGAGGAAAGAAAGAAACAGAAAAGTCTGAAAGAAGAAAGGAAAGCATGTTAGAAAGGGAAATGTGAAAGATGACAGGAAGCACTTGTTACTGGGAGTCCAAAAATACATTGCTTGATATATGTCAGCATCCAAAGGTGCATCACAAATGCAACTGGTAACAAACTGGTTAAAATAATTTTTTCTCACAAGTACACAGATTGAATTTCCAGATTTGCAAGCCATGAGAATCTGTGTGCGGTGTGATTTATACAATGAAATCTGTGATAATTATAGCAATAGCAGGTGTTATCCATTAGATATTGTTGGTGATCCATTAGTCAACAATTGACAATTAGCTTTGTGAATCAATGCAGTCTTCCTTTCTCTCATATTTTCTTTGGGACGGGTGAAACTGGGATCAGCGGACAAAAGGTATTTATAGCAATGGTCAAGTTAGAAAGCCAACATATCAGAAGTCTATTGAAGACCGAAACCACGTCTGCTGTTTCAATTAGCGCTTTCCACAACAGATAGGGAAACCTATTTGCATAAAGTTAAACTGAAGCACCTTTCATGATGATTTAATTGCTTGAAATAATGAGTTATTATTCTTGGTATTATTTGTTTTGTACTAATTATATGATGGATGAAAAACAATTATCTCTTCAATATATCTTGAATGGAACTCATTTCCATATTAACGAGACTCCACTGGTCTCTACTTTGAAAAGCACAGATATATAATTGATAGAAAAGTGTTTCTTCTTCTTCCTAAGTAAATCCTAATTGATATAAAATTGTAACACCGAGGGCAGCGATCAGTGGGAATGTCACCCGAGTAAGGTACTCCATCTTTCTCACTTGCCTGAAACTGTGATTTTTTTTGTTGTTGGTAACTTTGCCAGTCTCCAACTTCCCTGCATTGATATCAGTACCTTTTTACTATTATTATTATTATTACTGCCCTTTTTCTTTCCTAAAGTCTAAATGTAAACACTCGCACACTCTTACTGAATCATCTGAAAATCATTCCTCACTGCACGATGATTTTCTTTCAGTACATCAAAAATGTTCAATTAATAACTTCTTAGCTTTTCCACCTATTTTCCGTAGTTCATTGCCACATTGTTTCGTGTTTTCTGTTTTTAAAATGAACCAAAATAGGCACCATCTCCTTTCCTTATTTGCTAGGCTACATTTGGACCACAGTCAAAGTTGAAAATGTTGTAAAGCCTGTTGGAATGTTTGTAATTCCAGGTCACTGACATGAAGATAACTTTGAACCAAATCCAATTTGTGTAAGATTGACTCAACAAGAAAGAATTTTTGACCTTTGACCATCTGATTACAAGGGATAGCTAAAACATAAGTATAGAAATGAGAGTCTACTTAGGCTACTTGTGTGCAGTGGTGGTGTCCTTACTTATGGATTTGGAAGTCTTGTGTTTAAGTCTCACCTCCAGAGGTTGTGCAATTACATCTCTGAACAGGAGGATTGGAAAATATGCTGAAGTGAGACTCTTGAGGTACATCCACAATTCTGTTAAATGGCAGACCAATTGGAATTTAACCTTGTTGACTTATTTTGGTTTCCTTGTCCTTAATGGCCTTGCTTAACAAAGAATTAACAATCTTGTGCACTGCATGTTTACAGACTTCAAATTGTATAGTTAGCTAAATGATGATGAATGCTGCATTGCTTTTAACATTGCTTAGAATGCTTCAGTATTCCAGAAGCCATTTGATCATTCCATGGAATAAAAGTTAACAATTGAGGAAAATCTGAAGGGAAACTAAGAGTTAGATATTATTTTCATATGGATCTAATGTTATCTGAAATATATAAAGATATATTTAATAAAATGTATGACTATTCTTTCTTAACATTTTCCAAACAAAATACATGCATAAAATGCTGCAACATCCAGTCACTTGACTACTGACTAGTTTTGGTCTTAGAGAGTCATACAGCATGGAAACAGATGCTTCGTTCCAACTGATCCATTATCTGAAAGTCGTGGGCAGTGATCTAAACCAATTGCAGGAACTACATAAATATCTCATGCTGATTTTATTTTTACAACATGCAAGTAGCCATGTGACTAGAGAAATGGTCTATACGAGCAGGGCCCATCTCTTGGTTTATTCTGAATATGATTGATCAGTTCAAGCACTGGTCACAGAAAATTGAAGTAAATATATATTTTCGAAGGAACTTCATGTTTATTATCTCCCACTTTATAATAATCTGAGTTACTTGCACGAAAGGGAAGGTCAAATTGCCTTACACTTACCAGACCATAGGTTCGCTCTCTTATTAGAGAGAGAATTAGAATTAGGTTTTACTGTCGCATGTACTTAAGAACAGGGGTACAATGAAAAGTATACAATGTCAGCATTCTCTGGTGCCATTTTAGGTACAAAACCCAAATTTAAAAACAGCCATCTTGGATACAAATAAGAAAAAAACACTTCTAAGATACAAAAACCAGAATCAGAAAAAAGCAAAAGCAGAACTACAAAAAAGCAGACCCAGGGAAAAAAGGGAAACATCCAGATATGGAAAGTTCTTATGTTCATATCTCTCTCCCCAAAGCCTCGAGTCTCAGTGCCGCAAGCCCTTGGAAATTGCTCCCGCTTCCACTACAGGCCCCCTGAACTCATTCCCCAACTGGTGGTGGTTTGAGCTAAGTGTGACCACACCTCGGGTGAGGGGAAGAGGTTGAAAAGGAGAGTCCTTCATGGTAACCTCAGCTGATGCAGGCATTGAATCCATGCTGTTGGTATCATTTCCTGTAACAATCCAGCAAACTGATCCCATGTTACTTGAATGAGATGTCAGGAAAAGAAAGAGTCAGCAGAGGTCATGGTGATGTTGCAGAGTTTGTAGGTACTGAGAGAGCTGCAGTGACAATTTTCCATTTTTGTCCCCCTCTTTCTCGACTTTCACGCCAAGAGTTACCCTATTTAGTAGTTACCCTACTCTAATGAAAACATTCAGCAAAGTGTTTGGATCTTAAATTTACAGTAGCGTCGGTAAATTTACAGCATATGATTTATATAAACACAGTTTCTAGCTAAATTGTTTATAAACAACTTTTATATGGTGGGTGAGTGGGGTAAGATTTACTGCAGAGTTAAATGCGATTGAGTCAAATCCTGCAGTGTTTTTAAAGGGGAAATTTCGGCTGTTCTGTATTATGCAAGTGATTCTTAATCCATCCATGCCCCGTCTGTATTCACCTTGTATCAAATTTAACAAGGGCTTGCAGCTGTTGCTGCTTCAGGTATAGATAATCACTCTCTGTGCCACAGTGAAAACTGAATTCTGCTGAACAATCAGCTGTGACTTCCCAGGAACTGATGCTATTTACAACAAAAAAATGTGAAGTCTGACAAAACAAAGTGGAAGTGTCAAATAAAAACGTACTATTGTGCCAGTTCGCATAAATTTCTTCACATGCATCATTGTCAAATGACCTGTGTTACTTTAAAAACTCAACTCTCACTACAAAAATTGATTATTTGGGAATTTAATTGTTTGGATCCATATTTGTATTACAATAAAAATCTCTAATTGCCTACTATTCTATCCCATTTTAATGAAGTGCATGCAGGATACAATTTATTTTCATGTAATATATTTGATCAGATCATTTCAGTGTTGACCTCTGATAATTATCAATTGTCACGTTATCTTCATTCACAACATATACCATTAGAGTACTTTTTCCTTAGTATTTTGACTCAGTGCACTACTTTGTCTTACAGCAAAAAGATATTTGGAAAATCCATCCTTATTCTATAATTGGTATCATGCTTAATGCACATTCTAGAAATGATCTAATCATAGATCTCAAGAATTAAACCTGCTCTTCGGTTTCAGCGACAATGCAGAGTAAATGCTGCTGTTACAAAACTAACTACACAACCTAAGTCTGGAGTGGTGACAGGAATAAGACGACTTTGAGACTGCCTCACTCCCTTGTCTGATTTGCCAAAGGCCTTGTTGTGCATGTTCTAGCCCATTAAAACTTTTAAATGTTATACAAATAATTTCACCAGCTCAAAGCATGAAAATTAGGTTCCAGTACAGTGAAGCTGGTTAAATGTCAGTCTTTTTTTAGTAGTTTAGTTATTTTAATATTAAATGATTTGTTCAGTAGAATTAAATAGCAGTTAAGCCCCAGAAAGACTAGTTTCTGTTCTCAGCTCAAACTAAAGGATGCTTAACTGTTGGTCTGACTGTAACCACTGAGCAGAAAGTTAAAGCATCTGTGGGTATAATCTGCAATCTCATAATTCCAATTAACTTCTGGCAGATCCCAGAATAGTTGATAATGAATGTTAGTCAGTATGCTGATTCACAAAAGCCTCTGAGTAAAATAAGTATGACTAAAGAAATTACTATAGCCTCTAACAAATTCCTTAATTAGTCAGAAGAAATGTATTGTTTAAATCAAATACTTTGACAACCAAAGGGATGAATGTAGTAACATGATTAGGCCATTTGGCTCCTTAAACTTGTTGTGCCATTCAATGTGATCATGGTTGATCTGTGGCGTTACTCATAATAAGAACCAATCATGTTCAGTGAGGTAAATCAAGGCATGTTGATCTGGGCATATCAAAATTGGGTTTTGAAAACTTGTACAGTATTTACATGTGAGGAAGGGAAGACTGAGAGCATAATGGGACTCCTGGGATGTTGTGGGAACCAATGAGACAGAACGAGAACATATATTTTACTGATGACACAAATTCTTTATTGGAGGACAATAACAATAAGGTAGAAATATGCTCTGAGATGACTCAAAGACAGATGATCAGATGATAGAACTTGACACAGAGCCAATGAAAGAGATATTATGTAGAATGGCTGGAAATTTGCATCAAAGGGTTTGGCATGGAACAGGATAGTAATAGTACACGGACGTGATAACTGAGCTTTAGGCCAAGGAGTTTGAAACTATAAACTATTAATAGAGGACCGTTTAAAAACAGTCTTCAAAGACTTAATTAAAAACATCCCACTGCAAATTAAACTGAGCAGATGGACATCCCACTGTAATAGTGATAGTTTGTGAAATCGCACATCCAACACAAATCCTTTAGTGATCGACCGCAGACTCTTGCCAACAGCATAAAATAACAAACAACAAAATAAAATGTTTTCCCTAAACTGTAGACAACTCTCTCAAAAAATTAAAGATCATAAAATGTAAATGACGTGACTGCTAAATAATTCTAATTAACTCAACCATTCCAATCTTCTGATTTCCAAACTGTCAAAAAACAGAATTATCCTGAAAGATGCATGTTGGCACCTCTTGGCAGTGTCAACACATAGATTATTGACTAATTACGTGGGAATTTGAAAATTCCAATGCTCCAATATCCGGTATCTGGAACCCTTCGAAAAATCCCTGACTCTGATGTAAAACCAGAGATGTAAATAGTTTCCCATATACTTGCATTAATAGTTAAACAGAAGAAGTTACAGGATTAACATTGACCTAACTCCTAGGTGAGTATAAAACTGACTAACTCTGCCAAACATTCATACAGAGCACTGCAAACACTCTCAATGACCTCTGCTGATCCCTAACACAATTCTCCACCTCCCAGTAATGGACACCCAACTGACCCCTCACTCAACACCTGACTTGAATTCCGCCCCCTACTGAGCACCTGACCTGACCACCCTCCCATCATCTTCCCCACACCATTACCCCACCCCCACCATGACCAACCTGATCCAAACACAGGGACACCTGTTTGACTCCAATTTCTGGTTACCTGTATACCAATGAACACCAAACCTCCAACCCAAACACCCAGCACCCACCTCCCCTCAGTGGACATGTGACATCCCTGAGAAAACCTGAAGACCATCACCTCACGGACGCCTGATTTTCTCCAAATATCTGACTTCACTATCTCCAACATTGTAGATAGCACAAAATTCAGTCAGAGCCCCGATACCCTTCATGCCTTCCATCCATGACAGCTGACCCGGTCCCATGATATCTGATCCATCCTCGTTCTTTTATTCACCCATATGCCACTTGTATTCATCACAAACCCATCTCCTTACTCACCTCAACGCCCATCAACAAGCACGCTAAGCCCACTCTTCAGGCACCCTATCCCATCTGCCACCTCTGCCCCCTCAGGCACCTACAACTCTAACCCTCCCCAGCCACTTGGCCCCAACCCCTATTCCCCAAACCTGTCTAGCCTCCTAACCTCTCTCAGCTTCTCACAGTAGCTGTCAAAATAACTTGAGGATCCTCAACTGCCAATCTTCAGATCCAACGCACTGTAATCTCTTAGGGATCTTATAACCGCTTTTCATTTACTAGGTCATTGCAGCTCTTAGCAAAGCAAGAGTATGTGACAACCCACGCTAATGCTACCTATGTGGTTTGTTGGACTGTTTCTGCTCTGATAGGTTTCACATTGGAATACCAGATGGTTAAGTCATGGAATGTTAACTGGACAATGTCTGTTTTTAAATTTGGTAGGAAATGATGATTCCAACCTAGGTTAGAAGATGCAGGCCATTAAAATTATTTGTTTGTTGTGCACATTCATCTCTTTTTCTGCCCAAAGGATACCAAAACTCTCCCAAAGATACTTTACTATTCCAATAAGGTAACATGGTGGCTCAGTGGTCAGCACTGCTGCCTCACAGCGCCAGGGACCTGGGTTCAAATCCAAACTTGTGCAACTGCCCGAGTGGAGTTTCTACATGAGTTTCCTCTGTGTACCCTGGTTTTGTCCCACAGTGCAGGTTCAGTGCATTGGCCATGCTAAATTGTCCATAATATGCAGGTTGGGTGGGTTAGCCACAGGAAATGTAGGGTTACAAGGATGGGGTGGATCTGGGTGGAATGCTTTTCAGTGTGTCACTGTGGACTCAATGGGCCAAATGGCCTGTTTCCACACGTTAGGGATTCAATGGTTCTAATAATTGTTATTGGACCTAAATGAGTATGGTACCTCTGAAGAAAAATCTACCAGCCTTAGAAATTCTCCTGACAGGTCTAAATCCCCAGATAGTGAAATGTACATTTGACAGCACTTTTGGACATATACTTACCTCTGACCAATGGTGCATAGCCTTCAACAGGTTCCAAAGTGCCATGTTGAAGAAGAACAGATATATTTTCCCTGGTGTCCTGACCAATATTTATCCTTTAATTAACTGTAGAAATTACATTAAAAACATAAGCTTAGTCATTTCATTCATCCATGGAGTGTAGGTATCATTGGCTCAGTCAGCATTTATTGTCCGTTCTTCTTTTCTCTGGAACCTGGAATGACTTTCTAGGCTGTGTCAGAGGGCAGTAAACAGACAATCATGTAGCTGTGGGTCTGGAGTGACATGTGGTCATATCAGGTAAAGATGGTAGATTTCCTTCCCTAAAGGACATTACTAAGCCAGATATCTTACTTTTTGTCGGAGCTGCCTAACTTATATTTTCCTCATACAACAGTGCTTAAATTTAAAGACTACTTTATTTAATTCTGAGATCATGTAAGACATCATCTCGGTGAAAAACAGCATTTGTCATATTCTCATGGTGGAACTTTTTTTTTCCCCTTTTAACCTGATTGGTGGGGAAGTATGTCTACATAAAAGAATAGCACTTTTGTTCCTTCTATTCTTATGTAATATATTTCTGGGTCAGAGAATTGTGAGTATTTTGTTTTGCATACTGATTTTGTAAAAAGGTGTATTTGATTTCCATTATGTGGTAATTTTAAGCAGCACAGCTTTTGAGAGGATTTTTCTGTATTGTATTAACAAATGTGAACTATTCAATTCTTCAATGAAACATCTTTTTGAATAATCTATGATGCTAAATTCCAGCTAACCTTTGTGATAGTATTGCATTGTTTGAGATGTAAAATATGTTGAACAGATGATAAAGGCTATTTCGTCCACCTTTGTGTTGAGTGGTAAATGGTAACATCCTTAAAAGCTATAATTTCCCTTTTTGCTATTACTGTTGTGCTCTGTGGTTTGAACAAATCATTTTACATGCTGAAATGTGAAGGAATAGCTGTGATCAGAAATCATTCCTTGGCTCGTTCTCAGCTCAGAAGTCCACGAGTTGTACGGCACGGAAACAAACCCTTTGGTCCAACTTGTCAGTGCCAACTGAATATTCTAAATCTAGTCCTAATTGCCAGCATTTGGCCTGTACACCTCTAAACCCTTCCCATTCATGTACCTATTCAAATACCTTTTAAATGGTGTGATTGTACCAGCCTCCACCATGTCCCCATTCCATCCACGCACGAGACTCTGTGAAAGATTTGCCCCTTAGGTCCCTTCTAATTCTTTCCCCTCTCACCTTAAACCTGTGCCTTCTAGTTTTGGGCTCCACAACCCTGGGAAAAAGACCCTAGCAAAATATCTACAGTCATTTTGAGTTGATTGCAATTTTAGTCAGTGTTTAAGAACTTTTGAGGCACCTTGTGAGGCTGGATTTTGGGCTCCCACAAAGATAGGGAGTAAAGGTCAGCAGGGCTAAAAATTAGCCCAGGTGAACATCAATTTGGCATCCATTATTCCCTGAGCAGCAGCCAGTTTAGGTCCCTGAAGGTGGACAATGTCAGCCAATGCCATGGACAAGCCTAGTGGTCTTCATTTCTTGTCTTACGAACCCATTGGACAAGGCAGATCTCAGAATGACATGTAGCTGGATGATCACTTTTTAAAAATTCTCATTTACCATGTCAGTATTTCACCAAACCATAACCACACCAAGCTGCAGATTTCATTTTTAGAATAAAATACAGACTTTTTTTACACAAAAGAATGAAAATGCAACTAACCTAACCCAAGATAACTCAGAATTTAAAAGATTTCAAGTGCCTAGCAAATCAAAATCCCATCTTTTCCCAATATCATCACTTTATGATTGAATCAAAATGCAGAGAAATTTTCTTTCCCTAGCAAATCTGTATGTTGGACCTAACTGCTTCTTCTCACTTCCAGTTCTGTGGACAATGAGGCCGTTCTCTTCAACACACACAACTGAGATCCTTACACTGAAATAATGTATTCTTTTAAGTATTATGAGCAAACTCCTATTTTCTAGAAGTACCTATTCTTACATCTGACTTCAGTCAGGTGTCCTTTGAACTGAATAAAAGATTTTCCATCTATGGGATTTTTAATCTAAAATTAATCCTTGATTATTCTAAACACAAAACACAAGCAAGTTCATATATTTTAATGTTTTCTGTTTCCTATCATAAAACCCCACAATATAAGAAAACTTGCATTAACCTATCAGGAGGCTACGATCACTCATCACTGACAAATACTCATTTGAAGTCATGCTTCAAAAATGACCAACTTAAATTATTATTAAACCCCTTCACAAGAAAATAAACCAACACCCATATGGCACTAATTTGTAATCCTAACTCTAAAACAATTGCTATTTACACTGTAGATGGATTCCTTGTCTCTACAACTCCCAGACTAGTGGCAAGGTAGTTGTTTCTAATTTATTTATTAAGGATGTAAAGAAATTAGAGAGGGTGCATCTATCTTCAAACACCTTCACTGTCATAAAACAAGGAACTGCAGATGCTGGAAATCTGAAACAAAAGCACGAATTCCTGGAGAAACATGGCAGGTCTGGCAGCATCTGTGAACAAAAAGCAGAGTTAATGTTGGCAGTTTCATAATGGTTCTTCAGAACTGTTACTCACTGTTGCTTTCCTTCCACGACAGCCTCCTATTGTTCTGAAGCTGGATAGTCTCTGATTAGTCTTCCAGCTTTGTGAGTTAAGGGCCCCGCTAAGAAAATTCGAAAAAATGACATGATTCAGGATCAGTTTAATGCAGCAATAATTTCACTATCGAGGCAGAA
>JAHRHZ010000042.1:23508732-23606423 GCA_024137785.1 Ginglymostoma cirratum | reverse complement strand
CTCTCTTCCCCTCCCCCATTTCTGATGAAGGGTTTAGGCGTGAAACGTCAAGTTTTCCTGCTCCTATGATGCTGCTTGACCTGCTGTGTTCATCCAGCCCCATGCTTGTTATCTCGGATTCTCCAGCATCTGCAGTACCTTTTATCTCTTACCACACAACCCTGCATTTCCCATGGCTAACCCACCTAGCCTGCACATCCATGGACACTATGGGCAATTTAGCATGGCCAATCCACCCTAATCACCACATCTTCAGACTGTGGGAGGAAACTGAAGTACCCAGAGGAAACACACACGGACATGGGAAGAACGTTGCAAACTCCACACAGATAGTCACCCGAGGGAGGTATTGAACCTGGGACCCTGGCAGTGCTAACCATGCTGCTCCAGTTGTTGTGAGTTCAGCATAGCAACAACCACTTGACTGCCTCCAAAAAGGGTGATTACAGCCTGCAATGAGAAAGCATATGTCTTTCCCCCTCCCTTCAGTGTGGAGAATTGAAAGAAAATCCCTGGAAGGCAGCTACACTCCCTCATCTTTCTATGTAAACTCTTTTCTCTGCAAATTTCCTGTTGAAAGGAAATTTGGAGCAATTGCCTTCAGAGACATGGAAAGTGGGAATCCTCAAACAGTGAATGAAAGATTAAGAATTTGTATATTCACAACCTTGCATCATTCACAAAGAATGAGAAGGAGTCGAACAAGAGCCAAAGAAAACCTCATCAATGACTGATCCCGCAAGGAATCAAGGACTACGGGGAGAGTGCGGGTAAGTGGAGTTGAAATGCCCATCAGCCATGATTAAATGGTGGAGTGGACTCGATGGGCCAAATGGCCTTACTTCCACTCCTATGTCTTATGGTCTGATGGTCTTATGATCCAGATTGGTGCCACTCAGTTATTTTTCTTTCTCACCCACAATATTTGTGTCTTGTCTTTTCGCGTGTTGGTTTGTATCTGTGTGGGGAATTTTAAGAATGGGGTAGAGTTTAAGTTATAAAGTAATAGATTAGCAATTTAACTTGTTTATATTTGCCATCAGTTTCATAAAACAATTTGCTTTCAACGAATAGCTATTTTCTTGCTAATGGGGGAAAAAATCCCAGTGTGCATCTTCCTCTTAACCCTCAATTAGTCAGTTATGTAAATTCAGCAATCTGCAGATTTAATCATATTTTCACATTTGTGACTACACTGGGAACAGTGGTGTTTGATTTTTAGTACACAAAACCTATCAAGTCATAGGTATGGATCCATGTGTAACATCTCAGCCATGAGTCTGTCTGCCTTTTTTCTCTCTTCCTAGAATGCCATTCCTTGTCCAAATCCTGGAGCATTAGTGCAACCTTGAAGGAATTTCTGGGAAAAGGAGTGGTGCTAAGCAATGCACATTTAACAGTAATAGGCTCCACTGTCCACCTCTCTCATTAGACAGACATCACTGGTGGTGGTTTTGACATGATGATTGCCACACTTTCAGCGAGGGGTGAGATCAAGAAGTGGGACTTTCTTGGTGACATCAGGCAGCATGGGAATTGATCCCTTGCTGTTAACATCATTCTGCATCACAAATCAGTCATCCAACCAACGATGCTAGTTGACTGGGTCTCCTCCTCAACCACTCCCCTTGCCTCATGTGTGGTGACTCACAGGTTAAACAATCACCAGTTGGTGCTCTGTAATGAGAGAGACAACCTATGGTCCAGCAGGACTTTGGTGACTTTAGCCTTTTTGCATTCAACAAGAGGAAGCAATGTAATAATGAAATACAAAACAAAACTATGTGATAAAATCAAACTCATCCAGCTTTCCAATCAGTATTGAAAACATCAAAAAAAGCTGGAAAATGGGATTTTACAGGATAATCTTTTGCAGCTCACACAGAAAGGGCTGAATGGCCTCCTGCACCAAATCTTTTCAATCGATCTGTGTGAGTATTAAAGAAAATCAGCACAAAATATTCCAGCTTCTACACAGATTCTGCCAACTGTACTTCCAATTTTTCAATCCACCTATCATTAGCCAAACTTCTAAAACATTGCCCTCCAAAGTCAACAACATCCTAATGAGGCCACCAGCAAGACAACTTTGACTGGTATTTGACTATATCCCAAACAAAAAGCCTGATTGAAATATATATTTATCCAAATATCTGCTTGATGTCTCATCCTGAAAAGTGCATTGTCCAATTTGGAGCTAAGACACACATACACAAGCCACACATACACCCTAGGTCTTCATAAATATGCCTCAAATGGTGTCAGAGATCATGTGATAGATTCTCATTGAAAAATGTGGTCCAATGGATTAAGTCTGGCTGTTTGGCATGCTGACAAGGCATAGAATGCATCATCACCCAAAATAATGTAATATCACATGATCCTGCTCTCTCATGTAACCTCATGGTGAGAAGAAATCATGGTAAAATGTTTTCCTGACCTCAACAGACTTTGTTAATCATTGCTTAGCAACACAACACAGCCAAGACAATACACCTCAATTAGAAATCCATGTTGTCAGTCCAAGGCAGAGAATAAGCATGTTGATAGCCAAGGAATAGATCCTTCAAAAAAAACCTATCCAAAGTTCAGAAAATCATAAATAAATAAATATAGATGCCGCTGAATCTATATTTTGTGTCTTATTGTATTATCCAAATATAGCTTTCTCAGTTCACATTTTTCTTCCAAGCACTTTTGAGTTCTAGCGAAAGGCTGAACAGGCTGGGGCGTTTTCCCCTGGAGCACTAGAAGTTGATGGATGACCTCATAGAGGTTTATACGATCATGAGGAGCATCGATAAGGTGAATAGCCAAGGTCTTTTTTTCCCAGGGCTGGGGAATCAAGAACTGGAGGGCATAACAGACTTATGGAAATGTACAACACAGGAACAGACCCGTCGGCCCAATTCATCCATGCCAACCAGATATCCTAAATGAATCTAGTTTCCATTTGCCAACATTTGGCCCATATCCCTCTAAACCCCTCCTTTCATGTACCCATCCAGATGCCTTTTAAATGTTGTAATTGTACCAGCATCCATCACTTCCTCTGGCAGCCTCATTCCATACACGCACCACCATCTGCGTTAGAAAGTTGCCCCTTAGGTCCCTTTTAAATTTCCTCCTCTCACCTTAAACCTATGCTCTCTAATTTTGGACTCCCATACCCTGGGAAAAAGACATTGGCTCTTTATCCTATCCATGCCCCTACTGATTTTGTAAGCTTTCATAAGGTCATTCCTCAATCTCCAACTCTCCAGGGAAAATAGCCCCAGCCTACTCGGCCTCTCATTAGGACTCAAAGCTTCCAAACTCAGCAACAACCTTGTAAATCTTTTCTGCACCCTTCCAAGTTTAAGAACGTCTTTCCTATAGCAGGGACACCAGAACTGAATGCAATATTCCAAAAGTGGCTTAACCAGTGTCCTGTACAGCCACAACATGACCTCCCAATTGGTATACTCAATGTACTGACCAATCATGACAAATGTACCAAATACCATCTTCACTACCCTGTCTACCTTTGACTCCACCTTCAAGGACCTATGAACCTACACCCCAAGGTCTCTTTGTTTGGTAATACTCTGCAGGACCCTGCTATTAAGTGTATAAGCCCTGCTCTGATTTGCCTTACCAAAATGCAACAACTTATTTAAATTAAACTCCATCTGCCATTCGTTATCCCAGTGGCCCATTTGATCAAGGTGCCATTGTACTCTGATAACCTTCTTGCCTGTCCATGACACTATGAATATTGGTGTCATCTTCAAACTTACTAACCATTCCTCCTATGTTCACTTCCAAATCATTTATGTAAATGGTGAAAAGCAGTCATAGAACATAGAACATAGAATATAGAACAGTACAGCATTGTACAGGCCCTTCGGCCTACAATGTTGCGCCGACCCATTATCTTACTGAGATCAATCTACTCTGCATTCCCTACATTTTACTATCCTCTTTGTACCTATCCAAAAGTTGCTTAAAAGTCTCTAAAGTATCTGACTCCACTACCACTGCCGGCAGCGCATTCCACACGCCCACCACTGTCTGTGTGAAGAACCTACCTCCAACATCTCCCCTATACCTTCCTCCAATCACCTTAAAATTATGCCCCCTCATAATAGTCATTTCCGCCCTGGGAAAAAAGTCTCTGACTATTCACTCTATCCATGCCTCTCATCATCTTGTACACATCTATCAAGTCACTTCTCATCCTTCTTCGCTCCAATGAAAAAAGCCCTAGCTCCCTTGACCTTTCCTCATAAGACCTGCCCTCCAGTAGAGGCAGCATTTTGGTAAATCTCCTCTGCATCCTGTCCAAAGCTTCCACGTCTTTCCTATAATGAAGTGACCAGAACTGAACACTATTCCAAGTCTGGTCTAACCAGGGTTTTATAGAACTACAGCATAATCTCACGGCTCTTAAACTCAATTCCCCTGCCAATGAAAGGCAACACACCCTACACCTTCTTTACAACCCTATCAACCCTTTGAAGGATCTATGGATGTGGACCCCAAGATCCCTCTGTTCCTCCATATTACCAAGAATCCTGCCATTAACCCTGTATTCTGCATAATAATTTGACCTTCCAAAATGAATCACTTCACACTTTTCTCAGTTGAATTTCATCTGCCACTTCTTTGCCCAGCTCTGCATCCCGTCAATGTCCCATTGCAACCTACAACAGCCCTCCACACCATCCACAACTCCACCACCCTTCATGTCATCGGCAAACTTACTAACCCACCCTTCCACTTCCTCATGTAAATCATGTATAAAGATCACAAAGAGCAGAGATCCCAGAACAGATCCCTGCAGAACACCACTCGTCACCGAGCTCCAGGCTGAATGTTTTCCATCTACTACCACCCTCTGTCTTCTATTGGATAGCCAGTTCTTTATCCAGACAGCCAAATTTCCCTGAATCCCATGCCTCCTTACTTTCTGAATGAGCCTACCATGGAGAACCTTATCGAATGCCTTGCTAAAATATATATCCACCACATCCACTGCTCTACTTTCATCGATATGTTTTGTCACATCCTCAAAAAATTCAATAAGACTTGTGAGGCATGACCTGCCCCTCACAAAGTCATGCAGACAGTCACCACAGGACCGATCCTTTGCAGCACACTGCTGGTCACAGCCCTCCAGTCTGAAAGACAACCCTCCACCATGACCCTATGTCTCCTATTCGCAAGCCAATTTTGAATCCAAATGCCTGGCTCTCCCGAGATTTCATATGATTCAACCGCGCTGACATGTCGACCATGTGGTACCTTGCTGAAGTCCATATAGAGAACATTCCACTCTCTGCCTCCATCAGCTTTCTCTGTCACTTCTTCAAAAAACTCTATCAATTTAGTGAGACAGGATTTCTCATGCACAAAGCCATGTAGACTATCCCTAATCAATCCTTGCCTTTCCAAATACATGTAAATTCTGTCCCTCAGGATTCCGTCCAACAACTTACCCACCACTGATGTCAAGTTCAGCGATCTATAGTTCCCTGGCTTTTCCTTGTTACCTTTCATTAATAATGGCAGTACATTAGCCAACCTCCAGTCTTCTGGCACCTCACCCATGGTGTCAATGATGCAAATATTTCAGTAAGGGGCCCAGCAAACATTTCCCTAGGTTCCCACAAAGCTCTGGGATACACCTGATCAGGTCCCAGGGATTGATCCACCTTAATGCATTTTAAGATGCCCAGCACCACCACCTCTGTCATCTGGACACTTTTCAAGATGCCACTATTTATTTCTCCAAATTCTTTAGCTTCCATATCCTTCTCCACAGTGAAATATTTGCTTAGTAGGTTTAAGGTGAGGGGCAATAATTTTAAAGGGACTTGAGGGGCATTTTTTTCACACAGAGCATTACGCGTGTATGGAATGAGCTGCCAGATGCAGTGGAAGAGGTATTTGGAACATTTAAGAGATATTTGGACAGGGGCATGATGAGGAAAGATTTAGAGGGATATATGCCAAATGCAGGCAAATGGGACTAGTTCAGTTTAGGATACCTGGTCAGCATGGATATGTTAGACCAAAGACAAATCAGTGCGGATCTGGAGAAAAACAGATGTCAGGGAGCATCAGAGGAGCAAGAAAGTTGACATTTCGGGTTGGGACTCTTCTTCACAAATGGGATGGAGGAAAGGAGCTGGGAAACAAATAGAGAGAGGAGGCTGGGGCTGGGGAAGGTAAGTGTTATGGTGATAGGTGAGTGCAGGTAGGGAGTGGGATGGGTGGGGCAGATAGGTGGGAGAGAAGATGGACAGGTTGTGTCAGTTTAAGGAGGTGGGGATGAGAGGGAGAGTTGGACATGGGTTGAAGCCATGGAAGGGGAGTGGGGAGAGCTTAAAACTGGTGAATTCCATGTTTAGGCCATCGGGCTGTAGGCTCCCAAGGTGGAATATGAGGTGTTGCTCCTCCAGTTTGCGGATGGCATCATTGTGACACTGGAGGAGGCCCAGGGTGGACATGCCACCCAGGGAGTGTGAGGAGGAGTTAAAATGATTGGCAACCAGAAGGTGTTGTTGTTTGTCGCATACAGAGCACAGATGCTCTATGAAATGGTCTCCGAGTCTACGCTTGCTCTCACTATTGTAGAGAAGGCCACATCGGAAGCAGTGGATACTGTAGACCAAGTTGACGGATGTGCAGGTGATCCCCTGTCTGATGTGGAAGGTTTGTTTTGGGCCTTGAATGGAGGTGAGGGGGGAGGCATAGGGGCAGGTGTGTCTGTTACAATATTGTTCAACCTTCTGACTAAAGCATCATATTCATGATGCAAATGAGTGAATAATTAAAGGTGAGGATCAGATAACAATGTGACAAAAAGCTGTGTGCATGTCCCAGATGTGAGATAATATAAAGCATTCCTCTCATCGCCCCACCCTGAATCCAGGCAGGTAGGTGCAAGTAAGCACTGATCCATCAGCAGTTAGCACTGACAGCGAGTACTGAACAAGTTCTGAGCACTCACTCGAGCTGCAGGCATAACAAAAGGTAAGACAGGCACTACGTGGTTGTTCGTATTAAAAAGGATCAGCAAAATCTTTTTTCCTCTTCTAACTTCCGAATCAAAAAAATGGATCAATGCGAAAATTCCATGTTCTACTCAGAAATATAAAATCAGTCACACTTCGCATCAGCCGAAGAATGCAGTCTTTGTTTCACTGGAGGGCTGGTTTTGTATGCGTTCCCTTAAGGTATTTCTCTTGAGCTCAGCAGAAGTCTTTTATTGCTTATTCCAAAAGTTGTTTATATAAGGCAAGAAGCAAAAAATTGTTGCGTAGTTTAAAGAACTTGAAGGGTTTGTAGAATGCCGGTGCTTCAGAAACATAAGAATGTTGATGTGAATTGTAAATTTGAAGCTCGATGATTTTTCTTCAGAACATAAAAAAAATGCATTTTTCAAAACAATTTTTTCTAAGATATGCTATTCTTTCATATAATGTTTGCTAATCACAGTTAAAAGATGTGACGGAAGCCTTTAAAAGTCATAGGATTGTTCGAGAACCTGTTTATTTATAAAACAAAAGGAATCCTTAACTATCTGGGTAAAATCATGATGGAATACTTTTTTTTTCTGTAGTATAGGTTAGTTCCTCGCTGCTGATTAGATCACTTGACTGGATGACGAATGTAGAACAGATTGATGTCAAGTGTACTTGGCCCAATCTTGGTCCTAGCTGAAATGGGTTTGGGATCTGTCCCATTGCTATATCTGTAGGGGAAATCAAGTGAAGTGGGTTGGACTTAGTCTTCATTCAGAAAACTGAAGAAAATGACCCCAGCTCTGGTATTATGCTCAATCTGGACACCACACATCGGAAAAGGTATCAAGGCATGAGAGACAATGCAGAAGACTTACTTGAGATGAGGGACTTAAATGGGAAAAAAAAACTTAGCGACTAAATAAAAGGTAAGGGAAAATTTGATAGAGATATTTAAAATCCTGAATAGTTTAGAATAATAAGGGAAACCAAATTTTTAATGTCCACAGAGCCAATAACTAGAAGTTAGAGATCCACCATAATTGGCAGAGGTGCCATGAAAATTTCTTCTAAGCAGCATTTTGGTTTAATCTGAAACATACACCTAAAAGTGGAAGAGCATTCAATTATAACTTCCAAATTATATGTGGAACAATTACTCAAAAAACATTGCAAGACTATAGTGAAAAAGCAAGGGAGTGGACTATTCCTGGCGAGATGGTGCACAGATGATGGATCAAATGGCCATCTTATGTGGTTTATCATTTTAAGTGATATCATGTTTGATGATGGACTAAATGACCACCTTCTGTAGTTTCTCATTTTAAGATGGTATCATAGTAGATTTTTCAACGGACACATCTTTCCAACAAGCCGAAATAATACTTTATGTTGTTGCCTTGTTAAATAATGATGAGCAAAGTTTTATTGCACCATTTTTTTAAACAAACATTTCTTTGTCACGTCTGTAGAAAATTGTGAGGATTCTGTCCCTTTGTATTCAAAGCTGAGTGTGATGATAGCATTGTATTAATGAATTGAAGGTGGGGCAAGCCCATGGCAATTTCAAACGTCAAATTTTTATAATACGTTTAGTCATATTTGGAAGCATTGGCCAATACTTAATGCTTGTTAATGCAGATATCTGAGTCTTGGTGACTCATTAATCATAGATACAAAAGGGATCACCAGCAAGGCCTCTTTTCCCATGACAGTAACTGAACCTTGCTTATTATTTTGTACAGAACCAAAGATGTCCCTATGGTTCCCCTGCTCCCAAACTAGCAATGTTTACAGAGTGTTAGGTTCATCCCACAAGAGGAGGTGGTGCCAGTAATAGGTAAAGGAGGGAGCTGTTGATTGTTCCAACTGCTTGTTTTTCAAACCTGAGGAATCTAAGATATTGAATCTAAGATATTGAAACTCTCCGAGAAGCTCAGGCTCATTAGGATTCGCTCCTTTGTGTTTGTGAGTGCTTCATTCATTCTTAACTATTCCAGTCATTTCTCTGTTTAAAAAGCTTCAGGAAAATGGTTCCCAGTTTCTCCTTTCATGTTGAAACTCTTGTACCTCCGATTAGTTGGCTTGTTTTATTTTCATTGTAAGGTGAATACACATTTGTATTTGAAAGATTTCACAATTAAGAGAGCCTGAGACTTCTGCTGCGAGTGATATGAACTCACTGCTCCATTGTTGTACCAGATAGAAAAGTGACTTCCTCTGAGAGAAACAAAGAAACACGGTGAAGTGATGAAGCAAGCATATTGTTCATTTTGGAGCTAAATGTCCCCATTTATGACTTACAGATGATTCATTTGCATCTGTAATACATCATTAGGGCACAGATTTCAATGTGGGCAATTTTGGCTGCCATACGATTGACCATAATTTCCTCAGGAGGAAAGGACAAAGGTCAGGGGTGTTACTCTTGGCCTCTATTTGGTGGCTTCTATTGTCCACATGTGGATCCCAGGTGAGGTAAAGATCTGGCTTAACTGCCATCTTTTCCACAGCTGAATAGATTGTTGCCTAACGACATGAGTCCCATCCATCTACCCATCTGCTGGGTAGGAGATGGCTTAGTGGTATTATCACTGGACTATTAATCCAGAAACCCAGCTAATGTTCTGGGGACCCAGGTTCAAATCCCACTACGGCAGGTGGGCAGCAGAAAAGACAATGGTAGAAATAGCCCTGTCAACCCTGCAATTTCCTCCTCACTAACATCAGGGGGCGAGCGCCAAAATTGGGAGATTTGGCTCACAGACTAGTTGAGCAACAGCCTGACATAGTCATACTTACAGAATCATACCTTACATAAAATGTTCCAGACACCACCGTCACCATCCCTGGATATGTTCAGTCCCACCCACAACACAGACCCAGCACAGGTGTTTGCACAGTGGTATACAATCAGTAACGTGATGGAAGGTGTCATCAACGGTGCTATCCAGCAGCAAATGCTCTGGGAGTCCTCAACACGTTGACTCTGGACCCCATGAAGTCTCATAGCTTCAAGTTAAACATGGACAAGGAAACCTCCTGCTGATTACCACATACTGTCCTCCCTCAGCTGATGAATCGGTATTCCTCAATGTTGAACTACACTTAGAGGAAGCACTGAGGGTGGCAAAGGCACAAAATGTACTCTGGGTGGGGGATTTCAATGTCCACCACCAACAGTGGCTCGGCAGCAATACTACAGATTGAGCTGGTCGGGTCCTAAAGGACGTAACTGCTAGACTGGGTCTGCAGCAGGTGGTAAGGGAACCAACAACCAAAAACATACGTGATGTCATCCTTACCAATCTGCCTGCTGCAGTTGCAGCTGTCCATGACAGTATTGGTAAGAGTGACCACTGCACAGTCCTTGCAGAGACAAAGTCATGCCTTCACATTGAGAATAACTTCCATTGTGTTGTGTGCTACTATCACTGTGCTAAATGGGACAGACTTCACACAGATCGATCAACTCAAGACTGGGCATCCATGAGGCGCTGTGGGCCATCAACTGCAGCAGAATTGTACTCCAGTACAATAAGTAAATTCATGGCCTGGCATATCCCCCACTCAACCATTACCATCAAGCCAGGGGAGAAATCCTGGTTCAATGAAGAGTGCAGGAAGGCATGCCAGGAGCAGCACCAGGCATACCTGAAGATGAGGTATCAACCTGGTGAAGCCACCAAACAGGACTACATGCACGCAAAACAGCAAAAGCAGCAAGTGATAGGCAGAGTGAAGAGATCCCACAACCAACGGATCAGATCTAAGCTCTGCACTTCTGCCACATCCAGTTGTGAATGGCAGTGGATGATTAAAAAACTCACTGGAGGAGCGGGCTCCACATCTCCATCATCAATGATGGAAGAGCCCAGCACATCAGTGCAAAAGATAAGGCTGAAACATTCACAGCAATCTTCAGCCAGAAGTGCCGAGTGGATGATCCATCTCGGCCTCTTTCGAACAACTACTAATGTTAAAATATCATTCCTGAAATACAGGAACCAAAATTGCCCACAGTACTCCAGATGTTACCTCACTAATACTCTGTACAGTTGTACAAGACTTCCTTACTTTTAAACTCCAACTCCCTAGCAGTAAAAGTCAACTTTCTTTTGCCTTCCTAATTACTTTCTGCACCTGCATGCTAACCTTTTTGCTTCATATACAAAAACACCCAGAATCCTGTCCAGTACATTTTTGGAGTCTCTCTCTATTTCGATTATAGTCTGTCTTTTGTTTCTTCCTGCCAAAGTGCAACACTTCACATTTTATTACATTGAACTGTATCTACCAAGCTTTTGCCCACTTACTCAATGTATCTTTATCTCTTTGCAGATTCCTCATATCTGTCCTCCCGTCTATTTTTGTATCATTAGCAAATTTGGATACATTACATGCTATCACTTACTCCCAAGTTATTAGTATAGTTTGTAAATAATTGAGGTCCCAGGACTGATGCCAGAACACACCACTAGTTATATCTTTCCAATCTGAAAAATACTCATTATTTCCTACTCTTTTTTCTGTGTGTTAAGCAATCCTCAATCTATGCTTATTCCTAATACTGTCAAATCCTAATTATGTGATTACCTTTTATGTGGCACCTTGTTGAATATCTTCTAGAAATTAAAATAAACTACATCTAGTGGTTCCCCTTTATCAAATTTGCTTGATGTTTCTTCAAAGAATGTGAGCAAATTTCTCAAACATAATTTCTCTTTCACTACACCATGATGACCCTGTTTGATTGTGTGAAGTCAATGTCCTGTTGTTTCCTTAATCAATGCCAGATGTTAGACTAATTGGTCAATAATTTCTTGCTTTCTATCTCCCTCTCTTCTTGAATATTACATTAGTGTTTTTTTTTCTAATCCACTTTGACCCACCTGGATTCAATGAGTTTTGGAATATTTTAAATAGCGCCTCTATTATCTCTGCAGGCTCTTCCTTTAATCACTAATATACAATTCATTAAACTTGCAAATAATACAATTGACCACAGTTTTTTTGTTGCCCAGTACATTTCATGAGTGACAGACACATATAAAAAAGGTTTGGGAGCTTTTAATGTCATTTGAAATGAGGTGATGCAAAGATCTACAGAAAATGCCTGCCACCAGAACTATCGTGGAATATACATGCAGCTCTTGCTGGAGATAGTGATAATGTCAGCATCATTCTCAATGACAGTTTTAAAATATTGTTTGTGGCTTCAGTCAATAATATAGTCTGCTTCTGAGAGCATGGGGCATTTACAATTGTAGCCTTGTTTGCAGCATTACTTCCCTGCTAACTTTAGGACTTATACTGAGAACCCAGAGGCCCTGTATTCACACAAAGGTGTGATTCAGATTCCACTTTGAATGTAGCTGTAATTTTTATAAAAAATTGTATTAATATTTGCCATAATACCACATAGTCACAGAGCTGACTACCGTTGTGGGATCTAAAAACAAGCTTGAGAAGCTGACCCTGATATTAGCTGCAAGATTGGGAGGAATGAAAAGAAGAAAGGTTTGCAGTCAGAACTGATCTCCCTTTGGCTCTATAATTGGCACCTTTCTCACAAAACAGTCAATAATTAGCTATCCAATTCCTCGCTGATCACGCAGAGGTCATGGATGGGAGGGAGCTGCCCTTTAGTTTCTGCTCTGCCTTCTTACCCCCTCGAGAAACATAAAATCCAGAATGTAGAGTATCTGAGCGTGCATCCTCGATATCCCTCAATGTTCATAGAGTCATACAGCATAGAAACAGTCCCTTTGGTCTAATTCAACAATAGCGACAGAAATTGCTGGAAAAGCTCTGCAAGTCTTGCAGTGTCAGCGAAGAGAAATCAGAGTTAACGTTTCTGGTCCGGTGGCCTGTTCTCAGAACTTTGTTTTCTTCAGTCCAGTCCGTCCATTCCAACTAAGCTTCTTAAACTAAACTAGTCCCACTTGCCTGCATTTGGCCTATATCTCTCTGAACCTTTTCTATTCACGTCAAAGGTTCCTGAGTAGATTTGTAGCTTGGGTTGTGAATACTGTATATTCATGTATCTGTCAAAAAGTCTTTTAAACTGTACCTGCGTCTAACACTTCCTGTAGCAGTTCATTCTGAGCACACCCGCTTCCTCCAACTGTGTGAAAAAGTTGCCCTTCAGGTCTCTTTTAGATCTTTCTCCTCTCAACTTAAACATATACCCCAAAGTTTTGAACTCACCCACCCTGGAGAAAAGATGTTTGTTATTCACCTTATCTATGCCTCTCATGATTTTATAAACCTCTGTAAGGTCATCTCTCAACCTACTACGCTCCAGTGAAAAAAGTCCCAGCCTATCCAGCCTCCCTTTATAACTTAAACCCTCCATCCCTGGTAACATGCTTGTAAATATTTTCTGCACCCTCTCCAATTTAATCATATCTTTCCTTTAGCAGGCTGACCAAAATATACATAGTACTCCAGAAAGGGCCTCACTAACATCCTGTACAATCTCAATATGACATCCCAACACCTCTACTCAATGGTCTGAGCAATGAAGGCGAGCTTGCTAAATGCCTTCTTAATCACCTTGTCTACCTGTGATGCAAATTTCAAAGAACTATGTACCTGAACCCTTTGGTCTCTCTGTTTGACAACACTCCCCAGGGCCCTCCCATTAATTGTAAAAGTCCTGACTTTGTTCATCTTACCAAAATGCAACACCTTGCATTTATCCAAATTAAATTCCATCTGCCACCCTTCAGCCCACTGGCCCAGTTGATTAAGATCGCTTTGTAATCTTAGATAACTTTCTTCACTATCAACCAAACCAACAATTTTGGTGTCATCTGCAAACATTCTAACTGTGCCTCCTTAATTCTCATTCAAATTGTTGTATAAATTACAAACAAAAGTGGACCCGGCACCAATCCCTTTGGAACACGGCTGATCACAGCCCTCCACTTTGAAAAACAATCCTCCACCACTACTCTCTGTCTCCTCCCATCAAGCCAATTTTGTATCCAATTGGCAAGCTCTCACCGAATCCCATGTGATCTAACTTTACTAATTAGTTTACCATGCGGCACGTTGTTAAAAGCTTTACTAAAGTCCGAGTAGACAATGTCTACTACTCTGCCCTCATAAATCTTTTTTGGTTACATCCTCAAAAAGGTCAATTAAGTTTGTGAGGCACGATTTCCCATGCACAAAAGCATGTTGACTGTCCTAATTAGCCCTTACCTCTACAATGCATGTAAATCCAATCTCTTGGAATCCCCTCCAACAACTTACTCACCACTGATGTCAAATTCACAGGTCTAATACTCCCAGGCTTCTCCTCACAGCCTTTCTTAAATAAAGGCACAACATTAGCCACTTTCCGGTCCTCTGGCACCTCACTTGTGGCTATAGATGATGCAAATATCCATGTTGGGGGCCTTGCAATTTCTTCCCTAACTTCCCTCAATGTCTTGGAATACACTTGATCAGGTCCCGGAGATTTATTCACCTTTATGTTTTTTTAAGACCTCCTTCCTCTTTCGTCATGTGGACCGTTGTCATAACATCAATATTTATTTCCCTGAGTTCCCTAGCCTCCATTTCTTTCTCTGCAGTAAAAAAACTGACATGAAATATTTGTTTTGTATCTTTCCCATCTCTTGTGGTTCCAGACATAGACACCCTTGTTGATCTTTAAGGCCCCCATTCCCTCATTCCGTACTCTTAATGGCTTTACCCCTCACTCTAACAAGAACATACTGCCTCTGAACTCTTGTTATTTCACATTGAAAATTTCCCATTGCCAATTGTCCCTTCACCTGCGAACAGTCTACTCCAATCAACTCTTGAAAGTTCCTGTATCATGCCATCAAAATTTGCCTTACTCCAATTAAGAAATTTAACTTTTAAACAAGGCCTATCCTTTTCCATAACTAATTTGAAACTAATAGAATTATGATCCCTGGTCCCAAAGTGCTCCCCCCGTCACATTTCAGTCGCTTGCCCTGCCTTATTTCCAAAGACAAGTTCAAGATTTTCTCCTTCCCTACTAGGTATATTTGCATAATGATAAAGAAAATTTTCTTGAGCACATCTAACAAATTCCTTTCTATTCAAGCCCTTGACACCATGGCAGTCCCAGTCAATGTATGGAAAGTTAAAATCCTCTACCTGTACAACTCTAATATTTTTACTTATATCTGAGATCTTTCTACATATTTGTTCTTCAATTTCCCTCTGACTATTGAGGGGCCAATAGTACAATCGCATCAAGGTGATCATCCCTTTCTTATTTCTGAGTTCCAACTTTCACTGGAAGATCCCTTTGAAATATCCAGGCTAAGTACAGCAGTAATGATTTCCTTAATCGTAAACACCACTCCGCCTCTTCTCTTGAGTACATTTCTATCCTCCATATTGCATCTAAATCCCAGAACCTTGAGCTGCCAGTCCTGTCACTCCCTCAGCCATGTTTCCATAATAGCTACAATGTCCCAGTGCAATGTTCCCACACATACCCTGAGCTCATCTGCCTTACTTCTAAGACACCTTGCATTGAAATAAACGCAGTTTAATTGTATTTTGACATTTTTAATCTGACTTTTCTAATTAACTTGCACTTTTTAAAATTCAGAACCATCCTCATCTGTCTTTCTATTCTCAGAATTACTTAGGACCCCACGCCCCTCCCCACCACTATCACTACCACCACTGTCCTTTACTAGTTTAATGTCTGCCGAATAGCAGTGGCAAATCTCCCCACCATGATACTGGTCCCCTTCCAGTTCAGGTGAAACCCATCCTTTTTGAACAGGTCATTTCTGCGCCAGAAGAGATCCCAATGATCTAAAAAATCTGAATTCTTGCCTCCTACACCATCTTCCCAGCCACTTCTCATTCAGTTTGTCATGAGAGTTTACAGTTGCCATTTAAGTAAGTGTATTTTCAGTACAATTATTTTAATTTATTGGCTGCCGTGGATGTGAGATGACCATTTCAAAAATGCCTGTTTCTTTCATTTACCGCTGAGACGTTTCCAAAAATGGATTAGACGCAAGATCTGCTTGAAAGAACATTATCATTCTGACCCTGTCCCTTCGGGGCCTTTACATATTGCAGTGAGAAGCCAGTACACAATACTGAATGGAACTATTATTTGCCTTGGGTTATTTGGTTTGAGTGTCAACTCCTGCTGACGTAGATATCATAGAATTCCTACTGTGTAGAGAGAGTCCGTTTGGCCCATTGAGTCTTCACCAAGTCTCTGAAGAGCATGCCATCAAGATCCCAGCACCCGAACCCATCTCCTTAACCCTACATTTACCATGGTTAATCCACCTGTACATCCAAACACCACAGACAATTTAGCATGACCAATCTTCCAAACTTGCACATCTTTGGACTGTGAGAGGAAGTTAAAGCACCCGTAGAAACCTCCGCAGACATAGAGGAGAACATGCAAACGCAGGCAATTACCCAAGACTGGAATTGAATTTGGGCCCTTGGCACTGTGAGGCAGCAGGGCTAACCACTGAGACGTTCTGCCACCCTGTATGACCAGCAGCCACACCTGATGTGCAGAAGCTTTGAGAGAGAAAATAATAAAACTATCAAGCACCTTTCACAACCACAGGATATCACAAAGTACTTTATAGCTAAATGAGTACTTTTGCCATCCAGTTATTGCAATAGTAGAGGGAAGAGAGCAACCAGTTTGCATGCAGAGAGATCACACAATCTACAATGGTAGGATGACAAAATAACCTAGGTTTTTAAGATATTGCTTGAGCGATAAATAATAGTCAAGCTACTGGGAAGAGCTACATGGTTCAGCTACAAAATAACATTTTCATATGCTTGACAAGGTGATGAGGGATTCATTATAATGTACCATACTGAAGGCAACACATTCAACAGTACAGTTTTCCCTTGGCACTGCACTGAAATGCCAAACTCAATTCCAAGCAGAGATAGTAGGAACTGCAGATGCTGGAGAATCTGAGATAACAAGGTGTGGAGCTGGTTGAACACAGCAGGCCAAGCAGCATCAGCGGAGCAGGAAGGCTGACGTTTCGGGCCTTGACACTTCTTCAGAAATGGAGGAGGGGAAGGGTGTTCTGACATAAATAGTGAGAGATGGGGAGGTGGGCAGAGGATGGATAGAGGAGAAGATAGGTGGAGAGGAGACAGAGCAGTCGAAGAGGCGGGGATGGAGCCAGGAAAGGTGAATGCAAGTGGGGAGTTAGGGAGAGGATAGGTCAGTGCAGGGAGGACGGACCGGTCAAGGGGGTGGGATGAGGTTAGTAGGTAGGAGATGGGGGTGGGGCTTGAGGTGGGAGGAGGGGATAGGTGGGAGGAAGGACAGGTTAGGAAGGCGGGGACAAGCTGGGCTGGTTTTAGGATGCAGTAGGGGGAGGGGAGATTTTGAAGCTTGTGAAGTCACACTGATACCAATGGGCTGCAGGGTTGCCAAAAGGAATATGGGTTGCTGTTCCTGCAACCTTCAGGTGGCATCATTGTGGCACTGCAGAAGGCCCAGGATGGACGTGTTATTTGAGGAATGGGAGGGTGAGTTGAAATGGTTCAAGACTGGGAGGTGCAGTTGGTTAGTGCGAACTGAGCGTAGGTGTTCCGCAAAGCAGTCCCCAAGCCTCCGCTTGGTTTCCCCGATGTAGAGGAGGCCATAACAGGAACAGCGGATGCAGTATACCACATTAGCAGATGTGCAGGTGAACATCTGCTTGATGTGGAAAGTCGTCTTGGGGTCTGGGATGGAGGTGAGGTGGGAGGTGTAGGGGCAGATGTAGCACTTCCTGCGGTTGCAGTGAAAAGTGCTGGGTGTGGTGGGGCTGGAGGGGAGTGTGGAGCGGACAAGGGAGTCCCAGAGAGAGTGGTCCCTCTTGAAAGCCACCACCAAAGACATTTTTTCCTCCCCACTCTTATCTGCTTTCCGGAGGGACCACTCTCTCTGGGACTCCCTTGTCCGCTCCACACTCCCCTCCAGCCCCACCGTACCCGGCACTTTTCACTGTAACCGCAGGAAGTGCTACATCTGCCCCTACACCTCCCACCTCACCCCCATGCCAGTCTTGTACCATTTCAACTCACCCTCCCATTCCTCAAATGACATGTCCATCCTGGGCCTTCTGCAGTGCCACAACGATGCCACCTGAAGGTTGCAGGAACAGCAACCCATATTCCTTTTTGCAACCCTGCAGCCCATTGGTATCAGTGTGACTTCACAAACTTCAGAATCTCCCCTCCCCCTACTGCATCCTAAAACCAGCCCAGCTCGTCCCCGCCTCCCTAACCTGTCCTTCCTCCCACCTATCCCCTCCTCCCACCTCAAGCCCCACCCCCATCTCCTACCTACTAACCTCATCCCACCCCCTTGACCTGTCCGTCCTCCCTGCACTGACCTATCCTCTCCCTAACTCCCCACTTGCACTCACCTTTCCTGGCTCCATCCCCGCCTCTTTGACCGCTCTGTCTCCTCTCCACCTATCTTCTCCTCTATCCATCCTCTGCCCACCTCCCCATCTCTCGCTATTTATGTCAGAACACCCTTTCCCTCCCCCATTTCTGAAGAAGTGTCTAGGCCCGAAACGTCAGCCTTCCTGCTCCGCTGATGCTGCCTGGCCTGTTATGTTCATTCTGCTCTACACCTTGTTATCTCGATTCCAAGCAAAGGTTTTAAGAACAGGATTTGAAACCAGCACCTTTGACCCAGAGGTAGTAAGAACTGCAGATGCTGGAGAAACTGAGATAACAATGTGTAGTGCTGGATGAACACAGCAGGCCAAGCAGCATCAGAGGAGCAGGAAAGCTGACGTTTCTGAAGAAGAAGGATCCAGACCCGAAACATCAGCTTTCCTGCTCCTCTGATGCTGCTAGGCCTGCTGTGTACATCCAGCTCTACACCTTGTCACCTTTGACTCAGAAGGTGGTTTTTGGACAAGGTGAACTGAGGTCCTGAGGTTGTCCTGAAGAGTAAGAATTCTTCTTGTTGCTGTGGCCCCGCAATTGATGTGAAGCTTCTGTCTTCCATATTTTTGTGAAACTGAAAACACATTCACAATATTCCTAGAAATATCTGAAAGTTATATGTATATTTATGCAGTTTTTTTTGGCTGGTTAAGTCGAAGACCCCCTGTCCCTGTGTTAGCTTACCAAAAGGCTGCTTACCTATACTATGACATAGGACAATGTGATGTACTTTTTTTTCCTAAACTAACTCATTAGAAAGTGTTCCATTTCCTAGCATTAATGTCCTTTCCTTCTCGCACTACAGCATATGTTTATGCCTGGAAATCTGATTAATTTTGAAGAGCATTAAATGTGATACTTATTGATGCGAAATGTCATTCAGCTATTTTCAAACTATCCTTTATGATCAGTTTGGATGTTGATCACTCAATGAAAAAAGCATCCTGACTAAAATAGTTTGCTTCAAAGCTTTGAAAAGTCCTTCTGAACACAGAGCTCAACTTGTACGTCAAGTAGAAAATGTGAGCGGCTAGTGTTACTGTAGAAAGTTACTACTTTGAAATATTTGGGGGCACACGGCTTTGATCTCCCTACTTATGAAAGAGTGTATTTACAGTGGAAGCAATTCAGAGAAGATTGACCTGATCAATATATGGGATATGTTGGCTACCTTATGAGGAACATTTGGATAGAATGGGACTGTATGCACTGGAGTTTAAAAGAATGAGAGTTAATCTTTCTGAAACAAATAAAATCTTTAGAGGGCTTGACAGGGTGAATGCTGAAAGGTCATTTCCCTTTGTGTGAGAGCTAGGAACACAATTTGAAAATAAGAGTGATGAGAGGGATTTTTTTTCCTTTGCCTCTGAGGGAAGTGAATCTCTGAACTCACTTCACCAGAGAGTGATGGGTCAGGATCATTGACGATTTTGAAATGCGAGGTCAACAGAATGACTAACAAAGGAGTCAATGATTTTGGATGGAGACAGAAAAGTGAAGATGAGGCCAGAATCAAAACAGTGATGTTCTGATGGTGTATCAGGCTAGAGGGGCTGAATAGCCTGCTAATGCATAGGTTCATATTCATGACTGCCAACACACCCTTTTTTCCCAATATGTCCTCTGTTGCTTTCTAGTTTCTATCCATTAACATGTAAGGTGAGTACAATCCTAAACATGAAATTTTGAACTGAAAATTTAAGTTGACTTGTAATGTAAATGATGCTCTAAGGATATATTTATTAGGTGTTAATTGGTGGGTGAGGAATTGATTTATATGCTGAGAATAGATCCAAACATGCATTTTGCTGTCAATAAAATGGTATTATCTTATATGTGAGGTTCTACAAAATGATCTATGATTGTTCCACAGTTACCTTTTGCCAGTTGGAACCAGTTAAGGCACTTCTTAGTTGTACTGGTGAATTTATGAATTTAGTTTAATCTTCATAATTTTACATACCTATTGACAATTTTTCCTCTCAACCTATTCTGTCTCTTTTGTTGGATCCCAGGCCAAGGCATATTATTCACTCAATATAGTCGACTAACCAGAGCATCAGACATTTTATTCTTAATATCTTCTGGCTATTTTTTTCAACATTGTGTTGGCTGTTATTTCAACAGCTGGATATATCGAATATTAAGTCCCCTTTAAGTCAAATACAATTTTATCCCTAAAAAGTAATCTTTTGGTGTTCTAAATGCCATACCTCACACTTCGCTGCGTTAAATGCATTTATTACATTAAATTTATCCACCTTCATTACTTGCATCTTCTGTTTAGTTTAATTTTTCTGTGTTTTTTCTGTGACTTCATTGACTCTCCTAGTTTGCAAGTGTGACTATCACTAATTTGCATCGGGTTTGAGTGTCTGAGTTAAGGAAATTAGGAAAAACTGATGTAAATTACTGATGTTGCTGCTAGTTGTAATAGAGACATAGGAAATAGATGCAGCAGTGGACCATTCAGCCTTTTGAGACTATTCCAGATTATTCTCTCCAAAATCAGGTGGCATGGTGGCTCAGTGGTTAGCACTGCTGCCTCACAGCACTAGGGAGCCTAGGCTCGATTCCACCCTCAGGCAACTGGCTGTGTGGAGTTTGCACATTTTCCCCGTGTCTGCATTGGTTTGCTCTGGTTTCCACCCACAGTCCAAAGATGTGCATGTTAGGTGGATTGACTGTGCTAAATTGCCTGTAGTGTTCAGGGGTGTGTAGATTAGGTGGGTTATAGCAGGGTGGTTCTGGGTGGGATGTTTTGAGGTTCAGTGTGGACTGGTTGGGCTAAAGGGCCTGTTTCCACACTGTAGGGATTCTACTCTATGAAAATAAGTCATCTTTTTCCAGTGATGTTCTTGATATTTTCATGAGGGCTACTTCTACATTCTTGATGACTACCTTCTCTCTCTCATTAACTTAGAGTCACAGAGTCATAAGTTGTACAGCACGGAAACAGACCTTTCAGCCCAACTCGCCCATGCCGACCTGATATTCTACATTAATTTAGTCCCATTTGCCAACATTTGGCCCATATTCTTCTAAATCCTTCCCATTCACATACCCATCCAGATTCCTTTAGATGTTGTAATTGTACCAGCCTCAACCACCTCCTCTGGCAGCTCATTCTATACACATACCACCCTCCATGTGAAAAAGTTGCCCCTTAGGTCCCTTTTAAATATTTGCTTCTCAGTTTAAACCTGTGCCCTCTTGTACTTAATAGATGCTGCTGCTATGTAGTAACACTACCTTCAGTATTTTTGTTGACATATAGATTATTTAGACTCTTACAGAAGCAAGAGTAGATGGCATGGTGGCCCAGTGGTTAGCACTGTTGCCTCACAGCGCCAGGGACCTGGGTTTCGATTCCACCTTTGGGCAACTGTCTGTGTGGAGTTTGCACATTCTTCCCGTGCCTGCATAGGTTTCTTACGGGTGCTTCAGTTTCCTCCCACAGTCCAAAGATGTCCAGGCTAGGTGGATTGGCCATGCTAAATTGCCCACAGTGTTCAGGGATTTGTAGATTAGGTGGGTTGTAGAGGGATGGGTCTGGGTGGGAGGCGCTGAGGGTTGATGTGGACTTGTTAGGCCAAAGGTCCTGTTTTTCCACAGTAGGGGTTCTCTGGAAAAGAATAATTCATCAGTAGCTTCAATAATGATCAACTTTTCATTGATACTGAAGTCACAACACACAGAGAAAACATTATTTTTTAAGACTCTGCAGCCTTTAAAGTAGCACAAAGCAAAAGGCATAAATTAAAAAAAAATTATTTTCAAACCGACAGAAATCTGTACACGCAAAAAGCCATCATCCTAAATATAACTTTCACAAACTATTGAGGTCATGTCTAATGTGTTTTGTTTCAGACATGCACAAACTTGCAACATTTTAACCAAGCAGTTAATACCTTAATTATTGTATCTTGGATCTCAATCTCAGATTTAACATTTGACAGTTTTCATTATAGTAGAACCCATTATATGTATCCAAGTATTTTAGCTCCTGAAATTCAGCATGCATTATAATAGTGATTCCAAATTCATTTGGAAGAAACTTATGGCCTGAATGATGTAAAGTTTTCTTGGATCTCAATGACCTGAGTGTTCCTTGTTTTTTGAAAGAGTTAAAATCATTCATTCTCCTTTTGTAGCCCATCTCTCATGTCCCCTCCACTTATAACTACTCTTTCACCCCACATCCCTCTTGCAGCCTCCCTCTTTCCTCTCTCATCTTTTTCAGTATCCTTGTCCTCAAGCCCTCTTGCAGTCTCCTCCCTCCACCCACCCATTTTGCAGCCTCCTTCTCTCTCCACACTCTTCTTTCAGCCTTTTGTCCCTCCCCAAACCCCTCCTTGCAGTTACCTCCTCCCTCCACTCACTGATATTCGATGGCTGACACTGCTTTTTCGTATGCAACAGGTAGAACTCTGAATTCTGGCAAGGTGATGCCTTGGTAAAATGTACCCCGATCCAAGCCAAAGTTGACTGTCAGCATTCTCCACCTACAACACCTCGCCTCTCCGCACCGCATCCCTGACATCAACACATGGACCTCAGCCCCCAGCCTCACCAGCCCTTGTCTGCCTGGCCCCTGCACCCCCTCTATCCTCAGACCACTTCGCCAGGAGACTCCCTCAATACCAGCACTGAATGTCATAACTCCTCACTGCTCCTCCAACCATAGGCTGTTTCTCTCAAGTTTTTGCTGCAGATAGGTTCATAGTGAATTTATCAGCAGCAATCGTGAGGAAGAATTAGTCTGTGATTGGACAAGTGGCTTTCGCCTTTCCTTCCATTCTATTTAAGGCGGGATCTGGGAAGGGATTTTTTTTCCATAAATGGCCACAACAGTTAGTCAATTTTCTGAAATGATTAAGGGACTTTTGAAAGGACAGAGGGACAGATGGTAGCGTAGACACAGATCCAACCACTACACTCTTTTTTTTTTGGGTTATGAACTTTGCATTTACTCGGAACAATGATATTATTCCCCTGAATTATGCCTGTTCTGATTTGTGTTTCCACTGTCTTAATGAAGTACGTCACTTGTGATTAAAATTCCTTTGCTTCAAGCTAAATTAATCATCTTCGGAGCATGATTTAGAAGTCAGAATGGTCAACTCTGTATGATTCACTACATTCAGTTTTCACTTCCTTAAAAAAATCAAGGAGATTGTTCAAACAGAATACTTGTTGTTTCCTAACTACCAAGTTGTTCTTGTGCAGATGTTTAAGTTTACTCCAACAAATAACTCATTTTCTTTTTGTGTAACTGGTGTTATAATATTGGGTCTGTGGTCATCTGTATTTGTTGATTTGAATCTGTTTACGTTATTCATTGACTTCCTCAAAATAATTGTCAGTATCTCGCAAATTTTAAAATCTAGCTGTGTGTGTTATTTCTGTGGATTTTGGTGGAGAAACGGAGCTGGAATAGAAAGTGAGTGGAACACTCACTCCCATCCGCTTGATACCTTAGATGTTACAATTTGACGGTGAAATGGCAACCCTCTGGCAGAAAGATAATCGATTAGTGGTGTACAGTGGGTTTCTACTTCCGTCTGGAGTCTAGACTGGGATCCTGTGTAACAGTCAGGTTATGCCACAAACCAGAAGTTTGCCAAGACATGGAGAGAGGAACAAAAGAAAAAGTGTCATCCAACTGCCTCTTGAAGAAACTCAGTAGCTTGTTCATTAGTTATTTCGATGTGCCAGGCAAGCTTCTGATTTCTGCACCACTCATTTGTTGTATTTTGAGACTGATGTGGTTTTTTTTAAGATCAGCCAGCAGGGGGAAGCCCACTTGAATTGAAGCTGTATCATCCAGCCACAGTGATCTTACAGTGAGTGTAAGTGACGCAAAATTGATCAGAATTTTCATTCCCTCGTGGATTCATTTATTTTTCCAACAAATTTTCTGAGATTTTAATTTATGTTCAAGTCTGAAATGCTGCCTCACTGAGGGAGAGTGTACAGTTGATTTTAGGATGGCTCAGTGGTCACATTCTTCCTGATGCAGCACATAAAGGATTTATGGGATAAGGATGGTGTACCGCAAGCCACGTTCCCATGTTCACTGGCTTCTCTTTCTTCCATTATAAAAGCTCACATATATGAATAAGGAAAAGTTCAGACCACCTTCAATGAGCATTTTTATGAACCCAGCACACATCTTTGTTTGAAGTATGAACTGACGAGAATGAAAGTTGTTCTTGTTTTTCTCGTGTTGGACTTATACATCAGTATCACTTGCAATTAATTCAAATGTATCCTTTGTAAACTGTCCTTGAGATCATTTTGAATATGTTACAAGCTGAAGCAGGTTTAGATCCAAACTTGGGAGTCCTTATGGCACAAAGATTTGACTGATGTGTTTTAGCTGTGAGCGTCTTTTGACCTGTCCTAATATGAGTTGGAGGAGACTAAGTTTACAAGTGAAAAGAATGCTATGTCAAGTATTTTTGGTGGAATGTGACAGAAGAGAAATTTAAAATTGAAGAAAAAGCTATAGTTGGAGTATGAATAACCAAGCTAGAATTTAGTATTAAGTTTTATTATCACGTGTACTCAAGTTCAGGAACACAAAAGTACAGTGAAAAGTGTACAAAGCCACCATTTTCATCCAAAGGTACCTAGGTACAAAGAAGGAAAAATAAATTAGAAAGCTCAAAGTTCAAAATTGCAGTTCTTCTTCGGGTGAAGTAGAAAAATACTTGAAGGTTTTCTTCAAGGGTGAACAGGCAAACCAATTTTAGATGCACCCTCACTCAGTCTTGATAAATGAACCCATGGGTAATATTTTATTTATCCTACTGTGTGACCATGAAAATTGTGTTTCATTTGTATCAGTCAAAGGAAGGCCATGCTTTTCATATAACTCAACGTATTATCAGTGTTTACATTTAGACCGAATTCTTGAAGGTGTGAGAGTGGATGTGGAAGTTTGAAACAATTGTTCCACTCCTTATTTCTACACTTATATCTCCAGCCAAATCTTACATGAAGACAAACATGGCATGGTTTGAAGGCTGGAATCCAAAACCAAATTTTAATAGAAATAACCAATTGAGAAAGTTTATTTTGTAGAAAATATGAACTGTAAATTGTATTTAGACTGCACTTACTGCCTTTCTTCACTTTTATGAATACATTGTATTGACATGTTCTTACTAACACTGCACAATAATCTTACAACTCATTGACATTAATTCACTCACAGGCAACATATTTAATGTACATAACAGATAGAATCATTTTTGTTGTAACAATTTTAGAACTACCTTTTACAACTCCCATTTTGGATGTTGCTGTGTCTTTTTTTAAAATTAAGCCAGTATTAATTGATTATTCGAACAGTCTTTGACAAAAAAAAGAGGTTAAAATTAGTTGGCCTTTCAAAACAATAACTGGCACAATGTCTTTTTTTCAACACCCCACCCTTCAAATTTTGATTTTCCACGAGTTATTTATTATTATCCCCGTTGTTATGTAGGAAATATCTGGGTATAAATTTGAAAATTTCATTCCTGAGATGTGATGTTACAAGGATTTATTGCCCATCCCTGGTTGCCCTGACAACTCAGCAGCTTACACACACACCATGACAGTGATGATAAAGGCACAGTGAAACATATTCAAGTCAGCACATGTGTGTGATTTAAGAATGGTGATAAGCATAATTATGTTTTTAAAGTACCAAAAACAGGGGTTGAGAAACTAGTTTCAGCATATTCACTGATGAATCATGTTCATCTGGGAGACACTTAGATGGATTTGATACAGGGTAGCATTATTCAAAGATAATAATTCTTTCTGATTTTCATTCACCAACCAAATTGCAAATTCGAGTTTCTCTAACAATGTATATTGGTCTCTTAATTCTCTAATTTGTGTGTACTGAATTATAAACACGCACAAATGTATTATTCATCCCCATAAATTCAAAGCTGAGCCACACCTTTATTTGGTAAATGTTTTGACAGCTCCTTAAAGACTGGAAAACAGTACTTCTTGTAGAAATGTGTTGTGGTGAATTCTCACAACCTGTTGGGAGGAGATCCATTTGAACAATAGTCTTTTCTCTCTGTGTTTTTCTTAAGCTTTAGGAATCTTAAAACAAAACAAAATACTGTGACCATAAAGATAGAAAAAAAAAACAAATGAAGTGAAGGAATTAGTCAAATATGCAACGGAAGAACTGTAACATTGAAATTAATAGTTGTATGTAAAAGGTGCTAAAATTGGAGTTGAATGAATGAACAATTGTATAGCTTGCAAATTGAAGAACGTCTTCCTTTCTGTACTTCTGTCCCCATTTCTCTCTCTCTCTCTCTCTTATCTGTTGCATAAAAATAATGCATCTCTCATAGCATTGCGTGCTGGAAGCCAGGTAAGGTCTCCAAGTGAAATTGAATTAAAAGGTAATTATAATTTGACCCAGAAGTAGAATTAAATGAAATTCAGTTCCAATTTTACAAATTTTAGATTATTTGCTCATTTTGGAATTGGGGCATTTTGACAATAGGGCAATATAAATCCCACCCAAGTGGGCTGTTGGTAGTTAATATGCCCTGTGTCTGCTGATTTGCGATCATCTTTGTTAACAAGCCCAATTTTAGCATGTTTGATTGATTCCAGAACCATCCCCCTCCTCCCTGTTAAGCTGAATCATTGTTTATCATAAAATATCAAAACCCAGCGTCATTTGAGAACATATGTGTTGTGGTATAAGCTGAAGAGCTGAAAGCAAATGAAACTGAGGTGCCACAGTGTCACCACTGGCAAGAGAATGTAACTACTGTGTATGATGTTTACTTTTATAGTAAGCATTTGCAAAATTTTATCTTTCATTTGATGGTGCAGCCACACCCTGTTTTGATAGAACAGGAAGGAATAATTTGCTTAATGAGTAGTTTTTAAAAACCTACCTATTTCTTCATTTTTAGTACTGCCTGTCACTGTATGATATAATTGAAAACTGGTTGCAAAAGCTTCCTTTTTATCATAGCTTAGTTGACTTCCCAGTGATTCAAAGAAAGAACAGTTTTCTCCTCTTCTCCTGAATTTTTGGCTAGGGTTTTAGTCGTCCACCTAAATCCAGCTCCTCAGGAAGTAGTCCATTTATGCAACAAGTGTCTATACAAAGAAGAAAATTAGCTCAGCCAACCTGGATATTCTTAGAGATGAAACAAGTAACATAAGGAAATTGGTGTTACAAAAATGTGCCAACTAGATAACGTAAAATCATATGTAAGAAATAAGGACACAGTAGGACATTCAGCTCCTCAAACCTGTTTTACTATTTAAGAAAATCGTGGCTGATCCATTTGCGCCCTTCATTTCACATTATTTCCTTCCCCACCCCCGAATAACTCTTGACTCTTTTGGCAATCAAAACGCTGTCTAACTCATGCCTAAATATATTCAATACTTCAGCTTCCACTGTTCTCTACTGAAGAGAATTCCAACCATGAATGACACTCTGAGAGAAGAACTCCTGGCTCATCTCTGTCTTGACTGGAATCTTGGGATATATTTGTAGCTTTAATTTAGAACATTCAGGAAAATAAAAGCTCATCTCTTTGGTTCTTCATGTCACTGTGAATGTAGGAGATATGTTTAAGTTGCATTTCATTTATTTCTTGACTGTTACATATTAGGGCTAAAAATCTTGGAAACGCACCTACTTATGTTACATGTATTCAAATGAGAAAACCCATGTTTGGCTTGCAAATACATATCTCTCGATGAAATCAAAATGGGGTATTCTGAAAGTTCCAATTTTAAATGGACACAGAAACTTGTAATGGAACAAAATTTGTTGAAAAATATAACTAAAATGTACCAACAGGAAGTGAGTTTTTTTAGACAAATTCCGCTGGGCAGTTGCAAGGTAAATTATTGCTTGTCAATGACCTTATTATTTAAATGTCTCACTTCAGTAATATTTATCTTCCTATTGTACCATCACCACAAGCAAACTAGGCACCAAGAATTCTCAACACGAAGTCAGAGTGGGTACCTGACAGCTTTCATTGGGTACCAGCTTAATGCTGGCTGGAAGAGCTCCCAACTCTATGAGCCTAGTGCAGAAATGTGGATCTCGAGTAGATCGTAGTGTATTTTTAGAGGCACAGACTTGCTGGGCCGTAAGACCTTTCCTGAACTCTATAACTCTGTGATTCTGTGATTCACGTTGGTCACCATACAACAGCATCTCAGGGCCTAATCCATGTCATCAACTATGCACAAAGTTTATCCACCGACATTGGATAAATCTCAAGATCCTTGCGGCACCTCTCCAATTCACTTGTAAGAAGCTTAGGAAACAAAGTGCTTCAGTTCAGGCAACTAGTATTGAAAAGTTGCAACAAAGAAATTTTGCACACAATAGACACGCAGCTCTCAGGTTGGACCCAGGCTGCGTTTCAAGGAGGCTGGCTAGCTCTCAACCCTAGCCTAACCCTAACCCTAACCCTATCGCTCACTCACTTTGTGCTCACAGCATGCCTGCCTGGCTTTGCCCATTAGTGCAGTCACATGACCGCACAGCCTTTAGGTCATCAGTCCTCAGTCGAGAGGGCATACATCTTGCTGTATGACAGTGTTCTATGTCAATCTCACACCTGCACCACATGCCAGCAGCTTGTATAACAACCGTACTGTTTGTGCAGCAAACAAGCAAGCCATGGTTCAACATCTTACTGGAGGGGTCCCAACTGAAATCCATTCGAGGCACCTGTTAGGCAGGGGTACCTGGCACAATAAGTCAAGGGCATCTGTAATACCAGCCCAGGGGATTGGCCGTGGCCAGGTATCTGGTCGGAGTGTTCTTGGTCATAGGGTCCATGCCTCTGTACTTCTAGGAATGGATTATGGTAAATATGAGTTACACTACATCCTCAGGCTCCATAGTGTCCAGACTGGAAGGGGTGGGAGGTGTTTGAAATAACTCCACAGAGGCTGGTATTCCGTCACCAAGTCACCCTTTATTTACATGTGGAGAGTCCTTGACACTGATCCAGCTCCTTCAGAACCAACTCTCAGAGTGAACAGAACTTCTGAAACAAAAACAGAAGTTGCTGGAAAAGTTCGGCAGGTCTGGCTGCATCTGTGAAGAAAAAATCAGAGTTAACATTCGGGTCTAGTGACCCTTCCTCAGAACGTTCTTAGGAAGGGTCACCGCATCCAAAACATGAACTCTGAGTTTTTTCTACACATATGCTGCCAGACCTGCTGAGCTTTTCCAGCAACGTCTGTTTTTGCTCCTGATTTACAGCATCCGCATTTCTTTAGTTTTTTTTTTATTTAGAGCTTCTGACACTCCTATTTATATCTATCAGCCAGGGCTCCCTGATTGGGGTCATTAATCTGGTCCATATTCTATGAAGTCCACCTGGTTGACCTTGTTGCAATCACTACATTCCTCCTATTCAAAGTCCAAGACCTAGGCTGGCTTTTTTTTTGTAGCTCCTCCTGGGGCGTTTTACCACCACATCAGGTTCCTCCAACTCTGCTTTGGATATGAGCAGCTTGTAAAACACAATAGTTTGCCTCCTGCACCTGTAGCGTTTCAGAAGAAATTCGTTCCCCTCTTCAGGTGGCAAAGGCATCAAGGCAGCGACATTGGCTGTGTCAGCCTTAGATTCTGAGGTATCTTCAACATTTGTTGGAGATTGAAAACCCGCACATTCCAGAACAGTCAGAAAGGCAGTCAAGCAGTCAGGCACGTTTTGCTCCTGCACCATTTGCTCATTTGCAGCTTTCACATGGTCCACATGCTTATTCAGGACAGTCACACCTACCTGAACTTTTTTACATCACTGACCTGACCTCACATCGACCATGCCTCTTACCCATGCAGGGCCATTCCCCTGGCTCCTCACCAAACTTCATCCTTGAAGTCAACTCCACTTCGGAGAGCCTTGTGTCTAGTACTGGTGTCATTTGACCCTCTTCCTTCACTCTCAGTTTTGAGTTTGTAAAGTGGGAATGTCTTTACAATAGGGTTTGAAAGACATGAAACATCAGTTTCCTGAGTTTTTTAAAGTCTGTCCAGTGTTAGTATACAGCTCATGAATTTGAAATCTGGACAAATGCATTTGGAGGGTACTTAGGGAGTTCAGGTGTATGGGGGAATACAACGTGTATGGATGGGTCATGGGAGTATGGTGGTCTCATGGGTGTATTGACGATATATGGAAAGGTGATGGATACATGGAGGGAGCATGAGATATGGGTGGGAGTACGGCTGTGCAGCCTAATGACCATGCTGACAACTGGATTGATGTCCCAGTGAATGGAGACATTCCTTCACAAGAGTATGCCTGGGCATTTGCTCCCCCCTGTTGCTGCCTAATGCCTGCTTGGGGAGGCAGTGGGCCAGTTCAGTCAGTTTCTAGCCTATCCCCATCACTTCTGGATAAAAATATGATGAATTGGCGAGCACAGCTTCTCAGATGTAGGATCTCAGAGCAAATAATCACCCTCTGATTCTTGCCTTGAAGAGGAAGATCTGACCTTAGACATTTAATATATTAGAGATGCTACCTAAGCAACCCTTTTATTATCAAGATTTTAACTTTGAAGAAAGTTAATTGCATTCACATTCATTGTCCTGCAATTTTTTCTGTGGCATTAATAAATTTGCTCATGCTCGTAAGGAATATCAGATTTTTTTTACAAAAATGAACCATAAAGTTCTATATCTATTTGCCAATAATGTTCTTTCTTTTCTTTCCCTTTATTGAAGATTTCACTGCTGATATTGGAGAAAGTTTGGACAAAACTAAGAATGGGACACAAGTTCCAAGTCATCATTTTTATTTGCTGCTTGTGCCTGATTGATCACACAACAGGTAAATTCATAATAGCCACATAATGTGCTCAAGGAGTACTGAGGGTTCTTTTCAATATTTAAGAGTTGACAAAGTTGTAGTGTGTTTGATGATTTCTGCAGTAATATGAGGTATTCCAGTTTCAGATCTGATAGCCTCATCACATGGCTTATCATCAGGACAGTTTGGAAATGCAAACTGAATTGAGCAAATTCTGAAATTAAAAGCTAGTACCCCAGTCGTGACCTCAAAGCCTTTGTGTGCCATATAGCCTATTTAGCTTATTCATGTTCTCCAGGAAAGGATATTTACCATTATACCCATTCAGATGTGAATCCAGTTGTAAAGAACTGTGGTTGACTCACCATTGCAGCCTAAAATGGCCTAGCAAGAACTCAAGTGCATTCAAGAAGAGGATTTCCTGATGGCAATTTGAAGTCTTTTAGAAGTACTTACATTCCAAGAATAAATTACTAAAAACTGACTACGTACATCAATAAAGCCAGCAAATGGTTTCATTAGTCTTAAAAACTAATGTTTGATTATGTAAAATTTGTTTTTCCTTTTGTTGAAGGCTAGGCGCTGACTAAAGTGTTTGTTTTTGCGATTAAACCCATTTTCGGCTATCTTAATTAAGCTGCATAAAATTAACATTCTTAATTACGACAAAGATTTTGTTTAAATGCAAAAGTAGAACAAATTATGTTTTAGAACAATTTATCCTGGATCATGGAAGGGGCTATGTTTCTCAGTGCATAAATATATTTGTCCTAAATTTGAATAAACTTGAAATGGTTTGATCTTCAGCATTTTGGATAAGTTGACTGACAAAACCAATGCTAATTAATACAAAATTACCCTTTTCTTCCTTTCGTTCTTGTTAAGCTCTAAGCATTCCACACAGAATAATGGTAACATTAACAAAAAGCCATAAAATTATCCCATTTCTATGCTTTGCTATCTCTCAAGCTATATTAGTTCTAGAAAATGGAAACAGGATCTGGGTTCAGTTCTAGGTCTGTGAATATTCACCTGACAATTATATTAGAAGCATTGCAGAACAAATTCACTCAACTCAGGTGATGAGGTTATCGTATGAAGAAAATTTGATGTGGTGGGTGTACAAACTTTGAAGCTTAGAGGAACAAGAAGGGACTTTATTGGAAAATGTAAGATTCTGACGCTACTTCACAGAAGAATTCTGAAAGAATGTTTCTCTTTGTAAAAGAAACCAGGATGTCCCATCTAACATAGAGATTTTTTTTAAGAGTTGCCAGTATACGCAACTCTCTTTCCCAAAAAGTGGTGGAGGCAAGATCATTGAATATTTTTTAAGGGAAAGATAGATAGATTCTTGACCACCAAGGGAGTCAAAGAGTATGAGAGGTAGACAGGAAAGTAGATTGAGGCCATTGTTAGATCAGGCATGATCTTATTGAGTGGTGGAGCAGACTCAAAAGTTTTAATTACCTATTATTGGTCTTCATTTGTATGTTCAAATGTACGTATGCGCACATAAGCAAACTGACTTAGGTTCAAGCATCCTTGCTTCATCCTCCTGACTACAATTCAGCAACTCCTGCTGAAAGTGTGTCAATGTCAGCGTTTTGTGAGACTGGGATCCGAATTGATTTTGATTTCTTTGTCAGTCTTACAATATCATGCTACATTATATGTTTAGGTTTATAATTTGGAAAAGAATGGGAGAACAACTAGGATGCATGTAACCAGATCCAATGAAGACTCAACGCCTTGAATAGAGAAGGGAAGGGTTGAAAATCAGCATTAAAAAAGGACAAAAAAAATGTGTTTGTAAACAGCTTTCAACAAGTTGGCGAGTATGCAGACATAACTGGAATTGCATAGTTAGATTTGTAATACATCACTGGAAAGAATCACTGGCACATTGATAAATTAAATTAATCCAGAAACATCTTGAGCCAGCTGGCGTTAAAAGTGCAAAATATCAAGGATGAACAGATGCAAACGTAAAGTGCATCCTTGTGGTTTCTCCAATTGGCCATAATAGCTTTAATGGAAACTCCACTGGGGTTTTCGGCCAATCTCCCATTTAGTTTATGGCAGCTGATCAGAATGAAACATTCTTAAGCAATTTCTGGCCAAAGTGCTAAATTTTAAAGCTGATTTATACTTGCATTTTTAGACTATATTTTCCAGAATATGACAGGGTGATACTGCAGTCGACTAACATTATAGCATGAGCCTCAAATTTTTAAAATGGCTAACCAGAGGAAGCTGAATTTACTTTGGTGCTGATGGCAATCTGTGTTCAGAGTATATTTATTCTGAAATAAATTTTGCACCAGTTTTAAAGATAAGAGCTCTGGGTATTTTTCTTTTGTTTTTTTACTGTGTCAGAGTATATTTGTTTTGATTATGGTAGCTGTTATCATCAACCTTTGATTTCTGCAGCCCAAATGCAGCTAACTGGAATGATATACAAACTTCTACCCAGTCCTCAAACTGTACATTCTCATCTATCAAACTGCCACAGGATTTAAAGAATACTCCATTTGTTACTTAACTCTAGATAGAGAGATTAAAGAATCTCGGAATCTTTTCAACATGAAACTCAGTTGGCATTTTTTCATATGTTCATGTGTTATCAATGCATCACAGTACATAAATAGCATTAACGTTATTTACAGATTTATTAACATTTGCTTTTTCTTTGACATTCAAAGGGATGCGTGGAGGAAAGGGTAAAGATTCAAAACAGGTAAAAACAATACAGGATAAATTTTGCACAACGAATAGAAAATTACATTAGAAACAGCACAGGCAGAAATAATTTTGACCGCCGCAGTGTCCGTTTTGTTAAGTCCCTCAAGGAAGTATCTCCTTTTCATTGGTACCAAAGTCCGGTTGGATCACTCAATAAAATGATATACTTGACGATGATCAATCCTGAACTTTGCATTTATGGTCAATTAGCATTAAGAGTGAAGGACCCCAGAATCAATGTAGCTCAGTGAACGCTGGCCAGAATGGACCCTCTTAAAAAAGCGAGGCTGGATATGTTCATGTTGTTTTCTTTAGAGCTGAGAAGACCTAGTGGCGACCTGATTGAAGTGTGTAAGATATATGAGCGACAGGAACATGGTGGATAGGAAGCAACTGTTCCACTTAGTAGCTGGACCAATAACAAGAAGGCAGGTGGTTTCGAGGAGGTTTGAGGAAATTATTTTTACACAAAAGGTGGTGGGGAATGTGGATTATACTGCCTCGGAGGGTAGTAGAGGTGGGAAACCTCACATCCTTTTAAAAAGTATGTCGATGAGCACTTGAAATATTACAACATTCAAGACTTACGGGCCATAAAGTAGAATTAGTGTAGCTAGGTTGGTACAGAATCAATGAACCTAAGGGTCTCTTCTGTGTTGTATGACTCAATATGTGAAGGCGTCTTTTCCGAGAGGGAACAGAATGCTCATGATTGCTCATTGGATCCTCTCTCCCCTACTCTAATTAAGTCTTTATTTTTGTTTTCTGTTTCCCCTGAAGATACTGTTTACACATATTTGCATCATCATGTAGAACCTTGTGAATGGTCATTCTTCATATTTAAACTTGAACAGTATTCAGAGATGATTCTTAAGACTAAAATCAGTTCTGGTTGTCAGATATCAACAGATATAAAAGTTGCAGCTCATATAACTGACATAGGAATAGGGATTTTCAGACTGATATTTCCTTACCCTTAACCTTCAAGCCAGTCACCATGCTGACATGGATATATATCAGTGTTTCTTCAAGGTCACTGGGTCAAAATCCTGGAATTCTCTCATTAATGACATTGTAGGTGCACCAATAGCACATGGACTGTCAACGGTTCAAGAATGGAGCTCCTCATCATCTTCTTGAGGATAGCTATGGATAGGCAGTAAATACTGGCCCAGCCAGCAATGCCCACTTCCCATGAATGAATAAAATATTAACAGGGTCATTGTAAACTGCTGTAGCATCACAATTGCTGCCTTGACTAAGATCAGCATAGAACAGGGATCAATCCAGAGGCCAACTTCCTCTTTACATCTTAGTCATGTTGTTAATGGTGTCTTCATCCTTAATTTATCCAGAGACCTTTAAAATCAATCAAATATTTGATATTATTTGACGTTTACATTGCAACTTCTACAAAGAAAAATGTCCCATTATACTCTGCAGAGGAATAGTTCAGAAAATTAACACCGAATTGAAGATAGATTTTCAAAGAGATATAGATTAATAGAGAAGCTGGAGATGCTGAAGTTGGAGGGATAATATTTTGGAAATTCTAGAGTGAATGGCCAAAATGGTTGAAGGCAATGATGGTCAGGAGGTTGCACAAAAGATCAGAGTAAATTAGGAAGGGGCTTGTTGTGCAGGAGGAATTGCACACTTGTTATGGATGAGTGTTTTGGCTGCTGACTAGCAGCCATTGAAAGAGTGTGCTGCCTCTCCTCTGGGACACCCGCAAACTATATGCCAATCAGGCACTTGTGGGACCACTGGTGAGTCCTGGCCTGGAATAATTAATCTCGAAAGTGGAAGCACTGCCAAGTGTGAGCTGCCAGTCAGAGAACTGTTGTGCCCACCATTGCCACTGAGGAGACCATGACCACTGGCAGAAAACTAAAAGCCCAGGATCACAGGTGACCTGGTCACTAAGAAGCAATGTGATGTTGGTGGGCTTTATGGAGTGGTGGTCCTCGAGGGAGGAAGCAGGGTGGTTAGAAAAATGGGCAGGGGAGGGACTCTCAATAGACCACACTCCCTGCAAACTTCAAACTTGTCAAGGCCCTCAACCAGGTAGATTAATTCCCTTGTTTAAGTCACCTCTTATCCACTCTTGGGGTTACAAGCTGACATATAACACAGCCTGAATGGTGACAGGCCCACATGCAGCTACTGGAGGAATCAGGCAATTTAGTGGTCTTTACTTGGCTTAGATGAATGGATACCACACAACAATCACCAGACAGGAATGTTCCCCCCCCAACCGGGAACACTTCAGCGGTCAAGGACGTTTAGCCTCCAATCTTCAGGTAAGCATCCTCCAAGGTGGCCTTTGAGACACACAGCAATACACAATCGCCGAACAGAAACTGACAGCCAAGTTCCATACACATGAAGATGGCCTCAACCGTCATCTTGGGTTCATGTTATGCTACATGCGACCCCACCCCACTGCTCCATATCAGTAAAATCTTCCAAATTGTCCTGTTTTGGCACCATCGCTTTGATAAATTGTTAGAATCTCTCTACCTTAATTAGTTTGTACAGTTGTACTTATTATTTTGGTTATACCCTCGACATGTGACTCTTATACCTATCATGGTATTCCAGTTATTTGGTTTGTCTCCAGCACCACTTTATTCTTAATGTTTTGTAATTATCTCTCTGCCTCATTTGATCAGATTATAGGTCATGCCTTCACTTGTTATTCAGCCGTTGATACTTTACTCACACTGTCTGACACTCTTGATCACCTGCAGCGACTTATTATTCGACATTCCATTCACACCATTTGTAAAATCTTTTGATCTCTCTGCCCTTAATCTCTCTGCCTATAAATTCTGTGTCTGTGTACTATTCTCTTACTTCACCTCATGAACCAGCTATGCTCTAAAAGCTTATGGCTTCAAGTAAACCTGTTGGACTATAGCCAGGTGTCATCTTATTTCTGACCATGTCCACCCCAGTCCAACACCAGCACCTCCATATAATGCTAATGAGTGAGGGATAGAAAATGGGTCAGAGATCACTGAAGTGATCAAGCCTGATTGTAACAAAGATATGAATGAGGGGTTCAGCAACAGTAGACTTTGTTTGGGAAGGATTTGGGTGATGTTACTGATTTTGGCACAAATAGGCTTGTGATGTAGAGGACATGAGAGCTGGAGCTCTTGCACGCATTGAGAGAATGCTAAGATCATGAATAATATAATTCTACTTGAGGTAATGGCTGACTCGGAGAGGGATGAATAGAAATATGAAATTTATAGAAACAGACTTTTTTGGTGTGCTACAAATCAATGCAAAGGCAGGCTTAATGAGACAGAGTCTTCTGGCAAGACTGAAGGTTATACATTTGAGCTTCCCAATCTTCAGTTGTCTTTCTGCAAGATGCTTCAGAGTGAAAATGTTTCTTTTTAATATATAACCGTTTAAAAAGTTTGACTGGTCTTGAACCTGTAAAATAAAAGGCACAAGTGTGGTATACATTACAAATAAAGGCCATGGTCCATACTTTAATTCTTGATGGCATCTGGACCTGCATATGATTTATTTGCAGTCTTGCATTTTTTTTTATCTGTCTGTTTTGATCGTCATGTAGTGATTACAATGTTGCAACAGTAAATGCTTGTTTGGTAATTATAGTCTTTATAAAGTCAGGAAAACTCCAGCATGTTTAATAAGATAATAATAGCTATCCACAAAACTGTTGATGATTGGAATTATGTAAGTGGAAACCTTGTGTATAAACAATGTACAGCTCTATAACTAACTTGATAGCAAGTACATTTTCATGAAAAAAAAAATTCAGAAATAAACTTGGAAAGTTGTAGTACTCAGGCTAGATTTTTATTAGATTTTATTGTGTTGCACTTCAGTGACTTATTTCTCCAGAAAAGTGAATGCTCGTCATGTTTTATTTAGAAGGATATAATTAAATTTTCAAATGCCAGTTCCCCGATAACTGAGTCGGTAAAAAGGTTCCACTACTGAGTACAAGGCTAGGAGGAAAGATGTCTTTCCCATGAACTGCAAATACATTTGAAACATCTTCATTATAAATGAATTTTTGATTTAACTAGTGCTTTGAGAAAATAAATCCTCTCAAGAAATTCAGTACCATGTCTGTGCCAAGTTTGTTACATCGTGTAGGAGATAATCAGCCAGATTTCTAATTCTAATCATTCCCCAGTAATAGAAGGAGTGGTTTAAGATCAGTCGCAGTGCTCAAATATCCTGCTGATGGTCAGTGTCTAACACATAAAGAGCATTGGTTGTCTGGTGGCGCAGAGGACTGCCAGTATGCATGGCCAAGTAAACTAGCATGAAAAAGTTTGTGATGCTTAAAAATTCTCCCGCTCACCTGTTGTAGGCTTGTCAGAGAACCTGAACAAAACAGCAGAAGGGCCTTGTTATTAACAGTTGAGTGTAATCAGAACTCAAAAGGTACATTGTTCTGCAGCACAACATTGTGGTACAAATGCCTATTATAACTATCTAGAGCAAGGGTCACACTTGAATACTGGATAGGCTATGTTTTTATACTGTTCTTGCCTTTCTATATATATTTCAGAAGTTTGTCCCAGGGTCATTGAATGCTTTGAAACTTTTGGTTTTGTAGGGCGCAGGAAGATGCCAAGGATGGGAGATCGATCTAAGGAACAACCTCACTGACCCAGGAAATATCTCAGATTACATCGACAACTTTTATGAGAATATCAGCGATCTGAGCCCAGGCTGTGTCCGAACATTCAGCCTCAATGTCACTCATTCTAATTTGGTGGAACTGTAAGTGTAGCTGGTCACTCTGTCTTGACATACTTTTCATGCGCCACTGTTGATAAAATAAAATTCAGTATCATATTATTTTTTGAACCTGATCTTTAAAATAATATTTGGATGAACACTTGATATTCAAGTAATATTCATCATTTTCAAGGCTATGGACCTAGTGCAGGAAAGTGGGACTAGTATGCATTGTGGTTTAGTTTTGGCAGTACAGACTCGATGGGCTGAAGGGACTGTTATGTCTTATGTGATTCAATGATAAATGATGGACCCTCTGAAACTACTGATTAGAATATAGCTAAAGCTGCCTATGTTCATTTCATAATAATACTGCTTCCTTGCTTGACTGGGTTTTGCTAACAGAGCACATCTAGGATTTACAGTATAATTTTCAGTTTGGGTAAGGGTGAAAGACAAGCAATATCTGCTCACATTCTGAAGTTTAACCTCTGAGCACCTTCTGTTTATGTTTATGATTGTTCAAATCCTCTGGGTAAGGAAGCATTATTTTCCATATTGCAATTGTCACAAAATAAACAATATTATTCATATCATTAGCTGACTATATAATTTGAGAATGTATTTTCATATTTTGTCTCACTTATTATTTAACACACTGTTTCATTTGTTTTTCTTTTACTGGCAATTTTCATTGTAGGATGAAACTTTTAAATGCCAAATATGATAACCTGAATCCAGGTACCAGGAAGCAGATTTATAAATGGGTTGAAGATATTTACACAAAAACACCAGACTCTGGAATGAAAACCATGGATCACATACAAAACGAGAGAAGCTCAAAAAATCAGGATGAAAAACCAGAAAAAGGTAACCGATCTGGAATTGTGCATGTTTTCATATTAAACCTGCAAAATGCCTTTCTGTGTAACTTCCCTTTCTTACTGATGACCCTATTGCTTTAGCTGTTTGATCATCTCTCATCAACCTGTTGTGCGCCTCAGTCCAGATTATTCGGTGGCACTTATAATCATCTTACACCTTGAGATTTTATCCTTCTTTGAGCATCCTCCCTTGTTTGGTCCGTCTCACATTTCTTCCAAAACCATCATTTTTTAGCTCCTTCCCAAGTACAATAAAGAATTTCTTACTGAAATATTTTCAATGCTTTCCTCCTTCACCCTTTGCATCAAACCACTCTAGTTCCCCTGATATCAAATTCCATGTCAGCTCATAATTCTCCCTCTCTCCTGCACTCACTGTCCTCTACCCTCCCTATTTCTCTCCTTCAAAATAAACTCCCTGACCAATATTAATGGCCACCCACTTGTCCTTAAACCTGATGCGATCCTGTTGTTGCAATCGTTTGTAAGATTTAAGAATTCGCTTTAACTTTAGTTGTAAGACCCAAGTCAATTTGTTAAGTTTATCAAAACCAAGACAAGTGAAACAATTCTTAATAAAATTAATAATTTTCAGTTGATCCTCTTCAGGGCATCAGCCTGCGACATTGGTTGTTAGCCAATAACAGTTTCCACTAACAGCTGTTCACCCTCCTTGCCAGGTAGTTATCCATTCCTTTATCCGTCCAACTGTTCTTCTCTCTCTTTGGGCTCTATCCCCACTTATCGTTTACTCTTCTACCCCTCCTCCCACCCTATCTTCTGCATAAAACTGACATTTTCCTAGCTACCATCCGAAACATTAACTCTGATTTCACTTCACAGCGGCTGCCAGACCTGCTGAGCTTTTCCAGCAATTTCTGTTTTTTCAGCCTGCGAAACTGGTAGACTAGGCCCACGTCTTTCATTCACTTCTCATGACTGAAGTTCCCCTCCATCTTTGGTCTTCTTTTCTGCGTGCCAAACCACTAAAAATCAGCACTTATCAACTATTGCTAGCTATGACTGCCTGTGCCTGATGAAAGGTCTCGCAATCTAATTGCCTTGTCAATGCATGTTTAATCACAGATTGGCTAGACAGCGTATGCCTGATTCCTAATTAGTTTATTTAAAAGTGATGGCCACCGTAATAACATTTCCAAATATTACCTCCTGTTTTGCTTCTAATAATTTCAAAAACCCACCTTTACTGACAGCTTGTAACTCTAATCTTATAAACTTCATATATCTTTACCAAGATAAGGTGACACCAGAAGACAATTTGTGCAGCACCTACAAGGGTGTAGCTTTTATAGAATCCCTAGTGCATGGAAACAGGGCCCTTTGCCCCAACAACTCCACACCAAACCTCAGGGCATCCCACCTAGACCCATCCCCCTGCAACCCACCTAACTGATGCATCCCTGAACACTACATGCAATTTAGCATGGCCAATCCACCTAGCCTGCACATCTTTGGTCAGTGGGGGGGAAACAGGAAACAGACACAGGGAGAATATGCAAGCTCTAGGCAGACAGTCGCCTGAGGGTGGAATTGAACCCGGATCCCTAGCACTGTGAGGCAGCAGTGCTAACCACTGAACCACCATGCCACAAAGTGTTACTTCCTTGTGATTAATATCATCCCAAATGATAAATCTGAGTCTTCTCAAAAGTCTATCAACATTCTTTAGCTATAAGTATCATTGGTAACTCTGCAAACACTATTGATGTCTCAAACAAATGAAAACTCAAAATAAACCGAGAAACTAATATACATAGGTCTGCAACATACTTTTAAGTTACAAAATCGGACCATTCAAAAGTTTAGTGGTATCTTCAGGCAAAAGTGCTACATCTCAAAATATTTTCAAATTTGTTGGTCTAATTTTATATTAATTTCCACCATCAAAACATAAATGCATGACTTTTGACCCTGGTCATACAGATCTTTTTCTTTACTTAAATTGTTTTACTACTAACCATAATTAAACAATGTTATTCATTCCTCACTTTCTTGATCAAGTCAAAATTATTGAAAAAAAACCTTAATCCTAGATATTGATAAGTAGTTTCTCATAATTTCCATGTATCACTCTGCACCCATATCTCCTTTTACACTTCAATCTTTCTTTATACTGTATCTTTCCTCAGAAAGATAACAGCTCCTGACTCACTTACATTCTTACTTTCAAAATCCTGGCTGTTCGGATTTTGCTCTTCAATGTGCCACAATGTTTACACATGTGCTAATTTGCTCAACCATGTGTCTATATCCACCTTTCATGCCCTGGTAATCAATGACACACGTCCTCCTTCTTACCCTCACTGTTACTCCTGGGACAGTCTTCATTCCTTAAGTCATAGGCCAGAGAGGAGTTTCTGAATTTATGGTCTATTCACGTGCAATCAAATCTGGCTGGACTACTTAAAATGTTATCTGGTCCTGCATTTGTTAGGATCATTTCAGGATGCAAAGACAACTGCAAACCACTTTCTTAAAAAACTCTCCCCTCATTCCATCAAGATACATAAAGAGCCCATGGACTTGTTTATCAGTAAAAATAAAGCTATTTCATCATCTGGCACATTTCTCTCTTCCATTAACTGACCTGACCAAGCTTTTTGTAGTGTTCTTTTCTTCCCTAGCCTTAGATCTTTCCTTAGCTACTCTTGCCTTATGTCTTTCTAAACTTATTTTAGACATAATACCGATCTTTCCATGTTCCTGTTTCTACTAAATTACTGACCAACTAATTTCCACTCTTGGGCCCAATATAGCCCCCTGATATGGTGAACAGTTCTCTCTCGTCAAGTCTTCTTTCAATCTGCTATCATTACTGCTCATGTCAAAACAAAACAACATTTTATTCAACCTTTCATGCAAACTATTATGTATCTACAGCCCTCTATTCCTGTTATGAGAGGTCTTTGAATGTGTTATCACCTCCCAAATCAGCTCCCGTCTTTCTTAGAATTCAGATTTGAATCCCTCCAATCAGATTTCTATCCTTGTCGTAGTGCCAAAGTCGTCCTTCCCAAATTCACAAATGAGATCCATGTAACAGTTCCCATCCTGTCCTTCCTAACCTGTCTGCAGCCTTTCACATGGTTGACTGAACCATCCTCCTCCATTGTTGTGTGGGACTATGTTCACGTGGTTCCATTTTTATCTATCTCATCATAGCTAGTGTATTACTTACAATGACAGCTCAAATCATTACCTCTAGTATCCCCCAAAGATCTATCCCTGGCTCACTGTTCATCAACAAACTGCCTGTCTGTGGCATCATGTGAAACCACATACTGTTCACATCAAAACTGATGACATTCAGCCCTAGTTCACCACAACTTTCTTGATTTTTTCACTGGAGCGAAATCACCAGACTGCTTATTATTCTTCCAGTTTTGAATGAGATGAAATTTCCACCAAGACTGAGGCCATTTTCATCCTCCAAACTGTTATCTAATTATTGAATACTTCTTGTTCTCTCTGGCAATTGTCTGAGTTTAAATTAGATATTTGTAATCTTGGTGGCACATCTGATCAGTCAATGAGCTCCCAACATTCTCAAACCAATGCTAAGATTACCTATTCCTCAACATCATTTACCTTTGCTCCACCTCAATTCATCCACTGCTGAAATCCTCATTCCTGGCTTTGTTAGCATTAGACTTGACCACACCAATGAATTCCCGACTAGACTGTCATAGGTTTAAGGTCATCCAAAATGCTCATCCCAATATCTTAACTCATATAGAATCCAATTCACAGTACTCATGCCTGTGCTTGCTGACTTGCAATAGTACCTAGCCAAGCATCACAAAATTCTCAACCTTGTGTTCAAATCCCTCTGTATTCTTCCATTCCCTAGCTCTCTAATCGTCTTCAGCCCCACAACCTTCTGCAATATCTGTGCTCCTTTATTCAATCCTGAGTATTCCTGATTTTAATCGCTCCTCCATCAGTGATCATGTTTTCACTTGCTGAGGTCCCAACATTCAGAATATTCCCCCAACAATCTCAGCATCTTTAAATAAGTTTTCATTGAGATAATCCTTGAATTCTATCTTTTTAACCAAATCTTTTTAACTGACTCCCTCCCTTTTATGGCTCAATATTATGTTTTATAATGTTTCTGTGAAATGTTTCAGGCCATTATTTTACTAACTTAGAGATCCTTTATAAATATAAGCAGTTGTAGTGGACTGGATTAATGATGGAGAAAACATTCATGCATAATACCCTTGTACACAATACGTGTTATCATTTACTATTTCCTCCACAAATCATACTCTGGCCATCACACTTAAAACATCACACTTTAGTTGAGCAAATAGAAAAAAAGAGAAGAAAATAAATTCTACTCTCCTAATACATCTAGATAGTCTGGTTTGTCAGCAAATATTAGTCCAGTGAGCAATCAACAATCAATTACAATTGAACACATAATGTGTGAATTCAAGCAATTCTCATCTTGGCATAACAAGAGCAGAGGAATTTGATTCCAGCAGCAAGACAACACATAATTATTCCAGACCACAATGAGCAATTGGAGATTAGATAACCTAATATGTATCTTTGATGAAACTCGCATCTCTCAGGAAGCTTTAATATATCATAAGTTTAATAAAAGCAGCAATTGTAACCTTTGCATAAATGCAATCATGTGGATAATAATTCTTACTACAGCCTTACAGATGTTATCACCATTCCCGTAGTTTGGCTCTTTCTGCACACTGTCCTTTATTTGTACACTCTTTCCAATGATTGGTGAAATTCCACCTATGTTTCCACCAATTACCTCCAGAAGTGGCCCATAGATCTCCATGGAATCCTTAAGTGTCAGTTTGCTTAGTTGGTAGCTCTTTTATTTACAGCAAAGGCTTAAGCACACTGACAGCTCAAGCAAGCAGTGGGAGGCACTATCTTTCATATGAATTGTTAGGCCAAGAAATAACTGTCACTCTGAATGAACACAAAAGGAAAAAAATCCTTGACAATACTTAGAGAAACTTTTTGAAGAAGAGTAGGATGCCCTGGTCTTCAGAAGGGCCTAGGCCCGAAACGTCAGCCTTCCTGCTCCTCTGATGCTGCTTGGCCTGCTGTGTTCATCCAGCTCTACACCTTGTTATCTCAGATTCTCCAGCATCTGCAGTTCCTACTATCTTTGGACAATATCCAGGCTAGGGCTGACAAGTGGCAAATAACATTTGCAACGCACAACTGCTAGGTAATGACCATCACCAATAAGAAACAGTCCAACTATCACCACTTGACATTAAGTGGTACTACCTTCACTGAATCCACCATTATCAACTTCCCCGGGATTACCATGGGTCAATAAATCCACTGGGTGCACTACATAATCACAGCGGCTTTAAAAGCAGGTCTCAGGCTAGGAATACGGTAGCGAGTAACTCGACTCCTGACTCCCCAGAGCTTGTCCGTCATCTACAAGGCACAATTCCAGAATGTGATGGAATATTCCCTATTTGCCTGGATCAGTGCAGCTCCAATAATACTCAAGACAAAGCAGCTCACTTGGCTGGCACCACAAGCATCCATTCCCTCCCTCCAGCACAGTCACTCAGTTGCAGCAGTGTGTCTGATCTATAAGATGCACTGCAGAAGTTCACCAAAAAGCCTTTGACAACACCCTCTGAACTCAAGACAATTTCCATCTGGAAGGGCAAGGGCAGCAGGTACATGGGAACACCACCCCCTGCAAGTTTCCCTCCAAGCTACTAATCATCCTGACTTGGAAATATATCACTGTTCCTTCACTGTCATTGGGTGAAAATCCTGGAATTCCCTCCCTGAGGGCATTGCAGGTTTACCTGCAGCACATGCACTACAGCGGTTTAAGAAGGCAGCTCACACCACCTTCTTGAGGGCAACTAGGGACGGTAATAAATGCTGGCCCGGCCACTGATTCCCACGTCCCATGAATGAATAAAGAAGAGAGTTCTAGTGGTCACCATTACTGAGACAACTTAATATTCCAGACCTATCCATGGAGCTTCAATTACACACTAAATTTGAACTCAAGTCCTCAGAGTATTCGCCTTGTCCTTTGGATGGCTCACTCAGTGACTTTACATGACACCACAGCCTCCCCCGTGCTGTCTGTTAAGAGTTATTTTTCACATCACCAAGTAAAATCATATGCCCAAGACAGTCCACTGTCTACCTGACAAGAAGGTGTTAATAATGTATTGATAAGCCAAAGTCCAATTCCATCTATTTTATGGCTGCTGATGCTATCAGAATCATTAATGTTTGTCTCCATATTATTCCCCTCAGGGAAAGGGAAAGGCAAAAATAGTTTTATCACCCTTGATGTTCTTATCATACTTGGCCGTTTCATTGTCCAAGCACCTACTTCTACTCTCAAGAGCATTTCGAAGGGTAATGACAATACGGTAAGACAGTGATACAATTAATTTTAAAAGCTATTCAGTCCACATTTGAAATTACCTCTGAACTATTCAGAGTCTGTATTTCATCCCTCGTCATTTTTTGATACAAGTTGTGTTTGACTTACTGAGCACTTTCCTTGATTTTCCTGAACAATGCATACCCTTTAGTAACCCAATGCCAAATAGGTTATTAGTTTTAGAAGTTTTTAACATCTCTGCCTCTCAGATTCTTCAGAGCTCCTGTAAGTTAGCATTTTATGATTATGGTTTCCAAATTTTGTGATTTGTAAACAATATGTATATTCAAATTTAGTATTGATCTGCATGAAAAGGATTTTGTTCTAGACAAATACAATGAATTGGATCATATTTAACAGAAGACAATGATTTCCTGAGGGAGTGTGGCAATGATGTCAGTGTTTTCCTGTTCTCTTTTACATTAAGAAGGAGATCCACATTTCTGGCAGGAGATTCTGATCATTGATCTGACAGATATGCAGGAAATACCTTCGACACACCTGTGACCTCATTGTGCAGGATAGTCAGGGGACGGTTAACCATGCTTCCTTTTACACAGCAGTAGCTGCTGTATCCTGTGATTTAAATGTCCAGGAGTGCTGGCAACCACATTGACAGCTCCTGTGGAAGAGTAAGTATGCAAGGTCAGTGCGAGGTTAGGGTGGCAGGTGGGTAAGGTGCCTGGGCACAAGCTGGGATGGATGTCCAGTTAAGTGCTTGAGTGTTTAAGATATGTTGGGTTGGGTTATGTGATGTGGTGGTTAGAGGAGGGTGGTGTTGTTTCTGACAAGGGAGAAGGTGGAAATGGACAAGGGCAGGAAATATATTGGAACATTTTGGGTCCTGGGGCAGAGGAGTGTCTTGGGTCTTGGGTGGGAAGAGATGGGGTGTTAGTCCCCAGGAAGAAGGATTATCAGGTCCTGAGTGGGAAGGGAGTGTCTTGGTTCTGCCAATGGGGGAAGGTACGTCACGCGCTGGGTAGTAGGCTGGGGGTTATCTGCTCCTGGTGGCAAGGTGATAAGACGTGCAGCACGGGAGATGTAAAGATGGCAGGTCTAAGAGAGTAGGGAGTGGTATTGAGTCCTGGGGATAGGAGCATGTCATGTCTGGCAGCTGTAAGGAGAGGGTGTTGACTAAGGATCTGAAGGGTGTAAGGAGTCAGGGGATGTGTAATTGGGGGCTGAAGGGTGAGATGGAGTTGGTTTAATAGTTATCCAGGAGCAGTCTAGATATTTAACTGTCTGACATTTCACAGGTGACTATTGAAGTAACTGCAGTGGAATTCCCCATTTAAATGGCTATATTTGGAGGCAGCTGGGTACAAGTGAATGGCTCATAGGAATCCTTGACATTCCAGAAATTTCCCTTGGAGTTTGCTGCATAAAGATTGCTGCAGGGTCCCAACATGTAGCTCCCATCTACACTATGACTATCTGACCATTGGGAAATGCGGACTTACGTTCAATGTGAGGGGAAGAGAGAAGCAAAGAAAAAGGGCAGGGGAATTTTAGGGAAATGAGTCGAAAAGATAAAAGCAAAGACAAGAGGATGATAAAAGGAAGAGAGGAGCTGAATATGAAAAATAGATAGAGAAAAGTGAAGTGATAGAAGAGGAATAAGGACATGGCAGGAAAGAATGGAGGATTTCTTAGATAAAAAGTGATTTCTCATTGTGTTTGATGCTCTGTTGACCGGCAACAATTTTTCTACTTGGTTTCGAGTGGTAGGGAAATTATCAGTTGCCAAGGGAGGGCTTGAAAGAGTGCCTCTGCTAACAGTTGGGGTCAAATGTAGTTGAACTCACCTCTGAGAGATGGATTATATGGATGCATGAGGGAAGTTACCATGCTGCTCAGTGCAGAGGTGTCAAGCTACTTGATGTACTGAAATGTTGCACAATGGTGTTTGCATTAAGTATTAACAAATGTTTCACTGGGGACCACCAATGATCAGTAGTGGCGAGAGACAATGAAGATTATATTTGGTTTTGACTTCCAGTACACACTTGGACAGAAGATAACAACAATAAAAAAATTTCCCCTCCATTTCCTCCATTATAAATTCCTATAACATTTGTTTAAAAGAAACTTCAATCACAATTGTACCTTGTTTCTAATGGATGTGCTGCAGCACCACAGGGAAAGGACATAATATCAAGGTGATTAATTCATATAAGCAGTTAACATTATCACTGTATATACAGGAATCAAATAGTAATCTGAACAAAGAAGTAGAAAACATAGCACTAAAAGGGAACCTGCATTGCATCAACATAGTGAGTCCAATTCTCTGCTCCCATCTCCTTCTACTTCATCTAAAGATTGCTCAGTTTTGATTTGCCATGTGTAATGACAAGGACCATGAAGCAACTGATGGAATACATTGTGGCACAATTATGATTATCCAACTTAGTATTTTTCATTTTAATATGATGCATCGACTGGTAAAGTTTGTTGAATATATGCCATTAAATTGTGTTAAATTCCAAATCCTAAAGATTAGGAAACAAATTTTATTCTATTAACATCTCCCTTCTCCAGTTTTCTTTCACTTTTTAACTATGTTAAATGACTTGATTGCCTGTATGACCATCATAAAGAAGTCACACTCTGACTTGTTTCCTTATGCTCATGACCTGTTCACTTGACATTGTGTTTGAACTCAAAGCAGTGGAAGAAATATGAAAATGTTTAATCGGCTTCCAAGAGTCACTGATTAGGAGCCAATCACTGTGAACTTATGGCTTCCAGCCAGGAAATGAAGCAAATCAATGTTTGGTCACTTTGGCTTATCATGGAAAATATTTTTCACATTACAACACGGCTGTAACTCCATTTTGTTTGCGCATGTTGCAGTATCAATTTTGCCTCAAATATTTTAAACGTGAATATTTGCAGGTATGTCAGCTCTTCAAGTCTTCCTCTGACCTTTTGGATAAGCTGTTTGATCTCACACCTGTGCAAGCTCACATATTTTTATATGGACTGGATAATTGCGTTGATGTTGACACCAAGAATGAAACAGTAATCGCAAAGTAAGGATATCAACTATTTTTCAATTTATAGCTTTTTAGCAAAAACTTAACAATGTCTAACATACCTTGGTATTTATACGGATGCAGATTGCACATTTTTAAAAATCACATTGTTTTTCCTTGACTTCTGTTTTCAAGTGCACATTGTAATTATCATTCCCTCGGAGGTACGTCAACACCATGTTTTCTCCATGGCATTGTTCCTAAGGATTTTCCTTATTCTCAAGAATGAAATGGTTGTTACTTTTACATGACGGCAGTGGCCTAGGCAATGCAAACATTTCAGTAAAGGTTACACATTGGCAAGTTATCAGTGTTTTGGTAAAAACCAAAAGAACTGTAGGTGCTGTAAATCAGGAAGAAAAACAGAAATTGCTGGAAAAGCTGAGCAGATCTGGCAGCATCAGTGAAGAGAAAATCAGGGTTAACATTTCAGGTCCAGTGACCCTTCCTCAGAACTGATTATAGCTCATAAAATGTCAGTTTACCTGCAGAAAATAGGGTGGGGGGTAGGGGTCAGAAGTAAACGATAGGTTGGGCTAGAGCCAAAAGCGAGAGAAGAACAGTTGGACAGACAAAGGAGTGGAAAACAATCTGGCTAGGAAGGTGAACAGCTGTTAATAGAGACTGTTAGTGACTAACGATAGGCAGTGTGCAATGGCAGACCATGTGATAACATGGCCTGGTGTGTGGTGTAGTGGGCTAGGACACGGAAGAGTTCAGGCCCTAAAATTATTGAACTCGATATAGAGTCTGGTGGGCTGCAAGGTCCCTAAGCGGAAGATGAGGGGTTGTCCTTCCAGATTGCAATGAGCTTCATGGAACACTGTAGCAAGCCTAAGACAGAGATGTTAGCCAGGGAACAGGGTGGTGTGTTAAAGTGGCAGAAAACAGGTAGTTCAGGGTCTTTTTTGCAGGCAGAACATACATATTCTGCAAAGCGGTCACCCAGTCTACGCTTCGTTTCCCCAAAATAGAGGAGACAACATTGTGAGCAGTGACTGCAGTAGGCTAGATTGGGAGAAGTGCAGGTAATGTGCTGCTTCATCTGGAAAGTATATTTGGGTCCTTGGATACTAAGGAGGGAGGAGGTAAATGTGGGCAGATGTTACACATTCTGCAGTTGCAGGGGAAGGTGACGTGGTGCTGTGGGGAGTGTTGGGAGTGAAGGAAAAGTGAACCAGGGTGTTCCAGAGGGAACGGTCCCTGCAAAGGCAGACAAGGGAGGGAAGGACAATATGTGTCTGGTGGTGGCATCTCACTGGAGGTGGCAGAAATGACATCTGATGATCTTCTGGATGTGGATGCTGGTGGGATGATAGGTAAGGGCAAAGGGAATCCTATCACTGTTGCGGGAGGAAAGAGGACTGTGAAGGCAGAAGTGTAGGAGATGGGTCGGCTGTGGTTGAGGGCCCTGTTGACGATACTGGGGAATCCTCGGTTGACGAAGAAGGTGGACGTTTCAGAGGCCCCCTTGTTGAAGTTGACCTCATCAGAACATATGCGATGGAGACCAAGGAACTGGGAGAATGGAATGGAGTCTTCCCAGGCATTTTTGGTGTTCTGTTTATTTAGTTCCTTCACGTGCTGGTTAATCGCTGAGAAGATTCACAGAATCAGAAGTCACTTGACACCAAGTTATAGTGTAACAGGTTTATTTGAAATCACAAGCTTTCAAAGCGCTGCTCCTTCGTCGGGCCACTTCACCTGATGAAGCAGCAGTCACTTGAAAACTTGTGACTTCAAATAAACCTGTTGGACTATAACCTGTTGTAGTGTGACTTCTGACTTTGTCCACTTCAGTCCAACATCTGCACCTCCACCTCAAAGATTCAGAGAAGGCTGTAGACTTTTTAAAGAACAGAACAGAAGTTCATTACACAATAGAAGAAATGAGGAACAAAAAAAACAAGCTATCGAAATACCAAAGACAATGAGCAAGATCTAAAACACACAGCCAAGCAAAGTTTCAATTGTTACCCAAAAATATCCATTATAGAAACTCAAGTCTACAACAAAGTACACCCCATGGCTCAACTCTTCAGTGTTATCATGAACTGATAGCTTTTTAGCCAAGAACCATGGTAGAAATTCAATGAGTTCTTTTCATCTCTGCTGACATTAACTTCTCCACAAATCTGAGGACCTAAACGTTCTCAGTTGTAATAGCATGCACGTTTCTAACTAAATTCTCCTTAGTGGAAGTTTCACAAACTAAACTGTTCTGCTATGGTTATTTATTCCTTTTAGTGCCCTGATTCTTTAACACTTGGAGGGAAACTAAATTCACTCCAGCATTCAATGCTGATGTTTTTAAAACTAAAATGTAAATTTGATTGTGAATTGAATTTAAAAGTAAATATTTTCATCTTCGATTCTTCTTCACTGAAAAGCTTTACATATACATTCCATTTGTTGTAAACTCAAACAGTATACACATTTAATTTGCAGTCTCCTGTTTCCGACAAATACTGGATTAGGTCACTGTTTTTGAAGAATCAGCTGACCTTGATTTCTTTCCAAAAGAATACTCTTCACAAAAATAACCAACACCCTTGTGTCACTATTTGAAATCCAAACTCCAAAAACAATATAAGACCATGAGACCATAAGATGTAGAATCAAAAGTAGGCTATCTGCCCTATTGAGTCTACTACACGACTTAATAAGATCTGGTTCATAATTCTCAATTCCATTTTCCTACCTTATGTCCAGAACCTTGACTCCCTTGGTGTTTAGAAATCTGTCTAGCTATCTATCTCTTGAATATACTCAATGACTCAGCTTCAAGAACCCTCTGGTAAAGGATTCCACACATTGACTATCCTCTGAGGTAAGAAAAAAGAACCCCTCCACACTGCTCTCTTAATTTTCTGTTCCTTTTCAAATAAAGGCAAACTTTTCACTTGGCTTCTCTAACACTCGATAAACTTGGATGCTAGCTTTTTGTGAATCATGCATGAGGACATCCAGGTCCTTCTGTGCTACAACTCTCTGCAGCCTTTCCTCATTCAAATAACAATCAACTCTTCCGTTTTTCTTGCCAATATGCATAAACTCACATTAAATTCCATTTGCCAGGTTTATGCCCATTTACATAATCTGTTTGTAACCCTCCATAGACTCCTTATGTTATCTGCACTATATGTCCTCCTATCTTTCCAAGTTATTAATGTGCATGGCAAATAATTGTGGCCACCAGCACAGATCCTTGAGTCACACCATGAGTTACATTACATAATATTATATCTATTTCAACATATAGATATTATAATTCATACACATTTCATCACAAAAATCATGCATCCATTGTAAATTAATTTGGATTTGCATGTCAGAGTTGCTATGTGTACAGTGAGATTTATATCATAATCACATGATGTGCCTTCCATAACACATTTTTGTATCAAATGCCAGCCACCAGTCTCAGTGGAAATGCACTGGGGTTTGGCTTCTGCAATAATTCATGTTTACCTGGCCAGATGAGGATATCTTCCTGTCATTAAACTTTAAAGAATTCTGTGCAGTTGCATTTAGAGAGTAAGTGCAATCTGTGTCAGGTAGAATATAGTAGAGTAATTTCAAACAGGAAACTATACCATGCAAATTTGACAAATATTACATTCTTCTTATTCTTAAGCCTGAAGCCTTTACCATCTGGAAGGAGAAGGACAGCAGATGCATAGGATATCACTGCAAGTTTCCTTCCAAGCCATGCTCCATTCTGACTTGGTACAACATTGCTGATCCTTCAGAACTGAGTCAGAATTCTCATGACACCAGGTTCAAAGGGTTTATTTGAAATTGCAAACTTTTTCTTCACCTGACGAAGGAGCAGTGCTTCAAAAGTTTGTGATTTCAAATAAACCTGTTAGACTATAACCTGGTGTCATGTGACTTCTAACTTTACCCACCCCAATCCAACACCGGCACCTCCACATCATGGGCTACAGAACTGAAGAAGGGTTATTGGATTTAAAACATAAACTTGTGTCGTTCTCCACAGATGCTGCCAGACCTGCTGAGTTTCTCCCATAACTTCTGTTTTTGATTCAGATTTCCAGCATTCCAACTTTGTTTCCTTTTAGTGAAGTGAGGGAAAACTTTTTCACACAGGAGGTAGTTAGGAAATGGAATTGGCTGCCCGTGGTGGAGGCAGGTACAATTGAGGTATTCACGAGAAAGGTGAAATTAAAATGCAGAGAAATCAGGAGATTGGTACAAGGTAATGATGCTTATTCACTGAACCAGTACAAAATGGGCTGAATGGCTTCCTTCTATGCCGTAACGCTTCTATGGTTCTGTGAAAATCCAAATCTTCTTGAGACTAATTCTGATTGTTCTTTTTTGCCCCTTATCTGTAGGCTTGGCCAGTTGGCATGTTTTTATCCAACCAAACAACTGAAATCACTTCGTATGAAAGCAATAAAGGCTTTGCAGGACAAGCTGCACAACTGCACCAGGAATATAAAGAAGGTGAGTATGTGAAGTGCCTCATGACCAGTGGTCTATTACTGCAACAATTTGTTCAGACTGGCTGTGTTCATCTTCTATGTACGTCATTCTTCTTTTGAAAGCCAATGCCATTTAAAATTACTGCCAGCAGAACTCAAGGCATATATACTACGCAATTATTTAACACTGTCATGTTTCTGCAGATCTACCAAGCACTTGTGGAGGTTATTGGTGTCGACATCTCAAGTGCTGAAAGTCTAAAAGACCTGGGAGATGCTGCGATTGGGCTGAAAATCAGTCAATTGTCCAAGATCCCGAAAGAGGCCGTTGTGGGTGCTGTTGAAGTATTGAAGGATGTCAGAGGCTGGTCCAAAGGCCAAGCTAAGGTCTTTGTCAAAAAGTACATGGAGGCTGAAAACGTAAGTAGCAATTATTAAATTCATGCTCAAATGGAAAGTTCTGAAATCATGTTTGGAAGAGTGCCTATGTTACTAAAAAAGAAATTTTGAGACTCTGGATAATAATCTTATTTCAAGAGCTCAAATTTCATCACAGCAAATAGGAAACCTAAAATTCAATTTCTCATAAAACATGAAATAAAAAGCTAGAAGTGACCATGAAGTAGCCAAATTGTTATAAAACTTCATATAGTTCATGATTATCCATTAGGGAAGGAGATTTGCTGTCCTATCCCAATTTGATCTATCCGTGACTGCAGATCTCACAGCAATTGGCTGACTCTGAACTGACCTCTGAAATGACCTATCAAGCCAATTAATTGTATTCAAGAACATGGCTCACCTCAACTTTCTCAGGGATATAACTGGAGGTGGGCAATAAATGCAAATTTCGAGGGTGACGCTATATGAAAGGTCTGTTGCATTGCTAGAGGTGCCAATAAATGCCTTTTAGCATGTGAAGAGATCTTATGCCACTCATTAAAGAAAGGCAGAAGAGTTAACTCAGTGTCCCGTCAATAACCGTGCTCCCAACAACTTCACAACAAAACATATTATTTGGTCATTATCACATTGCTGTGTACAAATTGGCTGCTGCATCACTTAATAACAGTGACCACCCTTAAAAAAAATCTCCACTGGCAGTAAAGTACCTTGAGATTTCCTGGGATCACGCAAGGTGCTGTATAATTGCAAGCCTTACTTCCTTCAGTTATCAAAAGCATTTGAAAGTAACCAGGCCGTATATTTAACCGAAGAAATCACACAAGCTGTCTTTTATTTTCAAAGTGAATTGGCCTCTCTTTGAAGCCTTTCAAACAGTCAAGTGAAACTCATAAGATTGGCATTGAGTCACAGAAAACAAAGGAATTGGCATTTCTGATATATTTCATGTCCTCAGGGTATCCCAAAGCATTTCATCTGTGCAGGTGGATAAAGTTCAGAAAGTGTGCTTAGATATTTGAACAGAGCAAAACAGTTTACCAAATTATTCATGAGATGATACGTGCATTTGCAATCATACCATATGAAGAAGCTAGGGACTTGATAGAAAGAAATGTCTGAAAAAAGAATTGCAGTTTTCTGAATCTGTAGAATGTGCTGCTCAGGTGTATTTATCCCAAACTCTAATTACTGAATATTTCAATCATTGCAACCATACATGTTCTAAATAAAAAGCAAAAGAACTGAGGATGCTGTACATCAGATACGAAAATGGAAGTTGCTGGAAAAGCTCAGTGGGTCTGGCAGCATCTGTGAAGAGGAATTACAGTGTTTCCAGCAACTTCTGTTTATGTTCTGTTCTAATATTTTAAATTGTACTGGCTCTAAGCTATATTTTTGAAACAATATTTACTGTGTTATCTCCTGTAGGTCACAGCCAACAAATTGAAAAAACTGGGTTATCTTACATTTGGTTTTGGTGCCAAGACATTCAGCAAGTTCAAAGGCCAGGAACTCTTAACTGCTTTTACTGATGAGGAAGTGCTAGAGTCCGTGAATTTCATGTTGCCTGTACAGAAGAAGTCTATCATGAAAGGGGCAAGTCCTTATTTTTGTCTTTTTTATTGAAACAATGCATTTCTTGGTGGAGTTTGATTCATGAGATCAGTGATTGTGATTGCTCAGACTGATCATCCAAGCTGCTGATATAGAGCGTGAGTTAAACAAAAATAAAAGTTGAACTTGCCTGTCTTAATTAAAAACCATAAGGCAATTATTTTACACAAAGATATGTTCTCTCATCATCAGCTTGCTATGAAATTTGGAAAGCATAATTCGTACAAATTGCTATTAGACAAGGAATCTTTTTCTAACTTTTCAATCTCTTAATTTCCAAATTGAGCCTTCAGCACAGCAGAAACTGATTTCGTTCATTTTGTCGCTGTCAACTGATTTTTTTTTTATATCTCCAAAAATAATCCCATTGCTGCTTTGATCATATTTTGATCAAAGTACATGCATTCTTCTGGCAGTGTTTGCTGAATCTTTAAATGTTTATTTTACGGCAGAGGTAGATTAATTCTTCTTTACAATGGGGATGAAAGAATATTGGAAATACGCAGGAATGTCGAGTTGATGTTAAAATCAGATCAGTCATGATTTATTGACCAGGCACAATGGGCTGAATGGCCTACTCTTCTTCCTTGTTTGTATGTTCTTATGTTTGTAACTTTTCCTTAAAACATCACATGTTTTCTGCCTCTAACTCCATGAAACTAATTTATTCTATTCTCAGGTGTCTATCTGCGTAAACTTTTTCTGACATTCCCCCTCAATCTTAGTGAAAAATTGAAAGTTATTAACCTTCCTGACCAAGATGTAATAGTGAGTCAATAAAACCTCCAAGAAAACCAACTATCAGTTTAAAGGACATAACAAGGTGTGGAGATGGATGAACACAGCAGGCCAAGCAGCATCAGAGGGGCAGGAAAGTTGACGTTTCAGGCCTGGACACCTTCTTCAGAAAAAACAAATCAGTTTAAAAACCTCATTTAAATGGAGGAAGACTCCTTTCAGAAGGCTTTTGATAAAGTCCCACATTAGAGACTGTCATGTAAAATTCAAGTGCATTTATTTGGGGGTTGTGTAGTGACACGCATACAGAACTGGTTTGCAGACAGAAAAAAAAGCGTAGCTATAAATGGGATAACAAGGTGTGGAGCTGAATGAACACAATAGGCCAGGCAGCATCAGAGGAGCAGGAAAACTGACGTTTCAGGTCCCGACCTGAAACGGCAGCTTTCCTGCTCCTCTGATGCTGCCTGACCTACTGTGTTCATCCAGCTCTACGCCTTGTTATCTCAGACTCCAGCATCGGCAGTTCCTGCTATCTCTCGTAGTTATAAATGGGTCTTTTTCCATGTGGCAGGTAGTGATTAGTGGGGTATCACAGGGCTTGATGCTTGGACCCCAGCTATTCACCATATGTATTAATAGTTTAGATGAGGGAACTAAATGTAATATCTCTAAGTTTGCAGATGACACAAAGCTGGTTGGGAGGATGAACTGTGAGAAGGAAGCAGAGATATTTCTATGTATCTTGGAAAAGTTGTGTGAGTGGTCAAATACATGCCAGGTGAGGTATAATGTGGATAAATTTGAGGTGATACAGATTATTGTCTGAATAGTGATAGGTTAGGAAAGAGAGCTGCAACAATACGTGCGGTGTCCTTGTACACCAGTCACTGCATATAAGTATGCAAGTACAGAAGGCAGTGAAGAAGTCAAATGGTATTTTGGCCTCCATAGCAGATTAGAGGATTCAAGTGCAGGAGCAGGGATGTCTTGCTGCAATTGCACAGGGCCTTGGTGAGACCACACCTGGAATATTGGGAGCAGTTTAGGTCTCCTTGTCTCAAAAAGGATGTTCTGAGGGAGAGAAACAAAGACTTACCAGACTTATTTCTGTGATGGAAAGACTGATATATAAACAGAAATTTAATTGGATTGGATTATATTCACTGGAGTTTCGAACAATTTGCGGGGGGGGAGCATGTGGGGGCATCGAGACGGAAATCTATAAAATTCCAATAGGACTGGACTGGGTAAATGCAGGAAGGCAAAATACTCCAGATACTGGAAATGTGAAACATTCACAAAAACTCATCAGGTCTGGCAGCATCTGCAGAAAAAGAAAGGGACCTAAAGTTTCGAGTCCATTTTGACTCTTCTTCAGAAATGTTCTGAAGAAGTTTCATGCTGGTCTCAAAAAGTTAGCTTTGCTTATCTCTACACAGATGCTGCCGGGTCTGCTGAGTTTCTCTCGCATTCTCTGTGATTATTTGAAATGCAGGAAGGATGTCCTCAATGACTGCAGAATCCAGAACCAGAGGACGCTGTTTAATGATATGCGATAGACCATTTAGGACTGAATTGTGGAGACCTTCATTCATTCTGAGACTGATGATCCTGTGGAATTCTCTGCCACAGAAAATGTTTGAGGCCAAAAAATTGAATGTTCAAGTCACAGTTCAATATAATTCTGAGGAATAAAGGCACAAAAGGCTATGGGGAGAAAGAAAGAGCAAGATACATGTTTTGACGATCAGATTGAATGGTGGAGCTGGCCTGAGGGTTGAATGACCCGCTCCTGTTTTTTATGTTTCTCTGTAGATCTCTTTTACTGTTCCAAGGTAAACAACCTTATATCTCAATTTTTAGTCACTACTGTTTCCAATTCCTGCCATCCTGAAAGAGAAACATCAGTGTTTTGTACGATTTTATTTGCTCTTCCAATGATTGAGCACCTAAAAGTGACTCAAATTTTAACTTTAAAGTTAGTTATATTCATACAAATCATTCATCACATCATTGCTACTGCTTTCTAAACCCTTAAATTCTGTGGGCCCCTTTATGACTTAATTTAGTAAAACATTTCAGGAAATCATGTTAGAATTCTTATGTTTCCTTACACATTTTATTGCTTTTGGCATTTTGCTGTTGGTGAGAATCATGTGGAGGTGAAAGCAGTTATGACTGGAGAAGCAGTGAGAACTTTGTTGTTGTCTCTTTGACAGTAAGGCCAGCCAACGATTGTTCTACCCAGGCACTTGACAGGTCAGTGGTGGATCTTCTCCCTGGCTCAAGGACAATAGCCTGCCAAGAGTTAGCGACCAGTCAGAGGCTTGCACCTTTATTGAACAGCAGTGCCACCCAGTGAGGTGAAAATCATCACTGCATTCCAGATCATGGTTGATGTTGACAGTTGAAGGGAACATAAGGAGAATTGGCTGAATAGGCAAATAGGTGACTCTCAGTGATCCACCACTTCCTAATGATCACTTCTGCAAGTAGGCATGGAATGCCTCTGAAGGAGGGGCTACTTATCGCCTCTAATATTGCATTGGGGATTGATTTCTATGCTTGGTGCATAGCAACTCCCCTCTTGCTGCTGGTTAATACAGTGGTGGTGGAATGAGGCCCATATGTGGGTATTAATTAGTCCCTCAATTTGCAGCAGCCTGAGAGGGCTGTCCATTGACCTGACCATTACAGACTTAGTCGGGAGCATGAATGGGTCCTCACTCACTATCTAACTAAATATTACATATCCATCAAAATCCTGGAAGGGGGCAGCACAGGAATCTGCCCATTACTTCCATGATTCTTTGCAACACCACGAAGCTCAGGCTTCTTGTTGAGGTGTTGATTCAAGATGAGAAGCTGTATAGATATATGTTTGGACAGTTCTTCATTGTAAACATGATTCTTGTACATAAAAATGTGAACTAATAGAATTTGTTTCAACTGCACAGATCTTGGAATCAGTGGACATTGATTCAGCTCTAGAATTACTCCCAGAGACACTGGTGCCACAAATTCCAGTAAAGAAACTGCTAAAGGCTGGCAACCTCAGTAATTTAAACTTCTTGAGCAAGAACAGACCTTGGAATAAGGGTCAGGTAAGACCTTGAACTACAAGAACACAGGTTGAGGGAATGGAATAACAGAACAGAGGTAACAGAGCTAGTTTTCCAATCAACATCCATGTCAACCCTTAATTTCAAAAACTGACTAAACTAGCTAAAACTCATTTTTAAAGTTTGTTGATTTGTTTCCTCATTTACCTATCATGCAAACCCTGACTCCTCTACCCTGGACACCAGAGTAGTCAGTTGGAAAAGTACCAATTAGACATTCTACACATTGTTGTAAAATTAGTCGGTGGAGTAATTCCTTTTAGCCCGATCAAAGAGTTTTTGTTGTTTTTTTCGTTTGTGTTGCTATTTCCAGATTAATGTCCCATCCATGACCTTCAACGTCCACTCTCTTCACCAGTGATGCCACACTGATAGTGGCAGCAATATCAACCAGCAATGAAATACCAGCAATAACACACCGAGCCTTCTTCCACAGCGCCTTCCAAACCTGTGACCTGTACTACTTTGAAGGACAAGGGCAGGTGGTATATTGGAGAACCATCATCTGCAAATTCCCAGTCACTGACTTGGAACTATATTGCCACTGCTTCTTTTATGCTGGGTAAAATTCCTGGAATTCCCTTCCGAACAGCTCTGTGGGTGTTCCACACTCCAACAACTGCAACAATTTAAGTAACCTAGCTAGCAATGCCCACATAACATGAACATAACTTTATAACTTAAAAATTACAAATGTTTCATGAAAAGTTGCTAGATTTATGGATCTGGATGGTGCCCACAGGATGTCTCTTTATGATCTATTACATACATGTTGTGAAGTTGGGAAGAGTACTTGTGAATTGGAAAGCAGGATATTAAAATTTGCTGTTTTTAAAATACTGATGTTTGTAAAATGATAGGGGAAAGGCAGTGTGTGGTCTTTTTAAATGATGATGTTCTTTTTCTAGGCTTGGAGAGAAATAAAAAAAGTCTGTGGGCAACTTGTGGGTTTGCAAGTGTACCAAGCATCTGAATTATAACATTTGTATCGCAAGGCTATACTGTTAGCAGGCAAAGCAGCATTTTTATCAAGATGTCAAGTTTGAATTTAGCCAAATAATTAAACCAGGCCCCTAGATAACAAAAACTAACTAAATTTAAATCTGTTTCAGAGATAGTAGGGACTGCAGATGCTGGAGAATCTGAGATAACAAGGTGCAGAGCTGGATGAACACAGCAGGCCAAGCAGCATCAGAGGAGCAGGAAGGCTGACATTTTGGGGCTAGACCCTTCTTCAGGAATGGGGGAATGGAAATGGAATGGAAATCCCATTTCTGAAGAAGGGTCTAGGCCCAAAACATCAGCCTTCCTGCTCCTCTGATGCTGCTTGGCCTGCTGTGTTCATCCAGCTCTACACCTTGTTATCTCAGGTTCTCCAGCATCTGCAGTTCCTACTATCTCTAAATTTAAATCTGATGGTTTTGACAACACTGGGCTAATCTTATTGTACGACATTGATATGTCATCAAGGATTTAAAAGATGAGGGCATTTGGAAAATTTGGAGAGAGCCAACTGCCATCTGATAAGAAATCCACTCTCTCAGCACTCAGAGAAAGCATCATCTAATTAATAAAGGTACCGCGGCACTCTTAGCTAATATTCCAGACAGAAGAATTCACAGAGAGAACATTCCTGACAGAAGATCACCAGGGAAGGCACAGAACATTCCAGAAGATGTAGCCTAGCTGTAATTTCGGGAGACTTAAGTTTTAGTTTTTTTTTATTCTAGTTTATATAAGTGGGATTTGTACTTTTTAGAACAGCACACCATGATAATACTGTTTTATTCAGGAACAGCTAGAAGTTAGAAGGGGGTTTATTTTGTTTAACCATTCATTTATAACAGATTGGGGGCTGTTTTAACAGATTGTGAGGTGAGGTGCACCTCCCTGGGTGCTTCGGTTTTAGTCATCAGAGGGGCACCAACCTCCGCTTTATAACATACACTTATTTTAAAAGGAACTATGTCAACAAACTTAATTCTGCACTGAAAATATTTCCCCATGATTCTCCCCTGTCTGAAGAAAAGAAAATTTCTTTTCAATTTTCCAGTCTGTTGCTGCCATTGATCGTGTTAAAAACCAACTCAACGATGTTAAAAATATCAGGTGAGTCAAAGACTTTTCTACTTGACTTTGAGGCTTATTATTTTGAAGAATTTGTTGTGGATTTCACAGATTGTTACGGCATAGAGCACTCAGTAATTTATTTTTATTTCATAGCGACTGTATACATGCTTGAAATATGGTAAAGTCTATCCATGCTTAATGAAGAATAATGAATTGAAATATTTGTATACGGTGCACTGTCAGAAACATATTGAAACATTTTGTATGGAAATAAATTACTTTACAATGTGTTAACTAATGCTGTCTTTGAAATTGTTTGTTCATTGCAAGGTCCCATAGACAACAACAACACAACTGATAAGCTGTTTTGGGAATACTGTAGAAATCAGAAAAACTCTCTTAAATTAGTACAATTTTTAATGTTTGTCCCAAATAGATTCGCTTTAAGACAAGGCTTGAACACTGTAGTTCTTTCTTTGTGTTACACTGGAATGCCATTTAAGTTTGAGCTCAAATCCCTGGTATATAACAGAGTTGAGAGAATTACCTACTGAATTGCATCTACAGATAAGAATATTGAATATTGCTGAAAAGAGACACATACTATTGAAGCTTTTCATTTTGCTCTCATGAGGATAGAGTCAAGAATGCCAAATTTCTATCACCTCAGTTTATATTACAGGACAGAAGGGTGCTGGTTGGTTGGCACGTCAACTCTTATTGGTGGAAGTGTTACCATGGAGAAAGCAATAGAAACAATAGTCTCCCTAAGATCTTGGGTAACACAAAAAATATGGAAGGCGTGAAACATATTCATTCTGTTTGTGGAGAATCAGTCCCTGCATTGGAATTTATATCACTTCTAGCAAGCATCAATGACCTACATTTCAAATTCAGCGGTAGCCATGATGTGGAGGTGCCGAGATTGGACTGGGATGGAAAAAGTCAGAAGTCGCACGACGTCAGATTATAGTCCAATAGGTTTATTTGAAACACAAGCCCTCAGAGTGCTGCTCCTTCCTCAGGTAAAGAGCACTGCTGCTTCACCTGATGAAGGAGCAGAGCTATATAAGCTTGTGATTTTAAATAAACCTATTGGACTATAACCTGGTGTCATGTGACTTCAGGCTTCAAACTCAACTAATCATCTGAAAAGTCAGTTTTGGTGGCACTATAAGCACGCTCAGAATTTTTCAGGAAATACTCCCTTATTGCTTTATCCATAACAATTTCTTGCCTAGACAAAGTTCTCTTGGTAGCCAATCAGCTTTCTTTCCTCCTGTTGTATTAGCTAATACTAATATGAAATATGGCTTTCTTGCATTTCTCTAGTTGCACGGAAGATGAACAGTTTTGTCAACATGTCTCTCTTTTCAGCAATGTACTGACTCTTAATAATACAGAGGAAAATTATATTAATTTTCCATCCGTATTTAGCACAATGATGTTTGTAGTTCTAATACATATCAATAAGATCCTTTGAAACTCATCAGGTAAATTTAAACAAATGTAGAGTATGTACTTAGTATGTTTCCCTCGTTTGAAAATCTTGCGATTCCAAGAAGATGAGAATTATTTTATTAGAATTTTTATGCATCAATAAATTGTGCAATGCTTTTTGTAGGAAAGTACAAACATCCTTAACATTAAGTTTGAAATATGAGCCTTCATTATTAATTTTTAATCCTATCAAATTTATTTTTCTGCTTCTTGTTGAAGTAAATTGAAGGCTGTTGTCAAAGGAATTCCATGTAGCCTCATTAACACACTGAAATCTGATGTGGTGAAGGCACTGGCAAATAATCCCCTTGTTTCTAGTAATCAGGTAAGTTCAAATCAATAAATTCCATATGAACCAAGTCTTGATCAGTGCCAAGCCATGATTAGCCAGTGGAGAGTTAACCTCACAGAAACAAGCACTCAGACCATATGACAGTGTTTATGCTCCACTCAAGCCTCCCACACTGCTTCATCAAACTCCACTTTATCGAACTTCCTGCACAAGCTAACTGTTATTTGACTGCTCAGTTTGTAGTTAGGTAGCGTGGCAGTATTTCATCCTTATCGTCTCACAATCTATGTCAGAGATCACAACTTGCTCCCTTCACCATTTGACGCCTCCAAATTCATGCTTGAATTTCATTCACATTGCCTAGTGTTCCCTGTCCTTTCCTGAAGGTATTGAGTATGTTGTGATATATCTGTTTCCAGTACTTTGACCAGATGGCTCGCCCGTAAGGCTGGCTGTCATTTTTTAAGAATCTATGGCCAAGGTTTGGATGTGAACTCTTCTGAGGTGTAATTTGTTTGTCACAAACTGACTTAAGTGACATTAGCTTATCAAGATCATTTGGGCTGAGTGCAAATGTGGAGAAATAGAAATTCATTGCAGATCAATTCAATGCTGCTTACATTTCTAGCTCACTCTTTTGTACAAGTAGTTATTGGAGAGTGCAAACTAATTTAGATAAAATAAGGTATCTAAGACCATTGAAGTGAGCAATTGACAATATTAAACACAGAAAGGTGGGTGTTCTCACTCATATTTGTAACAGTGAATGTATTCAGTAGGAAATTGGAATGCAGTATCATAAGATGAGCTTCTTATTAACCTTAGACCAATTCACAAGAACACACTGTCAAACACAAGTTATTGAATACTAATCAGGGATAGCTATAATATAACTTACCACCTTCTGAACATTTATTTTAAGGCTTGTCATTTGTTCATGATAATTCTGTGGAATTTATCACATCGCATCACTTCATGAATCATGGAGAATAAGTTACTCTTGGCTGAAAAATGCCTTCCATTTCACGAGAACAATATTAACAATTTCATTCTGTTTTTTTCTAAATTTTAAACCATAATCACCATTTCACACACTTCTGATAGATATACTTGCAGCTCAACCTTAAGGCTTTTTCATGGAAGGTTACCCTGATGAAGGAATGATAACCATGACATGCTTCAAGGAATTGGATTGTTAACCAGTTTGTTCTCAACAAAGGCATGCAGGTCTCTTGTACTGATGGATTATCCCAACTCTATCCCTATTGCAATCGTTAATTAATACTCCCCAACCCCCCAACCACCGCAGCACACCCCTCCAAAGTCAGCAACAGCCTCCCTCAATAATCAGCAATGTAGAAGCCACAAGACACTCCTTTACAGTATCGCTGACATTACCTTTCACGGTCACCATGTGACACAGTTTCTGTGAGGTGAATTGATGTCGAAAGAGAACTGAACGGTAATCACTGGGCAAAATCTTTATTTCATTAAGAACTGACCATTACATAAGATTATTAAGATCAACAAATGTTTATCTGTGGGGCACTTTTCAAAGAATGAGTGAAGTTGTGGCATACTTCCCTACTAAGTACATTTCCAATTCCTTAGTTACTTTATATTCATTTTCATTATGCCTATTCAATTAATTTGACTTGATAAAACTTTTGATGAGAAAATGTATGAGAAAAAGTTATGATTTTGTATAATGTGGCAAGTATTGTTATTTTCAGTGAGAAAACGCAATATCTTAATGCTCAAGGTGCATAACAGGGTCAATGAGATTGCTATATTTGCAGCAATATTTTGTTGGCCACATTCCACAATTAGAAACATTATTGTGTTTTAGAGCATTAGCTACATCAGCCTGGTGTTTTTCATTAACCTATTAACACTGCTCACGTAATTTACAGATTCGCTGTTTTTCTATCAAATTCTTTAAAGACAAGAAAACCAGCAAGCCAAACTACTTCAGCAACCTGACATCAGAAGACATTAATGAATTCCTGATCTCATACATGATTTTTCAACCGTAAGTCACATTCCTTTCTTCACTGAATCTTGATTCAAAATTAGATCGAAATGCAAGAAAACATATTATCTCCCATTTTCTGGGATGATTGACTGGCTTCATCATTACTTTCCATTCTAGAAAACTTCTCACGTCATTACTTTCCATTCTAGAGAACTTCACAAAAACTGTGCTTTACTCCCAACATAAGGATTGCAATACTTAGAGTTCTGAGGACAGGTAACTGGCTCAAAACCTTAACTCTTGTTTCTCTTTACTAATGCTGCCAGACCTGCTGTGCTTAACCAGCAACTTCTGTTTTTGTTTCTGATTTACAGCATCTGCAGTCATATCATTTTTTTTATTTTGCACTATTTAGAGTTCTCCATCAAGACAAATTCTTTCTCAAATCTTTTCAATCCCTTTTCTTAAATCTCATCAAGTGGGAGGTGGACGGGTGTATCGATTTGACTGTTTTCTCACCTTCTTTACATTGAGTAAAGTTTAAAGAAAATGGCAGCAACATAAATATCTTTAATGTGTCCTGGAGATTGTCTTTGGATACCCGGAGACTTCAGTGCAACCCTGGGTAGTTTCAACTCTACTGACCAAAACTGAGTGATATGGAATTAAGATTCAAATCCAGCATGGTCCCGTTGAATGGTGGAAAGGCTTTGTGATGCTAAATGGCCAATTACTATTACTATGTCCTTATTTCATCTTAACTAGTACATCATACAGAATCCCACATTGGTTTGTGTTTGACAATCATACATTCAAACTTCCAGGAGCGAGCTTCATTATTAATCAGGAACAGGAATCTTGGCAAACATTTCTCTCATTAAAACCAGGTGTTGAGGTTGCAATCAGTGAACTGAGCACAAACTACATACGGAAAAAAACATATCTCCAACTCTCTTAGCAGCCATTAATTCCAAAATGGAACTGGATTTTGGAATATTGCTTTTCTTACAGCTAAATAGTTCTTTACCTTCTTCAGGTGAGAGTCTTCATGATGTTTATGGTTTGTCCTGTCTCAGGTGAATTCTGCTATATGCTGTCCTGTTTTTTGCTCCTTACCAGCCACAACTAGCACCCCCAGCATCTATCTACCCCATCCAACTAACCTCATGCATACTTTGGCCTTTAATTTGTGCAGGGCGATAAAGCCAGAAAACTTCACACTCCGTTCCAGAATTCCTCTCTGTCACATCTTAGCCAAAAGCTTTTTTTTTTGTCTTGTTGTGGCAACAGAATTGCCAACAAATTACGTGCTTTTGAGCCACGACCAAGATAAATTTCACTTCAATGTCAGCTGGAACTCAGTACCGAGGTCTAAAACAATGCATATTGAGTCTCTACAGGAATTAAACCCAACCCCCCAACCCCACCCCCCCACCCACATACAAACAAAATTTATATTTTTAATTAACAAATTGATCAGAATCATTTTCCTGCACAAAAGCCTGGCTCCAAAGTTAAACTGACCTCATTTTTAACACAAATTCAAAATATAAAATTAAGGCATTTACTCGATTTACCATTGAATGAAAATCTTGCTTGTTTCAACAAAGACACAGCAAAAGTTTTGCCAACATCATGGTCTGATTGCCTCCGTTCATCCCTGTTGTCCGTGTTTGACTAAGTCGCCCTTGAAACGGTTCCTCATTGGCAGCAAAAAATGAATTTGAAAAGACCATGATAAAAGTACTTTACTCCAATCAGCCCAGGGCTTCCTTTTATTTTTGCACCAAATTCATTGAAATTCTGTGCAGTTATCTGCCTCTATTGAGTAATGAGCAGGTATCATTGCATGACATGCTATTGCATTCTTTTATTAGCTGATTCCAGTTGTTTGGGTTGTTTTTGTTAGTTTGGGCTTATTGTCAGAAATAAAAGAACTTAATGACGTGCCATGTACGGAGCACAAGTACAAATTCAAGGTTAAAACTGAAACATCTTTATTGCTATTGAACAAAGTTTGGAATGATGGAGTCACTTCCACTCAACAATAATTGAACAATGCTCCATACCATGCTTCAGTGGTACATTACATTAGACTGAAGCATTCTAATTCTCAAGGTGAATAATTATTCATTTCACAGACCCTAAGACAAATTTCCTATGAGACATGAGCCAAAAATACATCAGAAATAGCAGCTCTGTAATATAACAGTGTCGCATGCTGAAGGCATTTCAGATTTTAGCAGGAGAGTTTTGACGTTTTGAAGTATTGGGCATTGTTTAACACTAATAAAATAGCCTCCTGATTATACAACATGAGTAATAAATCTTATATTATTTGTAGTTGTTTGGTCAAATGTTATATGATAGAATATTAGTGGAATTTGCTTTTGAATAATACTGAGTGGGACGTACTGTCTTATGAATGAAGTATAATGAATGAAGCAGAAATTTGGTGACCAAGAAAATCCAGGTTACTGGGGATAAATAGGGATGTGGTATTTGAGCTACAAACAGAGCAGGTGTCATCTTTTTGAATGGTGGAGCCACTGATTGGATTGTCTGGGACCAGATGGTTCTTTTAGATACAGCTATATGGTCTCCTTTGTCTTCAAAATGACGCACATGAGAAATGGACACATTCTAAATGAAAGCACACCATCTGCCATACTAAGGAAAAACAAAAAAAAGGCATCGTTTCCCAATCCTGAAGCAGGCATTAGGCCATTTTTACTTGTAATTTAAATATTTAACATCTACCTGAGGCCCCCACTGCAAGGCTGGTTTGTTTTGAGGAACAGGCTGCTTCCTGGTGAACCATCTCCGTGAAGGGATTGTCCTCTATGTCCCACATTAAACACTTGAATCCTAATTATAGCTGCTCCTGACTCAAGATCTTCAACATTCAGGGTCTTCAACCACCAACTGGACCCCAAGAGATGCACTCAAACAAAAACAGAAATTTCTGGAAAATCTCAGCAGATCTGGTGGCATCTGTGGAGAAAAGTCAGAGTTAATGTTTTGGGTCCAGTGATCCTTCTTCAGAACACTCTGAAACCACCAGCCCATTAACTTTAATTTTAAGTAACCACTTGCCTCATTATGAATTGTGAGCAAAAGATACAGGAGTAACAATTTGTAGCTAATAGCTCTGTGGTGGAGTGTGTCCTTCCACACACTGTGTCTCAACACTTTTATTTTAAACGTATGTTCTATTCAAGCTGTTTTTCTAACCACTCCACTACATGTTTATAATAATCACATTTACCAGAAGCAGAATTTCATACACGTTTTCATCAGGCACAGAAATTGATGGATAACACTTTTCGGATTGATTTCCACTTCTGACAACTGGATTGCCTGTATTCAGCTCACTGTCAATCTTCTCTGTCAGTTCCCAATGTGTGATAATATCTCTGTTATCATTACATCTTCAAATTTTACTCACTTAATTGAAATTTCTCATTTTCCTGTTTTTTAAGGCCATTTGGAACTCTCTTGTAATCATGTTGATATATATTGGTTTTCATCCCATTTATTAAAGCAATTGCAATAGATTGAATAAATATAGCTTTAACGGGGATCATCAATAACTGTATCAGCATATCTTCCCAAATTAATCAGTCATCACGAATCATTTATTCAGAATGTACATATAAGAACAGCAAATATGATTGGCAATTTTTTGTGACAGTTTTCAAGGAGGTGAGATGGGCAACTCTTTTTCTTGTTCATATTTCAGAGTGTAAAAGAAAAATACATTTGTTGTTCGCAGAAGCGTCTTTTTATGATAAGACTTTTTCTTTCCTTGGTTCTATAGATGATCTTTTAGTCTCAAAATTACATTTAAAATATAGGTGTGGCCCACATTGGTACAATCTTAGACGGCACATTAAAAGCAGACTACCAGAGGTATGAAGTGTCACCTGTTTCTGACTTCAGACAATATCTAATTTTTAACTTGAATACTCCAGTTGATTCCATCTTTCAGCCACGCACCACTGAAGATGTGTGCAGCAGCAAAACGGAAATGCCCACCTCACTCCCTCTGTGGTATTTAAAGAGGTCAGCAACCACTTCTGCTCAGTTGCTAATTGATTTCTTGCTGAGTTTGTCGAAGTGCTTGGTTGTCTGTGTCATGATTCTTGACATCTATAGGCAGTGATGCAGGGCATCTTGGAGATTGGGTTTACGATAATCGTACTTCATCGTCCCATTAATGGGTGCTGCAATTTTTATTCACTTTAGCCTGCAGAAAGGCAGGGGTCATGAGCGGAGGTCGATGCAGAAACTCAAGTTTGTGGTCTCAAAGTTATCATGGATTCACCCTTGGGAATTCCTCTTCACCACCTATAGCAACGACTGTCTTCAACCACAGCTACTTTGTGCACCTGCATGTTATATTGACATGTCTAATTGACCTTAAGTCTTAACAGAAAGTGTTCAAATGATGCATCAAGTTCTTTACTAAAACTGAATGGATCATCTTCCTGTTTCAAGACCCCTTATAGCCTTTGTATTCTTAGCACTTCTTTCCCTAAATCTTTCTGTTACCCAGTCAGTTCCAAAAATCGGTTGAAAACCATCCTTGGCTTCAGGCCTAATTGCATGGACTTCATCGTTTATAATAACCCACCTTCAGTTATTTCACACCTAAAAGTGTACGTAAGATTTGTTAATAAACTGCTCAACATTACTAGGCAGTTTAACGTTCTAATTCCTTTTCAGATTATTAAACTGTGTCGTGATTCACTGAAGGAACTTCTATTCTGCTTCTGCACTTTAATTAACTTTTGCATTCTAGCAAGCATTTAATTATACAAGATTACTGGAACTCTCAACACATCTTTGTAATCTATTTGTTTGAAGTATCTATCCAGTTACTCTTCCAATTTTTCAGAAATCTAATCTGATCATGACTCCTTTTCAGGCTACCTGCAGCTATAATTACCAAGGGAAAATTATCCCTTTAACTTTGTTTCTAGAGAAAATAAACTCTAAGCACTTTTCTGTAAAATGGAAATTCGGGTACTAATGTGTTCCTTTATTTATTGTAAACTGATTTTTCTTCTGTGCAGCTATAAGTACATTCTTATAGCCCCTATGGAGATCGACAGCATTTAAAGATGCCAGACAAATTTCCCAACTACCAACCGAAAGAATCACTCAACAAGGTCCAATTTTAAGACCCTTTACTGTAACATATTCAATGAATAATACCTAAGCATTTTGTAGTAGGTAAGTAATAAACCACAGGAAAGACACTTCCTCATTAGTTGGTGAACACCACCAAAAGTGCCACACCACGCTCCTTCATTCAATCTGAAACAGAAACACAAATTGCTGAATAAACTCAGCAGGTCTAGCAATTTGTGGAGAGAAAACAATATTAATGTTTCAGGTTCGCTGACTTCAGAACTGATAGCACCTGGGAAAAATTGATATTCAACTTGATGACGAGGGGTAGTCGAGGTTGGGATAGGGATGAGGTTTGAAAGAAGGGACCTGATAGATGGACCCCAAAGACAGAGAAGGGTATAAAGGGATTGTTGATGGCAAGCCAGAGTAGAAGAAAAGTTAGCTGGGTGAAAATGGGGTGTTGAGTGGGTGAAAATGGGTTGGCTGTGCTGAGAGCAACTCATGTCATGACAGGGCCAGCAATGTGGGAATAGGTAAAAGACACAGTAGGAGGTGTGCAGGCTTTAAAAATTGAACCCTGATGGGCTGCAAGGTCCACAAGTGGAAAATGAGATGCTGTCTTCCATCACAGAAACTGAAATTGCTGGAGAAACTCAGCAGGTCTAGCAGTACCTGTGGAGAGAAGGCAAGAGTTAATCTTTTGCATCAAGTGGCCCTTCTTGAAAAGTTTCCAGCAAGTTCTGCTTTCCGTTCAGACTTCCAGCATCTCCAGTTCTTTTTGGTTTTTATTTTGCTGTACCTCTTGCTTGCATTAAGCCTCCCGAGAGGGTGGTCTGAGACAGAAATGACAGCATAGGAACATGGTGGTGTGCTGAAGTGGCAGGTGACTGAAAGATCAGGGTCACTTTTACAGGCAGAATGTAGGTTTTCCACAAAGTGATCATGCAGTCTACAATTTAACTCCCTCTAAACCAGTGAATCGAGTTCTAGCAACGAAGTATCCTTCTGGTGTCTGCTTCATTTTTAAAATATCTGAAAAATCTGGGGCAGTGTTGGCACAATGGTGTTTAATGCCAGGAAACACTGGTTTAAATTTCCCATGATGAAACGCAAGCATAATTAGTTTTAAAAAACTTGAATATAAAACTAGTCTCTTCAGAAAAAACGCATTGCTCAAGAGGGCCCTTTCAGGATATAAATCCACAGTATTGACATAATAAGGCATTCAGTTCAAAGACAGTTCGGGATGGGCAACAAATGTTGGCCTGCCATTCATACCCATAAGCCATAAAAGAATAAAGAAAAGACCAATCTATTCAAACAGGGCATTTATTGCTATCAGCATTCTGCTTGGAAGTTAACACAAAGAGAGCCTTACCTCTGCCTACCGCAGCAGCAGCTGTTTAGGATCTCTATCTGAGTCTGAAAGTTCAACAAGACCAGTGTCCTTTAAGGTGTGCACACTGGCACTTAGGTTTTATGGGTTTTGACCTGGACCTCTGGACCACTGTCAAAAAGATCACATGGGTTTGTATCTGAGCAGAATTAATGTGATATGGTAAGTTTTCAACATCTCCCATTTCAGGATATTATGGTTTGTCACAAGTCAAAAGACGCAGTTTAACATTTCACCATCTTGTAAAGTTTCACACATGCATACTTGGCATAATGTTAATTTCTAACAGTGTTACCAAGCATGAGATAAATTCTTCTGCCTTCTAAAATTTTCCAGTCAAAAAAAATAGTGGCAGGAATGGGAGATAACATGAGCAATGAAGGAATAGGTACGTACATTTGGTCATCTTAGATGGTTTCAGATCCACTGCTGCCCATAGCTTCAGTCATGATCACTTGAATAATGAGGAACACCAACTCCTGAGTGGATAAAAGTCTGCGAACTGTGCTTGTCTCTGCCAGCTAAAGTGTTGTTGCATCCGATTATGCGTCACCTTGTCCTGCGAGAGACAGGAAGGGTGTCAGTGAAAGTGATCCAATGTGGATAAGTAATTTATGCCATGATTTGCCGACTGGCTGTATGTATAACCTGTATGTATAACAGGTGGGTGTGAGGCATGCAGTGGTGTGCAACAGTGAGTCAAACCCATGAATATTGAAATCCGTCATGGATAGGGATTCTCAGTAGCTAAGGGAAAGGGGGTGACTGGTCTCTGAGGTTAGTAGTTCAGTTGATTGAATACAGCATTTGCAGAAGCATTCTTTGACCTTGACTGTTCTTGTGAGGTCAGTAAACTCCTTATGACATTGTTTTCTGGATTCAAGATTTGTGCTGAACTTTGCTGAAATTGCTCTAGTTGAACTCAGTGCTTCACAATGTCTGTCTGGACAGCAGGATATCTATCCGGCATTCCATCTGCTGTCCCAAGGCCTCCAGTTTATCCTCTTAGAACTTATGTCTCTCTCCTGTAAACCAATTTGACCCCTGCTTGCAGATCAGTTCTTATCCCAGCCTTTTCTAGCATCTGTTGCAAGCAGAACAAACCTCGATTTTCACAATCTGGGTTTAAGTAGTAGAGGCTAGCTTTATGTAATGCTGCTCTTGCATGAACTTGGGTTTCTGCTGAAATATTTGTTAGCCAGAGGCTGCACAGAGATAGATAGATAGATAGAGAGAGAGAGAGGTACAAGCTGCTGACATCGCTGCCTGGGGTGATGTTAGCCAGAGGCTTCGGAAGGATAAACAGAATGAGGAGTACCAGCCACCGGCATCATCGATGGGAGGGACTGAATGCAAAGATGTCCTAAATTAATCAGTCTCATTTGCCAGCATTTGGCCTGCATCCCTTCAAATCCTTCCTATTCATGTACGCATCCAGATGCCTTTTAATTGTAATTGTACCAGCCTCCACCACTCCTTCTGGCAGTTCATTAAAAAGCACTGTAATCTGGTAGGTCCCTTATGTCTTTAAATAGGGGCGAGGACCTATGTGTGGTGATGAACCCACCTGGTTCACTAATGCCCTTTAGGGAAGGAAACTGCCATCCTTACTTGGCCTGGCCTACATGTGACTCCAGGCCCACAGCAATGTGATTGACTCTTAACTGCCCTCTGGGCAATTAGCGATGGGCAATAAATGCTGTCTGATCAGCGATGCCCTCATCGAGTGAATGAATATAAAATGAAATGAAGAAAGAAGCAGCTTGTGAACTAAAAATGACCTGACCCCAGGTACTATTTTGAGCCAATTTAAATTGGTTTGAATTAAATAAATCTTGCAAAAAATAAAGAAGTTGAAGTAATCCAAAAGCCTTATTTGGATGAGAAATAATGAGGCAATGTTACCTCAGTCTCTGGGCCAGGGCCAATAAGGTAAAGGCATGTGATAAGTGAATTAGCCTGAGCCAACAGGAAAGAGACAATAAGAGTGATAAGAGAAAGGATAAGAAGAAGATTCTCAGGCATGAAGCTAATGAAAACTCCAGAGACCAACCATTGCAGAAGCAGGCCCTATGTTAAGGATGCGGTAACAACACTGAGTGCAGCGCCTGGCCAGTATCAGCCCTCGTCAGCAGCAGCAGCTATCCTTATTAGGTATTAGCTTTAATATTCTGTATCTTTTTAGGGCATGTCAGAACCCTCGTGGGTGTATAAATAGGTTTAAGTTCAGTTTGTGGGAAAATATATAGGGTCCTGTATGTAATAAAACATAAAAGCAACAGATGTCTTGTTTAACACATTTAAAAAGTAATTTGTGAAGTTCTGAGAATTTACCTTTCTCCTCTCTATACACACCTGCAGCTGCAGCTGGTGATTGTCAGACTCAAACAGGCTCTAACACATTTTAGCAGTCAGCAGCATATTTAACACTCTTCTGCCTGCTACAATCAGAAAATGAGCAGGCAGCTTGAAGTTTGTGTGCCACCTGCAGCAGATTAACCAGTGGAGGGGGTCAGTTGCTTTTGATGACTGTCCAGCATTGCTTCCAGCGTAAAGCTCTGCTGTGTATCTAGCTTGTCCCTTTAAGGCCACAAGGTTTAATGACTGCAAATTGCAGATTCTGAGATGAACTATGTTTTATTAGGATCTACTGAGAAGTTTGCAGATTAACAATTTTCACTTCCTTGGGCCAGATTTGCATTTCATTCTGTCCATTTTGTAGCTGTTCATGAGGACTAATCTCAGAGACAAGTTTCAAACATACCGGAAAAACGTCCAATCTCATCTGAAACAGGAAGTAGAGTCATCAAATTAGAGAGATGTACAGCACGGAAACAGATCCTTTGGACCAACTCATCCATGCTGACCAGATGTCCTAAATTAATCAGTCTCATTTGCCAGCATTTGGCCTGCATCCCTTCAAATCCTTCCTATTCATGTACGCATCCGGATGCCTTTTAATTGTAATTGTACCAGCCTCCACCACTCCTTCTGGCAGTTCATTAAAAAGCACTGTAATCGAGTAGGTCCCTTATGTCTTTAAATAGGGGCGAGGACCTATGTGTGGTGATGAACCCACCTGGTTCACTCATGCCCTTTAGGGAAGGAAACTGCCATCCTTACTTGGCCTGGCCTACATGTGACTCCAGGCCCACAGCAATGTGATTGACTCTTAACTGCCCTCTGGGCAATTAGCGATGGGCGATAAATGCTGTCTGGTCAGCGATGCCCTCATCGAGTGAATGAATATAAAAAAATGAATGCCTATTCTGAGCTTCTTTGCTGAATCACATTGTATGAGCAGAGCGGGGCTTAGGATTCTTCAGGCTGCCTGTCAATGAAGGCCCAATTAATGGCCTTTCCTCAGGCCTCTCAGTTTGGGTACAGACTGTAGGCAAATTGCAAATGGCTTGTGTTTGATAATCCGTTCTTGCACTTTGTTTGCCAAGTCAACAGAAACTGACATAAAAATGCTTGGCTTTCTTTTCCTTTTGTTGTATACCTCCTGAAGACTGACATTTCACGTGGATGGACATATGCCAACTATTACTGATTTGTGCAGAAATGAATATATATCAATTCATAGGTGCTGTAAGTGTATATAGCGTCCATGTACTCAGAAGACACACGACACCAGATTGTAGTCCAACAGGTTTATTTGAAATCACAAGCTTTGGAAGCGCAGCCCCTATCATTGCACAAAGCTTGTAATTTCAAATAAACCTGTTGGACTACAATCTGGTGTCGTGTGATTTCTGACCTTGTCCACCCCAGTCCAATACCGGCACCTCCACATCATGTCTACATACTGTCACTTAAAACATATATTGTGAACTCAACAGATAGGGGAAGCCAATTCCACTCCATAGCATCACATACACTTAAAGCATGGGAGGAGACCACTCAGCCTCATCATTCCTTCAACTCTTGTTCCTCATTTAAAAGAACACAATATTACACATTTGTCCTCTAACCGACTGAATCTCTCCACTGACCCTGGGCCAAATTTGCAAGGTAATAAAATGCTTTCATGTCAAAAAGCTCCATGAATCTATTGCTGCTGAAACCTGTGGTACAATAACATATGAAATGGCTGGCCCAAGACAGGGGTAAAATGTCTCCAAGATTTTGAGGATGGAAACAAAAAATGATTGTGGATTTTCAAGTCAATTTGAGAGCTGAAGTAAAGTTTTAATAATATGTCCTTCGAGTTGGTTCCTGTTAAAACAAATAAACTATAATTTCCTGCCTCTGGTAAAATGTCTCCAGTGAACAGTAATTTTAATTGAGAAAACATGGGAACATAAGCCAGGGAATCAAAGAATCACTTGCCATGTCACAGTCTATTTTTAAAGAATTATACAAAATGTCATGTTACCAAAACATTTTTCCCATTGAACTCCGCACCCTTGGAGGGAAATATTTATTGTGACATAAAGAGGGAGTTATTGTGGTGTGAGTGGAAGAAGCACAAAATGACAAACAAACATTTTTTGTATATTTATCGCAAAAATACTTCTAGTTTTCTGAATATCACAAGTCTTTTTTAACCCATAGATTTAAACTTGTGAGGTCATTCAATTGTGTCTGACTACTGTTTTTGCAAATGTATATCACTACTTGTATTAGCTCCTGAATCCAGTTGAAAGGCTCTCTATTCTCTTCTTCCAGTGAAGAACTCTCACCATTCCTCTGGCTGTAGTCTCTCACACATCTCCCATTAACTTTGTCCCAGCATTTATAGCCGTGTCTTCTGACAGTTAGGTTCCTCGGTCCAGAATTTCTCTTCACCACTTCCTACTCCTTTCGGAACCACTTCTTTAACCAAGCTTCTTTTAGTCACCTGACCTAATGTCTCTTTATTATTTCGTCTCACACATTTTTCCTTCTTTTGAGACCCTAAGTCAATGTTAATTGTTGTTGTTACATATCTGTCTTATATTTTTCAGGGATATTAACGAATTGAAGCTCATTCCTCAAGCTTTGTGCCCCAACATGGTTGAGCTAATAAGCCAAGCCAATATCACAATGCTCCCCCGAAGTTCACCCAGATGTAAAGAACTTCTCGATTACGCCACAAATTGCCTGGTAAGTTTTGCAGGACTTAAAAAAATCTACATGTTAATGTGTTGCTAATCTTCTGTGAATAATAGCAATGGTATAACATTAAGCCACATGGTGCTTTCTGAAACAGCATCCATAAGATGCCATCCTAGGGTCACACATGAATTTAATCGCATGGTTTTCTTTGAGTCCATGTTTAGAGTAACACTTGTTGAGAAGGGGAGGGACACTCTATCCCTCTTCTTTTGTGTAATTTTTCACCTGCACTATTGAATCTGCTCACGACCTTAACCTTCCATCCTTTCTTCTGATGTGGTGACACTTTAACTTCCATACCAGCACCTTCACCCCTAATCCCCCTGACTGACGTTTTGGATATTGTAGGTAAATCGTCAAATCTGTGCAATAAAGTGGAAATGCACCTTCTTTCCTCATTGTAGCTGCTGTCTACTTCTTTGCCCCTGCTTCATTTAGATTGACAATTGTGTCTGCGCTTATGATGAAAACAGGATAAATAAATACTCAAATCTGAAATGGCATTAGTGCACAAGGCTGCCATTGGCTGCAATCTGTAGCTGTCGGTGAGATGAACTGAATGGTCACAGCTAAGCTTCTGGTGAGCCAAGGTGATGAAATATCTTGAGGATTGAGGGGCGTAGATTGGATAGAAAACCCAGTGGCTAACAGCAAGCCATGCAGTATGGTTTTAGGACAAATGTTGCTACAAGAGAGGATGCAGAAAGAGGTAAAAGAGATTAAGACAGCGGACCTCCATATAGTGTCCAATGAACACCATCTCAGTTCTGCCTCAGGAACAAGCAAAACACCATTTTGCCTGAATCAATTCTACCATTGGGCAATAGTGTATTTACCTTTCCTGAAATGCATTTATTATTTTAAATCTTGAAACCTCCTTCTTATGACCAAAAGTAGACTGTGGAGCTCCAAGTTGTGAACACCTGACATACCAAGCTTTTGACTTTGTGTATTTCAATTGTATTGAGTCAGATAGATATTTAAGGTGGTTGAAAATTTACCATTTTGATATTTCAGTCTGAATACCAAGCAGAAAGCATTCAAAAAGTTTTACAAGCTAAATTGCCTTACATCTGTAAATAGTTTTTAATTTCAGTCATGTTATTGCATGTTAGAGCTAATACAGTGCAATGTTTGAAGTGTAGACAAAAATTTCAATTCTAAAATACCGATGACAGGTGCATAGTCTGTCTGGTAAATAACATCTGTTCACTGAATGCCTAAGTAAGTGTCCATCTGGAGATGCTTCAGTTCCCAATTCTAGACTCAGTGACTTTTGGATTGTACAAATGATCTTTCATGGTGAACATTTTATTAAAAGTACTGTCAGATTTTGCATTTCATTACTCTTCACACTGGCATGGTCGTGCTTGTAAACATACGGTGGCAGTCAATCAACGTTCAGCATGATTAAGGTCAGTGAAGCTTGTGACAGATGACGAGGGACGATATCTGTCTTCATCACCTGGGCATTAAATAATTCCTTGATAAACTGTAGAAAGGAAAATCCACTGAGGAAGAATTGTCATTTCAGAATTGAAAATTTGGGCTTGTTTCTGAACCTGACCAACTTATCTTCTGTTGACTCAACGGAAGTGAGAATCAAGCAGGTTCATGGTCTGTGCTTTTCTGGTCCTCTTGGCCTATCCTGACAATGCCCGTGTAATAAAACTAAGGATCCCACAGTACTCAGTTTACACATGGTTTATCTGATTGCTCCTCTTTAGGGCTCTCTATATGATTTGAATAACTCTTGACACCTTATCAAGTCAAAATCTTTCACGAGCATGAAAGAATATGTATCACTGACAATGTACTTCCCAAGAATATTTGCTTTCCACTCAGTAAGCCACTATTAAGTCGTCCATTCTAATTGCCAAAAATTGATATTTCATAAAGAAATTTATAGTTAGATATGCCCAAAACCAGAAAATGGTTAAATTTCATATTTGTCACTCATATCACAACAGACTGGTTTACTTAAAAAAAAGTAGACAATAACAAAGGCAAAACGCATAGGACTGGTAGGACATAAAGAATCAATGTTTCACTATACATACACAAAAAAAACTTTACTGAAAGCTGCTAGTGATTAAAACAGTCAATTGTATAAATGCAAATTGTTATATCATAGGCTTTTAAAGTAGCGTAGGTAAATTTTAATTATGGCCACGATCCAGTTAAGAACTCTTGACACATTGACATCCAAACAAGCAAATTCACACTCTCTTACTTTGATTAGAATGAAGCACTTCTTTATTTTAATTGAGGCCTGTTGTTTCTTGTTTTTTTTTCAACCTAGAAATGCTACATAGAACAAATATGGCAGCGTACATGAAAATCAGGTCACTGCCACATGCTCATTGTTTTTATGCCACATAAAGTGACTCCCATTGTTGTAAGTGTACCTTGCCTTTAAGAAAATTCGATTTTAAGGACACCTTATGCTGAGTATACAATGTTGTGACACTCTCTGCCAGTTTGTCAGCTTTGTGTCGACAAGCTACATACAGAAATCAATTGGTTAATGTTTGCTTCATAATTTGTGAAATGTTTCATTGTTTTAAACAAACTAACCTGTGATTTTTTATCAATCCCTGACAAGCAATTGAATATTAAAACTATTATCAACATATCATTCATAACGTAGAAGAAAATTACAGTAAATTGGCCACTTTATCTTGACTGTTTTCTGTCAAAGGCTGATCATAGGATAAATATGAGAGAATTTACCCTCCATATTAAACAGTGTATGTACAATATTGAATTGTCCAGTATTTATTGTTGACCTAAAAAGTTGAAATTTGTCCCTTTTTGTTATTCATGTCGAGGAGTTGAATCATGTTGGGCCCAGTTTATGAAGATTAAAACAATCAGTTATGTTTCTTTGCTTATATTTAAATTATTTATCTGTAATGTACGAAACCAGCTGGTCAGAAATGATCCACAGGGATTTACTTTCTCTTTTCTGACATTAGTGCATAAAATCAACAGAATCAGAATTATGAGTAGATCATTCAGCCCATCAATCTGGCTCTGCGATTTGGTAAGCTCAGAGCTGATTTGATCATGGCCTTCACTTGACTTTCTTGTCTGTACCTCATAAACATTAACTCCCCTGTCAATTAAAAATCTCCCTAAATCAGCCTTGATTCACTGATTCAGCTGTTAACTCTGTGAAAAATAATTCCGAAGATTTGTGACCCACTGAGAAAAAAAAATTATGCTCATCTCCATCATAAATGGGAAGCCCTTTCTTATTAAACCACTCCCCCTAATTCTAGATTTCCCCGCAAGAGGAATGATCCTCCCAGCATCCAAGTTGTCAAGCTCCCTCAGAATCTCTTGGGTTCCAATCTGGTCATCTCGTGGACTTCTTAACTCCATTAGGCATAGCCAAATTTGCTCAACAATTCCTTGTCCCAGGATTCTTAGTGGTGAACTTTGTCTGAACTGCTTCCACTGCAGGTTTAATGCTTCTTAAAGAAGGAAACCAAAACCACACACAGTTTTTCAGGTACAATCTCCCCATGACCTGTAACATCATTGCAAGACTTCCCAACTTTTATACCCTATCTCCTTTCAATAAAAGCCAACTTTCCATTTGCTTTTGAATTACTTATTGTACCAGCTTACCAACCTTATGTGACTTATGCATAAGACCAAATCCCTCCGTGTTATTCTGCTGTCCTTCACTATTTAAATAATTTATTTTTCTATTTTTTCTACGAAAATGGAACGTCACATATTTTCACGCATTATACACCTGCCACATTTTGCATACTCATTCAAATTATTTATATGACATTGCACATTATTTCCATCTTCCTTACAATTAATTTATCTGTCTACCTTCTAACATCAGCAAATTCAAATACAATACTGTCTGTCCTTTCATAGAGTTACACAGTCAAAGAGTCTTGGAGTCATACAGTAAGAAAATAGACTTTTTGGTCCAATCAGCCCATGCTGACCATAATCACAAACTAAACTAGTCCCACCTACCTGCGCTTGGCCAATATCCCTCCGAACATTTCTTATTCATGTACTCATCTAAATGTCTTTTAAATTTTGTAACTATACCCACATCCACCACTTCCTCTGGAAGTTCATCACACACACAAACCACTTTCTGTGTAAAAAAAATTGTCCCTCATGTCTTTTTAAATATTCTTCCTCTCACCTTACAATATGCCCCCTACTCTCAAAATGCCCCACCCTAGGGAAAAGACACCTGTCATTAACCTTATCTATATCTAAATTATGAACGTAGTTCATAAATGGTTGTAGGCCCAGCACTGATCCCTGCAGTATGCTGCTAGTGACTGTTCTGTGAACCTTATTATTCCAAACTCCATTTCATATTCATCAACCAATACTTTATTCACACCAATACATTACTCCCAAGACCATGAAAGATTGTCTTAAAGATTGTTTTCTGCTCTCAAAACTCCCCTCTTGCCTGGACGAGTGCAGTTTCAACAACACTCAAAAAGCTTGACACTATCCAGAAAAAATCTGCCCACTTGACTGGCATCATATCCACAAACATTCACTCCCTCCAATTATGATCTACAGAAACAGCAGTCTGTGCCCTCTACAAAATGCACTGCAGAAATTCACTATGGCTCCTTAGATAGCATCTTCTAAACTGATTATCACTACTACCTCGAGCGACAAGGGCAACAGATTCATGGAACACCACCATCTGCAACTTCCTCTCTAAGCCACTCACTCTACTGACTTGGAAATATATTACCGCTTCCTTAGTGTTGCTGGGGCAAGATCGTGGGACACACACCCTAATGGCATTGTGGGTCTATCTACATCAATTGGCCTGTCATAATTTAAGAAGGCACCTCATAGCCACATTCTCAAGGGCAACTCAGAATGGTCAATAAATACTAACCATTGGCAAAACCCACATTCAGTGAGTGGATAAAACAAAATGATCACATTTGACTTGCTACCCAACTCCATTTCCCACTTAATTCCCTTATCCATTGCTTCTTGAGACACTAAAACCTGTATATCTCAGCTTTAAAGATACTCCATGAGGGAGATTCCACAAAGTTCTATGTATAAAAGTTCAAAGATTCGCAGTGCCCTGAATGAAGAAAGTTGTCTTCTTCTAGCCATATTCACAATGGGGTGTTGGAAGGAAATGGCATGAAATGATGCTGAGAAACTAACACACTCGGGTGGTAATGCGCTTGGAAATTAGCACAATTCTCAATGGAAACAATCAGGCGGAGTTTAATGACGGCTGTTGACATGTTTTACCTGTGTGTGTGCTACCAGCTCATTACTTGTCTCCTCTCACATATATATTTACCAGATGTTATTGATAGTACACACAAACATTTGCATTTCAATGTGTGCAAAACCAAAGACTGCAGAATGTAAAAATAAATTTGTAAAATCCAGGCTATTTATATCCAACACCGATCTGTAGACAAATAACATATCTGTGAGACCCTGCCAGCATGGGGTTATTCGTTGTAACAGGATACAGAATTTCACAAGGCTGGGGATAATTTATTTCTTTTCAAAAACAAGTCAACTAATTATGTGAATTCAGCATGGCATGTTTGGGACCTCGTTGATGCATGACCAGCCAGCCTAATGCTGATCACATAATTAACAGGTTGGGATTAAACCAACACAAATGCTACAATTTGTGTCACATTAGCTTCCACAATAAAATCAAAATATTATTTTTAAATCAGTTTTCGTATAGAATCTGAAGGAACTGTACGCTTATTCCACTTAAGAGGATAGCTTGTGTGATGCAATTGTGATTTTCTAATAAATATTCTAGTGCCTTTGTTCTCGCACCTTAATTAACTTGGTGGGCATTGTTGGTGGTTTCATTGCTCTGAATCTGATTTAAATTTTAAATGATGTACAATTGCAGTTAATTATCAATGTGTGGTCTATATGCCACATGGCAAATCCATGAATAAACCACACTGATTTTTGGAAATCAATGCAGAGAGATGATAATGTCCATTATGTGCAAGCCCTCTGCTAATTTAGAGAGAAAATAATTAACTAAGCACAGCTGTATTAATTCTTGGACTTGTTGAATTTATTCTAAACCTGACATGGAAAAAGATATTTACTTAATTAATATTCTGGTGCAGAGACTGTCTGCTTGGCTTACTTGACAAAAGCCTACTTTCATCAAGTAAATGTCACTTATAATGAAGAAGATCAGATGATAAAATATAGCACTTAGGTCAATATGACACTGTGGGTAGAATCTTAAAGAGGCAATAGGGGTCTCAACTTTTGACTAAAGAGCCAGCAAAAGCTCCATGTTGTGTTTTTTTCCAGGAAGATGTGTCACTTTTTTTTAACCACTTGGATATTTATCAGGCCAGCTGCAGGTATCCCTGGAATGAAGGACGCTGAGGGGAGAATTTCCATCTGCTTCACCTCTGATTGACCTAGTGCCTGTAGGATGTTGGTGGCTACCCTCGGTACAACATCCAGCCAAGGACCCAGGAACTTTGCTGGATCACAGTTTGAGGGGTAGCAGGAGGGAGTCAGCGGAAAGGCGAGGACGTAGTTCTCCACAAACCACACATTTCCAGAGCTGGATCCCTTGTTCAGGCTCTGAGTGCCTTTGCATGAAAGACCACATCCTGCCCGTGTCAGTATTAGATACGCAGGTCCTTTCAGAGATCAATCTGAACAGCTTCAGAATTGATCAAGAGCACGTGATGATCATTGAACTTTGTATTTAAGACTTGGATTCTTGGACAGGCTCATAGCTGCTGACTCACTGGCCCTCTTCCCTGGCAATGTTCACACCCAGGTATCCTCGAAGAGGGGGCATGCGGTGTACACTAATACCCTCATTGCTTTGAGAGACAGCTGGTACCACAGGGGCTGGAGTGCCTTCTCTGCCCCTCCAGCGCCATTTTAATTTAGTGTCCATCCTCTCTCCCTACCTTTCTCTCACCTTTGGTATTGTTGCATTACCCTGGCCAGGCCATGCACATAAATTAATAATTAATTGGAAACTCGGGTATTTTATTGGTGGTGCATAAACATGCAGAGTAACACAGATAATTGGGTGATGAATGAAAAAGGATCAGTTGGGTACAAAAGCACTTCTTTTACATTCTTTTCAGAGGGAGGTGGGCACCACAGTGGTTAAAGTGTATCATTTCTCCTTCCAACTTCATTTGGCTGCTGGTTTATTTGGGGGAAGAAAGAGCTGAATTTTTGTGGCCCAGTGGTAGTGTCCCTCCCTCTGAGCCAGAAGGCCTGGGTTCAAGACTAACATGTTCCAGCCATGTCTGATCAGGTTGATGTTTTTCAAAAATCAGTACAAAAAAAGCTGGTTAATAGTCACAGCGGGAGTTGTTTCTGGACAGGTAAAGGATCTAGTCAAAGAGGGCAGAATCTGGAGTTTGCAGTGAACTGTAGCTCTACGATACAACAATTGAAAACTTGTAAAGTCATTTGTAGCTTGATTCAGCTATGGATATCAGTCAATTAAAAAGCCCCTAACCCTGGCACTTCAGGATCTTACAAGCAACCATTCACCGTGGATTGCCCTTCCAGTAAAGCAACTTCTCATCTACTGCTGAGTTCATACCAGCTGCGGCAGGATGAGGCATTTAAAGACATATTAATTCCCTGCCTAAGGGCCTCAATTGGTAGGGAGTAGGAAAGCCATTCCCTGGCCTTCCAAACAAAAACTAAATCATGTTGGAGTCAGGAAGGCAGCAGGTCCACAACTCTCCAACCTACCACCCGAATAAATGTCCTGTCTACCACCAAACCCACCACAGCACACAGTTCCACCTATGGTAACTGGTGACCATCCACAGCCGAAAGCACAGCAGCCAATTTTCAAAACCAATGCGACATTGCAAGAAATTGAAAGACTGATTCCTGCTATAATTTATTCGAGATTGCACTCGATTCTATTTTAGGTCATTTCCATATGGGATTTCAAGTAACCTTGTTGTTCCTATTTGGAAACTAGTTGAATAACATATTGTACTCCACTCATACTGACTCCTAACATACTCGTTCACAGTGCTACAAAGCCTTTAGGGTAGTGATAACCTGTTCAAGAGAAAGTTTGCAGGAATGGAAAACATTGATTTTACTGTTGGAATTGAAAATTCATTTTCTGATTTGACTTGATTTGTTACACAATCAAACCAAGAGCTGAAAATAAATGGTTGGGATTGGCTTTTCTACATTAATGATTCTCAACTGTACTCTCCTGCTCCTGGTGTGCTCTCATACCTCACTCAACTCTTGCTTTCTGCAAACTTCTTTCCTGATCTTATTCAATAATCCACTGCCTGTTCTGCTTCTGTTTCAGATCTCTCCACACGGCAGATTCAATGTTTTAGAAATTAGAGAAAAAAAATAAATTTTACAATCTTGCATGAGGGTAAGGAAGACTGAGGAACAAAAAGGAGAAACAGAAATGAAATGGAGTGGTCATACTTAGTCAGATGCATTTAGGTTTTGAATTTTGCATTCATGACAAATAGTTTCAGTCTTGTCCAAATGCTAAAGTCTCAAACTTACTCAGAACTAACTGAATAAATTATTCCAGAGAATCTCACTTTATGAACAGTTTGGATCTCAACTGTGGTTTTATACTTTATTTACACTAAATCTAAGACAGTGGTGCAGGCAGAAACCTTTTTAGATTAAATCTCCCATAACATAGGCACACAGTGAAGGAGGAACATGACAAATCCAGCAAGGAGACAGGGTATTGTGCGGAGGGGTGGTGGTTTGTAGTTGTGGAAAAGAGAGAGAGACACAGAGAAGCAAAGAGAGAAGAATGTAGCAAAGATATAGAGAGAAGTTAAGGTGACCTGTCAAACCAGAAATGACTTGTGCAGGCGAGAAATGTAAACAAGAGAAAGCGAAAGTGGAAAGAAGGAATTAGAAGTGAACAAGCAAATATAAACAAAAATGACATTCATAAGACTTCGAAGAAAACTTATTATCACAATCCATAGCCGTTGGGGAATAGTCTATAAAAATGTTTTAGCGAGACCAATGCTGCCACAGTAAGCTAAGAATGATTCCTTTTTGGTAGAAAATATCTGAAAGCAGATGAATAAAGTTGGCTGCTTCAAGAGACATCAGTTCTTTGACCAAAACCTCCAATAGCATCCCACACATCTAAACTGCACTTGACAAATTAAATTCAATTTTTTTGAGGAGATGATATCCATGCAGATTGAGGTATGCAACAGCTGCAGTATACATCAGTAATTTCCAATTTTTTCAGTGACACAGCACACTTTAAAGAGACACAGAATTCCATGGCACACCCACCTTTTCCAGCTGAAATTATTGCTTTTGAACATCACGTTTGCTTCCAATTACAACGGTGATCTTCAGACAATGGAGGTTTGCAACATCGTGCATGCATCTTGATAAAGAAGGATCAAAAGCATCCAAATTTCAAAAACATCAGAAAAAACAATTCACCATCATACACTGCGAGCACAGACACATTTCCAAAATCTGCTCAACTCATCTATTTCTAACTGTTCATGGCCCTAAATCCATTCCACATAATGCACTCAGTTTAGGGGTTTGAATTTTACAGATGACACTTTATATTTGCAACAATATTTTTAAATGTATAAATTTTACTAAATGATTGAATTGATATGAATTCAATGGATGAGAGGAAAATGCAAAAGCAAATTGCAATTTGCCAGGTTAGTGGGGAACCTGGGCCTGCCAGTGTACACAGCCTTTTGACCCAGGGAGATAAAGCACGCAAACACTGTTGCTAGGTTTCTATCATCGCCAGCAAAAATGATCACATCATCTCAATTTAACCTCAGCCAGCTGTGTTTAGAATATTCACATTTTAAAATCGAAACACCAGTAACTCACTTGTAATAAAATGATTAATTTTCACAAGTTTTATGAGTTGTATTTTGGTTAGATAGAACATTGTTTAAGATGAAACAATGTTCATTTTATTTTTATTTTAATCACTTCTGGACAAGCTTTTATGGCATACCATTGTGTAGCAACACATTGGTTGAAAAACACTGATGTACATGAAAATTAGGGAAATCTCTATCAGCTAAAATAACAGAGATTTGAACTGAAGTAAAAAGATTGTCAGTGGAGAGTACATAAAAAAAAGTAGAAATTGAAGACAGCATTCAAAGTAGTTGGAAGTGGGTAGTGGTTCAAATCTTTTATGTACACTGGGTATACCAGAGATTTAAGTGTAGAACAAGAGAAACAAGTGCTGCAATGTTCTGATGATATGAAAATAAAGGATGCAGTTAATTCTTGAAAAGAACAAAGGAAGCGGAAAATGCTGAGTGATGAGTTGGCAAAATTGTCCGAAAAAGCAGTTGATGTGTTGGAATTTCAATGTCATTAAACATAAGGTGACACTACTCGATAAATAAAATAACACCATGATCCTTACTCTGAATGGAACTATATTTGCTGCTGTGGAAGAACAAAGGGCTTTAACAAGGTCATGAGACGGAGAAACCAAAGTAGGTTTTCAGCCCTTTGAGCTTGCTCTATCGCACATAAAGGCTCTTTAGACGGCATCTTCCAAATCATGTCCACCACCATCTGGAAGGACAGATACATCAGAAAACCATTATCTTCACGTTGCCCTCCAAGCCACACAGCTTTGAACTTTGAAATATATTGCTGATCCTTTAGTGTCACCGGGTCAAAGTCCCTACCTAATGGTATTGCTGGTGTACCTTTAGGATATGGACTGCAGCCGCTCGTGAAGGCCCTCACTACCACTTGTTTTTAAGGGCAACTAGTAGTGGGCAATAAATGATGGCCATCCATTGACACCCACATCCCATGATTAGATAACAAAAACAACATAAGGTCTGTGGAATATGAACGATATAATTTATGAACTCACATGAAACCACATGTCCTCAGTTCATATACAAAAGCTAAATGCTACAGATGCCGAATATCTAAAACTAAAAGTGAGCTTTCTGGAAATATAAAGCCAAATTTGAATGCTGCCTAGCTCTATTTCAACAGACCTGATGGGTCATGAATCATGAATACAGTCGTATTTAAAATTAATAATGAATGGAAAAGGATAGATAGAAGCAGGCATGTTGGGGTCAAGGACAATGGCTCAGAGTCAAAAGGTTAAATGGAATTGATTTTAACACAGAGGATAGGAGAAATATCTGCCCTGCTGAGTGATGAAGCTGCAAAATTCACATCCATGGTTTGAGGCGAAAGCTATGTCAACATTTCAGATTGGATATATGGATGAAAGGGAAACGTTTAAAGGGAAATTGGACAGATAAAGGTGATTCAAAATATGAACTATGTTGGTGTCTAATCATTGGGACTTCTTAAATGTTTCAGTTTGCAACTTCAGTATTTGTATTCTATTCTTCCAACCACCAAGTAACTTATACTGTTTGAATTCCATGAAAAAACTGATGTTGTGATTTGCTATATGAGCTTCTCTCTTTGCTTTGTTTTATTATTCACTGACAGAACTTGACTGCATCTGCAATGACAGAGGACGATGGTAACAGCTTGGGTTCCCTAGTCTGCGCATTTAGTCCAGACGACATTAACAATTTAAACAACACTGTCTTCCTGGAGATTGTTGATCAACTTCGAGAATGTGGACGATTTGATGAGGCGAAGAAGACAGCTCTTAGGCAGAAGATCCTATCAGCCTATCCGTAAGTACAAACAAGAGTTAACTTCAGCTTTAGTTTAACAGATTCATCCGAGTTGCTGCAGGCGTGAGGAACTCAAGTTAAAGAGGTAGTTTGGAGAAGAGAAGTGAGAGAAGATTAAAGGGCTTCAATAAAGTGATGGAGAAAAACAGTTTCCCACGGGGCAGCATTGTGGCTCAGCACTGCTGACTCACAATGCCAGGAATCTGGGTTCGATTCCAGCCTCAGGCAACTGTCTGTGTGGAGTTTATACATTCTCCCTGTGTATGCGTGGCTTTCCTCTGTGGGCTCTGGTTTCCTCCCAAAGTCCAAAGATGTGCAGTTAGGTGAATTGGCCATGCTAAATTGCTCATAGTGTCCAGGGATGTGCAGGTTAGGTGGACTAGCCATGGGAAAATACAGGATGACAGGGATTGTGTATGGGAGTGGGTCTGGGTGGGATGCTTTCCAGAGGGATAATGTGGACTTGACGGGCCAAATGGCCTGCTTCTACACTGTCGGATTCTATTATTCTATGACTTGTGGCAGAATTGAGAAAAGAAGAGTTCAGATTTAGTTCTGTTGTCACACAAAGTGGTGGATACATGAGGAGAAACTTTTTCAAAATCAAGAATGCACTATCTGAGAGAATGAGATGGAGGTTGGTTCATTTGAAACATTTGGAATAGATTTAATTGTCTACAAACAAAGGCTGTGCATGGTTTTTGGGAGAAGATGTGAAAGGTACCTGTTGCATTGTTCATTCACAGAGCTAGTCCAGACAGGAGGCTGAATGGCATCCTTCTGGCCAGTAACAATTCTGTGGGTTCTGAGAGGTTTTCAGAATTGCTATAACCAATGTGCACAACACATTTCTGTGAAATATTGTCTGCATTTTTTTTTAAACCTAGGCCTCTCTCAGAATGGACAGTCGACGAGCTCACTGAGTTACGTAGCCTACTGGCAGTTCTCACGTATGAGGATTTTAAATCAATCCCCAATAATGTAAGTAAAATAGCATAATGGTTCTATATTTGGTACCTGCACTGACAGATATAGTTGCAGGCGTTGACCAACAAAGATCAGACTTGAAATGTTTTCATGTGTCATTTATGAGCCACATTCACCAAACCCTCATTTTCCCAGAGAAGAGCCGCAAATAAGAGAGGGGTAGGCAAATAGGAGAGGGGAAACACTATCTCACTGAATCCCTAATTCTGCTGCCTGGGAATGTAGGGTCAGTAGGATCGGTGAATATGTTTTATCTCCATGGGGAAAGCAAATTATTTTTCATTCATGGGATGGAAGTATCCAAGACGGCGAATATTGCCTGTCCATAAGTGTCCTGAAGAAAGTGTGCTCAGCTACTTGCTTCAACCACTGCAGTCCAGATGGCTGAACCCACAGTTCAGCTATGAGGGAGGAAGCTACAGATTTTTGACCCATTGACAATGAAGAAACAGCAAATAGTTCTAAGCCTCGATGCTACTGCAGATTAGCGTGTTCCCATAACTCAGCTCCACCTGTTATTAGAAATGGCAAAGGTTTGGGCTTCGTAAGTCTTATTGAAGGAGCCACGGCGAGTTGCTCCTGTGTATCTTGTAGATGATACACACAGCTATTACTATATAATGGTGGAAAGAACTAATGTTTAAAGATGGCTGTTGAAAGAGGGCTGCTTCATCTTGAATGATTTCAAACTTCTTGGGTGTTACTGGAGACACTTTCATCCAAGCAAATGGAAATTATTTGATCACGTTCCTGAATTGTGTACTGTGGATGGTGGAGAGGCTTTGGGAAGTAAAGAGGTGAGGTACATAATTCCCGGCTTTTGACTGACACTTGTCATGACACATTAAGTGGTTGTTCCAAATAGATTCCTGCCATTATATTCATCCACTATTGCTTGCAGGGGCTTTTCTAACTCCCCCTTTGCAATTAATTTCATCCCAAACAACTATGTATTTCTTGGGTACAGTCAATTACAAAACATGTTAACTTTATAACATTTGGCTTTTGCTATAGGAGGACATCCAAACAGCACTCTTGGAAATCCTGTCTGCTCACAAGTCTACTAGGAATTTTGTCCCTCCTGATTTTGATAATTCCCCAAATGTCTCTGCACTTTATCAAAAAGTCTTCAGTACACTGAACAGCACTCCACAAAGCAGGAGAAAACGTGCAACAGGTACGTATCACAGCGGTCATCAATCTTCAGGCCAAAAGCACCATGAATAACGAGGCCAACAAAGCAAGATCAACATTGTAGTAACCGTTTGGGGGGATGTTTATCTTTTCTGCCTTGGAGTTAAGCAGTTTCTGTGAAGAAAAGAGTGGAAAATCTAACAGAAAATCACCCATTCGTAAAGCCAACTCCATTTTCATTTCATTTAAGTTGATAAGAGAAAATTCGAACCGCATCTGTGACTGAAATGGAATCTTTCCCATTGAAATTCCTTCTTTGCCCTCTCCCATGAGATGCTTAATGCTCACGAGTGTTCCCTCAAAAAGGAATAATAGGCCAAACAAATCCAGAACTCCCTGGACTCAAAAAAAGGAGAGAGAAATGAAGACAAAGGAGAAGTATGCTGAATATAGGTGTCAGCAGAAAGTACAATTGAGAATCAAGTTGAATACAGAACGTTCAACAGGGAGGTGTAAAAACAAGTAAGAGAAGCAAAGAGGAGTTATATAAAGAAAATAGCAGCTAATGTAAAGGGGAACCTTTCAGGATATAAATAGTAAGAAGTAACTTTCTTCACACAATGAGTACATAAGATCAGGTATACACTGCTGGAAATTTTGTGGAAGTAGGTTCAACCAGGGCATTCAAGCCAGCATTAGATGACAGTCTGAACACAAAGTCTGTGTCGGCTATGTTGCAGGAGAATGGCACTAAGTCATAACACTCATTTGGAAAACTGGTGCAGACGTGATGGATTGAATGGCCTTCTTCTGGTCCATTAAATTTCTGTGAAAGTATGAGTCAATTATAATCAAAATAATACCAGATTTGGGAAAATCCTTTGGACTGATAAATGTGGGTGAAGGATCAATTCATCTAGTATACTCGTGAGATGACATCAAATTTGAAGTTAAAACAACGTGCTATCTTTTAGTGTCTTGTATTTGATTTTACAGATACAGCATTAATTTGATTTTGGCTTTTCAGCAGTGTTAGCAGTCTTACCTCTGAATTGAATATTTTAGGGGCGCTGCAGAATATGGAGATGAATTTTTGAAGATCCATGAAGGAAGTTAGGTGGGGATCATGAAAGGTGGGACTATAGAAGCAAAGTTTTAAAATGGTGCATCAGGTAGTTGTTTTAGGGAATCCTCAACTTGGTGCACACTTGCTGATAAATTTCAACTCCCTTACTTTCTCAAAGTTGGCCAAAGAATTGTTGTGAACTTAATTTCTCAATAAACTTGTTCATATTTTCTGAGTCCATACGCCATGGACCCTACACAGACTTTCACAGTCTGTGATCTTTGTCTAAGATCACCAGAGTAGGTAAATCTTTCTTCTTATTTGTTATTTACTTTTCCTTCCAGATTGCCCAAAACGTCCCACCGCAGAGGAAATCGAAACTCTTGGAGAAGCCAACAGTTTATGGACTGTTGAACAGTTGAGTTGTATTTCGGTCGAAGACTTCATAAATTCACTAGACACACTGACTCAAGTCGAAGGCTTCAACATCGCACAGCTGAGCGCGTTAAAATCGAAGGCCTTGGAGGTGAGGGGATAGTGATAGGAGAGAAAATGCTTTGGTTGTCTCCTCAGCAAAAACATGTGAACACGTTCTTAAACAATTAGAGTGCAGGTTATTTACATCAGTTGATCAGATGGGTAGTCAATAAACCAGTTGCATCACTCAGCTGACTGTACTAGAGAGAGACTGGAACTAATTTCATGCTTGGTACACTGCTGCATAATAATGTTTGCAGTGGTTGAATCAAATGGAACAGGAATTCCATTGACCTTATTATGGAGGGGTGTCAGACATATTTCTTTGGGGAGAGCAAATGATCCTGTAATGGAGGTCCTTTCAGCAATCAGGAGAGGGTGGAAGGATTTCTGACAGACCTGGAGGTGTCTTCTAGCCCTTTCATCAGCTTCCAAAAAACCCATCCTGCTATTTGGTTTGGGTCATTTTTGGTACAGCTTTATAAATGTTGATTTTATCAATGGCATAGTACTCTTGAAATAAATTTTTTTGAGGTTTTTGCCTTACTTGGATGGGAGCTTGGCCATTCACTTTGAAGGCAACTCAACAATCATGACTTTGGGAAGCCAGTAGGTATAGGAAAATTGGAATAACATTGTGCCTTCTTACTGCCCCAATTTTTCAATGGTGAGATACAACTCACAAATATCAATCAGCTCCATTCTATTTATAGTAAAGAATTAAATAACCATTCTTCCTGTGGTATTGAACTTAAATGTAGGAGGGAAAAAGTATCTCTAATAGACAATGATTAGTTTTTACATTTTGATGGGTCACTACAATTTAAAAATAATTTGATTGATAATGTTGCAGCAAAGAATTTTTCAATGAAAAATCAAATCTTGCATTTAAAGGACTCGATGAACATGTCACACCTTCTAAGAGCACCCTGCCCAAAATTAAGCAGGTCAATGTATGCATAAAACACTACTATAATATGGAATCTTTAAACTAATTCAGCTAGAATTAACAACTGGGTGATTAGATTAAACCCAGTGGAGAACCACGTTCTTCAGGCTTCTCTGTAGTGAGTTGAAATGCTGTTAAATATTGGCATACAGCAGGTCAGTGGACTCAGCCAATAACTAAGACAATGGCTGCAGTTTTCAGGAAAACCAAGCAGACCCTCTATAAGTGTCTGATGGTTGAACCTTTTGAATCAGCCCCTGGCTCTGCTGTCAAGGATTGACACTTCTTACACCTCCACTCAACTTCATCAGGCTGCACCTTCACATTTGGCTTTCCATTTTGCTCTGTGTCTCATTGTATAGCAATTTGTTGCCTTAAATCCCATTCAAAGGGTGTCTCTCGACTGTTGAGTGTGAGGGAATGTTAATAAAGTGGAAAATGACTGACTGTCAATGTTGCCAGAGATAACAGGGACAGCAAGACCTTGCCTGCCAGCGATCATCTCAATGGTATCCTGGGTGCAGCTAATGTTTGGTGCATTCGAGTAATTTCCTGTCCTTATGAACTTTTTTTGAACGTTTTGTAAGGAAAGAAGTATCTGTCAAAGAACTTGAAAAACAGATCGGATAATGAAATATCAAAGAGTCTATTATCTTGCAGATCCACTCTGAACATTGAGACTCCCAAACTGCCAATTCCAACCTCTGAAGAGTTAAAGCATGTTATTGGGATTACAGGATATGTACTTCATATGATTTGAGTCTTGGATAGCAGCACTTCCTCATCCAGGAATCTGGAATTATGTGCTGTTACCTTCAGGAGGCATAATATTAACTACCTATTCACTTTCTGGAGTCTCTATATCCTGTAACCCCAATCAATCATTCAATTGAATGTGTCACAGCTGAAAGAAAAAGTGGATCTAGATGCCCAATCTCCATTATTCTAACATAATTTGCATGATGTGTTGTACTTCATATGTGTGTTGTCAAATGACTACTCCTGGAGACAGAGAACATGGTACAATATGAACCCACTAAAGAGAAATGCTTAACTGTTGTTCAAAAGAATATGTGTCACTGTCACTGTGATTTGGTTTAATTGCACAATTACTCACTGAAAATCTTTTCTGACTTAACAAAGGCATTTGACTGTTTTTGGTATTACAAGGGCATTCTTGGATTATGGGGGTCTTGTGCATCACTACCTTCTTGCACTAGTCCAAGTTGCTGTATGTGATGGTGACTACCTCTCCTTCAACACTTACATTCATTGGTCCTGCAATTTGAACCAGCTCTACTTCCACTTTTCACACTATTTTCATTCAGCACAAACTATTTAATTTGAACTCAAGAGCTCATTCTGTTGAAGCTCAAGTCCACAGACTCATGAGCATTTTGGAGCACTCCTCAGAGTTGCCTCTGAATATTAAATTCTGATGCAAAGTTAATAAAAGACATTGATTTTGCAGGTTATGAATTTAAACTCAATTTGTTACATTAAAAATGAAGTTCGCTACTTGAAAAAGTTGAGTAAGAGAACTTATTGGCGATTCGAGATGTTAATACAGATTCTGAAACTCTGTCATCATGAAGAATTTTACCTTCTTAATCAACTCATCTATTTATATGCGCAAAATATATGTGCAGCTCACTACCACCTTCTCAAGGGCAGCTAGGAGCGGGCATTAAAGGTGGGCTGATAGTGAGAGTAATGTCTGACAAGTGAATGACAAAAATGCTGCCATTTTTGTACATCAGCAAAGCTGGAGGTGTAAACTGGGCTCAAGTCTACTCCTGCCAAAACCTTCCTGTTTAATTGAATATTCTTGAAGAAATTAAAATAGTAAATGAAACAGTTCTGGAGCCTTGAGGTAACATATTGATGAAGGTTACAGAAATATTACATAACCAACCAATTCAGACTGATAAGAAAGACTTGAGGTGCATAATAAGCTAGAAGTAGCATCTAAAGGGAAACCAAAACAGAGGAGGGATTGAAAATTAACTGGCAGCCTGAGGCATTAACTTGTAAACTAATTGAGAATGAGAATTAGTTTGTGTATTAAGTTTGTAAGTCTGTTTATTGTAGCATGCAGTGACTGATGTGATATAGCGGTTTAAACTAAATCGCAGAAGGAATGGTTTAAGAAAATCACAAAAAGCCAGCTTCATGTTCCCTTTCACTGTATCTTGAGCATTTTTTTTTTATTTACTAGATTGCAATGAGACTAGACAAAATTTTAACACCATGTTGATATTCGTGTTATTAGTGGAGGGACTGTTGTGAATGATCCTGTATTTGTTGCTGTTTAAGATGTGACGGAAGGTTAATTAAAACGCAAAGCAGGAGACGAGTGTTTGATTCAAATTGCTGCAATATTATTCATTAGAGCTATTAATAAGTAGTTTAGGGGAATCATTTTCTCATTTATTTAAATTAAGTTAGTTGATTTCAGTGGACTGAAAACAGGAAAGTTGTGAATGTAGGAACAGGAGCAGGCCATTCGGCCACTCAAAATTATTCCACATATAACATTTGAGACCGTCTGCACTTTAACTCCATTTACCCACATTTGATCCACATCCGTTGATTGCTTTACCCATTTAAAACCTATTGAACTCAGGCTTAAAATTTAACCAGTATCCACAGTCTTTTTGGAAGAGCGTTCCACCTTTCAGTAACCCTTCGGGTGAAAATTCTTGATTTCATTTCAGAATGGTTTAGTGCTAATTTTGAAATTGTTGAGGTTTGAGATTCAGGATTTTTTTTATACCTATTGATTTATTTTATATTTAAATTTATCAATTAATTCACTCCTCGAACTTCTAAACTTGTGGAAATATAACGCAGCATGTCTTCTTCATTATAGAATCCCTACAGTGTGGAAGCAGCCCATTCGGCCCCTCAAGTCCACCCCAACCCTCCAGACAGCATCCCACCCAGACTAAATCCCTGCAGCCCAGCATTTCCCATGGTTAATCCATCCAGTCTGCACATGCCTGGGCACTTCAGCATTGGTAATCTACCTAACCTGCATATTTTTGGTCTGTCGAAGGAAACACATGCAAACTCCACACAGACAGTTGGCCAAGGGCGGAATTGAACCCAGGTCCCTGGTGCTATGAGGCAGCAATGCTAACCACTGTGCCATCTCCTAAAAGAGTTAGTTCAACTTTTAGCCACTGTTCAATTTTGGTAAACTAACATGGCATGTTTTATATTTCCATGAGTTTAGAAGTTTGAGGAGTGAATTAGTTGATACAGAAAAGATACAAAAAAGAGTCCCAAATCTCAAACCTCAACAACAATTTCAAAATTAGCACTAGACTATTCTGAAGTGAAACCAGGAAGCATTTTCACCCAAAGGGTTATTGAAAGGTAGAACTCTCTTCTCAAAAGACTGTGGATGTTGGTTAAATTGCAATTTTAAGACTGAGATCGATAGGTTTTACTGGGCAAAACATATGGATCAAATGTGTTTAAATGGAGTTAAGGTGCAGACAGCCTCAAATGCTTCGGTGGAATATTTTGAGTGGATGAATGGCCTGCTCCTGATCCTACATTCACAACTTTCCTGTTTTCAATAAACCTTTCCAATGTAAATATGTATTTCTTGAGGTACATATACTTTCAAGTAAACATAATATTTCAGGTAAAGTATTATTGAAACTCTATTGTAATAAAATCATGGTAATGTAAGGGATTCAGTGAGACCTTTTAATTGTCTTGGAATTCTTTGACCAGTTACCAACCAGTTGGCTCAAACCAATAAATAAAATCTTGTGGTAATGAAGGATACACTATGATGATGGCACAAGTATTCCAGTCATAGAAAATGCATTTTATAATAATCACAATGTCTATTTTAAGGATGAAATTCATTAAATTCATGGTAACCATCATCAGCAAAAGGGAAGTGAGAAAACCTGTCAGTGTTTTATGTAGATCTGGGAGAGGCCATTCAGCCCATTGAGATGGCCCCACAATTTCATACAATCATGGCTAATCAAATATCTTAACGTCTTTTACCCACACTATCCTCATAATCCTTATGCCATTTGTCGTCATAAATCTATGAATCTCTACATTCAACATACTCAATGAGTGAACCCAGCTTTCGAAGGTGGAGAATTCCAAAGATTCACAACATACTGAATTTAAAAAAAAATCTACTTAACCTAGTCCTAAATAACATCCCCCTTATTATTAAATTGTGTCCCCTGTTTCAAAGCTCCCAGGGCTGCATCAACCCGATCTATCCCTCTAAGTTTTTTGTAGGTTTCAATGAGATGCTTTCTCATTCTTTGAAAATGTAGAGAGTATAGGCTGAGATAGTAGGAACTCAAATGCTGGAGAATCTGAGATAACAAGGTGTAGAGCTAGATGAACACAGCAGGCCAAGCA
>JAHRHZ010000042.1:23465372-23508332 GCA_024137785.1 Ginglymostoma cirratum | reverse complement strand
AGCTCTACACCTTGTTATCTCAGAGGACAGGCTGAGTTTGCCTAACATATCTTCATGGGACAATCCCACCATCCTTGGAACGGGCTTGGAGAGCATTATGCTCCTCCCAATGATTTTTATCATGGTCTTCAATGTATAATGTGAGTTGTAAATTTGCTTCCACCTGAGATCCATTTCACATATTACACACTGATCAGTTCTAAAAATTATTTCCAACAGCAAAGCTGCACTTGGTGCTACAGCAAGGTAACAAACAGGGTCTGCCATCAGTTAGACATAGCCCCGCAGCTTTCGACTAAAGCACTTCACTCAGTAAATTGCTGCAAGTTTTGAGTTAATGATGGCATCACACAGAAGCAGCACAGTGGCTCAGTGGATGGCACTGCTGCCTCACTGCACCAGTGACCCGGGTTCAATTTCACTCTCGGGTGACTGTCTGTGTGAGGTTTGCACATTCTCCCCGTGTCTGAGTGGGTTTCCTCTGGGTGCTCCGGTTTCCTCCCACTGCCCAGAGATGTGCGGGTTTGGTGGATTGGCCATGCTAGATTGCCTATAGTGTTCAGGGATGTGTAGATTAGGTGGGTTATAGGAGGATGGGTCCGGGTGAGATGCTCTGAGGGTCGGTGTGGGCCTGTTTCCACACTGTAGGGAGTCTAAGTTGAAAGAAACAAGGCATCAGGAGCCTCCGAGATGGGAGAAAGGATTCATCTTGAAACTCATCTACTGACTTCTCGCACAACTAAATCTTGACACTTTTGTTCAAATAACAGAATTTAGCTTCTCCCATTAAGGATAAATAAAGAGAGTTAAATGAGAAAAAGAAATAGAATGCTTGGAAAGATGAAATTAAAATTATTTGTTGAATTTTTCATAAGCTACAACATTTAATACCTGAATGCATGAGAGTCTGCACTTGTAATTGCTCATTTTTGTCATCTGTGAGATGACAGATTTGTAGCCTCCAGATAACATTACTTGACTTAACTGCCTTATAAGTCTTGTGTTAATGCTTAAATGCAAGAGATTCACATTATTCAACACATTATAACTTTCCAGCACATAGTGAGGGCTGAATTCATTGCTCCATTCCTTCAGTCGGCTTTAAGGCAAAATGTAGAAAGCCTGCCCCATCCCAACTCTGCATCCCTCACATCCCCAGAAGAGGGAGAATGGCTTTCCCACCCAGGGGTAAGCAGAGACCCTTAAAAAGCCACCTAAAGTCCTGATATTCAACCAGTGATGGTCAACACATAATATTCTAGACAAATCCTGGAAGGCCTATGTGAGGTCTGTTTCTTTAGAGAGGAAGAGAGAGTGGGGCAGTCCCTTCTTGGACAGCATCCGTAAAATGGAGGGATCCACTGGTATCAGAGAGGGGCTCAAAGGAAGATCCTCTCAATTATTTACATTGAAGACCTTCTTCTGCTTATCAGGACCTCCCTCACCAGACCCCCAAAATTATTTTCCTTAACCTGGTTTCTGAGGTTTTCAGCAACACTACTTCTCCTGAGCTCTGCCGCAGCAATGGAGGTGGCCACTTCTCCTGGTGGCGCTACTGACCTTTGATTGGTAGGACGTTTGTCCTGCAAGGGAAATTATTGTGGAAACTCCTGCTGCAGGAGCCTGGGATGTTTATGATAGCCAACAAGCTGTTAGTTTCAGCTTTAGTACTCTCTGGGCTTCCAAACATGGTCTCAGCAGGACTGTCAGAGATAAAAGGTACTGCAGATGCTGGAGAATCCGAGATAACAAGGCTTGGGGCTGGATGAACACAACAGGCCAAGCAGCATCAGAGGAGCAGGAAAACGTGACGTTTCGGGCCGAGACCCTTCATCAGAAATGGGGGAGGGGAAGAGGGTTCTGAAATAAATAGGGAGAGAGGGGGAGGTGGATAGAGGATGGATAGAGGAGAGGATAGGTGGAGAGGAGGCAGACAAGTCGAAGAGGCGGGGATGGAGCCAGTAAAGGTGAGTGTAGGTGGGCGGGTAGGGAGGAGATAGGTCAGTCCAGGGAGGAAGGACAGGTCAAGGGGGCTGGATGATGTTAGTCCTCTATCCATCCTCTATCCGCCTCCCCTTCTCTCCCTATTTATTTCAGAACCCTCTTCCCCTCCCCCATTTCTGATGGAGGGTCTAGGCATGAAACGTCAAGTTTTCCTGCTCCTCTGATGCTGCTTGGCCTGCTGTGTTCATCCAGCCCCATGCCTTGTTATCTCAGCAGGACTGTCACTCGTTTTACAGCCAATGAATAGGCCCACAACAGTAACCATTAAATTATTTCTGCAAACAATGGTAGAGCAGTATATTGGATATTCAAACTTCACTAGACAGCTGCTTCTGGCCTGAAATTGTTCTATCTATTTATTATGAATAGATAACAACGCGTACCATTTGCTTTAGCATTTGACAACAAAATCTGGCATCCTTATATGAAGTACAGATTCACTCCAGTTTCACACTTCAAATCTAAATGAGAAGTTTGCTGATGAAGCAATCTTAATCTGGAAAACTTTTGTGGCTCAGTGAAACTCTCCCTGAACGTGTGGTAAAAGCAGAATTTAGTTTTATCAGAGCACTAATCTAAACTCGTCTTCTTAGTGTGACCATCATGGTTAAAGTATCAAAGACAACTTGGTGTTACCACAGGACATTTTACAATGACTACGATATAATATGGAACTGCTGTTTCATCTATTAAGTTCTTGTCTCTTCAGGCTTTTGGTATGAATATCTCAAATGACCAGCTTGCCTCTCTAAAGAAGATCACACTAGGCTTTGATGAGAGTGAAGTAACGCAATATTTCACTGCACCTGATATTGATACGATTGGTGCAATCTCAGACTACCAGGAATGGGCCAGCACTAAGGTGAGAATGAGATGTAATTTACCACTTACTTTATTCAAAAAACCATTTAGGTTATTTTAAACTGTTTTGTTTCACACAAAGGTCATTGTTGGAACTGTTTTGATTGGCCCTGAATTGCTTTGCAACTTTCAGACTATTACCTTTAGGAAAAATATGAAAATCATTAACCTAGTCACAACAGATAGTTTTATTTTGTTTTTATTTAACCTACCTGCCTGGTTTTCCCTCAAAGAAATGAATGGAAGTAATGAAGAAATTGGTGAGTTCTACAAAAGTTAGCCAGACAAGAGTTTACAATACCCTGTAGAGTTTAGATAACCAGGTGTAATTAGTTTCAGAGAACTTCAGAGATTCTGGATTTAGTGATAAGAATTATTGACCACCAATGGTCAGGCAAATGGGGAAAAAAATATCCTGATCCATGATGTTGAGGAGCAAAAGATGTAACAAATGGTAATTTCTTGTCATACCTTTTCAGGTGAGGGGAGCAGTGGCGTTGTAGTGCTTTCACTGGACTAGTAATCCAGCACAATAGAATGGACTGGGGATATGAGTTCAAATTCCACAGTGGCAAATGTTGAAATTTGAATTCAATTAGAAACTGAAATAAACCTATCTTCATTGCGATTGTCATAAGGACCCATCTGGTTCACTAATATCCTTTAGCATATGCTTTCAGAACCACAGCAATGTGGTTAAATCCCCTCTGTTCAATTAGGGATGGACAAAACTGAGCCAGCAATGCCCACTTCACATGAATGAGTTTTTAAAGAAAGTGCAAATAGATTTTTCATAATACTGATTATTCTGTTCAAGTTTTTTATTCTTTGACAATGAATTCTTAAAAGATAATCATACAAATTTGCTATGATGAACTTGCAGCTGTATTAAATTCTTGCATACAAAGTTTAATGATTTACAGTGATTTTCTTTCCCTTAAAGTATTCCAAACGAGCCAAGACTATCATGAAGAACTTCTTGGGTCAGCGATCAGACAGTCAACTTAGTAGCACAGATCTTGTTGGTCTGGGTTATTTCCTTTGTACCCGTAGCTCAGATGAAATCAAGAACATTAATGTGACAGCCTACAGGTAACACTCAAGACTCATTTTTCTTGTCTTTGGTCATTTCACCCTTATGATTAAGAGTAAGATTTGAAGTAGAGAATATTGCCCACAAAACTATAAGTAATGCATACTTCCAATGCAGCAGTTGACATGGTGTCAGAGAACGTACTTAAAGAAAACAGTGGTTGAAGATTCTTGTGAAATGTATGGAATTGGGTATTCGATCACTCCATGAAATTTTTTTCAGATTGCTGATTGTAATGTGAAGTGCATCTCTCTCATCTGCAGATGCCAGGGGAGAGAAAGTTAGGATTTTTGTTCGCAATTTTTTTTGTTTTTCTTCCTCCCAGCCAACACTCAATAGTATCTTGTTGCGCTCCCCTTTCCAATAATTCATCAAAGAAGCTATGATACATTTTTAAACTGTGAACATTAACAACTAATCAAGCAAAAACAGAAATTGCTGGAGAAACTTAGCAGGTCTCGTAGCATCTATGGAGAGACAAGTTGTGAAAGACCTCAAAGTTGAGCACATTGGAAATGTCCACACACAAACACTTTCAGTAGAGCTTACTGAGTGAGAATTAGGCTGATTTTCTTTCTTACTTTGCCACCACAGGGGCATGTGGCTCCCAGAAAACATGTTCAGCTTCATTCTGGCTAAGACCAAAAAGCTTAAATTGAGTGGGAGCAAAGTTGGAACCTTACCAGTCTGTATGCTGTATTTACACAATGGACTGTGCATTGCATTAAATAGCTTGCATTGAGTTAAATAAATGGAGTATGTTGATGGTAATTCATGACAAATTAACTGTAATTGTTAACATTTATTGATCACGCTTACACAACAATGTACATTTCTGAAGAAGGGTCCAGGCCTGAAATGTCAGCTTTCCTGCTCCTCTGATGCTGCTTGGCCTGCTGTGTTCATCCAACTCTACACCTTGTTATCTCAGATTCTCCAGCATCTGCAGTTCCTACTATCTCTAATGTACATTGCGTGTCAGTTTTCTAAAATTTTTACAAACTTACCTGGATTAGATTTTTATTATGCTTTGTGATTCTGAATTTGAATTGAAGCATCTGTATCACTAAGCATTGCCAAGTGAAGGCAATGTTCAATGCTCACAAATTGCTCTGTTTTATACTCTATAGCACTGCTGCCAAGGAGATTGGGGAAACGATGTGTCCTAATATTGAGACTCTAACTGTTTTGAAGAATAAAGCAGTGGAAGCATTTTCCAGTGTGGATACCTGGACTGGCGCACAATTACAAGAGATAGGTGTCGTAGCAGGTAAGAAATGCTTTGATATTTTAACATGGAATGGGCCATTCAATCCAACTATTTCCTGCCATTGTTTACACTAAAAGAAAAAAAACTTATCACATTTTTTGTATCCCCAAACCTTTTCAATTTAAATTCATTTTGAATGTTAACTGCGTCTATGTTGCCCTGTACCTCTGACAGTGCATTCCTTATCCTCTGTTCTTTAGAGCTGAAGTACAGTAAACAAGAGAACAATTCCTCCTTCAAATTCATGCAAATTGAGGATGAAAGTTTTTTTTAAAAAAATGCACATCCACCAGGGTTGGTTGGGAAGAAGCTGAAACTGGCAGGAATGATTAAGTTTCCCACAAAAGTTTTGCTGAGAATAACTTAAGGGGAGAAAGCTTTCCTCCCATTCTGATTGAAGAATAGCCATCGTGTGTCCAGTAGAATACAAAGAAAGCTACGGCATTTACAGCAATCTTTGGAAGTTTTGGATCTTTTAACAGCTTGATCAGTCTAACTGTGAGTAATCTTACACCTTTATCTTACAGCTGGCCTTAGTAAAGAAGAAGTGCCCAAACTGATGACATCTGCAGTTTCGTTCTTGACACCAGGAGCTGTTTCCAAGTTCCCCCCAAATGTTTTCTCGGCAAGTGCTATAAGAACTCATTAATGAATTGCATTTGAAAGCTGGATTGTTCGAAATAATCAAATGAGAAAAATGTGCCAGGGATTTTGTTCTAACACAGCTGGGAAACATTACTGATTTTTAATGCCCTCTTAAACATCTTGGAGTCTATTTTGAATTGGCCAAGAAACAGATTGGCAGACAGCCATTCTGGCATTTCTGCCCACATAATTTTCAATTTGGCAGGTGAGCTGTGGAGCACCAAATGGATGTCCCAGTGCGGCCCTCAAAACTGAGGCATTGAGATCGGATCCATACGATTTCAATCTGTGGGGCCAACAGTCACACTTGCAGAACATGGAGCTTCGGTATCCTCTCCAGTTTCATTGGTCGTGGATGGTCAGACCCTGCACAGTACAAATGCCAACCCTCTCTGCATTGAAGCAGCAAATGGAGTCCTACTTATCTCACAGAATGGAATAATTGAAAACAAAGTAGGGTGAGGTATTTTGTGAACCTACTGATCCATGACCAACTATTATACTTCACTTCCAAACTGAATTGTCACCCCGTTGTCTTATTTATAAATAGATAGGACCAATTGTAATTTCTATAACCCCATTGATTCTTTCATTGTACAATGTTTGGTGTCTCTCATGATAAAGGTAAAAGCCTCAATTCCTACGCCTTGATGAACAATCAAAGATTTTTTTTGAAACCACAAAAAAAAGGAAAAATTGCAGTGAAGTCTATGTTGAGGTGCCTTAACAAACAATCAATCCTTTTTTCAATGCATTGAACCTCGGTCAATGTATTACGATCAGGGGAAGGACTCGGGAAAATTGTTCCACTGCACCCACTGCAACTTATTGTCTTTTGTCACTAAGTCTACATAGGCTTCTCCTGAGTTGACAGTGACTGACAATTTCCTAATAGGGTGTAAAATACATTTAAGAACTTAATGGCACTTAAATCTTGCATCTTTTAATCCTTCACTGGAATTCCTTTTGAAAAACAAGACACTTCCATGAAGTTTTTTGATTCCATCATCCACATGAGTATATAAGTGAATTCCACATGCAGTCTGCTCTTAATTAGCTAGCAAAAATCTCTTTCTTATTACATTAGGCTATGACTGTCGAGCAATTGAGAAATTTGGGGCCACAAAACTATGGCGCAGTTACTGACGCACAGAAATCAGCCTTGTCATGGGAGAAGCTTCAAGCCTTGAAAGAAAATGCAGGATTTGAGCGAGCCATTGATAATGCAGGTAAGCAATGTCTTCATAAACCAATCTCATCACAATATTTGTGAGATGTTATTGTGTTGAACGATAAGAACTGATATTTTATCAGAACAGGGAAAATAGAAACAGTGTTGGGCCATTTAACCCCTCACATCTGACCAAAACTGACCCACCTCGATATGAGATGAGTTAAACTAATTGTAATGGGAATTCAACCACCATTTTGACTTTAGATTCAACATTTGTAGATTTTTCTTTCCGCATGCTTATGTTAGGAGACAAACATTATTAAAGTCCACCGAGGTATCTCTCCAAAACACAATCAGCATCGTAATTTCTCATCTTAATGCTCTCATTTAATTTCTATGTTTTTACAGTTGACTTATCATTTTCTATCTTCATACTTAGATCATATATGCGTATCATCATACGTTCTGCAGATGTCATGATTCATATTCTCGTCAGCTGCCAGATACTGATGATTACCATGTGTCTAGTGTTGCCTCTTATTTATTTCCTTACCTCCCTGAGACTGTTGATTCAAAATGTAATTGTTATTCAGTTTTGCTAATGTACATTCTAAGCCAGATTCCCGTAGAATTGGCTACATATCCCATTATGCCTACACTACTGGCTACATTTCTTATCATGCTTAAGAAAGATGATCAGAGCTACATTTGTCTATTCTATGCATTTAAATATCAACCTTAATCAGTTGTCTCACTTTACAAAGCAAGTGTAGATTTTACTCTTCTGAAGGTTAATGTTCCTCTGGTGCCTATCACTGGGGTTTTGCAATATTCAGCAGGGGTCATGTCATCAATTAGAATAAGCAACCAATCCTGTTGAAGAATCCTCAAGGATGCCAAATCAGGAAACAAAATAAGACCGTAAGATATCAGAGCAGAAGCAGGCCATCTGGCCCATTGAGTCTGGTCCACCATTCAATGAGAGCATGGTTGCTCTGATGGTCTGAAAATGCAATGATTATCATTCAATTTTTAATCATTTTACAGATAATTAAGTAAAAATACAAGTGGGATTAAGGTATGAAGATGAAATATCACGAACATTTTCTTCTCTTATTGTGTTGAAAGGCTGGATATGCTTGGTCTTTTTTCACTGGAGGGTAAGAAGCTAAGAGGTGACTTCATAGAAGTGTATAAAATCATGAGGAGTATAGATAGGATTAATGGTAGGTGTCTTTTCCCTAGGTTGGGGGATTTCAAGACTAAGGGGCATATTTTTAAAGTGAGAAGAGAGATTTAAAAAAGACGAGGGACAAACACAGAGAGGGTGGTTCGCATGTGGAATGGACTTTGTGAGGAAGTGGTGGATATGGACTCAGTTACCATGTTTAAAAGACACTTGGATAAGTACATGAATAGAAACATTGGCTTCTATGGGTATCCACCTTGACAAGCATAATTCACTTTACCACGTTCCATGGGCAACACCTGCCTACATCTTTCATCCCTGGAGGTTGGCATCAGTCACCAACCTCATCACATCATCGTGGCACATTTTCGACTCACATATAAGAAGGTTCACAGATTCAACGTATTTTCAAACAAACTGAAGCCTTTCATTGCAATGCTGCAGGGATACACACCTGTTTGATGAATCAGAACTGGATACATCTCAGTGCTCTTGGCTTGCTTTCATAGTTCACACTCACTTTGTGTCCACTTAAATGCTCATGGCAATGCTGCCTTAGTTTGCCTTTTTCACATCACTGCCTCACTCAGAAGCTAAAGGCTCACAATACTTCTGCCTTGCCTTGCCTTTTTGCGCAGGCAGAAATCAAGGCAGCTTGTGATATTTGGCAGTAATAATCTGTCAGTGGTAGACGTATTGTTGAGTGGCATCATTCCTCATTAGTGTCTCAGCTCCCAGCATGTCATGAGCACACTCCAACTAAATAGCCATATCACAAACTCCAAAGTGAGTATTGCTCAGTCAGGTCAATGGAAGAAATTTTCAGAAGTTACTGGCACAGTCAGTCAACGGAATCATCCAAATCCAGGAGCTTAGATTTAGTCAGTCAATTACTTGAGGCATTCAGGGTCAAGGATTTTGTTTCATTGCAACCCAGGGAGTAGGCAATAGTCAGTCCAGGAGGTCCAGCTCGAGCAGTCCAAAGATTTCAGTAAGTCAGAAGAAGAGGTGCACAGAGATCTATCTGGGGTTTGCATACTTGTCAGTCAAGGCTGTCTCACCATGTTGAACAGGGGATGGTACACAGTCAGGGGGTCTGTTCACTGAAACTCAAGTCAGGGCTGTCACTGCTGTGCAGGGGAAGTCAATTGTGGGAGCTGGAGGCAGCTGCTAAAAATAGAGAAGATAATAACTGTGAATGGCAGCATCTCAGTATTAAGATGTGGCAGATGGAACAGCATGGGAAGGCAAGTGGCACGCAATGAGATGGGAATGGCTACCAATGGTCATCACCACCCTGGCATCAAAGGGGGCAACAGGGCATAACTAAGCAGTATGTCTGGAGCTTGGTAAATTTTGTGACATAGTCCTGTTTAGCTACTGTTTTTGATTCTTTAACTTTCTGTGCGGTGTTCTATTAAGTTGACAGTGTCAATGCAGTTACAGACTACTTTCATTGCATAAATCTCATTATCCATCTCCAAATCTAGCAGTGAATGTACGTCTGACAAGTGGTTACACCACAAATTCTCCAAATAGCAAACATAAATTAGTCTGACTCACAACAACGCATGTCGATGAGATTAAACTGTCCTTCAAAATGATGCCACTTTTATAAACCCATTTACTTTCCCCTGTCTATTTTTCCATTAAAAGCCCAGTTCGTTGAATGGAAACAGATTGTGATGACGTCAGGAGGTGTTGATGTAGTCAGTGATACCATTTACAGCGAAATAGAAATTGATTAATCTGGTTTATTTAGCAAATATCATGTATTAAAATGATATTACTTAGACAATGTTTGACTTTTCATTCTATCTTATTGCTTTGATTCTGTTCTCTTATCAGGTGCAATCTCCTGGAACCCTGTGATGATACTGACCCTTCTGGTTCTCAGCTTGACAGCGACACTTCATTAATCTGCAGAATGGTGAAAATCGCTGATGCCAAAAGCGACACCAAGCAAAGCCCAAAAATAATTACCCATTGAAGTTCAAGTTAAAAATAATGCAATTATGAACCACTGTCAATTTCTGCCCATTCACATTACAGAGGTTATTGGCTAACCACATAAAATGCAATTCGTAGAAAAATAGAATTTCTCACTAAATTTCGTAAAACTGAAAACATAAATACATTCTGTTAGTAACCTCTACTTCACAAGAAATACCAGTTAACTCAAATATTGCGACAATGGACGAAATGAGAATGATGCAGATAGCCTGTTTGTCCAAGAAAGTTGTTTATTGTGAATTGTATGATTTAAGACATGAAGTGCAGATTTGCCTCCCCTTACTAGTAAATAGTAACCAGCTACCATTACAGTGAGCACGTGAAGGGAATGGAAAGAACAAGTGTGTGATCACTGCTGGTTTATTCTTTAGCTAGGGACAGAGATCATGTAACACAGCAGCTAGCTGGCTGTATAAATAATGCATTATGTGATCTCTGAGAGTTACTTCTGTTGCCTTTTCCGGCAAATGTTACAGCTTTACTGGGTGTGCACGGATGAGTTGGGGTGGGTGGGTGGGTGGGATTAAGTTCTCTTTCGGGATATAGATGGATATTAATGTCTAGTTTTCATGATATCAACATTATGAATTTAGGGCAGCCTCAGTGGTCCTGTGGCCTTTCATTTCCTATGTGTTATTTCTGGCTCCATTTGAGAACATGCATTGGGAAGGTAGACTTTCTTTGTTAACTTAAGAGAATCATAAAGTGAACCTATTTGATGCTGTATGTCAAGCGGTACACGAGAGGGAATGCTGTTTGCTTTGATCGGATGGCGGAATAAATCTGCAGTTTGTTCAATTGAATTTACTTTTTGTCAATACACTCTTTACAATGGTGGTCTTTACTGTGAGCCGCTCCATCAGATTGGCCCCACTCTGAGACCTGGTGAGGAATAAGCATATGAACTGAACTTACAAACTATCCTGTGCTGGCTAAAATGAATTGCTGCCTATAGGAGTTCATGTTTTCCACATTCATTTCTCTGATCTTTGGACAGATGTTAATTCACTCGAGACCAACATCTATGAAAATGCTGGATAAAGTAAAGGCATAGAAATGCATTGTGAATTCATCCCTTCGTATTGCCATCTTTAAATTGAGGCTATATAATGCTAATAGAAGAGAAAATCAGGTGAATTACTTAGCATCTCTAATTTGTGCTACTAGGGAAAATAAACTTTATTTCCTATATCTCTTGCCCCTGAAATGTTCTAAAAAGGGATTTGAATTATCATTAAGTCAGTAAGAACATGTTTCAATGAAATAATCAATATTTTAAAAAATAATTTAGATTTAAATTATTAATTTAGATTTGTTACCCTCTCATAGCTTGAAATGAAAATTAACGTGTTTCATAAAGTAGGACTTCAAAGGCTAAATAAAGAAATGTATTCACTTTCACTGGGCTTGAATTAACTGCTTAAAAATAGATCATGGAACTTTGTCTCAGTTAGCTCATAAATGGTCTGGTTTTTTTTTTAATCTGTGAAGCACTTGTTGCGGAGAAGCAAGCAAAATTGTGGCCTTTTTACATGATCACAATTACATGTTCAGTTTGAGGGGATAGTTATTCACCTTAACCTAAAAAGTAGAGTAAATGCGACTTCTTTTCCTTGGTTTTCTCCAAGGAAACTAAACAAATTTCAAAATTAAGGAAAATATTTTAGCAGAAAAGGAGTTGGGTATTGACCTGTGAAGTGGGTTAAGTCATCAAACACTCCAGTGTGTTAAGAAACACTGGTATGTTCATTGAACAAGGACATGTTTCAATGCACTTGTTATAGATGAATCTATAATTTAAAACACATATGGCAAAACCCAATCAATTGATGATGTAATCCCAAATTCTGTCAAGAGGTGAAAAGTAGTCTGATTAGTTAATGCATTACAATGGAGAAATCAGTGTTGAATAAAAGACACCAATCACCACCTTTTTCTCCTGTAGTACAAATTGTTGCGATCATTTTGAATTTTCCATTCTCGCATTTTTCCTGATGAATATAAAACAAAATGTTTCAAAAATACATTTCTTCAGCAATATTCAAGTCATTAAATTTCTGAATAGTTGAAAGGTGCTTCTTTGCTGAAGTGAAAGGCTTTGTTCTCTCAGGGCTTGTTGTCACTGTGTTTACTCCAATGAGAGGAAGAGATGAGCGTGAGAAAGGGAATGTTTGGAGAGGATGGTCTGACATGTGTGGAGAATGACAGTGTTACAAGGATGTGAAAAGGCTGTAAAATGTAGTTGAGTGTCAGTTGAAGTTTGTCTGGTGACATGAAGAGGTTTTTTGTGAGACAGGAATGCGTGTATCTATAGGGTGTGGTAGTCTGAAGAGTGCTGTGCAAGACAGTCTTGGGGAAGTCAGATTGAAGAAGTTTGCTCTTGAAGATGTCATGCCTATAACCTTCCCATCTTGGTAAAGCCACTGAATCTCTTCCAACTCTTCACTATAATCATGGGTCTATACTCCTGATACTTGCTTTCGGACTTAGCACCATATCTATTTGGTCTGAGAGGCTGTCCTCCTCTTCCTATCCACATATTTATCTGTGGGGCTGCATAAATTGCAGAATTAATTCCAAAGATGTCTCAAAATCCTTGACAACCTTTTCACATTGAGAGAAGAAACATGAGCCCTACCTTGACAAGTTGGCTGGTAGGGTCAATTAATTGATCACCAGCATTCCCACCTCCACCACCACTCCCCCGCCCCCCCGCCCCATTAAGCCTGGGGTGGAAAGTTCCCATGCATGGCCCTCCTATTCCATCACCAGTCAAGGTTCTGAAGTAGGCCTTGTCCTTCCATTGTGGGCATTAACACATGGGCAGGTAGGGAGTTTCTCATGTAGTGAGTATGTCAAGCAAACCATAATATGATTGCTTGCAGCTTCCCAGTGAGGCTGTCTGCATTTTTAAAATCTATTTGTTCAAAGGATGTGGGCATCACTGGCTTGGTCAAAATTCATTGTCCATCCCTAATTGCTTAGATGGCAGTTTAGAGTCAACCATATTGCTGTGGGTCTGGAGTCACATATTGACCAGACCAGGTAAGGACAGCAGTTTCCCTCCCTAAAGGACATAAATGAAACAGAGTTTGAATGAAAATTGATGTGAATTATTTGGTCACCATTTGGCCAGCTTTTAATACTAGATTTTTATATAATTTCACCATCTGTCATGGTGGGAAACAAATCCAGACCCTGGAATGTTAGTCTGGGATTCAGAATTTCTAGTCCAGTGACATTACAACAACAATACTGCCTCCACCTTGTTCGAAGGTACCCTGACTTTACTAATGATCCCCACCTCCATCATAACCCAATCCTTGCAATATCACCACTCATCCATCTCTTAATCCCTCTTTGATCTAAGGTCTTGGCTGGAGATGACACCAACAGTAGCTACTGCTTGTCTGCTGTGCTGCTGACTACAGAGGAGCTGTCGATCTCCAATTGGCTGTCCCAAGATCCTTGATCCCTGAGAAGGATCCAACACTTGCTGGTCAAGTGCCCGAGCAGCACAAGATGCAGCATGACTTCCAAGGCAAGGCTGACACCTCTGTCACCTTCTCAAGTTTCTGCCATGCTATTTTATCAGGCTTATTCCTGTCCCTGTTCTTTGAATTTCAAACTGGTTCCATTGTGATCCTTGCCAGGATCCATTTAAATATGGAGGCTTTAGCACCCAGGCATGGTTCGTACTCATGCACATCTGGTCCAATTTGTTGTAAACACTGAGGGGGGAGTTCTAAATGCTACAAATCTCAATCCTCTCTCTTTGCTGGCTCTGAGCTTCTACTGGCCCCTCACACTGCAAGCAAATCCAAAGATCAAAATGTTACCTTCAAGAATAAATGCGTTCTTATCTGTGAAAGTGCAAATTCATTATTTTCACATTGATGAAACTCTTTATTTTCTTAGAATACTTGCCTTTTACCTGAAGAGGACAGATATCTTTATTTATGTGTACAAAGTGTCAGTTGGCACATATGTTAAAAAGAATTTATTGAGTATAAAATCAATCCAGCCATGAGAGTCAAATCAGGTCATTTTTATGAGTAAAGCATTTCTGTATGACTGTATTCAGCACTATTTTATCTAAAGCAAAAGTTTTTTTTGTAATAATGCTATCTTGATGCCATATTTTGTTTAACAATTGCTGGGAAAATGTAATGTGACATTTTAAATTGATGGATGTAAGGCAGGCATACTGTCGAATAAACATTTGAACTGTTAACTTGGACACTGTAAAATGATTGTATTCACTGTAATCACAAATATATTTCAGTCTCTTTTAAAAAGAATTAAGAGTTAGGCACAATCAGAAAAATAATATGCCTGTAATTATGAATGATGAAACATTTGTTCAATTTGTTTGCTAAATCAATACTGAGCTATTACCTAATGAATCAGTTCCTGTTGACCTTGTTGCTCTACTGTTGTTTTCATTATTTGCAGGTTCCCTGCTTGTTATTCAGTCTCGGCAATATATTTAATTCTGATTAATGACCTTTCTTTGATTATATGCATACTTTCAGACTTCCCTCTTAATATTTTCAACAAGCTGAAAGTTGCATTTCAATCATGGCACAAATGTAATTAAAGTAGAAAAAAGAGACTGGAAATACAAAATACAGAATCTAAAACAGATCAAAGTTGACATTTTTGGACAGGGTTATTAAAATTTTGGGTGTGATCTTTGTCTGTAAAATCATTTTTATAAGACCTCACAAAATGTCATGACCAAAGATATTAAAAAGAGATGAGCAAATTTTATTAAATATAAAGCATAAACATCAATTGTATCTGCCTGAGATTTAATTCAGGTTACTCAGGGATTATCTGACATTACTTTTAGCATTAGAGAGAAAACAAATGGTGGAATTTAAAGAGTATAGGGAAACACTATACCACAGCACAGGGACTAAAAGAAAATTGCAGTGACAAACTCAGGATGTGACATCTATCCCATTCTGGGCTTTAACAAGCTTTTAATGTATCTTGCTATCAGGTAGAAATTTCCTGCTGTTGTACCACACACTCATTTGATATCTCTTTTGAGCTTACATTTTTAGTTACATGACAAATTCAGTCACTCTGTAGTAATTATTAAATTAACGTCCTGAGTTTGAAGAAAATGAAACAACATTTCAAAAGCTTTAAAAGTTAATTATTTTTTGCTCTCCATAGAAGTCATGCAGCCTATTGAGTCTTTGTAGCGTTTGCTGTTTTCATTTCTGCTTTCCAACATCGGCAGTAATGTACTCTTACATTAAGGAATTTTCATAAGGAATTGATATTTTTGCCATATATTGTAAATCCATAAAGTAGATAAATAATATCAACTAAATGGTGTTCATTAAGTCTTTTCTCTTTGACATTTTTCTTTAAACTCAGCCTTCACAATGCATGTTACCAGATCAGAAAGGAGAAAATTCACACTTAAAAAGATGCCATTCACAAATCTGCATTTAATAAACTTATTTTATTAATAACTGAAATGTTTAACTCATTAGAGAATTGAATCTCAGGATGACCTGTATCAGGATATAGGTCAAATATCAAGATTTGAAAGAAGACAAATCTAGTTTGCATTATAAACATTTTACCTAACTCAACCCAAATCATATTAATATAAGACAAACCAATTTGAATTGTTCTGTTCAGACCTCCTAGCCAACAATCACTGATGAAGTTGATCATAAAGATGCATGAGCAAGCATCTGTTATGGGCCAGATTGGAGCCCCCTCAGTATTTTAAGAAGGTAGCCTGGGTCCTAGGTTTCTTTTTTATTTTATAGTGTCTATTCCAGATGCAATGCGACATGTCAAACCACTCGATATTAAGCAAAACAAAATTTATTTAAACACTGCAGTTTAAAATACAAGTAAAGAAAGAGGAATTTAGAATAACATAATTCTATCGGAAAACTTGAGAGAATAACAGTTACAGTAACTATTACTAATTAACTGTTCTAATATAGTAACATCACATAAACATACCCCTTGCCAGAAAAGGAAAATTCCGATATAGATTCTCATATACAGTCCTTCAATCCAGGAGGAAAAATTGTCAAGAGAAAATTCAGAGAGTAATGCAGCCAAGAGACATTCACCAAAGCTTCCAACTCTTTTGAAAGCCCAATAGCTTCTGAGAAAACTGGAAAGCCTTGTCTGTGAGAGCTGGCCACACCCAGGCTGATTTCATTGTTCTAACTTTAAGAAAAAAACCCACAGCCTCACAAGCTGTTTACTCAAGTGGTATCAGCAGTCAGCTTGTTGCCTTTTCCTTACAACCTCTCTTCAAGAAAATGGACAAAATAACCCTTTCAGCCAAAGCATTATCACACATCATTTTAATTCACAACATCTTTGAAGACAGTTGAAAACTGCCTTGCTCTGAGGTCAGACAAGACTAACAACAACCTCTTGTATGTCTTGTAAAACTTTATTGAAGGAAAGAAGTAAATTATTTATCTTAATCTAGGCTGAATTATTTTCATTGCAAGAGATGTAAGACTGAGTACATCCGAAAAGTGTTAAACACAAGGAACTGTTAAATTGAAGATCTGAGGCTGAGGTGTGAATGTGTACTGAATTCAAAAAAAATCAGACAAATTACTGTACAGCCAGACTTCAGGCTACTGATGGGTTCCATTCCTGAGTCCACTTGCAGGTCGAGTTGTATACATGGAGCACAGTGCAGGACAACATAGCAGAATTCAAAAAGCACCTGGACAAATACATGAATAGGAAGGGAAGAGAGTGATTCTGGCCCTATAAGTGTAGACAGTTTTAGAATGGAAGGGCAAAACGTGCTGATGCAGGCTTAAGGGCCGAAGTGCCTGGTTCTGTGCTGCATTGTTCTTCGTTCTTTGTTCTGTTATAAAGCAGCCATTTGGAAGTAAAGGAAATGTTCATATGTTGGATATTTAAAATTACACCCATGTTCGGGATTGCATTCATAAGTACAAACATTCATAAGTTGGACATTCAGAAATTGGGGACACACTGCATTAACTTGTTTTTTGATGTGTTTTTCCAGCTTCTAGCTTCAATTTGCTTTTCAACAGATGGTAGAATTAACCATTTTATTTCATTATGAGCAATTTGTTGACATAAAGAATATTTCAGTATCAAGTGTCACTGCTTCTTGTTTATGTTGAGCACAGGTACATTCCTCCATATCCGCAAGGAAATTCTGTTCCTGAGAAATCCGTGAATGATGAAATTTAAGAGCGTTGAGATGGTTTAAAAATGCAAGTAGGTTAAAATAAATACATGATAAAAATATTGCAGATCTGTGATTTTGCCCACTGACGTTGATTTTTTGTTGATATTTTTGGCATGGATAGGTAAATTTGTGATTTCGCTGATACAGAGGATGTATTGTAATAGAGTTTGGCACCATTCTAGTGACATTTTTCCGTTCTTTTAACAGCCACAATATTATCTTGAGATAACCTAAAATTGAGAAACTATTATTGCAGTGTAGAATTTAAATTGGGGAGGCAAAGACCATTGGTATTACGACTGGACTGTTAATCCAGAGACCCAGGTAATGTTCTGGGGACCCAGGTTCAAATACTGTCATGACAGGAATTTGAATTCAATAAATATCTGGAATTAAGAGTCCATTGTTGTTTGTTGGAAAAACCTATCTGGTTCACTAATGTCCTTCAGAGGAGGAAACTGCCATCCTTACCTGGAATGGCCAACATATAACTCCAGACCCACAGCAGGCGAAGGGGTCAGGAGAGGGATGGTTAGGCTGATGGTTGAAGTAGTAAGTGCGGACGCGGAGGCGGCGGAAAAACTGCTCTATATCCAAACGTGACTGGTATTCGTTGATGTGTGGGTGGAGGAGGACAAAGGTGAGCCCTCTGTCTCAGTCCTCAGTAACGGGCTCACCTTCTCCCGCCTCCGACACACCCCCTCCTCCTGGACACCACCCGAAGGCCTCCTGCCCTCCCTCGACCTCTTCATCTCCAACTGCTGTTGTGATATCAATTGCCTCAACCTCTCCACTCCTCTCACCCACTCCAACCTCTCCCCTGCAGAATGTGTAGCCCTCCACTCCCTCCACTCCCTCCACTCCAATCCCAACGTCACCATAAAACCCGCGGACAAGGGAGGCGCAGTTGTAGTATGACACACTGACCCCTACATCGCCGAGGACAGGCGCCAACTCTCTGACACCTCCTCCGACCGCCACCTTGATCATGACCCCAATCCCGATCACCAAACCATCATCTCCCAAACCATCCATAACCTCATCACTTCAGGTGACCTTCCACCCAAAGCCTCCAACCTCATCATTCCCCAACCCCGCACCGCCTGCTTCTATCTCCTTCCCAAAATCCAGAAACCTGACTCCCCTGGTCGCCCCATTGTCTCCGCCTGCTCCTGCCCCACCGAACTTATCTCCACCTATCTGGACTCCATTTTCTCCTCCTTGGTCCAGGAACTCACTACCTACGTCCGTGACACCACCCACGCCCTCCACCTCCTCCAGAACTTCCAATTCCCCGGTCCCCAACAGCTCATCTTTACCATGGACGTCCAGTCCCGATACACCTGCATTCCCCATACAGATGGCCTAAAGGCCCTCCGCTTCTTCCTGTCCCTCAGGCCCAACCAGTCCACCTCCACTGACACCCTCATCCACTTGGCCGAACTGGTCCTCACCCTCAACAACTTCTCTTTCAATTCCTCCCACTTCCTACAGACAAAGGGGGTGGCTATGGGTACCCGCATGGGCCCAAGCTATGCCTGCCTCTTTGAAGATTACGTGGAACAATCCCTCTTCCGTAGCTACACTGGCCCTAAACCCCACCTTTTCCTCCGTAACATTGATGACGGTATCTGCGCCGCCTCATGCTCCCACGAGGAGCTCGAACAGTTCATCCGCTTCACCAACACCTTCCACCCCAACCTTAAGTTCACCTGGACCATCTCTAATACCTCTCTCTCCTTCCTGGACCTCTCTGTCTCCATCTCCGGCAACCACCTAGAAACCAATATCCATTTCAAGCCCACCGACTCCCACAGCTACCTAGAATACACCTCCTCCCACCCACCTTCCTGCAAAAATGCCATCCCCTATTCCCAATTCCTTCGCCTCCGCCGCATCTGCTCCCAGGATGAGGCATTCCACTCCCGTACATCTCAGATGTCCTCGTTTTTCAAGGACTGCAACTCCACCCGCTCAGTGGTCGAGAACGCCCTCGACCGTGTCTCCCGCATTTCCCGCAACTCATCCCTCACATCACCTCCCCTCAATAACAACCAAAATAGAATCCCCTTCGTCCTCACGTACCACCCCACCACTTCCGGATCCAACGCATCATCCTCCGACACTTCCACCATCTGCAATCCTACCCCACCACCAAAGACATCTTTCCCTCCCCACCCTTATCTGCTTTCCGGAGGGACCACTGTCTCCGTGACTTCCTTGTCCGCTCCACACTCCCCTCCAACCACACCTCACCTGGCACTTTTCCCTGCAACCGCAGGAAGTGCTACACTTGCCCCTACACCTCCCCCTTCACCCCCATCCTAGGCCCCAAGAAGACTTTCCACATCAAGCAGATGTTCACCTGCACATCTGCCAATGTGGTATACTGCATCCGCTGTACCCGTTGTGGCCTCCTCCACATCGGGGAAACCAAGCGGAGGCTTGGGGACCGCTTTGCAGAACACCTACGCTCGGTTCGCACTAAACAACCGTACCTCCCAGTCGCGAACCATTTCAACTCCCCCTCCCATTCGTCAGACGACATGTCCATCCTGGGCCTCCTGCAGTGCCACAACGATGCTACCTGAAGGTTGCAGGAATAGCAACTCATATTCCGCTTGGGAACCCTGCAGCCCAATGGTATCAATGTGGACTTCACAAGCTTCAAAATCTCCCCTCCCCCTACCGCATCCCAAAACCAGCCCAGCTCGTCCCCGCCTCCCTAACCTGTCCTTCCTCCCGCCTGTCCCCTCCTCCCACCTCAAGCCTCACCCCCATCTCCTACTTACCAACCTCATCTCCCCCCCGCTTGATCTGTCCGTCCTCCCTACCTCCCCACCTACACTCACCTTTACTGGCTCCATTTCCGTCTCTTTGACCTGTCTGTCTCCTCTCCACCTATCTTCTCCTCTATCCATCTTCTATCTGCCTCCCCGCTCTCCCTATTTATTTCAGAACCCTCCTCCCCTCCCCCATTTCTGAAGAAGGGTCTAGGCCCAAAACGTCAGCCTTCCTGCTCCTCTGATGCTACTTGGCCTGCTGTTTTCATCCAACTCTACATCTTGTTATCTATGAAGTAGTGATGAGAAGAGTTATTTTAGCTAAGGTACTCCTTCAAAAGTTAAAGCAGTAGGTTTTTGACAATCCCTCAGAAGGAAGAGGGGCACAGATAGAAGCACTTTGGGGCTTAGAGATAATGTTTTAACATTTGCAACTATGATGCCTGAAGATTTTGTCACTGAAGATGGAGAAAGGATTATTGGGAGTGGACAGGACAGAGAATGTCAGAATCAAAAGAGGGAAAAAATTGACAAGAGTTTAAGGCTGCAGAGGTAAGGACAACCAAAGGCAGGGTTTGTAAATGGGGGAAATGTTCTAAATTTTAGTCAATTGTGAGACGAGGAGTTGGTGGATGTTGGTGAGGATGGTGGGAATACCAGAGTAGATGAGTTGGAATTTGTATAGAATGGAAATCAAGACACTGAATGGAAAAGTACGAGAGAAAGTAAAAACTGAACTGGTAAAGGCATGCCAGAATATTTCTGAGGCTGTGGAGATGATAGTGCAGGTGGGCATCATCGTTGAGGTACTATCAGCACCAATCCTCTGCTTAAATCTTTCAGATTTCCTGACAGCTGTGTATTTCTGTTCTTCAGCAACAATAACACTGGGGTGTCAGGCTTCGTCATGTATTGGTTACCGTTTTCATGTGGCCTCATACTCCTTGATAAGACAGCATCAGTTCAATGGCTAGTTTCATTTGTATTTATTATTGATGTAGCATCTGTAAATAAACCTTTCAATCTTTGCTCAGTTAATGAAGTCTGCATCCTGTTTAAAATAACCGTCTTTTTAGCAACACTTCAATATTTTCGTCTCTATTTGCTTCAACAATGTTTTCTCTTTTGAATATAGCAGCACAGCTCTACAGCACTGGATACATTCCAGAACCTTGCCTGACTGGCCATTATTCAAGGAAATGCCCTGACAGTGACCATCTGCAGCCTATTTAACTCTGGAGAGACATTACTGCTGAGTCTGATTTTGTCTTTAGTCATTGTCTGTACACACACACTTCTCGAGTGATGGGGATGGAATACCAATACTGATATGACAAAAATGAATGTCAGTATAGGCTGCATCAGTGGCAAAATCACCAAGTCATTCATATTGTTGTTCAGTATGAGGTCCATTTTGTCAAAATGTGGCATATACTGCTCACATATGCACATCGCTAAAATACTAAGTTATATCCTGATAAATATTGTGAATTTTAATATTGTGTATAATGCTAGATTGTATAATGACTCATATTTAACCAACGCCAACAATATTGGGTTATGGGGGATGTCTATAAACATATGTCGATGAAAACTTTTATCTGAGTCCGATGATATGATTTGAAACATCTGATGATATCTGCACAGTGTCTGTGAAAGATAATATTTGTGTTTTGTATATAATTTAACAAAGTTGACTCTCAAATTGTCATAACAGAATTTCATCATAAGCAAGCAAATGGAGATTTCCAAGTTTAATCTCACTCAAATTTATAATTATGTGGTAGATGACAGATTCGCAACGTCTGCGCCTACATTTTGCTATTTCTAACTGTCTCCCCTGAATTTCTCAAATCTCTTCCTGCTACAAGCTTAATGAACCTCCTCCGTGCTCATAAATTCCAACAGTCAAACTGACAGTTCAGGCAAACATGAACATGTAAAAATAATACACATCCTTGTCACCAGTTTTGCTTTATATAAGCATCCGGCCAATCTTTCAAGGAAAATGCAATCTGATCATTTGACATAAATTTTGTCATGAAGACGATTTGTTTTATTTTTAAAAATTCATTCATGTGTTGAGGACATCTCTGACTGAGCCAGCCTTTAATACCCATCTTAACTGCCTAGGGGGCACTTAAATGTCAACCACATTATTGTGGGTCAGAAGTCACACATAGGCCAGGCTATACCAGATGGGACTTTCCCCCTACAATTGCCATTGGTTAATTACACTCCTGATTCTAGATCTTCATTGAATTCACCATCTACCAAGGCAGGATGTGAACCCAGGTTCCCGGAACCTTATCTGGGTCTTTGACTTAACAGTGACAAAATACTACTAGACCATTGCATCCTTGCAATACCATTGCAAATATAAGACAGAGTTCCAAATCACTTCCAATTAGAAAGGAAATAATTTATAACTATTCTGCCATTAGTATCTATCTTCAAACATGTAGGTAAATTCTAGGAGCTGTAATTCTCAAAGGAACATTGTCTTTTAGTATTTCAATCTTGCCAATTGGAAGATTCAAGTGTACCTCTCTGGCATTTGCCTCCTGTTGGAGCACATTCAAATCTGTGTGATTTTTTTAAAAAATATGTTTCTAATGCCCGCAGATTCTTTCCTTCACTCACTTGGGCTAATTAGGGATGAATCATTGTGTACATCTGCAAAGGCAGCCTGTGGATCAATGACAGGCCAATTCCAAAGATGAAGAGCACAGATTCCACTTCTGTTCCACCTCCCGCTAACTTTGTTTCAGACACAACACATCAGCCAACCCAATGATGATGATACTGTAATGGTATGTTTTACATTTTAAACAGTATAATTTTAGATTTGTTTAATTTTCTATGTCTGATAAAGAAGGATAAAAGCTTCGTACAATGCATTTTCACAATCAATTATTGTATGCATAAAGGAGCCAGGGTGAAGGAAATAAGGAAATTTCCCACTGAAAATTGATTCACAGAACAAATATAATCACAATGTTTCCCTTCAGATTTCACAGTAGAAACACAGTGAGCTGTAAAGAACTCAATGGTGGCATTTTGTTGATGTAATCCATTTTTGTGCCTTGTATCAAATAATTACACTCATTTATTTTAGGAGATGTGAAGAATTTTAGAGAAATAATTGGTAAAAAGGTGAAACCAGATGCAAAGCGGATGCTGTGTTAATAATAATTTGGTTTGAGCCTTTAATTTTGATCTTAAATGCTGAGTACCACAATGTCAATTTGCCCGGAGGTATTAAATCTGACAGCTGCAGGTTGAGCATGCAAACGTTAATCAGAAGCAATTTTTGTGCAGGGGTATGTAAAGACACACCCACTTCTATTGAAGGTGTAGAGTATGCTACTGGCACACGGAAGGTGTCAGGATGTCTCAGAGACTTATTCAGATGATACTTTTGGATGTGGCACAAGGAGCACGGGTGTATGTATTCCACAGATTAAGAAACAATCTTACTTCTCACTCCTAACACACTCTCCTATAGCAGCTGATGCTGCTGTTACAGTTCTCATGTCAATCGTGCACTCCTCCAGTTCAAGGGGACCTTAAAAAGTTGCGGAAATGAACATTGGGAACGCTGGAGAAACTCAGCAGGTCTGACAGCATCAGTGGAGAGAGAAATAGAAGTAATGTTTCAAGTCCTATATAACTCTTCTTCAGATTTCCTTGTGGCTCAGACTGCCAGCGTCTGCAGTATTTGCCTTTGTTTTAGAAAAATGCTGATAACTAAGTGCTCCCTTTCTCCTAATGACACCTACAAGGGTAGAGTAGCACAGTATTCATTCTGTTTATTAAAAGTCCTGATGAAATAGTTGGGAAAATGTTGATAAAGTTAGTGAAGACTTGACACAGTGTCTGAGAAACGTTTGTGTCAGAAGTCAGCAAGCAGGAGGATAAGGCTGAGAATAACTTTCAGCCATGGAGAACCCAATTAGCAATAACCATGTTTACTCCTGTTTAGCCCATCACTGTTAGGAGAAGTCATTAATTGAAGTGCCAGCCACCAAATTAAATTGTGTCTCTTTTACAAAGTATTAGCAAGCAATCTCATTGTTAATCAGATCTTTAATAATCCTTTGGGCGGCCATTATTAGCCTCTGCTTCAGCTCCTTTGCTAAAGTCACATCTTGCGCTAAAGGTAGACTAAAAACTTCTCATATACAACACCCCAACATGGCTGCCTCAGCCACCAACACCTTTCAAAAGGAAGTTTCTCCCAAAATGTTTCAAGTTGTTAAATATAATTAGGTTTGAATGTGACACACCATAAAAAACATTGAGGTTACAGTTTGATTTCATTGGAAGCTGAAAACTGAAGGCAAATACCAATGAAAATGGAAGTTGGTGCAAAGTAGGGAATCACTTCTTCAGTGTGATAGTAAGGTTGTGGATTTGCTCGCCGAGCCAGTGCATTTGGTTGCAGACTTTTTGTCACCCTGCTAGGTAACATCATCAGTGCGCCTTCGGTGAAGCATTGGTGTTCTGTCCTGCTTGTTATTTGTATGCCTCGGTTTGCTGGGGTGGCTGGCACCACTTCCGGTTCTGTTTTTCAGTGGTTTGTATATTGGGTCTAACATCCTTACCATAAAAAAATTCACAAAAGAAGAAGAAGACAATAACCGGCTACCCTTCCTGGACATAAAGGTAGAGCGTAAGAACAATGGGAAACTTCAGGCTAGCGTATATAGAAAGACTACACATATGGAGTAGATACTTAATTACTCCAGCAACCACCCCAACACCCATAAACGGAGCTGCATCAGGGCATTATTCAGAGGGGCCACAACACACTGCAGCAACCCAGAAATGCACAGCTCAGAACAGGAGCACTTATACAGAGTTTTTAAAAGGAATGGATACCTAAAAAGCACAGTCCGCCATTATCTCCGCGACAGACAGCAAGAAGACACAACATGGCCTGACAAGCTAGTCATCCCACCATACATCAGGGACATATCAGAGATGTCCACAAGACTACTCAGATCCCTAGGTATCAGGGTAACCCACAAACCAACAACCACCCTGACGAACATAAAGGATCCCATACCCACAACCAATAAACTAACGTAATACACAAAATACCATGCAAGGACTGTGAAAAACATTACATAAGACAAACTGGAAGAAAACTGACAATAACGATACATGAACACCAACTAGCCACCAAGACACATAACCAATTCTTGCTGGTCTCAATACACATGGACAAAGAAGGACATGAATTCAACTGGGACAACACATTCATAATAGCACAAGCCAAACAGAGACATGCCAGGGAATTCCAGGAGGCCTGGCATTCTAACCGGAACTCCATCAACAAACAAATTGAACTGAACCCAATATACAAACCACTAAAAAACAGAATCTGAAGTAATGCCAACCATCCCAGCAAACCTAGGCATATAAATTACAAGTGGGACAGAACACCAACACTTTACCAGAGATGCACTGATGATGTTACCTAGCAGGGTAACGAAACATCTGCAATCAAACACACCAGCTCGGTGAGCAAGTCTACAAACTCATCCACAACTTGAGCTACAAATCTTTTCAAACACTTTGAAGTGTGATAGTTTCTAAAGTAGTTGTTGATTGAAATTAAAATCATTTTGACTTAACAAGATCTGAATGGAAGAGGAGAATGGCATATCAATAGGAATATTTCCTACCATAGCAATCCAACTGGTTTACTCATCACTACTCAATCCAATTTTATGTTTCGGGAGCTAACAACAATTATTGATGAGAGATCAAGACCTTGTAAGGAGAATACATCAATATAAAAGGGCACAAAATGAATGATAGATGTTTCTCAACGAAAGTGTCAAAATCCGTTTAGTATAATTACAGAGTGCTGACAATTTAAATGCATTTGAGTTTTTTTTTTCAGAATGATCCCTGGTGAAATAACTGGACAGAGCAAATCTATCTCAGTTCTACATTTTGACATGTGAACTGTATCGTGTGGTCGGGAGAGATCTTGGGTTAATGTCATAAAAATGTTTGCATTGAATATATGCTAAGCAACCAGTCTTCTGTAGAGGTTCATATGTAAAGATTGTCAGGAAAAAGTTGAGAGAAATTTGCTGTTGTTGCAGGAAGTAACGAGTGCAACTTTTATAGATGTCTGGTGAAAATAAGGCCTGGTGATAAACAAAGGGATGGTATTTCATAGTTGTCGGAATGACTGCAACTAAAATAAAAATTGAACTAATGTAATTGGATGTTTCTCAGGTTATATTAGAGGATTAAAACACCTCCAAAAGAGGAGCAAACACATATACTTTTTGTGAATATGCACATTATTCCTCTTATTCACAAAATAGCTAAATGCACTCCTGATGAGAATAATGGTGGGAGAAAGAAATACCAGCGCTCTTTTAAGCTGTTTTTCCAATGCTGCTCCTAATGCTGGACAATTTCACAAGGGAAGTGAAAAGGTGACCCTGAGATCCTGCCCAACCCATGAACTACTGCAGTAATGAAAGTTAAAGATCTCATTCAGAGCTTATTGAGGACCATGCTCAGATTTTGAGAAGTGTATTTGGCTTTCACGTTTTGGTTTGGGACAATCAGGTGAATGAAGGTAGAATATCTGCTGTTATGGCAGATCTAAGGAACTTGGTGAGATCCATGAGAAGGTGAGTAGCATAGAGGAGGGCTAGGCCATTAGAGCACAGCTGCCCACTCTACAGGATCTAACAATGTTTAACCTCCCAAAGTACAATTCCTTGAATCCATTGAACTTGCCATGAAAATCATTCATATTCACACACAATTTCTCAGAACTCTGTTGCAGCTTCAGCTCCCTTCCAGTTCAATCTGTACAATCATCTAACATAACACTTATATCAGTAATGTGATCATCTTCATAAAGAACATTATTGATTCCATATAACATAAAATAATTCCATGATTTCTGTTCTTTTGTACTCGAGCTTTGCAAGAGTTGACATTTTACTTTCAGTGATATTTCTCCACACCCCTGTAATTTCATGGGGATTGATGTAATATAATATTTTTAAGCTATTTAATTTGATCTAATAACTCCAAGGCACTTACCCCAGTATTAATTGGGTTGTGTGCTCATTTACTTAAATTTGGAACTTCAATGCTCAGATGCATTGTTTTCTCCCAAAAAGATCTTAAGACCTAAAATATTGGAGCAAAAGATCCCACTCAGCCCATCAAGTCTGCTCTGCTGGTCAATGAGGTTATGGCTAATCTGATAATCCTCAACTCCACTTTCCTGCTTTTTCCTTGTACTCTTTGATTACTTTACGAATTTACAATCTGCCAACCTCAACCTTGAATATTCTGAACAACCCTGCTCCAACAGCACTCTGTGGTAAAGAATTCCGTAGATTCACTACCCTGTGGGAGAAGACATTCCTCCTCTGCTTGATCTTAAATGGCCGAATTCTCATTCTGAGATTATGCCCTATGGTACTAGACTCTCCCACATGGGGAAACAACCTTTCCGTTCCTACCCTGACAAGTCCCCTAAGAATCGTGTATGTATCAATAAGGTTGCACCATATTTTTCTGAATTCCAATGAGTACAAGCGCAACCTACTGAACCTCTGCTCATCAGCTGTCCCTCCATACCTGGTATCAGCCTAGTGAACCTTCTGTTTACTGTCTTCAATGATGGTGTACCTTTCTTTAGATAGTGGGTCTAAAGCTTTTCACTGTATTTCAGTTATGGTCTAACTAGTGCCCTGTGTACTTCTAGTAAAACCTCCTTACTTTTATACTCCATTCACTTTAAAATAAAGTCCATTATTGTTTTTGCCTTTCCTGCTACCTGCTGAACTTGGAAGCTAGCTTTTTGTGTTTCATGGATGAGAACTCAAAATTCGTCAGTTCCGTGGCTTTCTGCAGTTGTTCGCCATGTAAATAATATTCAGCTCTGCTATTCTTCCTGCCAAATTGCATAACCTCACATTTTCTAACAATGTGTTCTACCTACCAAGTTTTTGTCCATTTGCTTATTCCTCTACAGATTCTGTGTCATCCTCACCACTTGCCTTCCCATCTATTTCCCCGCTTATTTTTCTAGTCTTGTGATATTTCCACTCCTTGAATCTTCTTGAGTGTTAAGAATATTTGTTATTTTGATCCGAAGTGAAGCCATGGTGCTCCCACTGCAGAATACCTCGACCCAATTGTGTGGTTTCTTCAGTTTACATCTCCGATACTTCAAGGTTGTGGTTGGTACACACTTACTCCATTTTGGAAGGCTGCATTTTGTTTTCTTCCCTGTTGCTCTTGTGCTGAATTATTTCACCTAATTATCTTCCGTGGAATTTCCGCAAACAAGTACTCTGTTCTGCCTCCAGTATTTGTCTAGTGATCTGTATTACTTTCTCCACCATTAAATTCTCTCTGACTTGTAGACGTCTGACAGGGTCTCATCTGATTCTCTGAACACAATCTATTCCTGAATCAATTCTGCCTTCTATCCCTCATATGTATACATCACAGCCAGCCAGTAGGGATAATTTTATGAATAAATCCATGTCCAGGTCTTTGCATTCCTTGATTAAGTTCCACGAATTCCTTTAATTAATCTCTCCGAAATACATTTCAATGCCTTTCATACTTCTTGATTTGATGCCAAATTTTTATTAAGGCTTTGTCTTGGAACAATATAATTCATTGTGGTCCACACCACACGTAAACATACATTAACATAGTCGTTTTGCCATTTTTGGTCTAAGCTTGAATCTGTTAGACGCATCATAAAGCTTTTAGTTCCAAATCTCCCATCCTGGAGTCTGGTGCTGTCTGCCAATGTCCTGAAATGTTTCTGGGAGTGACAGATTAGCCTTGATGCCTCTGATGAGCTCTGGAGCATCTTCTCCATCTGAAACTGGGTTTGACCCATTGTCTGCTGCTTTAGTTCAATGCTCACTGCTGTCTGGGTCCATTTTCCTGCCTCTGGTGTGCCCGCGGTGTCCACAAAAGGCCTGCTGTGTCTTGAAAATGGTTTCTTTTTACTTCTTGCCCATGAGCTTTACTTTAGCTTCTGCGATCAACGCCTGTTATTTTTTCCATTATTTTTGCTACCTTTTCCATGTTTTGTCAGATGTATGAAGCCTAACTTTGTTCTGTCTTAAAGTACTGCTACTTAAGTCCATGTAAATTTCCACAAGAACCCTTTATTTACTGTTTCCTATTCACACTCATTCTTTCAAGACTCTGTCGGAGCTCCTGCTCCCTGCCAGTTTTCTCTACCCAATCCTGTGACACTCACCTCATCGTTATATTATTACACATTCTGCCAATTCCCATTACTCTCCACTCCTGGATCTGTGAAGGCTGTGGGGAGAGTGCTCAGAGATTGTCAGCTTATTGGCCTGGCAGCCTCAGGCAAAGCTATAATACTCAAATAGTAGATCAAAGAAGCACAAGGAAGGCAATGCAATGGTAGTTACAGTAATTAAATCAAACCTATATTTTAACAGTACCACCTTTCTCTCCAGCTCCACTACCCCTAACTGTCTGCTAAAATGGTCTCTAAGTAAATGAAGTGGACCCTTCCCATGGAAGTCAGGGCTAATAACTGTTTCCTCTGGGCATGTGTGATACCCAGTCAGGAGTTAGCCTCATTGTTGATCACATTCCTGAAGGACAATGAGCTCACTAGGGGAAAAACAGGTTGTCCTATGTGTGGCAATTCTTGGGTATTGTGTTGTAATAGCACTACAACAGAACAGAACTACAAGGAACATTTGGAGCCAGGTTGTCTACCCTAGGAGGTGGACCCATTACATCCAGTCGTGCAGAACAGCAAAATAAGTGAGAGGCATTATCCATGTGTTTCTGTTGGGTGGCCCAGTCAATGAATCAATTAAAAGCCCAATATGACTAACATGTCAAATTTCAGCAGGTGAAAAGGAAGAAGGATAAAAGGATGGTTTCTGACCATTTAAGGCAGAAGAACCCAGAGAGAGAGAGAGAAAAAAAACACAAACCCAACTCTTGGGAAGCCAGACTTTGAGAAGGAGAATACATGGAGGAAGATCCGGACCAACTCTACAGAAGATGACTTGAAGCTGCAACTTCAAGAAGAGGACCCTACACCAGGCCTGATCAAACTGAGGACAGGTGGATAATATCATATTCACACACAAGGATAGTCTAATTTGTCTATTGACGATATTTCTTTAGTCACTTGCGTTTGGTATGATAAAGCACCATGATGGTTCAAACTGTAATTTGTATTTCAGAGTAGTTACTTGGGAGACATGCTTCAACAGAATTGTTTGTGTGGTGCATACACGTGTGTGTCTAAGTATGTGTTTGGTTGTATATGTATTTGCATGTGTGTGTGTCTGCACGTGTGTGTGTATGTGAGAGAGAGATTTTGGGATGCAGGTACAGTTCTGATGTCACTTTCCCACAAATTTTAAAAGCATTTCTTCTGTTCATCAGTTGAAAGATATGGTGATCACTTAACTTTACATCTATGTTGGTGTGGACCCATTCCATTAGTCTGTTCATTTGATCTTAGTCTTTGAGGCTGTTCTAGATATTCTCGTCCTCCTGGAAGGAAAGTGAAATCAAGCTAATTTTAAAAAGCATAAGATGAATGTAACAGTATCTCTGTTTAACTGGAATAATAGAGGCATGAAGCAAAGATGTGTGAAAATATAATGGTTGTATTGAGAAACTGTAGAGGGTTGAATCTTTAAATGCTATTATCATCAAACTATGCTGTTGAGGAATATTCTGAAGATATTCAATGAAATTATATATTGTATGTGACATTCAATCCTGGACGATTACATATTTGCTTTATAAATTTTTTAAACTTTCTTAATTATCTCACTGGTGAAAAACTGTATACAATTAATAAGGATTGCATCTAGGAACCATGAGTGTGAAGTCTAATCCATTTGTGAATGTCTCGCATCTGCCAAGATTATGTGAAAGTAAACTAATGCCAACATTATTTCCTTGTACTTAGTTGTGTGTTGGAAAGATAATACTCCCAATGACATATTAATTAACAGTCAAATGATATGTTGAGGTGCTTTAAAGTAATGGAAAAGTCTTCAGACATTTCAAAGACATTAGCGGCAAAAAGGGCTGGGAGGAATATAAATATCATTCTTAGTATGTTACTAGGAAATAACACAGTTACGAGATGCAGACTACATTGAGTGTACACCATGGAAATAGGCTGTTCAGCCCAGCTGGTCTGTGCCAGCATTTATTTGAGCATCCTCCCACCTTATTTGATTTAACCTATGAGCCCATCTGCCCATTCATTTCTCTTTCATTTACCCATTCGGTTTCTTATTAAAAATGTCCAGATGACTTTTTTTTCTGTTCTTTCATGGGTTGTGGGCCTTGCTGTCTGGGCAAATATTTATTGGCCATTCCTAGTTGTCTTTGTGAAGATGGTAGTGAGCTGACTTCTTGAGCTGCTGCAGTCTATGTACTGTAGGTAGACACACAATGCTGTCAGGGAGGCAATTACATCAGTGACAGTGAAGGAATGGTAATATATTTTGAAGCCAAATCAACAACTTATCTACTTCTGCCCTAAAAAAAAATTGAAATTTCTGCATCCATTGCTGTTTGAGGAAGGGAATTCCAAAGATACTCAAACCTCTGAAAGAAATGTATTTTCCTAATTTCTGCCTTTGTTCTGGTTCGATAATTGATTTGGTGTGATATAACAAAATATTCTATGAGTTAAGTGATTCTAATTAACAAGTTTATTCGTAGTACCTATGAATACATTGTGGTAAATTAATAAATTGAGCAGTAAGTACATATATTAAACTAGATATATATGTAAAGTAATATATATATTAAACACTAATCTAGAAACATGTGTAAATTAATGAGTGGATCTGTTACCTCAAACTACTTTAGATATGTTCAACAAGTTAAACTGCATCACGCCCATCGGGGACTCTGCTTTATGATGACAACTCTCTTGATGACAACTCAAAAGTGCCAAACTTTTGAGTTTTGGCACAATTCAAAATGTGCCAATTTGATTGGCACAAATTCAATCCCGGTCCAAGGGCAAGTCCCCTGAATAGGACAATGTCTCTGATATTGATTCTATTCTGAATCAAAGACGATATGCCGCATCATTGTTCTGTGGTACTTTCAGTGCTTTCCCGGACATTCCTTTATACCGAAAAACACCTCCAAGGTATTTCTCTGCGACGGCCAATCAGGAGAATTCTCACAGCAGCATAGTATCACATGGTCATTCCTCAGTCAAAACAAGCTATTTTCACTTGAGCCTGTTTCCCACGTACTTTCCACTTTATTTCAATTGTTCGTTGTCATGTCCAATTAACACTTAACAATTAATCAATCACTTGAAGGTATCATTTTAAATCCTACCACTACAGTCTTAAATGGGTGACTGTTTATTTTTAAACTAGGATTTTGTTCTTGACTGCTAGTTCTAGATTCTCCCACAAGAGGAAACATTCTCTCCTTCATCCAAATTGTTCAGATAAATTGTAAAGAGTTGAAGCCCCAGCACTGATCCCTGTGGCACACCACTTTTGATATCCTGTCAGTCTGAAAAACATTCATTCCCACTCTCTTCTTCCTGTTAGGTAGCCATTTTTTTATCCATGCAAATATGTTACCTCCAATGCAACGAGTTTTTATTTTCTGCTGTAATCTTTGATGTGGCACTTTATTAAGTGCCTACTGGAAATCTAGGTACAATACACTCACTGGCTCTCTTTTATCCACAGCTCATATTACTTCACCAAACAACTCCAATGAATTAGTTAAACAGGATTTTCTTTTGACAAAACCATTTGGCTCTGCTTGATTACCTTTAAATTATACAAGTGTTCTGTTGTAATGTCTTTAAGAATAGCTGCTAACATTCCTCCTATGACTGATATTAAGCTAACTAGCCTATTGTTTTATGCTTTCTGCCTTCCTCCCTTTTGATTAAATGGACTACATTAACTATTTTCTAACCTAAAGGTAGCTTCCCTGAATCTACTGAGATTTAGAAAATTAAAACCAACGCATCAACTGTCTCAATAAAAAACAAAAGAACTGCGGATGCTATAAATCAGGAACATAAACAGAAGTTGCAGGAAATGCTCAGCAGATCTGGCAGCATATGTGAAGAAAAGATCAGAGTCAACTATCTCATTAGCTCCTTTTTTAAATATGCTAGGGCAAATTCCAACAGAGCCCTGGATTTGTCAACTCTCAGTTCTAACAAGTCACTCGATACCACTAATAGAACCCAAGCTAGACAAAGTAGCGAGTTATTGCTAAGCAAGTTGTCTTTGTTAACACTGTTGATGACATCTTCCATCATTTTACTGATTTGCCTCAAATACATCTCATGGTAGCGCATTTCAGATTCTTATCACTCTCCAGCAAAGAAGATTCTCCTGGATTTCCTATTGGATTTATTACGGGCCAGCTAACAATTATGACTTCCAGCTTGGACTCTCCCAGCAGTGTAAATATCAGTGAGGTATTTTATGCTTCATTGTGGCCAGTAATGCAGGCATGAGAAGCAAAATATTGTGCCTGTTTTGCAACTCCTTCACTAATCATTTTCCTCCAAAGTGCAAAGGATCAAGGCTAAAAAACAAATTGTGAATTGAATTCATTAAAGATCACTTAAAAGCAGTTGTTGGTAGCTGACTGGTATATTCCACCATTCTCCATGCAATGAGATTGTGATTGATTTGCAACATAACTCTCTGTTCCTCAATGCTTGAGTGAACACTAATCTATCAACCTCAGTTTTAAAGTTACATCAGTTGGTGACTACCCTTTGTGTCAAGAAGTATTTCAAAATTTAATCCTGCAAGGTCTGGTTCTAATATTTAAGATACGCTGCTTAATCCAGGACACAGTTTTAAAAAAGCTTATTTTCTATTTCTCCGTCTCTTATGTCCGTTTATTTGATGATGGTTGAAATCTCCTATTATTGTTATTCTGTCTTTTATATTTAAGAAATTTTCCTTCATATTTCTTTCTCCACTTCTCTTGTTTATCTCTTTTTATGATCCACAAGGAATTTGTTTCTATCTTCATGTTAATTATGTGCCTATTTTCCTTTTGCCATAGTGTTAGCTGTAATGAGGACAGCTAATTAGTCCTTCTGACTGTCCAATTAGTTATAAATATATCTGAACCTCTAAGATTAGATTGACCATTCAACATTGTTAAGTAGAGAACAGCATAGGTAATGTGCACAATAAGGAGAATAACCCAGTGCTTAAAAAAATTTATGAGGGATAAGCAATTTTTTTTATACATTGAAAATGATAAATCAATTGTACACTAACAAGTGAACTACACTGTTCTTCATGTCATAAAGAACGAGTAGGCCCAACACATTAAAGATAATGACGCAAATAAGGTACATAAAATAGGGCTTGGTCATCATTTTATTTCAAGGGACCTTTCCAGGGTACAGAGTACCAGTTTCAACCAGTTTCTCTGAAGATTAAGCTGATTAGCTGTTCCACTATATGGAAAGCTCAAAGCTAATTTATTTCCAATTAGCAACTACTGAACAGATGCCATTGATTGCCAGGACAGAGCTGGTTAAGCAGTGTGTTAAAATCTTTCTCCACAGTTGATTGCAACAAAGTGAAAGATAGCAGATCATAATAGAGCAGTAAAAAAAACTATAATTGTACCAAATAGTTCATGGACGTATACTAATCATCAAAATATTAATTCTCATGAATTTATGAGCTTCTGTCACAATGTATTAATATACTTAATTCTCTTGTAAATTGTCTATTACTGTGCCTCTTACCATATTAAAAATCACTAACAATCTGGTACAGGGTTACTGTTACATTTTTGATAGAGATGATTATCAAATCACCTTTTTACTTTTGAATGCAAAACAGACAAACTCAGCTGAGATATATATGTTAATACACCGTCATATTATATACAGCACCCAGCCACATAATTTTCCAGTAATTTCCTGCAAACTGTTTTTGGCTACATGTGCAGTAATGACAGTATAATCAATAATCTTTCAGTAGAGATGGCTTCACACAAGGCACATGTAACAGACTGGTTGTCTCTCAGATTAGTTTTAAAAAAAAAACAGAATAAATCCGAAAGCAATGGGTACTATAAATAACCTGCAGCCTGGAGTGATTTCACAGCAGCCCAATCTAAGAATTCAACTGTTATAAACGTTTGCAGCTTTCAACAGAATCAACATTCATCAGTGAAATGCTTCTCCTCCATCTCTCTTAGGTATCCATAATTCTCCACTGCACTGTGCTTGGGAATGAAATGACACATACATGCTTGCAATTTTCCTGGCGCAGCATATTTAGAAGTATCTATTTACATGATTTGTATGATTCTTAAATTTTGAGACAACAGTACTCTTTGAAGAATTCAATTCATTATTTAGAACAGTGCTACTAGAACTTTGCCCATTTTGATGTCACTTTGCTGCTTGATAATAGCCACAACCTCAGACCTTGGAGAATGGGGCGGGTGTTCAGTGGCAGGTGGAGGGATATGAGGGAGCCTTTTGTCACAGCAGACTCCTCTGTCACTGCTTTGCCTCGTCCTTACGGCACTTGGACTCAAAGCATGTTGTATCTTGATGATCAAGGTGTTGCCATTTTGAACAGTTGGTAGCAAGGTCCTCACAGTCGCTGATATCAATGCTGCCATGCTTCAAGCAGGGCTTCAGAAAGTTTAATTAACATGTTAGTTTAATATGAACTAATTCATAAGTGATCAAAGATTAAATTGAGAAGCTTCTTTAATTGATTTTAGTAACATAATGTTCTGGCTTTAAGCGAAGTACCAGCCCTCGATGTGGTTCAAACATTTTCACTTCTGTGACCAATCACCGAAGACCTCTCTTCAGTATTCCTTCTTTAATCCTATTGCGATATTCGCCGCTTTCTCTTCCTAAGTTCCAGACCTCTTCTACTCGTGCTCTTGATATTCCCAGGCCATCCACTTTCATTGTATGAACCAAGGCAGAAAAAGCCTGGGGGCAAGCACAATTAGGCTGCATGCCCTGATTAGGACATGGGCAAATCTGGTGGAGGGTGGAATGGCTTTGGGATGGCATGTTCACATAGGCAATGACAGCCTTAATCACACTGGAATAGATTGCAGTTTAGAAGACTGATTACATCCTAGATACAAGGATGTTGTGCCGTGTGATAACAAAAGCTGATTTAGAATAATGAAAATGCAGTGATCAGCCCCAATTGTTTGCATTACTGTGAGGCTCTGCAGAGAAAGCAAAGGCTGTACAGCTACAGGGAGCACCTCCCTAGTGAAAGATTGGCTCACAATTACTGCTGTTCTGAATTAGACAAATGAGAGGTGTAAACACAGTTCTGACTATGCATTTTGTGTTAGAACAAATATTCAACTATTATTTCTTTAGTTGGGATGGCCTGGGATTTGAATGCAATTACTGTGGCTGTTAATATTCCTGTCTTCTGTCAAATTCCAACCTGAAATGAAAGTAATTAAAAACTTCAATAATTGCTTGTATTCAGTTTACTCACCACACCTCTGTCTGACTTTTCAGTATAATTTGATCTACCCTCCAGGCAGTGTCAAATCAGGAACATGAACAATCAGCTTGGATGGTAGTTAAAGTGATTACTGTCTTTCTGATGAGGCATAACTTCAAACAGTACAGCTGCAGCCCATTGAAGTTTGATGCAAATCTTTTTTAACCTGTCCTTAGTTCTCAAAAATACACCTTCAAAAATAATTTGGATTTGTGATTAAAAGACCCAAATTGTCAGTCATGAATGATAGTGTGTGTTTTATCCATTATCTGAATAGTTCTGTGGTATCATTTATTATTTGAGGTTGGATTAGCAATGGCTCAGTGTGAATGCATTCCAGGAGACGTCCTTTAGTGTTCATTCCTTGGAATGTGGACTCAGTTTAAAACACACAGGAGCTGATTTCTATGAATGTAACCCCAGTTTCATTTGCATTTCATGCATTTTATTTGCTGCAAAGTAACTTTGCAAAGGTGCAAACATCATCTTTTGTTTTCTTGGTCGTTGATATTCTGTCTGATTCCTATTTTTTGTTTCAGATTAATTGAACATTTAATGTGTTGTTTTTTCTATATATCTAGGCCTTCTCACTGATTTGTTCTGGGTTCTAGGTGGAATGACTACAGTTAAATTTTAGATGATAAGGGCTGGTCCTGGGATTCAACCCTGGAACTCTCATGCTCACTACATGCACCCAAAATGAGAATGAATGATGTTGGTGCTTGAAATAAGACAATTTCCCATTTTTCACATCTTTATGTTATCTCATTGTTTAACATGCAGGATGATAAATAAAGTTAATAGCCTCCTGATAGTAATTGAACCATTCACTAATTCAGTTATTTTGTAATGCAGGATCATTCTTTTTTTCTATCTCTTCCAGTTTGAGATTCTGTTCATTGCAGCTGATCGCTGGAGAATGACAAAATCTTTCTTCCTGGCCGTTCCCAACTCAGAGAGATTATTGTGCAAAACTTATCCATTTCCAGTGTGAGTGTACCATAACCTGAATTACAATGCATAGTTTGTGTTGATAAACGACTCCTCAGATACTGAAGCAGTCCATGTTCAAATGCAACAGGATTTGGACAATATCTAGGCTTGTGCTGACAAGTAGCAAATGACATTCATACCACACAAATTCCAGGCAATTACCAACTCCACTAAGAGACACCTCTAACCACTGGCCCTTAACATTCAATGATGCTACCATCACTGAATCTCCCACTACCAACATTCCACTGATTACCATTGACCAGAATCTCAACTGGACTTGCCATATAAATACTGTGGCTATAAGAGCAGGTCAGAGATTAGGAATAGTGTGGTGAGAAACTTACCCCCCTGACTCCCCAAAGCCTGTCCACCATCTGTCCACACAAGTCAGGAGTGTGATGATCCCCACTTGCCTGGATGGGTGCAGCTTCAACAATGCTCAAAAAGCTTATAAACCATAGAACAGTACAACAGAGGAACAGGCCCTTTGTCCCACCATGTCTGTGCCGACCATGATGCTATTCCAAAATAATCCCATCTGCCTGCACATCATATTCCCCTATTCTTTGTCTGTTCATGTGTCTGTCTACATGCCTCTTAAACTTTGCTATCATATCTTACATCCCCTGGAAGTGTGTTTCAGGTACCAACCGCCCACTGTGTAAATAAACTTTCCTCCCACATATCCTTTAAATTTTGCCTTCTCACACTTAGACCTATACCCTCTAGCATTTGATATTTTTATCCTGGGAAGGAGGCTCTGACTATCCACCCTTTCCATGCTTCTCATTATTTTACATACCTCTATCAGTCACCATCTCAGCCTCCAAAACAAGCCAAGTTTGTCCAAGATAACAAGGTGTGGAGCTGGATGAACACAGCAGGCCAAGCAGCATCATAGGAGCAGGAAAGCTTTACGTTTCGGGCCTAGACCCTTCATCAGGGGGAGGGGAAGAGGGTTCTGAAATAAATAGGGAGGGGGGGAGGTGGATAGAAGATGGATAGAGGAGAGGATAGATGGAGAGGAGGCAGACAAGTCAAAGGGGCGGGGATGGAGCCAGTAAATGTGAGTGTAGGTGGGGGGGAAGGGAGGAGATAGGTCAGTCCAGGGAGGATGGACAGGTCAAGGGGGCGGGATGAGGTTAGTAGATAGGAGATGGGAGTGGGGCTTGAGGTGGGAGGAGGGGATAGGTAAGAGGAAGGACAGGTTAGGGAGGCGGAGATGAGCTGGGCTGGTTTTGGGATGCGGTTGGGGGAGGGGAGATTTTGAAGCTTGTGAAATCCACATTGATACCATTGGGCTGCAGGGTTCCCAGGCTGAATATGATTTGCTGTTCCTGCAGCCTCCGGGTGGCATCACTGTGGCATTGCAGGAGGCCCAGGATGGACATATCGTCTGAGGAATGGGAGGGGGAGTTGAAATGGTTCACGACTGGGAGGTGTAGTTGTTTGTTGCGAACCAAGTTTGTCCAACTTCTCTTCACAGCTAATGCTTTCCAATTTGGCAACATCCTGGTAAACCTCTTCTGCACCGTCTCCAAAGCCTCCACATCCTTCCTATAGTGTGACGACCAGAACTATGCACAGTACTCTAAATGTGACCTGACCAAAGTCTTATAAGGTTGCAAAATTACTTGCCAACTTTTGTAGTCAGTGCCCTGACTAATGAAGGTAGGCATGCTGTACGCCCTCTTTATCACCTTTTCCAGTCGTGTTGCCACTTTCAGCAAGCTATGGACATGGAACCCAAGATCCCTCTGTGAATTATTACTTCTAAGGGTCTGGCCATTTACAGTGTGCTTTCCTCATGCATTTGACCTCCCAAAATGAATCACCTTTCACTTGTCTTGATTAAATTCTGTCTGCAATTTCTCCATCCAACTTTCCAGCTGATCGATATCCTGCTGTATTCTTTGATATCCTTCCTCACTATCCATAACTCCACCAAAGCTTGACAATATTCGGACAAAACAGCCTGCTTGATTGGCACAACATCCAAGTCATCCACTTCCTCCACCATTAGTGCTCAGTACCAACAGCATGTACTATCTAAAAGATGCATTGCAGAAATTCACCAAAGACACATAGATAGCTCCTTCCAAACCCATGACTACTTCCATCTAGAAGGACAAGGAACAGATGCATGGGAACACCATCACCTTCCAATTCCCCCCCAAGCCACTCACTATCCTGACTTGGAAATAGAGTACCATTCTTTCACTGTCACTGGGTTAAAATCTTCTCTAAGGACATTGTGGGTCTACCTACAGTACATGATTGTTGCTGTTTAAGAAGGCAGCTCATCATCACCGTCTCAAGGACAACGAGAAAAAGGCAATTAATATTGGCCTGCCAGTGATGGCCACTATCCACGAATGAATTTTAAAAAGCTGAAAATGTCTAACAAATGTTGCAAGAGCAAAAAGGACACAGGAATAGGAGTAAGAGTAATCTATTTGGTGCCTCAAATCCACCCCACCATTCAAAAAGTCCATGGCTGATCTAATTCTGACCTTTATTTACTTTCCTGCCTGCCTTTAACTCCCTTGTCAAACAAAATGCTGTCTAACTCAGCCCTGAATATATATTCAACCCAGTTTCCCTGCCATAGGGTTAGTTCTCAGTGATAGTGAATTCCAAAGATTTATCTTCCCTTGGAGAGAAGAAATTCCACCTTATCTCCTTCTTAAATGGGAGAACCCTTATTCTGAAACGGTGGTGCTAAGTGTATTTTAATAAAATGTGTAAATGATGTTGATATGCCTGATAATGTCTGACATCGGCAGAAAAATCAAAAGTCAAGTCAAGAGATTAAAAGAGTATTGTAAAGAGATATGTCTTAGATTTTACGCTAAATGCCACTAATCTGTCACTGGTAAAGTACAAATACAAATAAAGAATGTTACAGTACTGATGAGAGTGAGGGGGCCTTATTCTAGGATAAGGATGAACTAGTAATGTTAAATGCCAAGAAGACCAGTAATCTGTCAAAAGCCAATATACATGGAGTCACCCACAGCCTTGGAATACAAAGGAAAAGAACATTTCTGAAGAAGGGTCCAGGCCCGAAACGTCAGCCTTCCTGCTCCTCTGATGCTGCTTCGCCTGCTGTGTTCATCCAGCTCTCCACCTTGTTATCTCTATTATCGAAGAATGCTACTGTTGGGGTGTGCTTTAAACATAAGGTAAAGCACCTAGTTCTAAATTTGATTTCTGAGTCAAAACATATTCATAGTATCGACACTGCCAAGCCCTCTCAGCACTTTACGTTTCAATAAGATCTTCTTTCATTCTTCTAAACCCTGATCCGATGTTAATCCAGCTCAATGTTTCTTCACAAAGAACCAGCAGTCTGAACCTTTTCTGAACTGCTCCAATACAATAACCTATTAATGCCGTGACTCTTGCAAATACAAATTGTTTTGTGTTAGCATTAGACTTATGGGACTGGATTTTTCTGATGGGACGGTCAGTAGTAGGGCAGGATCAGTTGACAAGTTTGGCAATCTGATCCTTCACCATTGACCACCATTCTTGTTATGTATATGACATTCTGTGGTACAACCAATGGGTGTTATTTTACTCTCACTAGGAGGATGAGACCCTGAGTAATGTTGATTCCTTTGAAACATTGTCACTGAATATATCACCTCACATATTTGGTGAAGATTTATGAGCACTAATGTATTTTTGCTCTATCACTCTCTCTGGGTACCATTTTGGAATCATTAGCCACATCTTCAGGACTTATGTTAGAGCACCAAGCAACTTACAATGCGTCAAGCCTTGATGGATTGGCATATAACTAAAGTGTATGACCTCTTGCAGGATTGAGGACATTAAGGTGCAAATTCGTGTAAAATAGTAACTTACTGTTTACTGAATAAAAGCTTCTCTTGATAAATGAGTCACTTGTGTTTCATTAATTGATTTCTATGCCTGTGGGATTCCAATTAATCTACAGAATTTGCACTCTTTGTTTGCTGGATTTATACGGAGGATAATGAACTGTGAAGCTCATACGGCACCAATGATTTGTTTTGTACAGACAAATACAACATAAAGTTGCTACTTGGAAAGATCTGGTGGCATAAAAATCTAAAGCAAAGTCACTTGCACTACTACAGAAAATGCTGGGCTCCTCATTTGAGTGAACTGTAGGTTTTCAATCGAGCTGCTGTTATTCCCCAATAGCATCTGAGGGAAGTACAGCCTGCAGAGGCATTGATGTGTACAGAAGATTAAGTACGACATCTAGCTCCAGAAATTTAGTGGAGTGCATATCAACATGCCTGAATCAAGTATCTTAACTGCACTCTATCTAAGCTCCTCCAACCGACCTTTTTGCATTTTCTTATCCTACTTTTCATAACACAAGAAATGTGAGTCACCAGGGGAAATCAATCTCCCCAATCCAAAATTATAACTTCTCAGTACTTACAGCGGCCGAATGTTTTCTGAAACTTGTTGACTAGAATGAACGGATGTTATTGTCATGGAAAAGTTAAGCAAAGCAGTGGTACTTTGTGAAAAGGTTGAAAAGATCTTTATGCTGTAAAGATAAAGTTGCCATTGTACCAGAAGACCATAGGTTACTCTCTGGTAGAGAAAGGTGACTCATGGTGAGGTAGCAAAGCTCAGTTAGCTGGATAGGTGGTTTCCAATACAGAGTCAGATCAACTGTATGAATGAATTTATGAGTGATTTTATGTCACGTGTATTTTACAGTGAAAAATGTAGTGAAAAGTTTCCGCTGTAGCCATGATCTGGTGCCATTTTGAATAGATTAGGAATAATAAAAATAAAAAATACAGCTTGAAGAGAGTTTATAACCCTTCTGTCGCTGCTTCGCTGCTGCCAGTGCCAGATCCAGCCAACATTGAAGTTTCTGCTCTTCAGGCACTATCTTTTGCCCCTGGGCCTACCTCGCCGACATCACCTCTGCTGATGTAGCTACCGATGCCGGATCCCACGTTTGCCCCTCCGTCTGCCACCCCTTCGACACCGCTGCCACAGTCCTGCACCAGCCTCGCCAGCCACCTCGCCACCAGACTCCTGTTCCAGGTTAACTAGCCGCTGACCGCCCGAGTTCCACTCTGGGTTCACCAGGCACCTCGCCACCAGACT
>JAHRHZ010000042.1:23427097-23465362 GCA_024137785.1 Ginglymostoma cirratum | reverse complement strand
GACTCCTGTTCCAGGTTAAATAGCCACTGTCCGCCCGAGTTCCACTCCGGGTTCACCAGGTACCTCACCACCATCGGCCAGTCATGCTCCACACTCACCAGCTGCTGCCACCGTCCGGAACCCTATGAAACAGCCTTCCTACTGTCTTCCTCGACTTTGCTGTCTCCCTGGAAGGTAAGTAGAAGCAAAAACTAAAATAAAGAAAAACAATCAAAACAAAAAGAAGGAAAAAAGGAAAGCAGACGGAGTGAACGATCCTTGGGCCGAGGAGCCTGGAAGCTACCTACTCCGCCGCCATCATCTTGAATCCAATTCCTGTACCAGCTGAGGTCACCATGAAGGTCCCACCTTCTCAACCTTGCCCCTTGCCTGATGGTGACCCTCAGGTTAAACTTACTGCCAGGTGTCTGTCTCTCTAATGAGCGATCAGGAGGAGATAAAAAGAAACCTTTCTCCTTCGTGAATACATCATTGACCAAAGAGCATAATTTTAAGCTAAGAGACAGAATGTTGAGAGGAAATACTGGGGGAATAGCTTTTCATTCAGAGGATGGTGGGAATCTAGAATTCATTCCTGTAAGGGTGGTAGAGGCAGAAATCCTCCTAATATTGAAGATATATTTAGATGTGCACTAGCAATGCCAAGGCATACAAGGTTATGGGCCAAGTGATCGAAAAATGGGATTAGCATAATTATAGAGCAATAGAGCTATACAGCACAAAAACAGACCCTTCATTCCAACTCATCCATGCTGACCAGACTTCCCAAATTAATCTAGTCCCATTTGTCAGCATTTGGCCCATATCTCTCTAAACCCTTCCTATTCATATCTAGATTCCTTTTAAATGTTATAATTGTATCAGCCTCCACCACTTCCTGTGGCAGCTCATTCCATACATGCACCATCTTCTGCAAGAAAAAGGTGCCTATTAGGACCCTTTTATATCTTTTGCTTCTCACTTTAAACCTATGCCCTCTAGTTTTGGGCTCCCTTACACCAGGAAAAAGGCCTTGGCATTTACCCTATTCATGCCCTTCATGATTTTATATACCTCTATTAGGTCACCCCTCAGCCTCCGATGCTCCAAGGAAAATAGACCTATTCAGCTTCTCCCTAAATTTCAAGCCCTCCAATCCTAGCAACATCCATGTAAATGTTTCCTGAACCTGTCCAAGTTTCACAACATTCTTCCTCTACAGGGAGACCAGAATTGCACACAATATTCCAAAAGTGGCCTAACCAAAGTCCTATACAGCGGCAACATGACCTCCAAACTCCTATACTCAACGCACTGACCAATAAAGGCAGGCATATTAAGTGTCTCCACTAACCTGTTTATCTGCAACTTCACTTTCAAGGAACTATGAACTTACACCCCAAGGTCCCCTTGTTCAGCAAAACTCCCCAGGACCCTACCTACCATTAAGTGTATAAGTCCTGTACTGATTTGTCTTTCCAAAATGCAGCATCTCACATTTATCTCAATTAAACTCCATCTGCCACTTCTCAGCCAATTGGCTTATCTGATCAAGTTCCCATTGTACTCTGAGTTAACCTTCTTCGCTGTCCACTACACCTCCAAATTTGGCATCACCTGCAAACTTACTAACCATTACTCCTATATTTACATCCAAATCATTTGTATAAATGTAAGTGGTTGTTTTTGATCATTACAGACCCAATGGTCAACGGGCCTTTTCTCTGAGCTGTAAACCTCTATGAATCTATGCCTAAGTACTCCTTTGGAAAAGTTAAATCTTGTTTGAAATTATTTGTTATAATGATACACATATCCAACACAGGGAGATAGCAAGAACTGCAGATGCTGGAGTCAGAGACAACACAGTATGGAGCTGGAGGAACACAGCACACCAGGTAGCATCAGAGGAGCAGGAAAGTTGACGTTGCAGCATCAGAGGTGCAGGAAAGTTGACGTTCAGGTCGGGATCCTTCTTCAGAAATGAACTTTCCTGTTCCTCTGTTGCTGCCTGGTCTGCTGCGTTCCTCCAGCTCCATACTGTGTTGTCTCCAGCAGAGGGAGTAACAGAACCATTCATTTGGTGAGCTCCTGGCTGAAAAGAAGAGGCAAGTTAGTAACGAAGCTGAAACAACAAGGTACAGATCGTAATCTTGAAAAAGGAATCGATTCTCTTGTATATGATACACAAATTTCCAACATGATAAGGAAATGCTTTTTCCATATAATCCTGTAATAGTTCTTAACTTACACACATTTATATCTGCAGCAAATAAGACATCAAAATGTGGTATTTCTGATCTTTGTTTGAATATCCTTCAGTCCAAATAACAGTGTACTGGAGTTATTCAAATACAATTTATTGAGATAGATCCTGTAATGTAATTTTATTGGCAAGTTAACTCTGGGCAACATCAAAGAACCCCCTAAGTCCTTTCTGTAATAGTGAACTCTGTTATCTCTATTATCCAAGTTTTGGGGATAAACAAGATAGGTTTGTTACTAACCTCAGACAGACTGCCTGATAGTTTTGAAAGAGCTGGTGCAACTCCACAATACTGACAACTCAAAAACAGCGTGCATCAGAAAATCAGCCCTGAACAAATGTGCAGAGCTTCAAAGTGCTGTATAAACTATATTCCTCTGTGTTACTTTGAGTTTGTGATTTCTGGGTCATACTCAATGATTTACTTGAAACCTCCTTGCAAACTCATACTTATAAGCCACGAATGAATAGAGTTCTTCTTTATAGGAGAAATTTGCATTTCCAGAAGTTTGGGATCCGGGAAAAAACTTCAATCCGTAACTGTGGGTTCATTTTTGCATTGATGTTTGAACAAATGGAGTTATTGAACAATATACCATTTTTCTGTTATGTAGCAGCAGTTAATATGTGTATTTTTCTTACAAATACAGAAGAGATATTTCTTCAGCAGAATTCCAGTATTAAAATTGTTGATCAGGACGACAACAATACGATACCCAAGTTATGAAATACAAATGCAAGACACTATGGATTTGGGTGGAAAAACGTCATTATAACTTAGAGAACCAGTTAAGACACTAGATGTTAACAAACAATAGACACCGTTCCTGATAGATTAACATAAACTGAATAATGCTGCACAATCTTATAGTAGAAATATTTCACACATCACTGATATAACATGGCACCAGCAGTGTTGCACCAATATAGTTTGGAATAATGGTGGGTTCGAAGCAGCTGTTTACCCAAACTAAGCCACACAGTGAGGCTCCTTTTACAGTGGTTTATAAGTTCACCTCCCATTTCAGAGTCATTGCAGGATGTTATTTTCGATTTACTGAACAATTTTGATCTTGGCTTCCTTTTAAGATTAACTGTAAAATTGAACCAGCCAATAAATTGGCCCAATGAAAATGGCAAGCTGTTTAAAAGAACAATAAATCTAAGTGACACCCCACTTCCGTGCATAGCCTGATGAACAGATTGAAAGAGTGAAAGTAAAGAAATTAAAAGATAATTCTACACTCTTTGTTGCTTTTTAATAATGGAGCAGTTATAATATCATGTGGAATAAACAATCAGAAACTGAGGCCTGATATCACTATCAGGTTGGACCTTGAGGACTATGTGGAAAGTGAATTGAGCAAATATGCCAAAATACATTCTAGGAATGAGGTGCTCATTCCACTGGATGATATTGTAGTTTCAAATCTTACCATGGAAGGATATGGAATTCAATACCTAAATCACTCATTATAAATACCTAATTAATTAATCAATCACTGATCAATAACTTGAGTTTTTACAGCAAATACAGTCAATGTTCCCCAAACTTCCTTCAACCTGCTGATTTGATTTTATTTTTTGGCTCATGTACTTTGTTACAAAATACAGTGAAAAGTGTTCTGTTGTGTCGCTACTCTCCGGCGCCATCTTAAGATGCAGAAAAATAAACCAAAACATAGTATATAAAGGCAGAAAAATGAAGAAATAAGGAAAATGTTCAACTTTACAGACTTTCTTTTGCTATACTGTAGGCCCCCAATAGCCATTGAAAAACTGAGGAACAAATCTGTATGCAGATTATGTAAAGATGCAATAACAACAGGGTTGTCATAGTGGGTGACTTTAACTTCCCCAACATTGACTGGGACTCCCATAGAGCAAGAGGCTTAGACAGGCAGAATTTGTTAAGTGCATCCATGAGGGTTTCTGGATAGAGTATGTTGATGATTCAACCTGAGGAGGGGACATACTGGACCTTACATTGGTTAATGGGCCTGGCCAAGTGACTGACCTTTCAGTGGGGCAGCATTTTGGAAACTCCTTAAGTTATAAGATAGCTATGAACAAGTATAAGTCAGGATCTTGCAGGAAGGTACTAAATTGGGGGAGGACAAATTACGTCAGCAGTAGGTGTGTTCCCTCAAGTTCCCTCTCGTTGGCACCATCTCGCCACTGCTGACGCCCTCACCACTATGAGTCCTCACTGGACCTCGCTAATGCAGATGCTGTCGGGTCCTGCACCAGCCCAAACTCGACTCCATTGCCACCATGAGTCCACTACGGGCCCACCTCACTGATGCAGCCACTGCTGCTGCCACCTGGTCGTGTACTGGGCTCAAACACACCACTGCCACCACCTCCATGAATCTGGTGTGCCTACTTGGTCTGGTCTACAAATGGTAAAACCCGCCAAAGTGAAAAATCATTTTTGAGCTCGATGTGTTAATTGGGAGGAGCTGTTATCAGGCAAATGCACGTTTGACATGTGGGAGTTGTTTAAAAGCCTACTGATAAGAGTTCAGAAGTTAAGGAGAAAAGACAAGGATGGCAAGGTAAGGGACCCTGGGATAAGAAAGGAGGTTGTGAATTTAGTCAAAAGGTAAAAAGAAGCATATGTAAGGTTTATGAAGCTAAAATCGGACAAGGACCATGAAGAATATAAAGAAATCAGGAATGAACTCAAGCATGGCATAAGGAGAGCAAGAAGGGGCCAAGAAATGACCTTGGCAAGGAGGGTTAAAGAGAATCCCAAGATATTAAAAACAAGAGGACAACTAGGGAGAAGGTAGGACCACTCAAGGAAAATGAGGAAACTTGTGCTTGGAGGCAAAGGATGTGGGTGAGATCATAAAAGAGTACTTTGCATCAGTATTCACCCAGGAGGAGCATATGGAGGATAGTGAGATTTTTGTGGAGCAGACTAATGTGCTAGCGCAATTAGAGTTAAGAAATAAATGATGTTGGGTCTTTTGAAGAGCATTAAGGTGGATACGTTCCTAGGACCCAATGGTATCTACCCCAGGTTATTTAGAGAGGCAAGAGAGGAGATTGCTGGGGGCTTGACCAAATCTTTGTATCCTCACTAGCCACTAGAGAGGTCCTGCAGGGCTGGCAAGTAGCTAATGTTGTTCCTCTGCTCAAGAAGGGAAATTGGGATAATTCAGGAAACTATAGACCGGTAAGTCACACACTGGTAGTTGAGAAGCTGTTGGAGAAAATTCTTAGGGATAGGATTTCCGCGCATTTGGAAAAGTATGGACTAATTAGGGATATTCAGTGTGGCTTTGTGTGGGCCAGGTCATGTCTTACTAACTGGACTGACTTTTTTGAGGAGGCAATGAAAGTGATTGATCAGGGCAGAGCAGTGGATATTGTAAGGATTTTTGTAAGACTTTCGAACAGTTCCCTCATGGTAGGCTCATTCAGAAGATTAAGATGCATGGGATCCATCATGACTTGGTTGCTTGGAATCAAATTTGGCTTGAACTTAGAAGACAGAGGGTAGTGGTGGAAGGGTGTTTTCTCTGGCTGGAGGTCTGTGACTAGTGACGTTCCGCAGGAATCCATAGTTGGACCTCTGCTGTTTGTGATATATATAAATGGCTTGGATAAAAGTAGATGGGTGGGTTAATAAGTTTACAGAAAATACAAAGATCAGTGGAGTTGTGGATAGTGTAGAAGGTTGTCCAAGGATGCAATGGGATATAGGTTAGTTGCAGAAATGAGTGGAGAAATGGCAGATGGAGTTTAATCTGGGTAAGTGTGAGGTGCTGCACTTTGGGAGATCAAATTTTAAGGAAAAGTATACAGCTAATGACAAGACTCTGAACAGCATTGATGTACAGAGAGATCTTGGGGTTCAATCCATAGCTCCCTGAAAGTGGCCACACAAATAGATAGGGTGATAAAGAAAGTGTGTTGCATGCTTGCATTTGTTGGCCAGGGAACTGAGTGCAAGAGATGGAATGCCATGTTGCAGTATGGTAAGAATTTGGTTAGGCTACACTTACAGTATTGCATTCAATTCTGGTCGCGACATTACAGGAAGGATGTGGTGGCTTTGGAGAGGATGCAGCTGAGGTTTACCAGGATCTGCCTGGATTAGAGGGTATGAGCTATAAGGAAGGGCTAGTAAAACTTGGGTTGTTTTCTCTGGAGTGGCAGAGGGTGACTTGATAGAAGTCGATAAAATTATAAGATGCATAGATAGGATTGACAGTCAGAATCTTTTCCCCAATGTTGCAATTTCTAATACCAGGAGCCATGCATTTAAGGTAAGAGGGGTAAAGTTCAAAGGAGATGTGATCGGCAAGTTTTTTAATCAGAGCGGTAGGAGTCTGGAACACGCTGGCAGGGGTGGTGGTGAAGGCAGAATAGATAGGGGCATTTAAGGGATATTTAGATAAGCATATTAATGTGCAAGGAACTGGAAGGATGTGGACCAAGGGCAGGCAGAAGGGCTTAGTTAGATGACATTATGTTTTGCACAACATTGTGGGTAGAAGGGCCCAGTATGATGCTGTTCTGTGTTCGATGTTCTTGCTAAGTGCTCCGTCAAGGGCCATGGGCCTGGTGACCAGGCTCAGGTCCCCATCGCTGCGCCACTGCCGTTGGAACGAAAGTTCCCTCTCGTTGGTACCATTTCGCCACTGCTGATGCCTTCGCCACTATGAGCCCTCTCTGGACCGCACCAATGCAGATGCCGCCGAGTTCTGCACCGGCCCAAACTCGCCATCATGAGTCCACTTCGGGCCCACCTCACCAATACAGCTACTGCTGCTGTCACCTGGTCTCGTACTGGGCCCAAACACACCACTGCCACCACCTCCATGAATCAGCTGTGCCTACATGGTCTGGTTTACAAATGGTAAAACCCGCCAAAGTGAAAAATCATTTTTTTAAAATCAACATGTTTTAATATATTTCCAGGCCAGGACTTGAACCTGAACATTCTGACTCAGAGATAGGGGCACTGTTACTGTGACACAAGACCTGGATATAGTCACGGACATTGTTCAAGTAAATGGTCCTTCATCAGCCACTCCAAGCAATTGAAAATGGTTAATGAATATAACATGACTTAAGGTGATTAATGAAAAGACGTTGCTGAAAAGTGATGACAACAGGACATCAGGGAAATATGTAGTTGGTCAGTCAGAATCTGAAAGAGATAAGATGATTTAGGACAAATTGATTTCTTGTTAATGGGATGTGACATGCAATTACAAGATTAACTGTAGTCCTGCCACAACTGTATCATTTTTATTATGGGTACCTGGATTAATTCAACTTCACGACCCCTGAATCACCACTATGCAAACTGCCATGTGAAATGCTTTATAATGCACCTGAACAAAGACCTGAAAGATTTTAAAATTCTAGTTACCTCCATTTTTAGTCTGTTTGTAATGGCTACAACAACAGCAACTTTCATTCGTATAACACAAATTGAACCACATGACTATAAATGGTGAGGATTTCAGATTTAATTCGTATATAAGAGATTCACTGATAAGTGTTATAGAACAGCTCCGCTGATTGTAAGTAAGCACAGAGAATCCATGTCATTAACTCTTTAAGCATTCCTTCATTTTATTCCCACTTGTGAATTATTTATTAAATACAAAAAAAGACCTAGGCCAATAAAATGTCTAAATCTCTGCATAGTTATGCGGCATCTCAGTGGATATTTCAAACAGCATGAAGAAAAAGAAATTGAGTTGATGTGCTTCTCTTATTTTCTTTTGAATCACTTGAGTGAAGAACCTGTCGCTGACTTTTAAGTTATTTTTAAATAAGCAGATATTACATAAAACATTTAAATGCATAGGAGGGAAGGAACAGGCAAAAGCCGGGATTAATGCCTACTATTGTTTATTGAGGGACATTGCTTTGGAATTATTCATTTTTACCAGCAGATGGCAAAGTTATAACAGCAATTCCATATCTGTTCACAGTGCAATACCACCACCCACTGGTACAAATGCTTAAAAATAGCCTTTCTTTTCCAAATAAAATATTCTGATTCATTTATGCTTATTAAAGGAAAATAAATATCTATTGTGAATTGGAGTAGGTGTGTTATTTCATATTTGACCTTGCAAGGAAAATGTCTCAGGCTTCAGCAAGAGATAGAATTTTAGAGTGAACATCAACAAATCCTAAAAGGAATGAATACATATGTAGTGACGTTAACTTGGAAAGCTTTAACTACCATTGCAGAGGAGTTCCTCACTGCTGATTGCGATGATTTTCCCATAACCTCATCTTGGGTGGGGGTGGGCACTGAGAAAAACTATTTCCTGTTTTTCTTTTTGTATCCTGGATGTTCAGACCAGAAAATTTCTCCTTTATGACCATGTCCTTATTCCATGGACATTGACCTAGCTTCCACACGAAGCTCATTTTCACTTTGTTCAAGAAAGGTTTTATTCTCAGTTTGCTCAACTACTTGAACTTGTCGTTTAGTCTTCTATTCATTTTCTGTGGATGTCTTTTTTACTGAGCTAGACATTTTCACACCCTCAATTCTGGTATTAGAGGACTGCTGCTAATGTTGCATTATCTCTTACTGATACAGACTATTCTGCTTTGGTCTACAAACACAGAGAATGCAAGAGAAACTCAGCAGGTCTGGCAGCATCTGCAGTGTGAGAAGCAAAGTTAATGTTTCCAGTCCAGGATAGCACTTCTTCAAGTGACTTTGGGCTCATTGGTTGAGTTGCTTGTCAATCAGGGTGGTGATTGTCCAAACAGCCTATTCAGCATGTAAACCATTCTAATTGACACGCAAACTACAATCATCATTGTTTGCACATTGTAAATGAACAAGGTGTCTGAAAAAGCAGTGAACAGAAGGTGTGTCATACTGAAACCTAAAATTCAATGGACTCTGTCATGAGGCTTTCAATGGGCAGCGCGGTAGCTCAGTGATTAGCACTGCTGCCTCACAGTGCCAGGCACATGGATTTGATCCCACTCTCAGGAAACTGTCTTTGTGGAGTTTGCACGTTCTTCCTGTATCTGCGTGGGTTTCTGCTGAGTGCAAAGATGTTCAAGTTAGGTGGATTGGCCATGGGAAAATGCAGGGTTAGAGGGATAGGGTAGGTGGATGGGTTTGGGTGGGATGCTCTTCAGAGGATTGGTGTGAACTCATTGGGACAAATGGCTTGTTCCAACACTGTCGGGATTCTAAAGAGAGTACAAAAGCTAATGTGTTTAGTCTACATATAATAGATTGACTCTTATGACTGGGTCTTCCTATTATGGGGTAGGGATAGGGGAGGGGGCAAGGGGCCTGGAAATAAGACAAGCAGCAGGGCTCATGAATTCTCTCCATGGTGCTGGCTACTTGGCCTTTCCTGATACATTCAGCAGGTACTGCCAAGCCTTGAGGCTGCTCTGGTAAGGAAGTCTGGCTTCTGATATTCCTTCTCCTTACTTTGGCATTTCAACAGCCCCAATAATAGTTGTCATAAATCCTTAAAATGAGATTTGTACTTTCAGAATCCTGTGCTAGTGTCCCCCTTAATTTCCTCCATCCAATTAGGGTCATCCTACAGGAAGGTTGCACTTCATATGCTTCCCCTGTGGAGTTGGCATCTGAAAATGGTGCCAGCACAGGTTTCCAATCCCAAAAATTCATCCCATAGTCTGGAATTCTGCATCTTGCAATACTAAGTAAAGTAAGATTACATGGGATTCAGGGTGAGCATGCCAGTTGGATACAAACGTAGCTTAACAGCAGGAGACAGAGAGTGGTGAAGGAGGTTTGTTACCAATAGTTCTCCACAGGGATCGGTACTGGGTCCACTTTTGTTTGTCATTTAGGAAAATGACTTAGATGAGCCTATAGGAGGCATGGTTAGCAAGTTTGTGGAGGACTCTGAAATTGGTGTTATAGTGGATAGTGAAGAAAATTACCTAAGATTACAAAAAGTTTGTAATCAGTTGGGTCAAGTGGTGAGGAGGGGCAGATGGAGTTTTATTTGGATAAATGCATTAAAACAAATATGGGCAGGTCTTATACAATTAATGGTAGGGCCCTGGGTAGTGTTGTAGGACAGAGAGACCTCGGGTTTAGGTACATATTTCTCTGAAATTTGCATCACAGGTGGACAGGGTGGTTAAGACGGCATTTAAGATACTTGCCTCATTGCTCAGACCTTTGACAATTGGTATTGGGATGGCGTATTGAGGTTGTACAGGATGTTGATGAGGCCACTCCTGGAGTACTGTGCGCAGTCCTGGTCACCCTGCTACAGGAAGGAAATTATTAAATTGGAGAGTGTTCAAAAAAATTTAGCAGGATGTTGCTGGGAATAGAGGGTTTGGGGTATAAAAATAGGCTGGATAGCTGGGACTTTTTTGAATGGTGCAGGGGAAAGTTGAGGGATCATCTTATCAAAGTTTATAAAATCATAAAGGGCATAGATAAGATGAATAGCAAGGGTCTTTTCCCTAGGGTGGGCAAGTTCAAAACTAGGGGGCATATTTTTAAGGTAAGAGAAAGTTTTAAAAAGGACATGAGGGGCAACTTTTTTACACAGGCAGTGGTTCATGTGTAGAATGGACTGCCATAGGAAGTGATGGACGCAAGTATAGTTACAATACTTCGAAGACGTTTGGATAAGTACATGGATAGGAAATGCTTGGAGAGATAGGGGCCAAATGCAGGCAGATGAGACTGGTTTCATTTCTGAACCTGGTCCTGTGGACTAGTTGGACTGAAGAAGAATGTTTCCATGACTCTGTGCCTCTGTTTCCTGCTTAGGTCAAACACATGGCTGATTTACTGAAACAAAATACTCTACACACTTCTCCAAAAAATTATTGATTAAGCAAAAACATTCAGCGAAATACGTGCGGATTGAAGAAAACATTCACTAAAAACATAAACCAAATGTTACTGGATTTCTCAGCATCAAAATCCAGTGGTAGAAGTTGTGGTTTATGTTTGAGTACCAGAAGGCACTTAAATATCATTTGCAATCTTTCAAATCCAAAATACTATCGTGTATTTGAAACACACCGTATTCAGTGATAAGAGCAGTAACTAAAATCAGAATTAAAGAAATCAGTACACGATATCAAAAGGACCTTCTGTCTCATATAGAAATGCAAGAGGGCTCTCAGAATATTGTACATGAATTTTGCAGTTTCTCTGTATATTTATTGATTAAAAACTACATGTGTATGCATGAGTTATGCATCAGAATTTTTGTCATACCTAAACATTATTAAGTTTGAGCAATAGATGTAGAAATTTCCCAATCATATATAAGCACATAGCAACCAAAGAATCGGACATTTAAAAAAGTCATCATATTCAAAAACAAACATGAAGTGTTCAAGCTGGTGTTCATGCAATATTTATCAAGCTTGCTTATTATCTTGACTCAGACACACAGAGTTTTATCCTCAGTAATCATTGGCTGTACATCTGTTTGGCAAATGGAAATAGAACATCTCTGATGTCAATCAAAAGCATTCAGCACCTCTTAAAATAGAGGTGCACTTTGAACAGCATTTTGACATGCCACAAAATTAAATTGACAACTACCTTGGAATTCTCAGTTAGTCGACTTCATTCCTTTTCAGCAAACTTTCAGTAAGTGCTCTGCAAGTGCTAATTCTTATCACTGATTACTGTTGGCAAAAACACAAACCTTAATGTCAATAGAATATAAAAACACAATGAGCTCAAGGCAATTTTCCAAACTTGAATTGCCATTATAAAGGGCTTCATTTCCTCTCTATACTTTGACATGTAACAATTCAACATTTTACTCAGTCCTTTCATTAGTACAAGGGTTTGACCATGAGATATGTGCACTGAAACAGAATACATCATGACAGGAACTGATGTAATTGTCAAATGATCTTAGCCTCTCTTGCAGTCTGTGGCAAGAGGAAGCCACATGGAGACGTTTCTTAAGTGAATGTTTTTCTTTGTCTGCAAATTCTAAATATTCTTTATCAGCACAATGAAACCAAAGGTTTCTTTCAGTCTATTACTTACTGTATTATAATCAGCACTGTTTCGTTGCATTAGACTGAGGATGTCTTGTCAGGTGATTGTACAAAGTTTCTATGGTGAACATACAAATTAGGAGCAGAGGTAGTGTTTTGTATAATATTCATTCATGGGATGAGGGTGTCACTGGCTAGACCAGCATTTTTTTATCCATTCCTAATTGTCTAGAGGGCAGTTTATAGTCAAACACATTTCTGTGGGTCTGGAATCACATGTAGGCCAGACCAGATAAGGATGGCAACTTCCTTCTCTAAAGGGCATTAGTAAATCAGATGGATTTTTCCAACAATTGACAATAGTTTCAAGATCATCATTATTAAATTCAAATTCCACCCTCTATGATGGACATTATCTGAGACTCTGGATTAACAGTCCAGTGATAATGTCACTCGGCCATTGCCTCCCCTGGATCATTTAGCACTTCACCCCTACTCCATCATTCAATAAACTCGTGGCTGATCCATTTGTGTTCTGATTAAGGCAAAATACTATGGTTCTGATAAAGGCAAAATACGATGGATGCAGGAAATCACAAACAAGCACGGAGACTACTGGAGAAACTCAGTGGCAGCATCTGTGCTGAGAGAAACATAGTTAACATTTCAAGTCTCCTTATGACTCTACTTCAGAACTGCTGAGATTCCCCAGCATTGTCTGTGTTTGTTTGTTGGTGAATTCCACATTCACATCCATCCCAAATAATCTTTGATTCCCTTTCCTAGCAAGAACCTTTGTTTTAAAAAAAATTCCATGACTTTATTGGTCAGTGCATTGATTATGGGAGTTGGCAGGTCATGTTACAGTTGTATAGGACATTGGTTAGGCCACTTTTGAAATACTGCGTGCAATTCTGGTCTCCTTGTTATAGGAAAGATGTTGTGAATCTTGAAAGGGTTCAGAAAAGATTTACGAGGATGTTGCGAGGGTTGGATGATTTGAGCTATGGGGAGAGACTGAATAGACTGTGGCTATTTTCCCTGGAGAGTTGGAGGATGAGGAGTGACGTTATAGAAGTTTATAAAATCATGAAGGGCATGGATATGGTGAATAAGGAAGGTCTTTTCCCCAGTGTAGGGTGTCCAAAACTAGAGGGCATGGTTTTAAGATGAGAGGGGAAATATTTAAAAGGGATCTCAGGGGCAACTTTTTCATGCAAAGGGTGGTGTGTGCATGGAATGAGCTGCCAGAGGAAGTGGTGGAGGCTGGTACAATTACAACATTTAAAAGGCATCTGAGCGGTACATGAATGGGAAGGGTTTTGGAGGGATATGGGCCAAATGCAGATAAATGGGACTAGATTAATTTAGGACATTTGGTCAGCAAGGATAAGTTGGACCGAAGGGTCTGTTTCCATACTGTACATCTTTATGACCCTATGACTTTGCCTCCACCACCTTCTGGAGACGAGTGTTCCAAATTTGCATAATTGTCCAAGAGGAAAAATAAGCTTCAACTCTGTCCCACAAATGTGAGATCTAATTTTAAAATCTAATTTTAAAACTGCGTTCCCTAGTTCTGGATTAACGCAAAGAGGAATCATCCTTTTCACATCCATGTCAAGGCCATTCAGGATCTTATAAATGTCAATAATATTATCTCTGTTCTTTGAAACAGTGAAAACAAGCCCAGTCTATCCAACTTTGCCTCTTAAGACAATCTTATCAACTCAGTTATCAATGTTGTAAGCCTCCTCTGAATCACCTCTGATACATTTACATCCTTTCTCAAATAAGGAGAACAAAACTGTGCACTGCATTTGAGATGTGGTCTCACCACACCCTGTATAACTGAGGCATAACAATTTCTCTTTCATGTTCATTTTTTTGTAATATAGTATCACATCCATTAGGCCTTTTGATTATGTGCAGTAGCTGGACGATACTAACTTTTTCTCGTGCTAGAACACTTGGATCCATCGGCACCTTGGAATTCTACAGTCTTACTCAGTTTAAATAATATTTGACACCTTTTCCTTCCTAACATAGTGAAAACTTATGTTTTCCCACCTTCTACTCCACCTGCAAGATTGTTGTCGACTCACTTACCTACCTCCATTGGTCTGCAGCCTCATTAAGTCACTGTCAAAATATACTATCTTAGTATTTATATCTTAGTGGCATCAGCAAATTTAGATACCAAGCCCTCATTCTTTATGTCTAAGCCATCGATACAAATTGTGAAATATTATTGAGCACAGACAAGACCCTACTTGTCACATTCTGTCAATTAGTAAAAGACCCATTTCTGCATACCTTCTGTTTTCTGCCAGCCAGCCAGCTTCTATCAATGTTAGTGCGCTGCCTCTGACATCCTGAGCTTCTACTTTACTTCTACTTTTATCACCTCTTACGTAGTACCTTACCAAATGCCTTCTGGAAAACCAAGCGCAGTATTGGAGCAGACTCCACTTTATCCACATGCCACTTTTACAAAGAGTAATTTTGGACAAGAGTTATAAGTACAAAGAGTAAAATCAAATAAATTGGTTAAACAAGATTTTACTTTAACAAAACTATGATGACTTTTCCTGATTACCTTGAGTTTTTTTTCCAAGCGCCCAATTATAAAGTTCTTTATGATTAATTCTTACATCTTCATGACACACATCAAGGTGACTGGCCTATAGTTTTCTGTTTACTTCCTCCCTCCTTTCTTCATCAAAAGGTTATATTTGCTCATTTTCAGTCTGGTGGAACCTTTCCAGAAATTAAAGAAATTTGGAAAGGTAACACCAAAATATCCACCACCTCAATATTAACCTTTTTTAAGACTATGGATGAAGCCCATCAGTACGCAGAGACTTTTTTGACCAATAGCTTCATCACTTTGCTCAGTATTGTTTCCCTTGTGCTTATAATTTCATCAAATTTCTCTCTTTTTTCAACTTCTTGATTTACAACTATTACTGAGATATTCTTTGGATCTCAAACTGTGAAGACATCAGCAGAATATTTGTTCATTGCATCTGCCATTTCTTTGTTATCTATTATCACCTCCCCATTTTCACCCTCTACATGACCAACACTCACTTTACTTATTCCTTTCTTTTTAAAATGCCTACAAAAACTTTTGTATTCGATTTATATTTCGAGCAAGCTTTCTCTTATACTCTAATTTATTTTAATTAAAACAAAATTCTGAAGATGTTGAAAATTTGATTTAAACAAAATGTGCTGGAAAACCTCAGCTGGTCTGGTGGTACCTACGGAAAAAGGAACAGTGTTAATGCTTCAAGTCTGATCTGACATTTCTTCAGAACTCTCCACTTATGCTGCCAGAGCTGTTGAGTTGCTGCTCTCGTTGCTTTATATGCTTTTTGCCTTATTTAATTTTGATGTTTTCTGCAACATCTTCAGTTGACTACAGATGTTGAGCCCACCCTTTGCAATATTTCTTTTATTAGAAATATATTTATACTGAGTATTCAAAAGTATCCCTTCAAATGTCTGCCACTGCTTCCCTGTGGATCCATCTCCTAGCCCTTTACATTCAGATGCCAAAGTTGTATTGGCTTATTTTTATTCGTGAGCATCCAAAATCACTAAAATGAAATTTCAACTACACCCAAATTCACTAAAGTTCATGAAAACATATTTTAAGTAACCTTTATGAGGCAACAGAAATATGACCTGTTTGCAGAATCATCTTACTGTTTTAACCAGATGGTACTAATTAACAAATGTTTTGCTTTGACCTTCGCGAGATGTAGATCACAATAAATACATTCAGTCTATTGTCACAAGACAGTGTGAGAGTAGCTAGATGTAACTCTCTGTCCTTTTTGCTTCTCTGCTTTTAGCCCTTTCTTTCACATCGCAGTTCAGTGCTGCATAGAACCAATTGCATCATACCTAACCACCCACACATACCAAGCAAATGCTGAAAAGACACAGCATGACTGCTGGAATTTAAAACTGAAAGTACAAATTAACTACAGGGCTGAATATATTTGCACAAAATTAGCAAGGAAGCAAATATTTTTTCCAACCTTCAAGTCAGGCTAAATATTGCACTTTCCAATATCATGAAGTCAACAATGAAGAACGTTGTCAATGGGATGGGTGCTGGGGACTAATGCTCTTTTGCAGGGATGCGGGATAGGCAAGACAGTTTTGAAGTCTGGAGGATCTCCTGTAGCCACGGAGGTCCTGCTCCCGTACATGAAATTATCTCTATTTTAGTTGAGAATTACACCTTAAAAGTGTTGATAGGATAATCAAACATTGACAGCATTGCCTCCAGGCCTGATGTTCAGGTCTGCACATTTTCCAATTGGGGTGACTTAACAATGATCAGAGCCAAAACCTTGCTCCTCGTCTCCTTTCTTTGCAATGCTGAAGCCAATTGCCATGCCTTGGCTACTGGTTCAGGCTCATAAACTTCCTGTTTAGAACCAATCATGATTAGCAAACTGTTTAACCGATAATAGTGTTTGGTAGTAGCTCAGTTATTCATGGTGGATAAATAATTAATGGAGCGAAAGAACTTTGTTAATATTCATCCTTCAAATTTCCTCCTTCAATTATGTAATAGCTGTGATACCAAAGACACGGATGCATATTAATGGTTTAACATTGAGTGGAACCACTCAGCCTTTAAAACGCAACACCTACCTTTGTAAAATTGCATAATAATTGCTGTTGAACACACCCAATATTATTTTTCAAAGAACTGAGAGGCAAGAGACTGGTACAGAATTGAAAATTATGTTCATTAAGGACCTCATTAAAGGGCTTTGATGCATTTGGTTTAGGAGATTTAAAAGCTTAATTTGGAGAGCACAAACAGATGGTGCAGGTCAATGCACAACTAATGCATTCATTCTAACACCACTAGAATGTTCTCTCAACTTGTTTTTTATCTGATTGTTCCTAAATCCGGTGCCAGGTTTAGATCCACACAACCACTTGCATCGATTGCTTTGCTGAAGCTCCTTGGGCGCTGAGATAGGTCATTTACATTTGTGCATGGAACCACAAAAGTATTGCAACATGTGTCCTGGATCCTTATGTAAAATTCATCTGGGTTTCAAGTTGACTTATCACATGCCTTAATATAATCAACAAATTACATATTTTTTTCAACTCTATGGCTATTGTTGACAAAATGCTGACCATAAAGGTAACATCTTCCCTACAAAATCATATTGAAGAACTGAAATTTCTGGCTTTATCCTGGTCCTGGGTCTATTATAGTCATAGAGTCATAAAGCCAAACAACAGAAGGATCTCATTAATGTGAATCATCAGACTGAATGCATGATGGAATTCACTTTCAATTGCTTACGATTTTCTAGAAATGTTTATTTACTTTGGTTATCTGGGATCCCCTGCCTGTCATGAACTTCATTGAAAATGAAAGTCAGATTCTCCGGTAAGCATTTTGAATCCTTTGATCTTGATGGTAAGGACTTTGAAGTGAGAGAAAAAAAATCACTATTGGATGTTTAGATCAAGAAAAATCCAAGTGATTTCGTGAAGTTTAAAAGTGGGTGCAAACTGGGGAGTGTTTTCTCTCCATATTTATTCAGATTGTATAATGAAAATATTCTTCAAGAGATTGAAGACCTTCCTAGTTTATTAATTGAAGGCTACAACCTCAATAAACTAAGACACTCTGATGACATCATTCTTATAGTTGCTTCTGGAGACAAATTGCAAAAGCTTTTAGACAGAGTAGTGAGTAAAAGTAAGGAGAAAGAGATGACCATAAATTGTAATGAAATATTACATCTTATCATAAGAAAATTATATCAGAATATAAGACCACAGAGAAGAAAGAAATGTCAAATAGGTAGACAAATTTTGTTGCCTTGGATGTAGTTAAAATCAGGTGGAATGTATGACCAACAAATGAAACAAAGGTTTGGAACAACCAAAGATGCATGTCAAACAAATGAACAGGATGATAGTCAATGCAAAATGAGCCATGAAATCACAGCTGAGAATTCTGGAATGTGCTAATGCAGCAGATTTCTCATACAGAAATACATGTTGGATGATGTGCAAAATAATACACTGAAGAGTGGAAGTTGTAGTTTTTGAGGCGAATAATGAAGATGTTTAGTGTTGCATGGATTTATTTTAAGATGCCAATTTTAAATTTATATTCAGGTGCCTGCTAGTCAAGACAAGCTGTTGCAAATTACACAATTTTCATTTCTACCAAATGTGATAAACATAGGCAGTCAAATCCTGGGGAACCTGAAAGATCCCATTTCCTATAAATTCACATCACTCTGAAACCTTTCAGAAGTTTCTGAAACAACTGTAATGACCTGTTTTGAAGCAGACATGAGTAATAGATGGATTTTTGAATTAGCAAATAAGTGGAGCACTTCAAAGGCTCCTTGCATAGAAGGAGAGAAACAAGACAATGGAGGACTAAAGATTACCAGAGAAGCTGTCTTTCCATCTCTCTGTCTTTGGAAGTAGGTGCTCAGTTCTATCAAAATTCTCAGTCCTGAAAGAAAACTAACCACAACTGAAATCTTTGAAAATATGGGAATCTAATTTATTGGGCAGCACAGTGTCTCAGTGGTTAGCACTGCTGCCTCACAGAACCAAGGACCTGAATTTGATTTTAGCCTCAGGCAATTGTCTGTGTGGAGTTTGCATGTTCTCTGTCTTTGTTTGGGATTGCTCCAGTTTCCTCCCATAGTCCAAAAATGTCAGGTTAGGTGGATTGACCAATAGTGTCCAGGGATGTGCTGGCTAGGTTGATTAGTCGTGGTAACTTGAGGAGTCGAGGGTGGGTCTGGGTCAGGTGCTCTTCAGAGTGTTGGTGTGGACCTAATGAGCTGAATAGCATTGTTCCATGCTGTAGGGTTTCCTTTAAAACAATCACATCCAGGAGAACAACTGAACTGAGTGGCTGCTACATTGAAGTCACTCATTTAAGATTAGTCAACGGTCTGCTGTATACTTCTTTGTTTTAACTTAATTGAACTGTAAACTGTTTGTAAACTTAGCCTTTTGTCAAGAACATTTGTGTGTACACAGGCCCAGAAATATATATGTGATCGAATGAATGGTATTGTGTTACCTAATCTTCCTTAGCTCCAGACAAAATAGTTTCAATAGTCTTATCTTGTTCTTTGCTTAATCTAAGGGAGCCTGTCTGTGTAAATTCTTCATAGCCTTAAGGGTAAATAGTGAACACTTGTAGAATTGGCAAGGCACGTACTTCCTATATTCTGAAGCAAAATCCTGTTACGATCAGAAGAAGAGTTGGAGTATATCAGGAAGTCATTTCATAACCCTTCACCTGACCGTAACACTTGGACAAATGACATTACCAATGAAGAGATGACAGCAAAAATTTGCAATCCAAATAACTGCTGACCAAGCTCAAGAACAGGCAATTGGAATTTCTTGGGTACTTGTGATTTTAGGTCGCAAAAGAAATCAAAGTCAACAAAGAATTATTTTCCTAAAGAGCCTCACCAAATGAATACCTCTAGAATAAGATTGAGAGAGAATTCTATGGTCACTTATGCCTTCTCAGGGCATGACAAATGAGAGAATATCAGAATCCTGAAGATACTTTGAAAATACAGCCACTGAAATCTGACAAGTTCTTCTCTTTGATCATTTTTTTCTCTATCAGTATTAGAAACCTTTGACAAGTGTTGCTGTTTTTTCCATGAGTTAAAATAAAACTCTGCTATATATAATGAAAAGAGGAACTTTGTGGAGGAATAGTTTTATTCCTTTGCACCTCTGTTCCTGTAAAGCACAATGATATTCAGAATTTGTCACACTGTTACTGCCAGGATAAGGAAGATCCTGTCTTAGTTGTCAGTTGAAGTTGTGGCAAGGACGATGCAATTGATAATGGTAACTGGATACAGAGAACAAAAATCAGACAAGGATCCTCTTTTGGACTGTTAATTGCTGAACATAACTGGAAATTCATTTTTGACATTAGGCTTTAAAGCCTGAAGAGGAACTAAAGCTAGGCAGCATATATATTGTTAGAGACAAAAAAAGCTGCAGATGCCAGAAACCAAGGTAGACAAACAGGAGGCTGGAAGAACACAGTAAGCCAGGCAGCATCTGGAGGAAAGGAGCAGTCAATGTTTCAGGTATTACCCTTCTTCAGGACTGGATGTGGGGGTAGGGGGAGCTGTAGATAAAGAGAGGAGGAGGGGAGTTAGCGTAACAGTGGTGATTGGTGGACACTGGTAGTAGGTACAACCTGGTTGGTCGATGGGAGGAATGGATCCAGTTGATGGCTGGAAGGGAGGGTCAGAAGGTGAAATGGAAGGGATGCGATGAGGCTGGATGGAAGATAAGGTGTTGTTCCTCAAATTTGCATTCTGAATTGCTGCAACACTGGAGGATGCTGAGGACTGACATGTCGGATGGGGAGTGGGGGGGGAATTGAAACAGGCAGTGAGTGGCGGGTTAGGCCAGTAGTTATGGGCCAAGTGAAGATGCTCGGCGAAATGGTGACCTAGTCTACATTTGGTCTCACTGATGTAGAAAAGATCACATCAGGAACACCAGATGCAATAGTTTAGGTTGGAGGAGATGCTCTGTCTCATTTAGAAGGACTGTTTAAGGCGCTGGATGGAGGTGAGGGAGGTGGTGTGTGGGCAGGTGTTGCATCTTTTACGGTTACAGGGGAAGGCACTGGGCGAGTTGGAGTGGTGGGTGGAGGTCACGCCACACCTGAAGAAGGGTAATATCCAAAATATTGACTTCTCCTTTCCTCCAGATGCTGCCCGGCTTGCTGTGTTCCTCCAGCCACCTATTTGTCTACCTTGGATTGCAACATCTGCAGTTTTTTCTTGTCTCTTACCACTCCAACCCAGCCAGTGCCTTCCCCTGTAACCGTAAAAGATGCAACACCTGCCCGCACACCACCTCCCTCATCTCCATCCAGGGCCCCAAACAGTCCTTCCAAGTGAGACAGAGCTTCACCTGCATCTCCTCCAACCTAGTCTACTGCATCCGGTGCTCCCATTGTGGTCTTCTCTATATCGGTGAGACCAAACATAGACTAGGTGACCATTTCACCAAGCAACTCTGCTTGGCCCATAATGGCCAACCTAACCTCCTGGTCATCACCCATTTCAACCCCCCCACCCCCCTTCCCCTCTGACATGTCCGTCCTCCACCTCCTCCAATGTCGCAGACTCAGAACGTAAATGTGCAGAACAACACCTTATCTTCCACCTGGGCACCCTACAGCCCAGGGGACTCAACATTGAGTTTTCCAATTTCAAAAAGCTTCCCACCCATCCCTCGGCTCCTTTTCCTGCCCCACCTCCTCCCTTCTATTCCACCCACTGACCCTCCCTATCAGCCACCAACCGGATCCATTCCTCCCATCGACCAACCAGGTTGTACCTAGTACCAGTGTCCACCTATCACCACCATTCTGCTAACCCCACCTCCACCCCTCTCTTTATCTGCAGCTGTCCCTATCCCCACATCCAGTCTCGAAGAAGGGTAATACCTGAAATGTTGACTTCTCCTTTCCTCCAGATGGTATATTGTTACGTTGCTGCAATCAGGAGTCTATCCTAACCATGTGGTAGCAGGATTTGGAAATTAGTTGCAGAGGAAGGAGGCAGAGAAGAAAATAATATCATTGTAGAAAGCTCTTGTAAAGAGTTTCTGATTTTCTTATATCTGAAAGCAAAATAATTGAAATAAATTTTGACTTTGCCACCAGCCCTGTGATGTGCATCGTTCAGTTATTTGAGCTCAGCCCCATTGTTAGTCCTGACCTGTGTTAAATCATTATAAATTGTTGAGTTCTGCACTAAGCCATGGAAAGACCATCAGTAGAGAGCTTCACTGTGGTTTGCTTACTTTACAACCTGACTGCATCAATTAATTGGCCTCTATATTTATACTGTTATTGAAACTCAATTCCCACAGTACTGCAATGGAACAGACCAAAAGCTTGCAGCGTGGCCTGCATCAAATATATAAATTTGAGGCAAAGCATTGGGTGACTATTGCCATCCCACTTCCTTACATTGCAATTATACATCTTCATGCAAAATGTTGTTTAGCACAAGAAACATCCACTTGAGTGTTTATTCCAGGCTGTCTCTGGCTGCTCTTTCATCACAATGAGCTAATAACACATACTTAGGTTGAAAGGCTGCAATGTGTTCTCAATCTGCACACTCCCTCGTTAAACTGTGAAAATATTTAGCAACAGATCACTGAACTGCAAAGGAGCTTTGCTGCTAATTTTACCAATGAAATACATTGTGGAATGTTTCTTTTCAAATAAACACTTTCATTTCCCCATCGACTACGTGATGGAGAAGAAGGTCGTTGAGCAGATCCAACTACTCATACAAATAATCTCTATTTTTCTTTTCTTCGTTTTGTTCCTGCATTCCACGACTCCTAGCAATGAGATATCAAACCTTGATGAGTCAAATACAATTATAGACCGTTATCAATTATTTGTAGAATTATTAAGAGTACAATGGATGCACTGACAAAATGAATAACCAGATTTAGTGAGTTGCCCTTAAATAATGATAATGACCAACAAAATTCCACATTTGAGACACTTTACTTTCATATGAATCAGAGCCAAATCCAAATTTAACATGGATTAAAAGTCCAATGATACTTCAAGTTATAAAGTAAATTTCATTTTAAATAGGTCACATAACCAAGATATGTCATATGCAATCACAAACACCCATATCCGCACCTGTCCCCATAAATGTGACGCAACATAGCTACACAGATCCACAGCATGTTTCTCTGCATTCATACAGGGTTGGGCAGATAGTCCTGGCTATTAACAGCTTTTATGTTTGAATTTCATTGGCGCTACCAGCAAGATTTGTATGATGATTGTCACTATAAAAAGTCTTTCTCCCTCAGATCATGACAATGTGAATTCCCAGAATTTCTTTACAACTGACAAAACAATGTTTCATGGCTTGACCACTTCTGAAAGGACACCTAGCAATTCTGCAGAGCTTTTCACACATTTTTCTTTATTTAAGACATATAGCTGGCCCACAAAATACCTCCAAGAACTGTGATCTCCTTTATTGCTAAATAGGAAAACTGATTGTTTTTTTTTTTCTTGAGAGCGATTACTTCTTCATGTCAAGAATTTTCTGTCTTCCTTTTCTTGTCTTGATCTGTTTTGTCTTGGTGTCTACATCTGTGCCATTAGTCTCCTGCTCCTCTGCTTGCAGCTCTCCTTTGTGACTGAAACTATATGGCTTCTTTTTTTACCATATTTCCTGCTGGTACTGCTTCCAGGTTAAGAGTGGTCAGGTCAGATTTTCTTTCTTTCCGGGGAAATTATAGCTGTTCTCTTTGTAATTGATGTACAGTATTAAAAACCCTCTTCAAACATTCTTAAAAACAATGACCAATTCCATGAACATTTGAAAGAAATTACAGCCTTACTGTAATGCTTCCAAGTCAAACATCATCATTGTGACTCCTTGGATATCAGCATCTACATGGTTAAAGCATGGGTTACAGGATGGATTTTTAAAAATTCCTTCAAGGGATGTAAACATCACTGCCTTGGCCAGCATTATTTGTCTGCAATTGTCAAGGCAGAGTTACCTTCTTGAAAAGCTGTGGTTTACTTGGAAAAAGGGAAACCATGGGAGAACAGAGATCCAATTCATACTTTCTTAACTTTGGTATGGGTTAAAGTTGTAAGTGTATCTGGTAGTTCTCTAAGTAAATTGACTAACTTGGTTCAGACCACTGACTGAATATGGAACTGCCCTAGTAGGGGTGGCTCAGCATCTGACAAGAGGTAAATCAATGGTTTTGCCTTTGGTTCAACATCTTACATCAATATGCTCCAGCGTGACTAAGTTTTCATGCCTCAAACTTTGTGTGACCTTATGTGAAAATTTGGTGGGAGGGTACAAGAGTTGTTAGTCAAGGTGGAGGATGGTCCATTCAGTTAATCAGTGGAGTTCAGGCGTGAATTAGCTGCTTCTGCTGGAGGAGTCAGGATGAAGAGAGTTGGGCTTACATCCCAGCTCTCTCTCCCTCCATTTTCTCCCACATCTATCCCCTCTTCAGCCCACCCTGCCTCTGTAGTGGGACATTGGATGAAAAGGCAGTCCGAATGAATGCCAGCCTCGTAACAAACAGCAGAAATCAGGCATCAGTAAGCAATCGCTTAGGCCGTCCTCGCTAGTAGAAAACAAAACTTGCATTTTAAAGATGCCACACAGCTGTCAGGAATCAGGTGCCACTTCAGCCATTGTTGCTTTAGTACTCACGACCCCAGTTTGGAAAGCTCTATATTTGATTTAACTCAAGCTGGAAGGTTTCAGCATTCTTTGCAGTGAATGTATAAGGTAGTTAGCAATAGTCCAAGCATCGGTATAAGCATATCTCTCTGTTAGAGAAAGAGACAAGAGTTTATAGTGCTTGAACGCAACCTTTACACAGCAAGTACGTGGCAAAGCAAAGAAGCAGCCTTCCATGAATGTTTATTTGCATAGAAAACTTGTGACTGTTTGATTTCCACACAATTATCTGAAAGATGTTTTCAGTCTTTTATTGCCTTCTGTAAATAACTGCTATGTAAATTTGCAGTTGAACAGGATTCAGGATAGAGCTAGTAGGAACTGCTGATGCTGGAGAATCTGAGATAACAAGGTGTAGAGCTGGATGAACACAGCAGGCCAAGCAGCATCAGAGGAGCAGAAAAGCTGACGTTTCAGGTCTGGACCCTCCTTCAGAAATGAATTCTGAATTCTGAATCTGAAGAAGGATCCGGACCCAAAACGTTAGCTTTCCTGCTCCTCTGATGCTGCTTGACCTGCTGTGTTCATCCAGCTGTACACCTTGTTATCTAAGATTCAGGATATGTTGGATCAGCCAGGTCTCTTTTGTTACAGCTGATCATCCATATCATTGCAATTTGGATACAAAATCCAGCGCAGTTTCCAGGATAAATAGAGTCAGAGATGGAGTGATAAATGGCTAAGGAGGTAGCAATAGGGGAGGAAGAAACAGACACAAGTTGGAAGAGAGTGGAGATGGAGAACAGCAAATATTTGAGAAGGAAAAGGATGGCACAGGATGGAGGAAACAATGGGATCAGGATAATGTAAAGGTATTGTGGAGTAGAAGAAAGAGGAAGAGATGGAATTGAAAGGAGCAGAATGCATGTCAGCAATCAGTCTTGGAACTGTTGATGTGGAGGTTTTCCTTGTGAAGATGGCTGGCAATAGCAATTTTAATACAGAAATGGAAAACATCACTTAAAGGTAGAAATGAAAATATTTGGTTAAGATGTATACATGTCATGTCATGACATAGCAATGAAAATTGGTTAACTGCGCAAAAATCTCAATCTCCAACCATGAAATGACATTGGATTTTTTTTTTTAAAGGCCTTTGAATGGAAACACTTTTCTACCAAAACAGGAAGGTTTGGGAAAAGTCTTTAAAACTTTGTTAACGTTGGAAGTTTTGTAAACCGTCGGATGCTAATGTCTCCTTGTGATCTGTTAAAAAGCAATGCTTCGTGTGAACTCTGCCGCAGAATGGGTAATTTATCTTAATATTAGATCTAGGTTTGCAGTAACTGATAGTACTGCTATTGAAATGTACCTTTTGCAATAGAACTACTTTCTACTGGAATTGCTAGTAGGTAAGTATGATAAATTTGTGTATAGATACCCACAAAACCCCATACCTATTTAAATTTAAATAGCAATTTCAGCAGTTACTTTTTAAAAAGGATTGCAAATTTTGAGTATGATCCTTGTGTGGTGTTGAGTTTTGAAAATTTCAACCTCAAACAAACTGCAGCACGCAAGCCAATACTTCCTGTCTTTCAAGTTTCCCTAAGTTTCTAAAATGCTAGTAGCATTTCCCATTACTGGAAATTTTTGACAATAGTTGTGTATTGAATTTGATTTCTTTTGTAATTAAATATTCTTTTAAGGTGTAGCATGGCAATTTCAGGGGATAGATTCCAATACTCAGCCTGTCACCAGGATTTGGCAGACTTCCTGCAGAAATTCTTGCTGACTCATCTAAACAGAAATTGTTTTGTTGTACCAAAATACTCGTAGCTCTGTCCTTCATAAAGAGCCACCTTCTCGGTAGTGTATTTAAACAGAAGGACCTTGGGGTTCAGGTACATAATCTTTGAAGTTTGCGTTGCATATAGACAGGACGGTTGAAAAAGTCTTTGTCACACTTGCTTTCATTGCTCAGTCCATTGAGTATAAGAGTTTGGGAGTCAGGTTGAGGTTGTACAAGACATCGGTGAGGCCTGTTCTGGAATACTGCGTCCAGTTCTGGTCACCCATTTATAGGAAGGATACTATTAAGCTAGAAAGGGTTCAGAAGAGAGTTACCAGGGTGTAGCCAGGTATGGAAGGTTTGTGTTATGAAGACAGGCTCCATAATCTGGGCATTTTAGACTGGAGAGTAAGAGGTTGAGAGATGGCCTTCTGGAAGTTATGAAATAATGAGGGGTACAGATAGAGTTAATGGTAGTTGACTTGCCCCAAGGATTAGGGATTTCAAGACAAGGGGGCACATTTTTAAGGTGAGACTGGAGAGATTTAAAAAAGACCTGTCTGGCAAGTTTTTTACACAGAGGGTGGTTTGCATGTGGAATGAACTTCCTGAGGAAGTGGGAAATATGGGTACAATCACAATGTTTAAAATACATTTGGATAAGTACATCAAAAGGAAAGGTTTGGAGGGATATGGGCCAGGAGCAGGCAGGCGGTACTTGTTTCGTTTGGGATTATATTTAACATTAACTGAGTGGACAGAAGGGTCTGTTTCCATTCTGTATGATTCTATGACCAAGGTTGCCAATTTGAATTGAATTGTAAGCAGTTTTGAGCTTCAGCCCAAACCCATGCCTGGGCATTTCTCAGGCCTAAGCTATTGGAAAGGATCCAAGAACAATTTTGTTGCCAGACCAAGTGGTGGACAGCTTCTAATTCCAAACCCAAAAGCAATCTTTCCTCTAAGTGCTGCTTTCACCTGCTCCCTTAGTCCTGCTCATTTTATTCAAAAGCCGGCAGGTCATTTCTCCTTTCCTCAGCGCTCCAAATCCCACTATCTTTCCTGTTCTTCTTTAGTGTGTCATGTATATCTGACGCACTACATTCTATATCCCAACTCACCTTCTTTCGGTATCCACTCTCCTTCAGTAACTTGCACTATGAATGCGCCTATTGTTTTCAATCTATCTCAATAGATAATAGAGCAAGGTTTCCCAACTCTTTTCTGCCAGATATCCCACATTTTTCCATTTTTCAAACAACTTCTTAGCTGTCTTCACTGTAATGAAGATTGCTATGTCTTTGCCATTGTGCAATAATTGCTGCCACCACTCAGTCATACTGAACATGATCTGGTCTTTGGTACTTTGTTAATGAGTTTCCACAATTATTTTCAGGTCAATATGTTTTTCTTTCAATTTGGTCTTCGATGTGAGCATTGCTGGCTAGGCCAAAATTAACTGCATAATATTAATTGCCATTGAGAAGTTGGCAATGGTAGTGGTTTATCTTCTTGAACTATTACAGTTCATGTAGTGTATAAAGGAAATTGGTGATGGAAGGACAGAGGTGCCAGGATTTTGAACCAGTGACAGTGAAGAGAACAACAATATCATTCTAAGTCAGAATGATTTTGTGGGAATATTTCAATTGGTTGTATTCCTATGCATTTTCTATCTTTGTCCTTCTGGGTGATAGATGTTTCAGGTCTGGCAGTTCTATCAGAGGAGCCTTGACAAGTTGCTGCAGTACATCTTGTAGGTTATTGTGCTGCCACTGAGTAGCAACAGTGGAGGAAGTCGATGTTTAAGATGGTGGATGGATGTTAATTGAGTCGGCGGTTGAGTCCTGGATGGTGCTAAGCTTCTTTTGGTGCCATTGGAGCTACACTCATCCAGGCAATTGGGGAGCATTCCATCACACTCCTGACTTGTGCCTTGCAAATGGTGGACAAGCTTTGCGGAGTTACTAAGTGAGATAGATGTTGCTGAACTCCCAGTCTCTGACCCGCTCTTGTCACCGCTATTTTTATACTTTTTACCCAGTTAGTTTTCTATTCAATTGTAAGCCTCAGGATTTTGATGGTACTATTAGTTGTGGTCCTGCCTTTGAAAGTCAGGTGAAGATGATTAGATTCTTTCTCCTTACAGACATTGGCATGTGTCCTTGCAACTGGCTTGAATATTACCTGTCACTCATCAGTGCAAGTCTGAATGCACCACAGGTCTTGCTGCAGGTAGACATGGACTGTTTCATAGTCTGAGACATTGCAAATAGTACTGAACACTGTGCAATTACCATTGAGCATCCCTACTTCTGATCTTATAATGGGTGGAAAGTAATTGATGAATAGCTGAAGATGGTTGTGCCTAGGACACTGTTCACATGAGCTCCTGCAGACAAGTCACAAACTGAGATACAAAAACAGAAATTGCTTGAAAAGCTCAGCAGGCCTGGCAGTATCTGTGAAGAGAAAAATCAGAGCTAACATTTTGGGTCCGGTGACCCTTTCCCAGAACTGACGGTAGCTGGGAAATCATCGGTTTATATGCAAAAAATAGGGTGGGGGTTAGGGTAGGGAGTAAATGATAGGATAGAGCCTGAAGAGAGAGAAGAGCAGTTAGATAGACAAAAGAGTTGAAAACTTATCAGGCGAGGAGGGTGAATAGTTGTTAACGGGGACTGTTAGTGACTAACAATAGGAAGTGTGTAATGGCAGGCTGTGTGATAACAAGGCCTGGTGTGTGGGGTAGGGGACTAGGACATGGGAGAGTTAAGGCCCTAAAATTATTGAACTCTGTGTTGAGCCCGAAGGGCTGCAGGGTCCCGAAGTGGAAAATGAGGTGTTGTTCTTCCAGCTTGCGTTGAGCTTTGCTGGAACACTGCAGCAAGCCTGAGACAGAGATGTTGGCCAGGGAACAGGGTGGTGTGTTACATTGGCAGGTAACAAGTAGCTCAGAGTCTTTTTTGCGAGCAGAATGTAGATGTTCTGTGAAGCAATCACCCAACCTACGCTTCATTTCCCCAAGGTAGAGGAGATCACATTGTGAGCAGCGAATGCAGTATACTAGATTCTGGGAAGTGCAGGTGAATTGTTGCTTCACCTGGAGGGTATGTTTGGGCCCTTGGATTGTAGGGAGGGAGGAGGTAAATGGGCAGGTACTGTACCTTCTCTGGTCACAGGGGAAGGTGCCATGGGACTGTGGGGGTGTTTTGGGGATGAAGGAAGAGTGGTCCATGGTATCCCTGGAGGGAACAGTCCCTACAGAAGGTGGACAAGGGAAGGGAGAGGAATATGTGTCTGGTGGTGGCATCTTGCTGGAGGTGGCGGAAATAGCGTCTGATGATCTTCTGGATGTAAATGCTGGTGGGATGGTCGGTAAGGACAAGGGAACCACTATTGCTATTGTGGGAAGGAAGAGAAGGAGTGAGAGTGGAAGTGCAGGAGATGGGTCGGACCCAATTGAGGGCCCTGTCAACCGCAGAGTGGGGAATCCTCGGTTGAGGAAGAAGGTGGACATTCTGGAGGCTCCCTTGTTGAAACTGGCCTCATCTGAACATATGCTACAGAGATGAAGGAACTGAGAGAACGGGATGGAGTCTTTACAGGAAGCAGGCTGCGAGGATGTGTGGTCCAGGTAGCTGTGGAAGTCAGTAGGTTTATAGTGGATATTAGTGGCCAGTCTATCCCCAGAAATGGAAACAGAGATATCGAGGAAGGGAAGGGAGGAGTCAGAGATAGACCAGGTGAAAGTGAGGGCAGGGTGGAAATTGGAGGCAAGAGCGATGAACTTTTCCACTTCCGGATGAGAGAGGGAAGCAGCACCCATGATATCATCGATATACCGGAGAAAGAGTTGTGGGTGGGGGCCAGAATAGGACTGGAACAAGGAATGTTCCACATAGCCCATGAAGAGACAGATACAACTGGGGTCCCTCTGAGTACCCATGGCCACCCCCCCTGACCTGAAGAAAATCAGAAGAGTTAAAAGGGAAGTTGTTGAGAGTGAGGATGAGCTTGGCCAAGCGGATGAGGGAGGTGGTAGGTGCAGATGGTTCAGGTCTTTGCTCCAGGAAGAAGAGGAGATCCCTAAGACCCTCCTGGTGGGGAATGGATGTGCAAAAGGATTGCACATTCAAGAAAAAGAGGAGGCGGTTGGAACCTGCAAACTGGAAGTTTTGAAACTAGCCTAAAGCATCAGAGGAATCATGGATGTACGTGGGCAGGGATTGGACCAGGGGAGAGAAGATTGATTCAAGGTAGGAAGAGATGAGTTCTGTGGGGCAGGAGCAGGCTGAAACAATGGGTCTTCCCGGACAGTCCTGTTTGTGGATTTTTGGAGGGAGGTAGAAGTGAGCTGTGTGGAGCTGAGGGACTATCAGCTTGGAAGCAGTGGTGTGGGAGAGGTCACCAGATGGAATGAGATCAATTACCGTAGTGGATACAATGGCCTGATGCATCATGGTGGGCTCATGGTTCAGGGGAACATAGGAGGAGGTTTCTAGCAAGCAGCACTCAGCCTCTGCAATGTAGAGGTCAGTATGCCAGACCACAACAGCACCACCCTTATCAACAGCCTTAATAACAATATCAGGGTTAGATCTAAGTACACAGAGTGCAGTCATTTCAGAGGGAGATAAGTTGGATTTGATGAGGGGAGGCAGAGAAATTGAGGTAACTAATATCATGTTGACAGTTCTCAAAGAACAGATCGAGTGCAGGTAAAAGGCCAGACGGAGGGGTCCAGGTGGAGGGAGAGTGCTGGAACTGGGCAAAGGGGTCTGTGGGATGGGGAGAGGACTCTTGTCCTGAGAAATGGGCATGGGGGTGAAGACGGCAGAAGAAAGTTCAACATCATGTTGTGCCCAAAATTCATTAAGGTAGGGACACAGAGGAATACAGCTGAGGCCTTGCTGAGTATAAAACATTCAGCATCGGAGAGCGGAAGGTTAGGATGGATGGTGAATATCTGACAGGAGGTGGGGTTGGGAGAGGGAATGGAGTCATAGGGAAGGGGAGGAGAGGAAGGTTCTAGAGCACCATGGGTATCTTCGAGTTGTTGCATCTGGTGGGCCTTGATCCCTGAAAGGAAAAGAAAAAGTTTCTTGTTAGCACGACGAATGAGCCGGAGGATGAAGTGGAACTGGGAGTGGTGCAGCCCTGAGCCAGTGTGTTGTGATGCTGCTGGAGAGAAAGGTCGAGAGTGCGCATGTGACGCTGCATGGCAGTGAGTGTGGATCTCAGGATGCGGCGAGAACAGCTGTCAGTGGAACACTGAATATCACAGAGCTATATGTGATCCTGGGTGGATTCAAAACTTGAGGGATGGAACTTCAGTTGGAATCCATTTGAGGTGAGTCTGAGCTAGAGACAGTCACTGAGATCACAACTGAGATAATAGGTCTCCACCAATCAGAACAACACTCATTTGTACTAGATTTAATTGTGTCCAGTGCAGAGATTTCCCTAATTCTCAATGGCTTTGCTTAATGCTGCAGTCAATTAAATTCTGCTTGATGTCAAAAGTAATCATCCCATCTCTGGAATTCAGTTCTTTTATCCAATTGGTCCCAGACTATACTGAATCTTGGAGTTAAGTGACCCTTCTGAAATCCAGATGAACATCAGAGAGCAGGCCTTTTGCTGAGTAACTATCACTTGAAAGCACTGTCAATTACATCTTCCATTACTTTGCTGATAATTGAGGGTAGACTGATGATGGGATGATGGGACAGTAATTGGCCAAGTTGGATTTGTCCTGTATTTTTTGGACAGGATACCTGAATAATTTACACATTGTCAGATAGATGCCAGTATTGTAGCTGCACTGAACCAACACAACTAAATACGCAGCCAAAACAGGAGATATATTTTGTTCTTTAAGTCAGAATATTGATAGAGCTCATAGTCTTAGCTTGTCTAGTGGCAATCTCCCTTAAAAAATATCAGTAAGCCAAATTGTTTTTCTTTTCTCAATCCACAAGTTGCAAGATCATTAATAATGAAACTGTCATTTTATTCCAGATTTATTAATTAAACTTAAACTCTCCAAAGCATTGGTAAGATTTGACTTCAAGGTTCTGGCACAGTCACACAATTTCTTGGTTTCCATCGTGAGCTTGTAGAAAATACAACAAATTAATCATATTTTCCAGCTGTGATTCCAATCTTCATCTTTGTGTTATAGTCCAACAACTTGAAGTTCTTTGTCTGCTGAGTGATCGATGCTTTGAGCATAAACAAATGGCATAGGAAATTCCAAGACTCACAAGACCTCATCATTGACATAATGGGAATCATAAATTGCTGTGTTGCAAATTGTAAATATTTCTCCCAAGCAGAATGATAATAAGACATATTAATTTGCCCCTTAACAAGAACCAATACTTGCTTTGTGAGACAATGACAAAATTGTCATAAAAAAACAAAAGCAATGTGGTTGCTGAAAATCAGGAACATTAACAAAGTTGCTAGAAAAGCTCAGTGGGTCTGGCAGCATCTGTGAAGAATAAAACAGAGTTAATGTTTTAGGTCCAGTGACCCTTCTTCAGTTCAGAACTGAGGAAGGGTCACCAGACCCAAAACATTAACTCTGTTTTTTTTCTTCACAGATTCTGCCAGACCTGCTGAGCTTTTCCAGCAACTTTGTTTTTGTTCCTGAAAAAATTATCATTTTCATAACTTGGTGTTTCAGAAGGCAAAAGTTGACAATATCTTCGGACAGATAACTTATTTCACATTGGAAGTTGTGTGCAATGCCCTGAAGGATCTCCAAATCGTCCATCCAATTAAATATTCAAAGTACGTCCTTCATTCAAGAGGAAGACAGCAAGCAAGCACTATGGGCCAGTTAGCTAAACATCCGTCATTGGACAATGCTGGAATAAATTATTGAGGCAGTCGTAAATGAACACTTAGAAAGTCATAATATAAATAAGCAGAATCAATATGGTTTTCTGAAAGTGGAGTCATATTTGACAAATTTATTAGAGAACATTGAGGATATAGCAAGTCTGGTAAATGAAGGGGAATCTTTAAATGCTGTGTACCATACTTAAATATCCAGAAGCCATTCAATAAGTAGCAACATAGAAGCTAACAAGATCAGAGCTCATGGTATTGGGATTATATATCATCATGGATAGAGGGTTTACTAATTAACAAGAAACAGAGAGTCAGGAGAAGTGGGTCATTTTCAAATTGGCAAACTATAGCTGTTGGAGTGTCACAGAGATCAGTGACAGATCCTCAACCAATCACAATCAATTTCAATACATTAGATGAAGGAATAGATTGTATTGTAGCCAAATTTGGTAGTAATACAAAGACGTAGGAAAGCAATCTGTGACATAAACAGTCTGCAAAGAGATGTAAATATATTAATTGAATAGGCAAAAAATTGCCAGATGGTGTTCAATGTGGAAAAATATGAGGCAGGAAGAATAAAATGTCATAATAGTATTTAAATGGAGAAAGACTGCAGAATGCTATAGTACAGAGGTGCCTGTATGTCCTTATATGTAAAGCACATAGAGGGAGTAGGAAGGTGCAGAAAGGAATTAGCACAGCAAATGGAAGTAAGGTAGACTTCAGCTGAGTGAGATGTGGGCCAAGTGAGTGAACTAGACATTTGGTTTAAATGGGAATTCAGCACTAAGAGAGACAGAAGCACTTTAACTATGATTCACTGCAAGAAGAAAATGCTACAGAACAAGAGGTAGGTGGGAGAGGATGAAAGATGTGGATCAAGAAGCCAAACTGCAGTGAGACCAGTGACACAGTGATGTCATGAACCACCACATGGCATGAGTACACGGAAATAAGCTGATTGATTAGGATTGGTGGATATTTCTCGTCATTAAAGAAAAATTAACATCTTTAGGTCTCCAGACCTTTTCTTTTCTCTTTTTCTTAAAAATAGTTGGTTAAGTATAATGTTGATATTTGTGATTTATTTTATAAAAAAATTATGATGAAACTATAAGGAATAGGGAAACTAGAGTAATTAATTCATAAGGTAAATTAATATGATAAAGATGGCTGGGTGGGTGATGTGTTGCTGCTACAGCCTGTAGGGTTGCTGGACACTAGGATGATCTAGAGTGAATTCATCTGTGATTGCAACTCAAGGATCTTCAGACGTAAGTTGAGGAGCTGGAGTCTGAGCTGCAGACATTGCATCAAATGCAAGGGGAAAGTGACCTGGACATTTTGCACCAGAGGGCAGTCACAAGCCCCAGACTAGGATATTCAAAACTGTGCATGATCAAGGACAGGAGGGAGTGACTGTAGGTGAGATAGGCATGGGGACCCAGAGATTTGGGTGTGAGGAAACTCGGCCCCTGCATTGTCCAATAATTACATCACTATTGCAACCTCTGTGGAATCTGTGTGGATGAAAGCTATGATTACAGGGAAGATGAATGGTTGAAGCCTTTGAGCTACAGGAAGAGGCTGAATAGGCTGGGGCTATTTTCCCTGGAGCATCGAAGGCTGAAGGGTGATCTTAAAGAGGTTTATAAAATCATGAGGGGCATGGATAGATTGAGTAGTCAAGGTTTGTTTCCCAGGGTAGGGGAGTTCAAAATTGTATGGCATGGATTTAAGGTGAAAGGGGAAAGATTTGAAAGGGACCTAAGGAGCAACTTTTTCATGCACAGGATGGTATATGTATGGAATGAGCTGCCAGAGGAAGTGGTAGAAGCGTTGGATAACAATTACAACATTTAGAAGGCATCTGAATGGTACATTAACTGGTAGGGTTGAGAGTAATATGGGCCAAATGCTGGCAAATGGGACTCAATTAATTTAGGATATCTGGTCGGCATGGGTGTGTTGGACCAGATAATCTGTTTCTGGGCTATCCAACGCTATGCCTCTATGGCTATGATTCTATTACTGCCCACTGCACCTTGTAAAGGGAACCATTCAAGTGGGGGCCGGGGTACAGGGGCCCTGGAAATAGGCATTTCGGGTCCAGTGACTTTTCTTCAAGAGATTAATTGAGTGTTGGCTGACACAAACACTGTCACGATTTAGTTTTCTCCCTGGTTCAAAAATTGTTTACATTAGTCCATTAGTTCTGCCTTCTCGATCGGGAGCATTTGCTGATTTGATTGCCTGCCGACGTAGTGGTAACTGAAGCATTTGGCATTTTTAACTTTCCATCCACTGGTCTCACGTATCGCTGATGTATCCACTAGCGGTTGTATTGATACGCCGAGAGAACACTAAATATGTTCAGTTGCTGCAAAATCGTTATGAATGTCTCAATCAAAGAGAAAGAAGTGTTTAACTGTGTGGCTAGCAGTACAAAGCCCATCACCTTCTTTGGTTTTTGAAATACAAGAGTAACTCACGAAGCGATCATTCTCTACACTGGGATCTGGTAGATTGATATGCTTTGTTTTGAGCGTGTGGGCGTTGGTAGGAAGTACATAGTTTGATTTGTCTGCAGCTTTTGCACTGAACCAATTTGAAACAGGCAGTAAAAAGAAACTCTGGCAGTGGGAAGTGACTGTGAAGAGTGGTAAGTTTGAGGCCGAACTATTACTGAACCTCCTGTTTGGTTTTTTCGTGTGATAGGCGTTGTCCGTACCAAGGCAGTGAGTTTGGATATTTGGACAGTTAAAAACCGTATACTTCCACTGAGTGGTGACTCGGTGTAAATTTTGAATGCTGCTGCTCGGCTTCTGATTGCAGCTAGGTAAGCTTTCCCCTCACCGTTTTCTTTTACCCCATACTTTAGCTTACATGATGACTGTAACGCTGCCTCCTATCTTTTTTGCTGTCTCCCTCCCTTAGCAAGAACTGCCTGCAAAACAAAAGGCTACGGAGCTGAGCGAGTGAATCTAACCGGAATAACTTCCAGATCTCCCCCTCCCCGTCCACTTTCTGCAGTCCCTTAGATCAAAACGATTATGCTCACAACACTTTGTCCACTTTCCTTGTTCTCTCTCACATTATGCATTGACTTTGTTTTTCATGTCTCTTTGTTTCCGAGCTCACTGGCTGTTCACTGATAGTCTTTGTCGCTGATATGTTTCTTTCCAAAAGACACACTGTGCTTTTGCAATCTTGAACTACTTTCTTCGGAATTGTAACTCCCCATAAGTAACGTTTACGATATTTATGAAGGCACATTTGATAACAGCTCAAATTTAACACATCTTTCAGTATGTGCCACACTTTGTGACATGCCTGGCTGTGTGATTTACCACAGGATAGGTTACAGTTAGACTATTCTTCTGAGATACGCAGCCTGGTTTTCCCTCTTCCAGGGCCTGGGTGTACTATTGTGGAAGGATTTTAAGCATTGACCTTTTCCCCCATTAAACCAATAATGCCCCATATTTACGTGGTTACCCTAAAGTTAAATTTGCATCTCGGCACATATTCTGAACCACTGAATATACCAATCTACAAGTTTCGGCAGGTCAGAGGGTTTTTTTCTTAACAAATTGATGGTTCCCTATCAGCAGTTGATGTTTATCTGGGAGTGTTCCCCCCTGGAAGAGTGCTATCAAGCAACATCCTGCGTCATAGAACTGTTCGAGGATGAACCTCAGCAAAACCATTCCATCTCCTTCCAGACTTGCTTTACAAAGGCATGTTCCAGAAATGATTCTTATTGTTAAGAGGGTTGATTTTAATCTGGGATGTATCAGTAATATACTAATGCATTAATATAAATTCTGCTTTACGTTTTATTTGCTATTATCAGGCTGTGTTCATTGTAAATTGCGTTCAACATTCAATTAAACAGTGTACTTTCCCGAGTTGCTGTAGTGCATTTTAGCTTCAGTTGTGAGTAATACAGCTGTGAGTGAATTACTTCAACAATACCATCTTAGAGACGCGCTGGTAAGCGCTTGAATCTACAGACTGTTGGCGTCAGTTCAGTTTCCATATTGTTTTGTCTCCAATCTGACTTGCAAGCAACCAAATAAAGCTGCAGATCATGCGGGCTTTGGGTTCCAGTTAACTTTAAAATGCCCTTGAAAATCTTTTAAGTTTTGTTGTGGCTGAAATTTGAATGTTAAGGCAAGCTGCAGATTCTAAATATAGAAAAGAAGACAAATGAAGAGGTGCTTGAAATGACAGGAGCTAAAAGAACTAAAAAAAACTTGGAGAGAAAAAAGCTTAATTTCTGCCATTTGATCAGAGCTGTAAAACTATACAAATCTCTTTTAGAAGGCAAAGTGAAGGGCAGTGGAAAGAAGGTGTAATCTGGGCAAAGACAACACAATGTGGGGCTGGAGGAACACAGCAGGTCAGGCAGCATCAGAGAAGCAAGAAAGTTGACGTTTTGGGTCAGGAACCTTCTTCTTCTGACCCAGAATGTCAACTTTCCTGCTCTTCTGACGCTGCCTGGCCTGCAGTGTTCCTCCAGCTCCACACTGTGTTATCTCTGACTCCAGCAACTGTAGTTCTTGCAATCTCTGAGTAATCTGGGCAAAGTTGGATGGCACATGCCACAAATGTTTGCAGATTTGTGGATGTTTAAGAGTAGAACAAAAAGATGGTAGGGTGAGCATATCAGGGCAATAGATCTCTTGCGAGGAGTAGCGACAAGCAGCAGTAGCAGAAGTCATACAGCGGGACTAGATACGAGAGCTGGAGCAGGTATGATGGTCCAAATGGCCTCCTTCTGCACTGCAATGATTCTGTGAAATGTAAGGCCATTAGGGCCAACCACAGGGCATGTAAGAAGTGTAACTTGTAGGCCAGATTGCATAGGTATGAGTGTCTCTGAAAGGAACCTCACAGAAACAATTGTTTTTCATAGCAAGGCAATAGATTTCTTGGTCACATTTCTGCAGCTGAACAGATTCACTGAATTGTATTTTCAAACTGGCGTCCTTAAGTTGTCAGGAACAAAAACAAAGTTGCTGGAAAAGCTCAGCAGGTCTGGCAGCATCTGTGGAGGAGAAGACAGAGTTAACGTTTCAGGTCCGGTGACCCGA
>JAHRHZ010000042.1:23391422-23426697 GCA_024137785.1 Ginglymostoma cirratum | reverse complement strand
TCTGAGGAAGGGTCGCCGGATCCGAAACGTTAACTCTGTTTTCTCCTCCACAGATGCTGCCAGACCTGCTGAGCTTTTCCAGCAACTTTGTTTTTGTTCCTGATTTACAGCATCCGCAGTTCTTTTGGTCCCTAAGTTGTCAGCCCTGCAACTTGTCATTTGGTGCTTTTCAAATTCACGACATGCAATTTATTTTTCTGCTATTTCAATGTTACCTTGTCTTAAAAAGTCGAAAGTTATGCTGATTTTGAAGCAAGCTTGAAAGTAAACTGTTATGTATGTATTATGTGTACCTGCTAATGTTAATTTGGGATGTGAGGACAAAAAGAAAATAGACGTTGCAGGCATGAATTGAAGGAACACCACGCCACACAAAGAGTGGTAGAAGTTTCAATCGAGGTAATTGACATTAAATCCAGTTGAAAATTTTAAAACTGAGATTGATAGATCTGTTCTGAGGAAGGGTCACTCGACCCAAAGCGTTAACTCTGATCTCTGTACACAGATGCTGCCAGACCTACTGAGCTTTTACAGCAATTTCTGGTTTTGTTTCTGATTTATAGCATTGACAGTTCTTTCAGTTTTTATTGATAGATCTTTGTTGGTCAAAGATTATTAATGAATATGGGGAAAGTGCAGGTACCTAGAGTTTGCAGATCAGCCGTCATCTCACTGAATGCCCTTTTCATGGCAGTGTGAATCACATAGGCCTTGTACGCAGACAGAAATGCTTATTAGCTGCTCTTTAAACTGCCAACTTAATTTTATCTTGAAGTTAAAGAGATAATTTAACATACCTGACACTCCTAGCTTATTGGGAATTTGGAAACTAATAATCTGTCCACTGACAATACAGATGTTTTGGTTACTGTTAAAAATGTAAACACCCTGCACCTTTTTCAAATTTTGTAAATATAAGCCTTAGCAGCAAATGCTGGTGACTTGCATAAACACAGGATTGGAACATACTGGTAAACAGACTGAAACTACTCCCTCTGATTCACCAAGGGTGGCTGTCTGTGCATTTACTTGCCCACACTGTTTGAGTGCTATTACAAAATCCCGCTGAATCTCCTGATCATCCTAATTCTTTCAGACTCTCTTCAAAATCCTTTGCAGGTAAAGACCTTGATGATGCTTCTTAATGTCTAGCAACCCAATTTCCTTATGCATCTGTAAAACATCTTGGGAGTTTTTCCAAGACAGAGAGGATGTGCAAGTGTTGCAGTTGTTTTAGGAGGAGTTGAAGTGTCAATTTGTTAACTGTTTGCCACGACATCCTGGTTTACAAACTGACAAAGTGCTCGGTTTTATCCCGAGCCTTGAATGTGCCATGTTGGCCACTGTGATCAGTTTTTTAGCATTCTCAAGGTCTGCACTGGGTGGCTGTTGTAAGAATGAGACAGAGTATCCAATTCTGGTAATTATTCAATGGTTCCATTTAGGATATAAGCTTGTGAGAATGACTGGCAATAGTACGATCTAGCAGAGCTCTCTGAGATGACCCAGGTTCAAAACCTAATTACTGCCGAGAAATTTCAGTAATGGCTCTGAGCAGGTTGATTAAAAAAATCTAGCTGATCTGTGATGTCCTGATACAATTCACCAGAATTTTCTGTTGAGGTTTATATATGAAGATTGGATATTTTAGAAGCGGGTGTTGTGAAACCGTTTCAAAACATAATCGTTTTTTAGATGAGTTTGGTGAGCCAGTTCGAATAGTACTCAGCAATTCCATAAAAGGCCAAAGCAAACGAGACTTATAGCCTTTTGCTAACATCCTGCTTTTCCCAGTATGAGTTACAATTTTAGTGATAACCCTCAAGCTGATGAATCAACCACTTAATGCATTTATATAAATGTTGTGAATCTGAATTTAAGTACACGTGGAACCTGGTCCATCACTTCCAATATCACTTTTTCTCCCCCAATTCTTTTTATTTATGTGTTATGCCTCTGAGATCACTGTCACCTCCTAATTTATTTCTTATCATATCTTCAGGCTGAGTTGGACAGATTTCTTTTGTCTCTCAGGGAATTGAGGAATATGGAGGTTAGCCAGAAAGGTGAAGTTGAAGTTGAATATCAGCCATGATCAGGTTGAAAGGCGAAACATATTTGTTGGGATGAATGGCAGTGTTCTGCTCCTATTTTTTACGTTGTTATGTTCTTCCCTGTCAGGTACACCACCCTGCCAAATCCCTACTTCAAACCTCCATACTCCGAGGCGCCAGCATTCCTGTTAGCAAGCGCTTGGCTGTCTTCCTCGCGGTTTCCTCTGTGCCAACCTTGGCATCTTCCCAAGGTCCTAACGGACACTTGTTGACTGCTTAGGATGGCTGTATTAGACTCTGTTACTGAATTCTTCACAGAGTGTGCCAGCTAGTGGGAATCTTGCCAATCTTTGCCCTATCCATATCATATGTCACCCTCCAGTGATGACACTGTGAAGTCAATTGGTGGATAAGGGAGTGACGTCCTTACTGCACACATGGAGGCTATTAAGCCCATCAAATCACTGTCAGAACAACTGAGTCAATCCCTTGTTCCATCCTTTTGACTCTGAAAGTTTATTTCTCTCAAATGTCTGTCATATATTTTATATCTCTGAGCTATGCACAGAAAACACCAGTTCCTACTCATGTATCAGGTTTTATTTACAGTTCTTTAAAATGTTGATTTGCAGAGTTCTGATTTTTTGCTCAAAATCCTGACTTACGGAGCAAGTTTTTAATGTAAGTTAACATTAATCCTCCTACTCCATGCCTTCTCAGTTAATGCATCAACAAATTCAATTAAATTGCTCAAACATAATCTGCCTTTTGTAAATAGATGCTGGCTGTCTTTAATTGACTCAAATCCTTTGGAGTACCTTTTATTTGTCTTTGATGATTGTTTGCGGAGACTTGTCTACCACTAATGTTAAACTGACCAGCCTGTGTGGTTATTTGAATGGCCTCACACTTTTCTTGAACAAAGGTATTGCAGTTGCCAGAGAAAAGCAAAAGGTGAAAAAGTGATTTGCCAGACTACTAGAATTGCCATGAGTTCAGAGTGTCGTAAGTAGATTTCATACAGATAACTCACAGAACCTAAAACATTGAGGAGATGCTCTGTAACTACGCTATTTCTTTCGAGTAGGTGTGCAACCATGCCCAGACGATCCTCTCTGTGATTACTGTCTGTCCTCACATGCCCTGTTGTTTTCAATCTCTACCAATCAGTTTCACCTACCAATTCTGGCTGACCGCCAATACTAAAGACTGGGCGACTACCCAGGCTCATGGCTCCACTCCTCTGCACATGGGTTGTGCTCTGATAATTAAATCCATGTCAGCAACCAGGAATGTGCTGAAGCAAAGGTTTTGTTTCTCAGACATCTCAAGCTCATAGAGTCATAGAAAGGCACAGCACGGAAACAGACCCTTTGGTCCAACTTGTCCACGCCGACCAGATATCCTAAATGAATCTATTCTCATTTGCCAGAATTTGGCAGATATCCCTCTAAATCCTTCCTATTCATATACCCATCCAGATTCTTTACAAATATTGTAATTGTACCAGTCTCCACCACTTCCTTTGGCAACATTTTCTATACACACACCACCCTCTGCATGAAAATGTTGCCCCTTAGGACCCTTTTTAATCTGTCCCCTCTCACCTTAAACCTAGCTCTCTAGTTTTGGACTCCTCAACCCTGGGGAAAAGACCTTGTCTTTTTACCATATCCATGCCCCTCAAGATTTTATAAACCTCTACAAGGTCACCTCTCAGCCTCTGACACTTCAGGGAAAATAGCGCCAGTCCATTCAGCCTCTCCCTATCGCACAAACCCTCCAGCCCTGGCAACATCCTTGTAAATCTTTTTTGAACTCTTTCAAGTTTCACAACATCCTTCCTACAGCAGAGAGACCGGGATTGCACGCCGTGTTCCAAAAGTGCCCTAACTAGTGCCCTGTACAGTCACAACATGACGTTTCGTATTCTACAGTCAATGGTTAGAGACAAAAAAAAACTGCAGATGCTAGAATCGAAGGTAGACAAACAGGAGGGTGGAATAACACAGTAAGCCAGGCAGCATCTGGAGGATAGAAGAGGTCAGTGTTTCAGCTATTACCCTTCTTCAGTTCTGAAACTTCAGTTTTGAAGAAGGGTGATACCCGACGCATTGACTTCTCCTTTTCTCCAGATGCTGCCCGGCTTGCTGTGTTCTTCCAGCTTCCTGTTTGTCTGTCCTATATTCACAACACTGACCAATAAAGGTAAAAGTACCAAATGCCTTCTTCACTATCATGTCTATTTGGGGACTCCACTTTCAAGGAACTATGAACCTGCACCCCAAGGTCTCTTTACTCAGCAACACTCCCCATTTAGTGTATAAGTCCTGCCCTGATTTGCCTTTCAGAAATGTAGCACCTCACATTTATCTAAATTAAACTCCATCTGCCACTCCTCAGCCAATTGCCCATCTGTTCGAGATCCCACCGCACTCTGAGGTAATCTTCTTCGCTGTCCACTACACCTCAAATTTTGGTGTCATCTGCAAACTTACTAACCATGCCTCCACGTTCACATCCAAATCATTGATATAAATGACAAAAAGCAGTGGACCCTGCACTGATCCTTGTGGCACACCACTGGTCACAGGCTTCCAGTCTGAAAAGCAACCCACCCCCACCACCCTCTGTTTTCTATTTTCGAGCCAGTTCTGTATCCATATGGTTAGTTCTCCCTGTATTCCATGTGATCTAACCTTCCTAACCAGTCTGCTGTGAAGAATCTTGTGAAATGCCTTATTGAAGTCCACATAGATCATGTCCACCATTCTGCCCTCATAATCCTTTTCCTTACTTCCAAAAACTGAATCAAGTTAGTGAGACATGATTTCCCACGCACAAAGCCATGTTGACTATCCCTAATCCTCCCTTGCCTTTCGAAATACATATAAATCCCATCCCTCAGGATTCTCTGCAACAACTTGCACACCACCGATGTCAGGTTCCCCAGTCTATAGTTCCCTGGCTTTTCCTTACTACCTTTCTTAAATAGTAGCACCATGTTAACCAATCTCCTGTCTTCCGACACTTCACCTGTGGCAATCAGTGATACAAAATATCTCAGCAAGGGGCCCAGCAATCACTTCCCCAACTTCCCATAGAGCTTGAGGGTACACCTGATCAGGTCCCAGGGATTTATCCACCTTTATGCATTTTAAGGCATCTAGCACCTCCTCCTCTGTAATATGGATGTTTTTCAAGATGTTGATATTTATTTCCCCACGTTCTGTATCTTCTATATTCTTCTCCACAGTGAACACTGATACAAAACACTTGTTTAAGTATCTCCCCCATCTCCTGTGGTTCCATACATAGGTGGCCTTGTTGATCTGTTCTCTCCCTAGTTCTCCCTAACCCTATTTGCCAAAGCTATCTCATATCCCCTTTTTGCCCTCCTGATTTCCCTCTTAAGTATACTCCTACTGTCTTTATAATCTTCCAGGGATTGACTCGATTCCTGCTGCCTGTACCTGACAAATATGTTTTCCTCTTATTGACCAAAAGCTCAATTTCTCTCGTCATCCAGCATTCCTTACTTACCTGCCTTGCCTTTCACCCCAACAGGGACATAGGTCTCTTGACTCTCGTTGACTCATTTCCCATTTTCCAGCTGTCCCCTTACCTGCAAACATCTGCCGCCCAATAAACTTTTGAAAGATCCTTGTCGAAGTTGGCTTTCCTCCAATTAAGAACTTGAACTTTGAGATCGGGCCTATCCTCTTCCATCAGTATTTTAAAACTTATAGAATTATGGTCACTGGCCCCAAAGTGCTCCACCACTGATACCTCAGTCACCTACCCTGGCTTATTCCCCAAGAGTAGGTCGAGTTGTACACCTTCTGTAGTAGGTACATCCACCAACTGAATCAGAAATTTTTCTTGTGCACACTTAACAAATTCCTCTCTATCCACGCCCTTAATACTATGACAGTCCCAGTCTATGTCTGGAAAGTTAAAACTCCCCTACCATAACCACCCTTTTATTCTTACAGATAACTGAGATCTCCTGACAAAATTGCTTCTCAATTTCCCGCTTACAATTAGGGGGTCTGCAGTACATGGCCAATAAGATGATCATCCTTTTCTTATTTCTCAGTTCCACGTAAATAACTTCCTGGACGTATTCCCAGGAATATTCTCCCCAAGTAAAGCTGTAATGTTATCCCTAATCAAAATGCCACTCTCCCTCCTCTCTTGCCCCCCCTTTCTATCCTCCCTATAGCATCTGTACCCTGGAACATTAAGCTGCTAGTTTTTTCTGTCCCGGAGCCACGTCTCTGTAATTGCTATGATATCCCAGTCCCATGTTCTCAACCAGGCCCTGAGTTCGTCTGCCTTACCCGTTAGGCCTCTTGCATTGAAATAAATGCAGTTTAATTTATCAGCCCTACCTCATTCTCCCCTGTGTTCCTGCCTGCACAGACTGTTTGACTTGCTCCTTTTCCAGAATGTACTAGTCTCAGACTGAACTCTTTCCTTACTGTCTTCCTGGGTTACACCTTTCACCCCTCCTTACTGGCATAAATCCTCCCGAATAACTCTAGCAAATCTACCCACCAGCATATTAGGCCCCTTCCAATTCAGGTGCAATCTGTACTTCTCATACAGGTCACTTCTACCCCAAAAGAAATTTCAATGATCCAAAATGTGAATTCTTCTCTCCTGTACCAGCTCTTCTGCCACGCATTCATCTGCTCTGTTCTCCTATTCCTACCCTCTCTAGCTCGTGGCACAAGGAGTAATCCAGATATTATTACCCTCGAGGAACTCCTTTTCAAGTTGTGTGGAAACTTTGCTGGAGTATCCATCCTGCTTTGTTGTGTTCTGGTGTGTCTTGTCTCACCTCATTAACAAGGGGACATCTTGCCACTTGGGATACTGAGTCTTTCTTGTGAGGAAGGGAGGAGGCATCTGGGAATAATTCACTGCAGACAAACTGTCGGCAAGCAGACAATTCAACCAGAGCAGGACTTACACAGTTGATGGTAAGGCCTTGGGGAATGTTGCTGAACGAACAAACCTAGGTGTGCAGGTGCATAGTTCCTTGAAAGTGGAGTCACAGGCAGACAGGGTGGTGAAGAAGGCATTTAGCCTTCATTAGTGAGAACATTGAATATAGGAGTTGGAGTGTCATGTTGCAGCTGTACAGGACTTTGAAGAGGCTACTTTTAAAATACCATGTTCAATTCTGGTTGCCCTTCTGTAGGAAAGATGTTGTTAAACTTTGAAAGAGTGCAGAAAAGATTTACAAGGTTATTGCTGGGACTGGAGTTATGGGGAGATGCTGAATTGCTTGGGGCCTTTTTCCCCTGGAACGTTGGAGGATTGATCTTACAGAAGTTTACAGAATCGGGAGAGACATGGAATGGATGAATAGCTAAGGTCTTTTTTCCAAGGTAGGGGAGTCCAAAACTAGAGGGCATAGGTTTGAGGTGAGAGGGAAAAGACTTAAAAAAGACCTGAGAGGTAACGTTTTCATGCACAGGGTGGTGTGTGCATGGAACGAGCTGCCAGAAGAAGTGTTGGGGTCAAGTACAATTACAACATTTAAAAAGCATCTTGATGGGTATATGAATATGGGTTTAGAGCGGTATGGGACAAATGTTGGCAAATGTGATTAGGTCAGATTGGGATGTCTGGTTTATGCAGAAAAGTTGGATTGCACTGTCTGTTTCTGTGCTGTGTGACTCCATGACAGTCCTAACTTCACAGTTGCTCTTCTGTTCCTTACCTATCAATCAAATTGTTGTGAACCATCACAGTGTTCTCTTGGCCAAATTTTTGAAATTAAAGCCAGGACAGTAAAAATGCTCTTATCTAACAACATGACAACACTTCAGCTATTCACACTACTACATTGCCTTGGCACCCAGCCTCTGGATGCCTTTACCTCTGGTCAGTGTCCAGTGCAGTGTTACTGTGTGACTAGCAGATAGCTGCTGCTTTTTAATCTGGCTGACTGCAATTAGCCTTGCTGTACAATCTTGGACTGGTTGGTGTGGAGGGCAACATTTTGGCTGACTCCAGGAATTACGAAATTTGTAAACTCGTTGTTGCTTGCATCTGTTGACAGGATATTACTAGAGTTTACAAAGAAGGAGAAGGTGAGTGAAAATATTGAAACTTGATGCTCATCAGAGCCAGTGTCGATTTGGAAAGAGTCTAATTGAATTTCATGAAAAGTTGACTTAATTATCGAACTAGGTATTGTATATGGATTTTACTACTATCAAAAGAAATTTGATCAAGTTCTTCATGTGAGACTAAAGTTGTAGCTCATGAAATTGAAAGAGATTTATTGGCCTGGTTTGGAAACTAAATGAATGACAGTCGCAGAGAATGGGATAATGAACAGGCAACTCTAATTGGCAGAATGAGATCAGTGGTGTTTTACATGGATCAGTGTTTGGAATCTCACTAATTCATCATATTTACCAGTGGCTTACATGATGAGATAGAAAGACACATATTCAAATTTGTAAATATCATAACGTAGACAGCATTGTATATATGTTACAATAGAAATGTGGTGGGTAATTTGAATGGACAACAAAACTGTAGCAAATGGATTTCAGTATCAACAAATGTAAGGTTATCTGTCTTCAATGTAAAAGGGAAAGCTCAAAGTACGTTCTACATTTTAAGAGCTAGAGGCAGTGGAGCTCCAAAGTGACTTGAGGATTCAGCTATGCAGATGATTAAAATGTCACACTCAGGTACAGAAAACCTAGGCAATGTAATTATCATCTTTAGAAACAGCTAAAATAGAAAAGGTTGGAAGTTTGAACCTGGGTTGTTGAAATCTGGAATGATGTGGCTCAGGGTCAATTAACAGGTTGATGATATTTGTCGTGTACTAGGAGGTGCACTGCTGAGAGTTGGGGCATGTCAGTTTGTTGAATGTGGAGTGTATTGCAGTCAGGGCAATAGGATTTCACAGAGGAACTTGGATTACTTTTGAGACCCTGTGTCAGTGGGAGTGCTTTTAACTATTGTCATGATCCCAGTTGATAGTAACTGGACAGGTCAGATCCCAGTTGATAGTAACTGGACAGGTCAGATCCCAGTTGAAACCTGCCTTGTTTTCCCTTGTTGTATTTTTGCTATTACTGTGGTGGGCAGTCTCTGAACAAATTCACAAGATGCTGCCTTTTGTACATCAAAGCTTATTAGACACAAAAGGGAAACAACGTGGACTGGTTTAACAGTACAGTAACTATTTGAATCGGTATAATGCGAACCTCAGAAAAAAAGATTCAACCCATTTGAATGAATTAATTAATATCCTTTATTATCAATAGTATTCCAGTACAGGAGTACAGTGAAAAGTTTTTTACAATGGCTGCCTTTTAATGGTGCCATCTTAGATACAAATCTTACAGGGTTAAAAAATATAGTGCTATTATTTAAAAGGGGATTAAAGGGAAAGCAGTAGCATTACTTAGCTTCTAAGAATAAGTTAGAAATGAGGTAGTTATAACGTTGTGGAAAGGAGTTACATTACAGTTCCATAAAGAATCCCAGACAGCAGCTGCTCGGCCTGTGGTGCCATTTACCTCAATGTTACAAATATTTAAACATCAGTGAAGTGTCACCTATCTGCATTTTAAAGTTCCTTGTTCAGTTGGCTTAGCTATTTTTTTTCCTGCTTCTGGAGTCTCTCCTAGGTCTTTTAGTCTTTTTAGTCTTTTAGAAGATTGGAAGTTTTTTTTTTCTGTTTGGCATTTCCAAGATATTAAGGGAAACATATTGGATTTATGGAGCAACTCTATTCCCATTGGCCAAGGAGTGGAAAATAAGGGGATATTATTTATCAATGAGAGCTAAACTTTTCAGGCATGTAATCAAGAAACTATTCCACATAGAATGAGTAATAGGCGTTTGGAACTCTCTCTTTTGCAAATAGCAAGTGAAGCTAGAGAAATTTTTCTTCATCTTGAATTCAGACAGCAGGTCTGATCTACAATATGATGATTTCTGCCACAGATAGGACAAGGAGGCAGATCCTAAATCCATCTCAGCCACAACAAGAATCAAGTGGCATTAGTCACTCAGCCAACTGACACCCAAGGAATCCGAGATGCTGTGGCAACCTACTCTTTACATGCATGTTGTCTTCTGGAGCTATGGATAATGATGGTAGAGACTCCAATTTCTTTCCACCACCTGGCCACCCAGGAATCTCTCCTGCTCTTACTGCTCGCCATCAGTGTATGTTGGAAGGATTTACAAATTGGTACTCAACCTGTCTGGCCATGTTTTGAATAAACCTTCCTTGGCACAAAGTCCTGGAGTGGGAATTGAACCTAGAGCCTCTGGATCAGAGGCAGAGATGCTATTACAGCACTGCCTTGCTGAATTATAATTTTGCAAAATACAATTGATAGATTGTTGCTAATTGAAGCTATTGTGGAAGATGGAGCAAAGATCACATGTAGGAGGTCCCACATCACTCTTCATCTCATTGAATGCTCAAGAGGCTAAGTGTCCCTGTCTTGTTCCTATGGTCCTATGAGAAGCAACAGTTAATTGGCAGAGCAGAAGTATTGGGGACATGAATGCTGTCATTCTGGGCGTGAATGGAACTTTATGCTGTATGGAACCATAGACACATCTTGGAGCATCCCAGTTCTTCTCGTAACCTGCTGTAGGGCAGACTGCTTGCTTATTTTGAGAGGCTGCATGTATGCTTTGAGCACTGGTCTACACAGCTGTATGGCAGCTGCCTGAGTCTGTACAGATGCCATGACCTCAGGCAGTGTTTTCAGTACTTAATTGGGTGTTTTCTTCCTGTGCTGCAATGGAAGATGAGGTAGTCACCAGCAATCAATACATCAGGATAGGTCCACAAGTGTTGGTGTGGAGGTCACCACATAAAGATGTTTGGAACTTTCTTCCACAAATGACAGTAGATGCTTCATCAGTTGTTAATGTTATATTTCAGATTTTTAATTAACCAAAGATATTAAGGGTCATGGACCAGAGGCATGTATAAGGAGTTAGGCCACAGATCAGCCATGGTCTCTTTGAATGGTGGAGCAGGCTAGAAGAGGGTTCCTATGAAAGCTTATGCTTCAAGCTTTGCTCAAACCATGTGTATGGACTCTTCTACAGTCCCTGACGGTGAGGAGGAGTTGCGGCAGGCCTATTGTTGCCAAACTGCACTGTTGTTCCATCAGAGATAAAAGGTACTGCAGATGCTGGAGAATCCGAGATAACAAGCATGGGGCTGGATGAACACAGCAGGTCAAGCAGCATCATAGGAGCAGGAAAACTTGACGTTTCGGGCCTAAACCCTTCATCAGAAATGGGGGAGGGGAAGAGGGTTCTGAAATAAATAGGGAGAGAGGGGGAGGCGGATAGAGGATGGATAGAGGAGAGGATAGGTGGAGAGGAGGCAGACAAGTCGAAGAGGCGGGGATGGAGCCAGTAAAGGTGAGTGTAGGTAGGGGGGTAGGGAGGAGATAGGTCAGTCCAGGGAGGATGGACAGGTCAAGGGGGCGGGATGATGTTAGTAGATAGGAGATGGGGGTGTGGCTTGAGGTGGGAGGAGGGGATAGGTGAGAGGAAAAACAGGTTAGGGAGGTGGAGATGAGCTGGGCTGGTTTTGGGATGCGGTTGGGGGAGGGGAGATTTTATTTCAGAACCCTCTTCCCCTCCCCCATTTCTGATGAAGGGTTTAGGCCCGAAACGTCAAGTTTTCCTGCTCCTATGATGCTGCTTGACCTGCTGCGTTCATCCAGCCCCATGCTTGTTGTTCCATCAGCTGTGCTTTCCTCAAGATATACTGCAAAGGTGTAAACCTTCATTAAAAATGAGGGCATTCAATCACACAGTTGCACAAGCCCTGCTGACCTTTCCAAGTTTTAGGCTGCCTTTACCTAGCTGCCTATACTGAAAGCACTTAAACGAGAAGGCAGCTCAAAGTTTGTGTAGTGCATGCCTCATCTGGACGAAGTGTGGAGCAGTTGGGATCCCCATGCTTAATAACCACCCTTATTCAATTTTTTTCCTACTAAGATTGCTTTTTTTAACTCTCATGAACTGCCGATAAAAGCTGGCAGACAGATGTAATTCCATCCTTATTTGTTTCCCTGTGTAATGATGCATGTTTTCTATACAGTATATCTTTCTTCCATGTTTCCCCGAAGCTATGTAGAGTGATTTTCCATAGATTCTTAGAGGCAGCATCAGGTTTTGTTGATTGTCATAAACTGAACTGTCATAATCCACTTGGGAAAAAAATATTGCCAATGTGGAAATGTGTTACGATCATCTCTGCACCATTTGTTCTACACCGTGAAGAAGAAGTGTTCAACACCTTATCCAGTTTGGTGATCACTCTTCAAAGAGTGCTTTATTTTAAAAAAAGGTAGCAGGAATTTCAATTCATGTTTTAAGAAAACCAAAATGACATGTTGGCCTCTGCAGGGGAATGAGTAATTAGAGGGAAATTCCAATCTATTGTGTAACTCTTTTAATTTAGTTTATCTGCCTTCCTTTATTAAACTCATTCCAACTTTCAAGATACACATTTACTTCTCCAAAAAGAAGTTAGAAAAATTATGGATTTTACTTTGAAATTTCTAAATTGTGATAATGAAACCTGTTGGCCTCACATCCTGGTCAGTAGGAATAACCCATCAGAATAAACAAGAAAACAAAACCATCCACATTCTAACAGCAGAGGTAGCAAGAACTGCAGATGCTGGAGTCAGAGACAACACAGCGTGGAGCTGGAGGAACACAGCAGGTCTGGCAGCGTCAGAGGAACAGGAAAGTTGGCAATTTTGGGTCAGAAAAAGAAGGGTCCTGACCCGAAACGTCAACTCTCCTGCTCTTCTGATGCTGCCTGACCTGCTGTGTTCCACATTCTAACAGCAGTTCAGTTTTACATCTGTACCCTTTGAAAACTCCTGTGTTCACCTTAAAATCATGGAAACATACACTTCCAACTTTTCTAGAGTGTTTACATTACAGAGCTCATTCTGAGCATCATTCTGAGAAATCTCGATCGCACCATTTTCAAGACTATTTTCTCCTTCTAAAGGGCAGTGACCAGTGATTTGTAAAGGTTTGGCTCACCTTCCTTTCTTATATTCTCTGTAAACTGTTAACTACCCAAATCTTCCAAGCATCTATCTTCGCTGAGGTTGGTCTCCTCTCAGATACTACCTGTGCCTATTTTTCAAAATCCCTCCGATCAGGTTTCTACATCTGGCAGGGAAACTGGATAGCAGAAATTTGATCCCACATGACCGATTACAGTAAAATATTCCTTCTTGACCTGGTCTATCCATCTGCAATTTTTGGCACAGTTGGCCACTCTGTCCTCCTAGCCCTCCCCTTTGGCATCCAATTGGGTGGAATTCCCTTCTTTGGTCCAATTCCTAACGGTGTAGTAATAGCTGGAGAATCACTCTAAAAGCTACTTAATCACTCCTGCACTTTTTACTGTAGAATCTATCAGCGGATGAATGAAAATTAAGTGAGACGTGAAGAAGTTTGAACATCTTGTTCTGTTCACACTTCCATGATAAAGCCAGAAGTCACACGACACCAGGTTATAGACGGACAGGTTTATATGAAATCACAGGCAAGCTGTTGGACCTGTTGGACTATAACCTGGTGTCATGTGATTTCTGACTTTGCCCACCCCAATCCAACACTGGCAGCTCCACATCATGATAAATTCACACGTTGGGAGGTGAAAGATTGCTTATAATTATCCAGCTTGGAATGAAACGGTGATACAGAAGTGCAAATCCACAGAAAGTAACATGCACTGATAACACCGAGGACACTAAAAAGTCTTCTCTCCCTCTCAGGCTTAGGAACTGACTAATCAAGAGTATGGAAATGACAACACTGAGTCACTGAGAACTCCAAGTGATCTGTAGCTTCACCATTATCGGGGAAAATAAAACTACAGCTCGACAATTGGACTCATTCTCTACATTCTTGTAACCCGAGGGACTCTTATGATCTTTTACTGTATTTGCTTTGATTATTTCTGTCTGTACTATACCCCCTTCTCTCAAGCTCTCTTTTTGTAAACATATTTGTGGGGAGGTGTTTCATGTCATGTTTTCTAATTTTTCCTTATGTTTAATAGAGGTCAAATCTGCACTCTGTTTCACTATGAACACCTTGGAATTGACTCTCCTTCATGTTTAATCTGGTCAATTAAGTTTCATTGAAGTGTGAAAGCTATGGGCTAAAAAGAAACAAAAAAGCATTTGTTGCATTTGGCTGAGAGGAGCTTAAAAAGAGGAGAGCTGATTTCCCTCCCTCACCTGGTCCTAACAATAAGGTGAAATGTTTTTCTTTCAAAGGTCATGAGTTTTTGGAACTCTTCTTCTTAAAGATAGTGGAATCATACTAATTGAATATTTTTAAGGCATTGCCAATAGATTCTTGACAAGCAAGCAGCTGAAGGTTGATCAGGGTTAGATGGGAATGTCAAATGATTGGATCATTCATGACCTTGTTGAATAATGGTGTGGGCTCAAGACGTTGAGTGACTTGCTGCTGCTCCTAATTCATATATTTATGTTTACTCTTGTCACTACTTTTTGCACTGACTTCCATGTGTTTTTTTTTAATATGGGAACTGAATAGCAGTTGCAGTGTGTGAGTTCATCTCTGTTTAAAATATTGCTTTTGTGAGTATTTTGGAGCAGTCCCACATCTATTCCCCATCTATGCCTCTGGGCTGGTGACATAAGCTATTTTTCTTTGCTATAATTATGTTTATTCAACTTGAAGTTTACTTCAGAAAACAACATGCTTCCACAATTATGAGTCCCAGCCTCCTGTTCTTTCTTTCTTATTTGTCAATCCCTGATGTTTCATCTAACTTTATGTGGAATTACATTCCAGAGCTTTTTGCTGTGACAAGATGTAAACAATTCTATTAATGGAACATTGTGCTCTGGCATAATGTGAACCAATCTAGGTTATAAAAAATGTTTTTTAGTCACAATAGAACTCTGTATGAACCCTGTTAGGACAGTTACCAGATCCATGCCATTTAAGATTCTTCTCAACCGAGTATTTTATATATCACAAATAAAGCCATTTGTAGTTGGAAAAGTAATTTTTGTTTTTTTGCGCAGACCTTGAGAATTGGTGATAAAGGATGTGTTTTTTTTGTCAGCACCATTTGTCTTGTAAATGTCCTGATAAGTTCAAAATGAAAAACTTTGGCAAAATGTACCTTTTTCTTCAGCAATACTCAAAACTTATTTTGTGAATTACTGTTCAATTTATACACATTTTGCAGTTTGCTAGGTGAGATGACTGTCTGACTAATCAGTTTTATCAGGACCATTGGGGTGGAGGGGTAGCAAAATGTAACTTTTATTTTGATATAACTCAAATTGACTTCTTGTAAAGATTTCTGTCGTTGTATTGAAATTGTAAACTGGGCGAGATATTGGTGAACATATTTTTCAATGAAGATAATGCTGTTCTTTGGTAATTTATGAAAGCAGTAGAAGAGCATTGGAAAAGGAGTAGGCCATTTAGCCTTGTGAGCCTGTTATTATAAGTCCATAAGTGATAGGAGCAGGATTAGGCCATTTGGTTCATTGAGTCTGCTCTGCCATTCAATTATTGCTGATATGTTTCTCAACCCCATTCTCCTGTCTTCTCCCTATAACTCTTGATCCCTGTACTATTCAACAATCTAGCAATTTCTGTCTTAAAGACACTCAACAACTTGGATTCCACAGCCTTTTACGGCAATGAATTCCACAGATTCACCAGCCTCTGGCTGAAGAAATTCCTCCTCATCTCAGTTCTAATGGGACGCCCTTTCACTCTGAGGCTGTGCCCTCAGGTCCAAGTCTCTGTGACTAGTGGAAATTCCACTCAATGAGATTGGGAGTGATCTGTAATCTAGCTCCATTTCTCTTTGCCAAATGTCCTGTTATACCTTTATTGACAAAAAAAATCAATCTCCTATTTAAAATGAACAATCAGTCTACCATCAATTGCCTTTTCCAGAAGAGAGTTATAGAATCATTGAGTTGTACAACATGGAAAAAATTCTCCAGTCCAACGAGTCCACACCGACCATGTTCCCAAACTAAGCTATTCCCACCCGCCTGCATTTGGCCCATATCCCTCCAAACCTTTCCTTTTAATGTAATTATCCAAATTACTTTTAAACATTGTAACTGTACCTGCACCTGTCATTTCCTCCTGGCGGTTCATTCCACACACGAATCATTCTCTGTTTAAGAAAGTTGTCCCTCATGTGCTTTTTAAATCTTTCACCTCTCACCTTACAAATATGCCCTCTCGTTTTGAACTCCCCCACCCGAGGTAAGAGACCCTTGCTCTTCACCTTATCTGTGCCCCTCATGATTTTATAAACCTTTATAAGGTCACCCCTCAACCACCAGTGAAAAAAGTCCCAGCCGATCCAGCCTCTTTTTATAACTGCAAACCCTCCATTCCCAGCAACATCCTGGTAAATCTTTGCTGAAGCCTCTCCAGTTTAATAATATCCTTACTGTAACAGGACTACCAGAACTGGACACAGTATGCCAGGAGAGGCCTTAGCAATGACCTGGACAACCTCAATATGTCTTCCCAACTCCTATGCTCAAAGGTCTGAGCGATGAAGGCAAGTGTGCTAAATGCCTTCTTAACCACCCACTGTGATGCAAATTTCAAAGAATCAAGTACCTGAACCCCTAGGTCTGTCTGTTCTACAATATTACCCAAGGCTATACCACTAACTGTATAAGTCATAGAATGCTACAGTGCAGAAGCAGGCCATTCAACCCATTGAGTCCACACTGACTGAAGAGTGGCCCACTCAGACCAATGACTCTACCCTATCCCTGTAACTTGCATTTCCTGTGGCCAATCCACCTTACCTGCACACATTTGGACTGTGGGAGGAAACCAGAGCACCCAGAGGAAACCCACGTAGACACGGGGAGAATGTGCAAACTCCACACAGACTGTCACCTGAGGCTGGAATCCAATCTGGATCCCTGGTGCTTTGAGGCAGCAGTGCTAACCACTGAGCCACCATGTCACCCCAAAGTCCTGCCCTTGTTTGTTTCACCAAAATGCAGTATCTCGCATTTGTCCAAATTAAACTCCCATCTGCCACTCCTCAGCCTATTGACTCCATTGATTGAGACGCTGTGTAATCTTAGATAAGCTTCTTCACTGTCCACTGTACTGCCAATTTCCTCTACCAGCCTTTGTGTGACTGCTAAGAGGCCTAAGTCTCAATTTTTGACTGTGCTAAGTATTCTTAACCTCTTGAATTAACAGGAGTAGTTTCTCCCAATCCATTCATTCTGTTCTGCTTAATTCATTGACATTTTAAAGAACTCAATATTTTTTAAAAATCTCTTTTATAGGTTAACCCTTTGAGTACAGGTATCATTTTGGGAAAGTTAAGCTGCGCTGTGCCACGCCCAATATATCCTTCTTATGGTCTGGTCCAGAACTGTTCATTGTACTCATGGCCTGTTCTGAACAGCGCTTTCCAGAGCTGAACCATTTCTCCTGTTCCTTTGTATTCTGTTGCTGTAGATCTAAAGGCCAGTGTTCCATTAGACTTTTTGATTTCTTTTTCTGTGACAGTTCTTCACTTTTCAGTAATCCTCATTACCCAGAACCCTCCCAGTCTCTTTGGACTTCCACTGTGCTTAGCTTTTCGCCATTTAAAGAATATCCTAATCTATCCGTTTTAGATTCCAAGGTGTGTGATTTCACAGTTGCCTACATTGAAATCCATATGTCATAGTTTGGTCTTTTCACTTAATCTGTCTGTAACTTTTACTTTTAGGCTTCCATCTGATGTTGCCTATCATTGGCAAATCTGAATATTTGTCTTTGGATCCTATCATAAATCATTCATGAATTTACTGAATAATTGAGGATCTAAAGTATATCCTTATGAAATGCCGCTGGCAAAATGCTGCTTCGTAGAGATACCTGCCCATTACTTATACTCTCTCTGTTTTCTGCCACTCAACCAGTTTTGTCTTTGGGTCAATAATTTGCTTTAACTCCATGAGTCTCAGAAATGGTCTCGTATAAGAGTCTTTCATTCTTTTGTAAGTCCATTTAATAAAATCTATAGAAACTTCCCTGTTGACTAATTTTGACATTGCTTCAGAAAATTTAGATTCAACAGACGTGATCTGTGATTCATTTATCAATATATTGTACAAGCAGGTTATGTTCTTATAATTTTCTAACCAGTAATGATCTTTTAAAACATCATCCATCAGGGTAAAGTTTCTATTTGATACTTCTTTTTGGGTATTGTCACTTTTTGCATTACGATAAGACAAATGTCATTTATTTAACCCTCATGACCAATTGAAACATTGAAACGTTGCTGTTTTGCTTTGATTCTTCATGATCTGAAACGATTAGATTCCTGATCTTCCTCAACATCAACTTGCCTTTATATGGCACCTTTTTGATGTAGTTAAACGTGGAGGGTCTATTGAAGCAGTAGTCAGTTTTGAACTGCATCAAAATGAAAGTAACAGTTCAAGTTTATAGATGTGTTGGTCAGCACACAAATATGTTGTTTTAAATTACACGAGTACTGACATGTGAGGGTTGGAAATGCCCTTGTTTAAACAGCCTCATTTAGAATATTTCCCTGACTTGTCAATTTCAAAACTTCCTGTCACAAGTAACCAGTTCAGCAGGTAGTGAAAGATGAATTTCAGTGTTAACTGGAGTAAACAACTTTGAAACATGCACTTGACATTGGGCAGAATTTGTGCAGATACTTGATGGTAACACTATGAATATTATAAGTGAGCTTGGAGCGCTGTGGTTTCTATCATTGTAGGAGGGCTGCTCTGTTAAAAATATATCTCTGGAAATACTTCTTCACCAACAAACTTAATAAGAATCAAGCTAAACATGAAACAGGAACATTTTCTCACAACCCTTGTGAGTCAGACAATTATTTTTAACAACCTTTTACAACAATCTTTACAACAACAACCTTTTAATTTCTTTGAAATCCTTTCTCTGTTTCAGCCTATTTTTATAAACAAATTTACTAATGATATCAGTGCATGTGTCTGTCAAAGTGCATTTGCTTTATTTGTCGAGGCGTCCTAGCAAAACTGGAGTCACTGGGAATTGCAGAGAAAATTCTCTGCTGGTTAGAACACAAAGAATACAGCACAGGAATAGACCCTTCGACCCTCCATTCTGCGCCGACACATTTTACCCTTCCATATTAAAACTGTCTTCACTTACAGAATCCATATTCCTGGAGGTCAAACCGAGAATAAAGAAAGGTGGTTGTGAATTTGGGAGGTCAGTCACTTCAAATTGATGACATCGCGGCACAAGTTCCTCAGGACCCTAAACCTAACCATCTTTAGCTGCTTCTTTAATGGTCTTTCTGCCATCACAAGCTGGGGATGTTTGCTGATGATTGCACAGAGTTCTGCACCATTTGTGACCCTTCTCGGAGCTTCCAAGTAAAAGTGCATTCATTCTACTTCCTCCAAAAATCTACTGCCTCACGATGATCTCTGTTGAACTTCATCTGCCAACTATTTATGCATTCTGAAAAGTTGCCTCATATTATCTTGCAGTACTCCTCAATATTCATTTGTTAAATGCCCATCTAACCTAAATATTATGCTGCTCATGCCATAAAAGATTGTCATGGGCAGATGACTGAAAGTGGACATACCTTTAATTTAATGTTCCAAAAAGCAGGAAGGAGAAGTTTTGTTTTATCTTCAGGAGGGTGCCCTTTCTTGATTGGAGAGACACCGTATAGCAAACTTCTTCCTTCCTATTTGCCATAATGCAAATTCCAAGCCCCACCCCACCCCACCTCACGTCCGTTTCCAAAGTGCTAAAATTCATCCTGCCCAAAGTTGCCTGAATAACATCACTCAGGAACCCATGAGGTTTCCTGTGAGAGACTACCCTCAGTGTCTGCTGCAGAGCTCTGGATTGCAGAATTTACCTCCACCTCCAGAAGGGGCAACTTCCTCCTGATGAGGGCCAGAAGTCTTTCTGTACATCACTTTAGCCCACTATGGCACACTATGGCTCCTGGGTGGCCAGTCTATGATATGGCTGCAGGGGCGGCACGATGGCTCAGTGGTTAGCCCTGCTGCCTTGCAGCTCCCGGGAGCCACGTTCGATTCCAGGCTCGGGTGACTGTCTGCGTGGGTTTCCACCGGGTGCTGTAGTTTCTTCCGACAGTCCAAAGATGTGCAGGTTAAGTGGACAGACCATGCTAACTTGCCCGTAGTGTCCAGGGATGTGCACGGTAGGTGAGTTAGCCATGGGCAATGTGGAAATACATGGGAGTGGGTCTTGAGGTTTGGATGCTCTTTGGAGGGTCGGTGCAGACCCGATGGGACAAATGACCTCTCTTTGCACTGTAGGGATTCTGTGCTCTATGTTCACCTTGCAGTCAGTCAGGCTGCATCTGTATTTCTTTCTGGGGCATGAGCCATCCACACCACCTCCCATACTCAACTCAATAAACATGATTGTACTTTTCAGCCCTATATGCCTTTCTTAACCTCGATCATTCTCTTACCTCCTGAATCAGCCATAGAGTCCCACTTTAGATTGTGCCAGTGTTCAGTTGTCAGTTCACTACCATTCTCATTTGTAGATTGCTGCTTTAGACCTGCTATTCATTGATCTGAATATTGTGCATTTAGTTGAGGACAGGTTTTTGGGAGGGATGAAGTTTCAAGAGGTGTTGGTCACAACGAACTACTTCATATTTAAACCAATGCCAAGTTCAGAGATGGCACTTTGGGATTGATTGCATCATGCTGGATATATTTGCAAGTTCACATACCATCGCCTCAACACCTGCTCATCATGAAAAAGATTTCCGTGTCATTTTCCACTTTTCTGCCCATGGCACACAGCTATTTTCTACAGCTCAGACTATTGCTTTTCTTTATCTTATCAAATCAAAATCTTTGTCCCTTATTCCCATATAATTCCTGTTCCTTGCATGTTGTTAGGGTTTTGGGAGTAAACTTGCTGCCATTATTTCTGTCAAATATTTCATGATTTAGGATTCTTTTTGGGAGCAGTGTAGACCATTAGACCCAGCAGACCTTTTCCATGGATCCTAATATGTCTCTTTCTAGAAAGTGCTTTTCTTTGCTTAATTTAGTGACTCTTAGTAAAACTATACAACTTTAAAAAGACAACATTGGATGTTTAGAGAAAATACATACTGCGACAGATGGTAAACCTTGCAGGTGACCTTACCAGTTCTGGTGGTGACTTTCTCTTTCTGCACAAAGATTCTGGTTAACTCGCTCTTCCTGTTTAATACCTTTTTGTTTTTTACAAATGAAACTCACTCAATTGCTATTAATATTTATGTGAGTGGTCACTGTTGTGGTTTGCTGTTCAGCCAGAAAAGGCTGAAAACCAGTGATGGAAAACTGCGGCATGGAATGGATTTTATGTTTCCACATTCATTTGACAGAGGGATCAGCCACTTCAAGAGGATTGAGAGAATGAGCAGAACAAACCCAGCAGCAGTTGAATATTCCCAGTGTAAAAGTTTGCAGTGAATGCCTGTCAGCTGCAGATAGCACTTTTCAGAACCTAAAGGGTGTGGGCTCCTGCTCTGACAATTCGCCACCAAAATGATAGGTACTGGAGTATTTTACAAGAGCCCCTTTAAATTGTATTTATCAATGTTTTTATTGAATCTTTTAATAGTATGCTTTACAAGAACCACCAAAAGCTTGGTTTAAAGGGGGTTTTAGAAAAACGTTCAACATGTTAGGATGGGAAAGTTGTGTTGGTAAGCTTCTGTTTTACTCAAGGCAATTGATCGACATAAACAGAACTTCAGTGCAAAATAGTTCATTGTTACACCCAAGTTATTACTGATTGTTTATTTCTCCATGATGTCAGCGGACAGAAAATGAAGTGCATTCATTTTGTCTTTCCAAGTGTTGGTAATTAGAATGAACCATAAACTTCACAGAAACATTAAGTATTGTACTTTAGCATGTTCTGAGGTTAAAGCAGAAATTGAGGTTGCCTGAGTTGGTGTTAAAGTTTCCCTTTTGGCACTGTGACGTAGATCACATTTTATTTTTAAATAGATTCTTTTGACTCATGTGCTTCCATAAATCTGCTGAGCTTTTGCTTTTACAGTTTGTTGTTGCATTATGGAGATTTTTACACCTTAAGAATATTAAAATGCCCACTCAATAAATGGATATACAATAATGTTAACACATCTGAAACAATGTGCAATGTCACTGAATTAATATGGGGCCAGATGTTCCAAGTCGAACCATTAGAGACTGAGTGTACAAGCCACCATATGCATTGACACTTCCAATGGGCACCTTCCCTGTTCACAGAACCCGCCACAAAAGATTCCAACTCTGAGTGAGGGTTGAACATCTGGGACAGTTACACACACTTTGCTTGAACTATTACTTAGGAATTCTAAGATGGATAAAAAGCTGGTTGAACTCTTGAGTAGTGATGGGACTGAACCCATGATCTCTCACGCTGACTTCTCCACTAACCACCCTTCCCTGGGAAGGTGGTGTCACAGTAGTATTGTCACTTGGCTGGTAATCCAAAGACCCATACCTAATGCTCTGGAGAGGTGTGTCTGAATCGCATCATTGCAGGTGGTGAAATTTGAATTCAACAATAAACCTGAAAATAAAGACTAGGTTAAGTGTGATCACAAAAGCATTGTCTCAAAAAAGGGATGTCTGGTCCATGAACATTGTTTAGGGAATGCTAGGGAAGGTTCTTAGTTCATCTAACTTAGACATGACTTCAGATCTCAGTAATCTGTTGAACTCTGAAATGATTTGGCCAGCCACCCAGTTGTATCTAACTTCTACAAAGTCTAAATAAAAGAAAACTCTGAAACTGCATGGATTACCTGGCATCAGCTAAGGCACCTTGAATCCAAAGGCGTATACAAGCATCAATTCTCTAAAGTCATTTTTACTACCATCCAGAGGAGTCCTCGATATTGATTCAAGACCCCATGAGTTCTCATGACTTCAAGTCAAACATAGACAAGGAAATTTCTTGCTGATTATCTTAATGAACCAGGACTTCCTCAGGTGGATGAAGTACTGACGGTAGTAATGTTGCAGAACGTACTCTGCATGTAGTCTTCAATGTCCATCAACAAGAATAGCTTGGTAGCAACATCACCAACTGAGCTAGTTGAGTCCTAAAGGACAGAGCAGCCAGACTGAGTCAGCAGCAGGTTGTGAACAAACCAACAAGAGGGAAAAGCAGCCTTTAACTCATTCTGACCAATTGGCCTGCTGTGGATGCATCTGTCCATGCGAGGATATATAGGAGACACCACTGCACAACCCTTGTGGAGACCAAGCCCTATTTTCACATTGAAGATACCCTTTACCATATTGTATGGCACTACCACTGTGTTAAATGGTATAGCTTTTAGAAAGATCTACCAACTCAAGACTGTTCAACCATGAGGCACCTGGCCATTGATGGCAGAACTGTATTGAAACAAAATCTGCAAACTAGCGTATTCCCCACTCTAGCATTACCATCTATGCAAGGGATCAATACTGATTCAATGAACGGCACTGGAGAGAATGCCAGGAGCAGCACCAAGCATCTTAAACATGTGGTTTCTGCCTGCTGCAGCTACAACACAGGACTGATTACTTGCAGAAGAGCATAGAAGCAAGTAGTAGACAGATCTAACTGATTCCATAACACTTGGATTGGATCTAAACTCTGCATTCCTCCCTCATCCTGTCTTGAATGATGGTAGACAATTATACAACTCACTGGAGGATAAGGATCCACAAATGTTTCCATCTTCAGTGTTGTGGGAGCCCAGCATATCAGCACAGAATATAAGGATCCAGCATTTGGAAGAATTTTCCACCATAAGTACTGAGTGAATGATCCAACACAGCCTTCTGCAAAGGTCTCCAGGATCAGAGATGCTGGTTTTCAGCCAATTCACTGACGTTCACACTGAGGCTTATCAACTTATTTTACAACAACCAGTGTTGTAAAAAGAGGTAACATCAAGTCCTCCATCTGCAACCCTCACGCCCCCTCCCCCACTTGACTGCAGTGCAATGGAGCTCTTACACTGTTACAGTGTTCCACATCTCTGACAAAACCGGGCTGGGAAGACCCAGCAACAAACCTGGTACAGCTTTGCCAAGTTTGAAAGGATCTGCAATTCGGTGATGATTGCTGCTTTGCTGATGATATGAATCAGAATGATTGGACTGAAATGGTAAAGGTTACACACACAGGTTATTGACCTTGTGTCACAGATAGAACTGATCCGAAAAGATGGACTGATAAATGACAAGAAACTGTTCAATTGTCTGCAGGTCGTTGACTAGCAGACACATATTTTAGATTATTGTTAATAGATCCAGCAGCAACTTGAGGAAAAACATGTCTTTTCAGCAAGTTGTCCTGATGCACTTTCTAAGAGGCTCGCAGAAGCAGATTCAAATCAACTTTTTTGAAGGGAAATTGGATGTCTAATTGAATGGGGCCATTTTTCAGATGCTATTTGGAAAGAACAGGAGATTGGGGCAATGTAGTTCTTGGAAAAAAACAATACTAGTCTCCTCAAGGAGTCTCCCCCTGTGCTGTACCATTCTTTGATGATGTTCCATTTTCTTCTGCTTACGTTTTCTGTAGGCATAATGTGGGATTCAATTTTCTACTCCTGTTCAAATGGTGGGAGGACAGAGTTACAGACCAGAGTCAAAGATATAAACAAAAATGAGATAGGTGAAGCAAGGCAATGGCAGAGTTTGAAAGCAAAGTTTTAAAATTGAAGACATTGGGAGGTAGGAAGCTAATGTAAGTCAGGAGAGTGAAACATTGTGGTACAAGAATGGGAGACCTGAGTTTTGAACAGTTTGGAGTCCAGGGAATCCGAAGACTAAGAAACAAATACCAAAGTAATTTAAAAAAAAAAATCAGAGATAATAGGAACTGCGGATGCTGGAGAATCTGAGATAACAAGGTGTAGAGCTGGACGAACACACCTGCTCCTATGAATCTGCTTGGCCTGCTGTGTTCGTCCAGCTCTACACCTTGTTATCTTAAGAAAAACTATGGTTAGTGGAAATTTGAATTGAAAACAGAATTCACTGAAAGTAGCTTGGCAGATCTGACAGCTGTGGAGAGTAAAACAGGTCACATTTCAGGTCAGTGATCTATCACCAGAACTTGGAAAAGGTAAAAATGTAATAAGAATTGAGCAAGTGGGGTGTTGGTGAGAGAAGGAGTAGATGAAGTGCAAATGGAAAGACTTGAGATACAGTCGTGATAAGTAAATATTTCTGACCTTTCTAATTCCCTTCCCCAGAGAGCAATGGGAGGCAGGGACATTGAATATTTTTAAAGCGAGAAATTGAAAATGTGGAAGAGTTTTTTTCCTTCATTGGTAGGGTGTTGGAGTCTAAGAATAGAAAAGACTTGTTGCAACTGTGCAAGGTGTTGGTGAGGACATACCTAGAATACTGTGTACTGTTTTGATCCCTGACATGAAGAAAGGATAGATTGGTATTGGTCACGGTTCAAAAGTGATTCACTAAGCTGCTATCTGGGATGAAGGTGTTACCTTATCAAGCATGGTTAACTAGATTGGGTCTTTACTCATTAGAATTTACAAGAATGACAGGCGATCTTATTGAAACATATAAGATTGCCGAGGGGGCTTGACCGGATAGAAGATTTTGAGAAGATTTTTCCAGTCATAGGGGAATCTTGAATTAGGTGACATAGTTATGGACTAAGAGGACATGCATTTATAACTGACATACAAAGTAATTTCTTCTCAGAGAGTAGTGAATGTTTGGAATTCTGTAACCCAGAAAGTTGTGGAAGCTAGATCACTGGAAGTATTTAAAGAGAAGATATTTAAATTTATGAAATATCAAGAAGTTGAAGACTATGAGGAGTTGGCATGAAAAAAGAGTTGCAGCCTGGTGCTGACAAGCCATGATATTATTAGAATAGTGAGGCAAGCTTGGGAGTGAATGGCCTACTTTTATTTCAGATGTTTTTATGATTTTTGACTAATAATGGAGCCAAAGAGCTTAAGGAGTAGCCAGGAAAGGGGTTTGATGTGACAATCAGGTCAGCCGTGAACTTATCAAGTGGTTGAGCAAGTCTCAAGGGACCAAATGGCCTAGTCCTGGTCCAAATTTGGGTGTTTACGTGGACTGCTCTTATGGCCCTTCCATTATCACCTTCTTGCTTATTAAACCCAATTAGCCTGCTGACTTGCAGGCTGCACTAGGCCTTTGAACATTGACTGCAACTTGGACATTTCACATCCTTAAGCAGGCCTTCAAGCCTTACCCCAAGACATGAACCCACATCACGACTGTGACTTTTCTAGTCAATGGATTAATTTAGTTCCCCATTAGTTCAAGACTTTTGAGCAGAAAAACCTGGTTGTATTCCTAGTTGTTTCTAGATCTTTGCACATATTAACTCAAACGGGCAGATTATTGTTGGATGACAGCCAGTTTTCTTCTAATTCCACGAAAATCAGGATTCCTTCCTTCTGTGCAGTGTTTGACTGTTGCCGTGGATTCAGCAGTTCTTGCTCCCTTTTACATCTCCTGCCTGTACTTGCCGTTCCTTCTTCATGCATGATTTATTTGAAAACTAATAAGAGCTGACAGATTCCCAGGAAAGTTTGCAAAGGAAAACCCGCCCAGAAAAACTGTGTACTGACTGCGAAAAGCAGTAGTGAAAGTGAAATGAGACAGACATGCCAAAACTTGAACTATCTCAAATCCCTTGGATTCCAGAAAAAAAAATGGAAGTTAAGAGTTTCGCAGCAGCAACAGATTTGGGAAATTATTGCAAGCATGAAGTGGTATCGATGTTGAAGTTTGCTGGGGAGCTTTCTTTATGATTCCAACCCCTGGGAACACTTATTATTTTTTAAAAATTCAACTTTTGAAGTCTATCCTTCCAGGTTTGGTTTACTTGGGTGCACTCTTACCTCAGAGTGAGCAGCTTGGAAATGTTGCTGTCACGTTCAACTTGATTATTCAGTCTAGGAAGGAAATGGAACTATGAGAGCAGAGCCCTGTAGCAGCTGACCCCATCGGTTATGAGAGGTGGAATTTCATGCTCTCCTTGGGGCACATTCATGGCTGGGTGGATGGGGACTGGTCAGGGATTTTGACTGATAGGTCAGGAGGGGTACACAAGGGAGATCTCACCAGCATTTCACCTCCGTCCAATCAAGTTTGGCTCAGGAAGGCTCACACAGGCAGTCCTTTAAGGGTCACCTAAAGCCCTCATCCCATTGTCACTGGTGTTCAGTCAGAGGCTGGCAACGCACATGAAGCTGCCAGGAATTCCTGTCAGGTTTACTAACGGCCTGGCATTGTGGCCCCTTTCTCCAAGACATTCTGTGCTTGATAATGGGAGCAAAGTCAGGATAACTGCACCGGCTGTCTCTGCGTTTGCTTCTGACCCTTGTACCCTCTGACACCAGCGATTTTCCCCCCTTCCTGTGACTCCCGTCCTACCTACCCTCCCCATCTTCAGGCATCCATTGGTAGTCTATGCCTTAGGTGGTGTTGCCATGACTAGTCAGCTACCAGCCTCTGAGTGGCCAGTGGCACAGGGTGGAATTGCTGCACTACTGGTGGCTTAATTGGACGGAAGGTCTGACGCTGCCCAGGAAAGTGCCTGATTTTTTAAAAATTGCCTCAGGCCTCCTAGAGAATAAGTGACAAGGCTTCCCACTGCTATTGTAACCGATGAGCAAGGTATCTATTACTCACTGAAGATCCTGGCCCACACTAATGTGGTATCTGATTGTTCAAGTTGATGTTAGAAGTCTCATCTTACTCCTGAAGGATTGCAGAAAGTTGTATTCTTGGCCAATACTGCTGTCTCAGCACCAACCATGCATTCTGTTAACTTGGATATCCAATTGATGGAGTACTTTTCTAAAAAGGAAACTGGAACAAATTTTATTCAGTCACAATATGATAAAAAGTGAACAGTGGGCTGAATCTTTTCTGTCTTTGTCTAAATGACGAAAACAGCTGAATCTGGACCACTGCTGGTTAAAGTGTGGAATAAGCTACATTCAGCCTCAAGAACTGGTAACCTAGTGACTAAATGCTCCCTAATGTGAACTCCTGAAGTTATGAAGTTATTTGTACAAAACGTACACTCACAGGGAATTTATTTTATCAGGCAAATCAATTCAAAGGTGACTAAGCTTGTTGAAATTCTCATCGTAAACGCAAGTTTTTAAAACCAAGTTTAAAGGGCTGTTGTAACTTGTAAAATGAGAGATTTGTTTAACCTGACACATTGTTAGACAAAATTCCTGAGACCAAATTGGACAAAAATACAAGTATATTGCTAACAAGCCAACAGAACTTCTGATTTTTGACTCTTCACCTTGGATTTGAGGAGATGTAATAGTTTGTGTGATGCTTGTTATGATATCCAGTTTGTAAATTGAAAACTGTTGTGTGTCACAATAGTGTGGCTTCTCTCATTGGCTGGTTTTAATGTGTAGTTGGCAAACAAATTTTGCCAGGTCAGAGCTTCCAGCATTTAATTGTGGATGCACCAAATATTACAGTTAATTATCAGCTTTTGCTTTTAATGCTCCAGATTTAACATTTTACAAAGTGTGATTACATTGATGACTGAAGGTGCAAGTGCTGTGTTTCGGACACTTTCAACTTGCGGTAACCGATGCTCCGTCAGTTCCACTGTGCAGTTCTGTAAATGAAAGTTTAGCTAAGTCATTCCACCATTGGAATGAAATGACTAAGAAAGGTCAAAGATAGCTGTTTGCTTCACCCAGTCATTCTTGTTTAGTTCCCCGAATTCTGCTGTTCCCTCTGATTTTTATTCTGGTTTGTAACTGACTCTTTTGTATCTGCACTAGTTCCCACATTAACAGTAAAAAAAAGTTACTGTAACTTGCTGGACACATTTCTATGAACGAAAGTGAAGATTGCTGATCCGACCTTTTTTTCTATGGGTGCTGTCTCTTCCACTTCAGTTACTCCATTGGATTATATAGAATCAGAGTGGCAAAAGAGGCCATTCAGCCCCGTGATCTAACCCTCATAATCCCACATTTACCATGGCCAAACTACCTAGCCTACACATCCCTGGACTGACTGGGGAAATTTAGCATGGACAACTAACCTACTCTTCCATCAGACAGACGATACAGAGGCCTGAACACATGCGCGAGCAGGTTCAAGAACAGCTTCTTTCCAGCAGTTATCAGACTGTTGAATAGACTCTAACCTCGAATAATGTAACCTAGAATGTAACCTGTATGCCTCTACATCTTTTTGATCAGGCAAATCAATCCAGAAATGACTAAACTTGTTCAAATTCTCATTGTAAATGCAGGTTTTTAAATCTGACAAAAAGCCTTACAGCAACCAATCAGCTACCTGATTACTGGAAGAGTGGCGTCGTGCTGATATCGCTTAACTCATTGCCCGGTCTGACATCCCAGGGATGTGGGTTTGACTCCCACTTTGGCAAACAGTGAAATTTGAACTCATGAAAGAATCTGCAGTATTCGGTTGGCCTCATATCAGCCATGTAACTGTTGTTGTAACAGCCCATATGGTTTACCCAGATCCTTTTTAGAGAAATCTGCAGTCCTTTCCTGGTCTGACCTACATGTGATCCCATTGGGCTGTAGCCTCCCGAGGCGTAATATAAGGTGCTGCTCCTCCAGTTTCCGCCTCAGGAGCCTACAGCCCAATGGCCTCAGTGCGGATTTTACCATTTTCAAATCTCCCCACCCCCGGCCCCATCCCACGACCAACCCTCCCTCTCATCCTCACCTCCTCGACCTGACGCAACCTGCCCATCTTCTTTCCCACCTATCTGCCCATCCAACCTCACTGTCCAATCCCCACCACTCCCTAGCCGCACTCACCATCCCACCTACCTTCCCCAGCCCCACCCCTCCTCTTTCTTTTTAATTACGAGCTCCCTTCCACACCCCAGTTTCTGAAGAAGGGTCCTGACCCGAAACGTCAGCTTTCCTGCTCCTCTGATGCTGCCTGGCCTGCTGTGTTCATCCAGCTCCACACTGTGCTGTCTATATACAGAATCCTATATGTTTCAATGAGATCACCTTTCACTGAGGCCCAACCTGTTTAACAGTTGCGCATACAACAATTTCTTCGTAGAACGTAGAACAATATAGCACAAGAAAACACCTTTCAGCCGATCATGTCTGTGTCAACATTGACGCCATTCTAAACTAATTACATCTGCATGTACATGGTCTGTATCCCTCTATTCCCAGCCTTTTTGTGTGTCTGTCTAAATGCCTCTTAAACTTTTCAGTTGTATCTGCCTCTACTACTTTCCCCAGCAGTGTGTTTCAGGCACGTAGCACCCTCTGTATAAAAAAAACTGCCTTGCACTTCTCTTTAAACTTGCTCCCCTCACCTTAAAGCTATACACCCCGACATTTGACATTTCTCCCCTGGGGAAAAAGACTTTCTAAAGTTTTCAACAAGATTTGTAACTTGGGTTGTGGATGAGGTTGGAGATATGCTCACCGAGCCGGTGGGTTTGGTTGCAAACGTTTGTCACCCTGCTAGGTAACATGGTCACTGCGCATCGGTGTTCTGTCCCGCTTGTTATTAAATGCCTCTGTTTGCTGGGGTGGTTGGTATTACTTCCTATTCTGTTTCTCAGTGGTTTGTACACAGAGTCTAATTCAATGTGTTTGTTGATGGAGTTCCAGTTGGAATGCCAGGCCTCCAGGAACTACCTGGCATGTCTCTGTTTGGCTTGTGTGATTATCGATGTGTTGTCCCAGTCGAATTCGTGTCCCTCGTTGTCCGTGTATATTGAGACCAGTGAGAAATGGTCGTGTCTGTTGGTGTTCCTGTATCCGATTTGTCAGTTTTCTTCCAGTTTGGCCTGTGTAGTATTTCTCACAAATACCTTGCATGGTATTTTGTATATTACACCAGTTTTGCTGGTTTTGGGTATAGGATCCTTTATGTTCGACAACAGATCCATAATCGCACAAGCCAAACAGAGAAATAGAACTGGAAGTAATAACAAACACCCCGGCAAACCGAGGCACATAAATAACAAGTGGGACAGAACACCGACACTTTACTGGAGGCGCACTGACAATGTTACCCAGCAGAGTGATGGAATGTTTGCAACCAAACACATCGGCTCAGCGAGCATATCGACAATTTCAAAAAGACTTTCACCCACCCTATGCATGCCTCTCATAATTTTATATACTTTTATCAGGTTCCTCCTCAGTCTCTGATGCTTTAGCAAAAACAATTCAAGTTTGTCCAACCTCTTCTTATAACTAATACATTCCAATCCATGCAATATTCTGGTTAACCTCTATTGCACCGTCTCCAAAACCTCCATACCCTTCCTGTCATGTGGCAACCAGGATTGCACACAATACTCTAAATGTGGCCGAACTAAGGTTTTATACAGCCGCAACATGACTAGCCAACTTTTATACGCAATGCCCCAACCAATGAAGGCATACATGCCGTACGTCTTTGTTACCACCTATCCATTTACATTGCCACTCTCGGGGAGCTGCAGACTTCAAGATCCCTTTGTCTTTTGATGCTGCAAAGGGTCCTACCAATTACTGTATACTTTCCTCTTGCGTTTGACCTTCTAAAATGCATCACCTCACAATTATCTGGATTAAACTTCATTTGCCATTTCTCAGCCCAACTTTCCAACTGATCTATATCCTTCTGTATCTTTTGACAACCCTTTGATCTATTATCCTTTGATCTATATTACACTAGACAAGAACTAGTGGAACAATCCCATTACAAATATAAGAAAGAAAGATTTATCCCTTTCATCTCAACAATACCCTCACAGACATTTTAACCTAAGTGAAGAGTCACCTGAATCTCTACACTAAATACTCTTGGAATTGATGTAATTGGTTTCCTTCTGGCAAATGTCTCGGCAGAAGAATGATTAGGTCAGGATACTGGACTGAACAACAAAGTGACCTAAATTTAAAAATAACTCAAATGACTGAATGAAAACCTGGGAATAAATCTTATTTCCGAAATTATACTATGTAATCACCAAATATCAAATATGCTGGTCCCCGAAGACTAATCCATTTTGACATAAAAATCTTTGAGTATGTACTGGTATTGATATAACTTATTTTCATTATCCTCAAAATTCAAATGCATGTAACTGCTTGATTGATTTCTTGCACATATTTTTCAAATGCTAATTGTGCAGGTGTTACTGTATTCTATTCATCTTTGCCCAAGTGTTTCTCACACTGGAGTCACTTAGACTTAGGTGAAGAATTAAGAGTTATTGCCTTTTCACTCATTTTAAGGCTTTTCTCATACCTGTGTAACACTGCTGCGTTCACCTGGAGTCATATATGAACACCATAGCACCTTGACTAGTGGATTTGCTGGTGTGGACTCTCTCAGTTCTTCTAAACCTGAACTCATTACACACAAAGATTAATCATATCATGAGACTTCAAGAGTAAGACCGACTGATTTTAAAGCTGGTCCAATTTCGCTGTAGTGCAGTTCACTGGTCTGGGCAGCAGAGCAGGATATTGAGTTGTCTGGCAAGCATCTTGGTTCTTTTGTGCCTTTATACTGGAGATCATCCTCGTGAACCTTCTCTGAACTGCCTTCAATGAAATAAAAACTAAGGGGACCAAAACTGTTCATAACACTCCTACTGTAATGACACCAGCTCCTTTTACAGTTGTGGTAACACTTCCCTACTCTAATAGTTCAACCCCCTTGAAATAAGGGCTAACATTCCATTAACCTTCCTGATTACCTGCTACACTTGTGTGCTAGCTCTCTGTGTTTCATACACCAAGTACCTAAACGTCCCTTTGTGTTGTAGCTTTCTGCAGTTTTCCTCCATTTAAACAATACTCTGCAATTCTGTTCTCCCTTCCAAAATGAGCAACTTCACATTTTCCCACTTTATACTCCATTTGTCAACTTCTTGCCCACTTAATAATTTATCAATACCTGTTTGGTAAACTGTTTGTATCACTCTCACAACTTGCCTTTCCATCTATTTTTGTATTGACTGCAAATTTGGCTACAGTACATTCACTTCCTTCCTCCAGGTCATTAATAAATATTGTAAACAGTTGTGGTCCCAGAACTGATCCCTGTGGAACCCCACTGGCCTTGGAACACCAACCCTTATCTCCACTGGCTGTTTATTACCCATTAGCCTATCCTGTACTCCAATAATGTAGCCTATTATGTTATGACTTAACCTTTTTTGAGGTACCTTCTCAAACACTTTCTTGAAGTCCAAATTTAGCACATCTGCTTATTCCTCTCTATCCACTCTGGTTGGTCGAAACTTCCTTGGAAAGACTGAAATGAATTAGTCAAGCATAATCATGAAGCCTTGCTGACTCTGCTTGATTAGATTATGATTTTCCAAATGTTCTGCTGTTACTTCCTTAATAAATGATTCCAGCACTTTTCCAACAAAAGATATTAGGTTAATCAGCCTATAGTTACTGCTTTTTGCCTCCTTCCCATTTTGAACAGGGGAGCCACATTGGTAGTCTTCCAGTTCTCTGATACTTCTGCAGATTCTCAGGACTTTTGGAAAATTACAACGTGTATCTTTGTAGCTGCCCGTTTTAGATTGTAAGATGTAAGCCCTCGGGGCCAGGGAACTCATCTGACTTTAGCCCCATTAGTTAATTCCTTCTCCGCAGCTTTAAGTATTAATGGGATATTTGAAATATCTTCCACCATAAAGTTTGATGCAATCTCTGCCATTAGCTCCTCTGCCATTTCCTTGTTCCCCATAACCATTTCCCCAGATTCTTTTTCTAAGGAGCCTATGTTTACTTTCACCTCACTATTCCTTTTTATAAATTTCAAGAAGTTTTTATTGTCAGTTTTTATATTCTTCACCAGTTTGCCCTCTTAGTTTATTTTCTCTGTTTTTATTATGTTTTTACTCTTCCGTTGCTGGATTATGAATTTATCCCAGTCTTTGGGGCTATCACTGGCCTTTTCCGCCTTCTATGCTTTTCTTTTTCAACTTAACACTGTCCTTAATCTCCTTGTTAACCATGGTTGGTTTATCCTGCTTTTAAAATCTTTCCTCCTTACTGGAATGTCTTTTTGCTAAGAGAGAAGAATTACTACCTTAAATGTCTGCCATGCTTTGTTGACTGTCTTTCCTGCTAATCTATCTGCCGAGTCTGCTTCAGCTAACTCTATCCTCATTTTATTGTAATTCCCTTTACTTAAGTTAAACACAGCTGTTTCCAACTACAGTTTCTCACATTCAAATTGAATATTAAATTCTATGATCCCTGTGATCATACTTTTTGATCATTTCTTCCCATAGGACATTTTTATTCTGAGGTCATTTATTAAACTTGCTCCATTACACCTTACCAGATCCAAGATAGCCCCGTCCCCTGCTTGGTTCCATGACACATTGCCACAAGAAACTAGCCCTAATGCACAGTATGAATTCATAGTCATAGCTATCCTTTCCAATTTAATTGAATTAACCAACATTAAGATTAAAGTCAACCATAATTATTTCTCCATTATTTTTACATTCAGCGGATGGTCGCCAAAACCTCCCACCACCTCTGCTGTAGCTTATTACCTCCATGGCCTCTATCCCTTCGTGACCCTCCCCCCAGTAAAACCAACCCCAAGCAGTGCTGGCCTTGCCCATGGCTTATCATCCATCCTGGCTGTTGTACCAGTAGCAGCCACAGCCTGCTCTGTGGCAGTGCTGAGCTAGCAGCTCTTAGCAGCTGTGTCATCCTCATCCTGGTAGCAGCTGAAAGCCTCACAGAGCCTATCAGCAACCTTCTCACTGGTGAGAACAGAATGAGCTGAAAGAAGCAAATGAGTTCCAGGCTTTTGTGTTGAGGATGACCTTGGGTGACAAGGCAAAGAGAAACAAGGATAGTAGTAAAAGAAAGAACATTAAAATGCATTGATAATAGGAATTGCTGATGCTGGAGAATCTGAGAAAACAGGGTGTAGAGCTGGATGAACACAGCAGGCCAAGCAGCATCAGAGGAGCAGGAAAGCTGACGTTTCGGATCTGAACCCTTCATCAGAAACTCTTCTGAAGAAGGGTCCAGACCCGAAACG
>JAHRHZ010000042.1:23364899-23391022 GCA_024137785.1 Ginglymostoma cirratum | reverse complement strand
TCTTCTGAAGAAGGGTCCAGACCCGAAACGTCAGCTTTCCTGCTCCTCTGATGCTGCTTGGCCTGCTGTGTTCATCCACCTCTACACCTTGTTATCTAACATTAAAATGCATTATATATTGACAGGGTAATCTAGGGTGAGATGCAAATAGGGCCAGAGTACAAGGAAAAAGGTTAGGACGATTACAAATGGGGAAAAAAAAGGCAAACCTAAAGGCTTAAAGATCCCACCCTCCAATCTTCTTTGTCTCCAGAATTCTCAGCACCATTTTTGGCACTGAGTTCAAACTCTGCTCTCCTACCTCTTCCTTTGGATCCTCAATCTCCTTTCTAAACCATAATTTGTAGATCATCATCGAGCTAAACAAGTTCCTTCATGCTTGTTTGCAAATAGACACAGTTTTGCATGTATTTACAGCAGCATATCTATAAATAATCCCAGGAAAGTACATATATTCAAAATTGCTGACCTTACTTGGCAAATCAGTATGTGCCGTGGTAGATTATGAAAATTATTTGGATCTGTATATTGACACTGAGTTAATGAATTTATTTAAGTTCAGTTTTACTTTGTCAACAGCAATTAAAAAATTTCCATCTCATTGGTTTGTAGGTGTAGCATAAACACAAATGTTATTTCACCTACACTCTAGACTACCCTAAACCTCAAAAGATAAGACCACATATAATCTACTTTGCATCTTGTTGTATAGATTGACACTTGTGAACCTGGATATCAAGTGACTGCAGCAGGTGAGTTTACAGGACCACATCTCTAATAAAGCTGGAGGAGGAATCTGAGTGTCCCTTTCAGTGTTGGACACCTTGTAAGAGAACACACGCTTAGCATGAAATACCTACCAGCCCTAAAAATAAAATACATAGAAAGCAGCTCTAAAAGAGATTGCTTGGATGAAGGGAAGAATTTCCTTGCTAGTTTAACATTCTAATGAGCCTAAATACCTGGAAGAGATAGTTACAGTATACCAAACCATTCTGTCTTTCTAACTTCATGTGTCATTATAAAGTACGTCTTTTTTACTATGTGTTGTATTTCAATAAGCTATGTTAAAGCTTTCAAAGCTGTATCACTTGTAACTCATTGATTCTTTCAAGTAATCTGTAGTCTCTGATCAAACCTGAAATTGCAGACATTGGGTGGCTGATCTAATAAACCCTGAGATTAGCTTCTACACATGAATTTTTAAACAACCAGAAAACTGTAGTTCTCCTGTAAAGCCAGCATGTCTCTAGAAAACTAATTATGTTTCCAATATGTTGGCATTGACGTGAGCATTGTGCACGCTCAGAAAAAGCACCTTCAAATGTTTCAATTGATAAATGAAGCATGGAACTGAGTCATAAGGACAGAAAGTTTACAAGCTTAATCCGCAGTGTGAGCAGAATTAACTCACTTCAACCAGAAATGTTCCAGTGAAGCTCGGTTATTGTAGGATGAGAGCTTGAGTAAGCTGCTAAATGTTATCTGGTACGTGTTTGGCTAGAGGCTGTGGGCAGGATTCAGTTTGTCTGACGGCTGAAGAACCTGCTGAGTTCTTGGACTGCTACCGTCAAGCTGTAGCTTAACATACAATACCTTCAGGGAGGGAATTACAGGATTTTGATCCAGCAAGAGTGAAGGAGCGGCGATATATTTCCATATTAGGTCAGTGAGTGGCTTGGAGGGAAACCTGAAGGTGGTGGTGTTCCCATGTATCTACTGGCATTGTCTTTCTGGATGGAAGTGGTCGTGGGTTTGGAAGGTGCTGCCTGAGGATCTTTGGTGAATTTCTGCTGTGCATCTTGTAGATAGTACACACTGCTGCTACTGAGTGATGGTGGTGTATGCTTGTGTGTGTGGTGCCATTCAAGCAGGCTACTTTGACTTGGACGATGTCAAGCTTCTTGAGTGTTGTTGGAGTTGTGCACATCCAGGCAAGCGTCATTTCGGCTCACACACAAAGATTAGCAAGTTTGGCAATAGTCCTGTCAGACACTGCAGTAGATGTAACTGCATGTAATCATGATTTAGAGGCTAAGGGAAATCATGTGACAACGCAGACCTGACCTCTGTCAAACAATGATATTCTGTGTTTGAAACATCAGATATTTGATCTGATGCTATTTCAGCACCGAACTCTTTAAGTTGTGTACATTTTCTAAACAAGCAAAATAAGTTGTGCATCATTTATTTTCACTGATTCTGGTTTTGTACAGACAAAACAAGTAACTAGCTGCTTGCAAAATATTATCCTGTTTGTTACTATGCTTGGGTTATGCACAATTTTAAGCACATTGAAGTGGAGTAGTTTTCATATTCTCACATCTAGTGTCAAACCAGTTGTGAGCCCTAAAAGAAAAAAGGAGTTCTGAGTTATGGGTGTGTTGCATATCTTGGCCTTGATTACAGTTTTTGAGTGTTTTTGTTTAATTATCCTCATGTAATTTAATGCGCTAAGTATAAGTTTTATTCAAAATTGAAAATGCTGCAGAAGGAGGCTAGTCAGCCCATCACGTCTAGCCCACCTCTCCAAATAAGCTTTATATCTCAGCGCCATTTTCCTGCCATTCTCCCCATGCCCTTGCACATCATTTCAATTTAAATTATTATACAATGCCCTCTTGAATGCCTCAATTGAACCTGCCTCCACTACACTTCACGCCAACGGGCTCCAGATCCAACAACTTAAGTGAAAAAGACTTTTTCTGATATCATATTGTTATCTTCACTCTAAGTCTTGGACTACTTATCACGATAGAAATTGAGTACAAAGGCAGAGGGAGCATTGTGCTTCAGTTATACAGTACACTGGTGATACCACACCTGGACTATTGTACAGAGAGTTGACCACATTAACAAAGGAAGAATGTGAATGCATTGGAAGCAGTTCAGACAATTGTTATCAGACTGATACCTGGAATGACATGGTCATTTTCCAAGGTTATATTAGACAGGATGGGCTTGTATCTGCTGGAGTTTAAATAAACGTGACCAGTTTGAAACATATAAGACCTTGAAGAGGATAGATGTGAAGAGGATGTTTCCTCTAATGGTGGAAGCTAGAGCTAGGGACCACTGTTTAAACATCAGGGGTCACCCATATCAAACAGATACTGTAAAGTTTACTCTCACAAGGGGTTTAGTAACTTGTTTCTTGTTGGATTCTTGTTAAACAAGGAGGTGCAAGTTTTTCAGGTCTAGGTGGGAATGCAGATTTAAGGCTACAATCAGATCAACTATGATCTTATTGAATCGCATGACCATTCTGAATGGCCTACTCCTGTTCCTAATTTGTATGTTTGTATGTGCATTTGCAATTCTTTTACGGGTGGGTATAGTTTCTCACTAACTACTGCATTCAGATCTCTTATTGAAAACTTCAGACTGATCCCCCCCTTAGTCTTCTTTTCTCTGAGAAGAATCGACCAAGCCTGTCCGATCTATCTTCATCCAGGAGCCATTCTTGTAAATCGCTTTCCCACTTTTTCCAATGTGTTCATCTTCTAACCTTTTGTAGTAATGCTGTGAGTACTGCGTGTTTTATTAACTGCTCTCTCCAACTGTCCTGTCACTTTGAGTGATCTATGCACGTATATCCACAGGTTTTCCTGCTCCTATAACCCATTAAGGAATGCCTCCTGCACACCAAGATCTAAATAATTGATAAATGGCAAAGAATGCAAGGGTCCCAAAACTGACTCCTGGCGACCTCCACTACAAGTCCTACTCCGAGCCCAAAACAAATCTGTTTCCTATTACTTTGCTAAATTTGTATCCAAGTTGCTACAGTCTCTTTTTTATCCATGACTTTTTCTCACAAGTCTTAATGTGGCAGTCTGTCAAGCACCTTTTGAAACTCCATGTGCACCACATTAACCTTGTGGCTGTAATCAATGTGACATTTTCTACGTGACTATTAATTCTATACAAAATAACTGTTCCTAGATGCTGCACTGCCACTGAAGTTAAACTGACAGGTCTAAAGTTGCTATTCTCATTCATACAAACTACTTTTGATCATGGGTACAAGATTTGCAATTCTCCAAAACTCTGGCACCTTCCCTGAGTCTCTAGGAAGAATGAAAGATAATGACAGGTACCCCTGCAATTTTGATTTTTGCTTCCTTCAATATTTTAATCATAAAAACTCAGAGGAGACCATTTGGCTCCTCGAGCCTGCTCCACCATTCAGTCTGTTCATGGTTGATCCTTAATCTTAATTTCATATTCCTACTTTTACCCCGTGCCCCTTGATGCCTTTAAAATCTAAGCAATTATCCATCTCTTCCTTGAGCAAATTCAGTGACTTGATCTCCACAGCCTTATGTGATAGTCTTCTCCACATGTTCACTATCCTTTGAGTGAAGAAATTTTTCCTGAGCTCAGTCATAAATGGTCCACCCTGGATCCTCAAACAGTATCTCCTGGCTCTAGATTCACCAACCAAGGAAAACAACCTCCCTGCATCCAGGATAACAAGGTGTGGAGCTGGATGAACACAGCAGGCCAAGCAGCATCATAGGAGCAGGAAAGCTTGACGTTTCGGGCTTAGACCCTTCATCAGAAATGGGGGAGGGGAAGAGGGTTCTGAAATAAATAGGGAGAGGGGGGAGGCAGATAGAAGATGGATAGAGGAGAAGATAGGTGGAGAGGAGACAGACAAGTCCAAGAGGCGGGGATGGAGCCAGTAAAGATGAGTGTAGGTGGGGAGGTAGAGAGGAGATAGGTCTGTCCAGGGAGGACGGACAGGTCAAGGGGGCGGGATGAGGTTAGTAGATAGGAGATGGGGGTGCGGCTTGAGGTGGGAGGAGGAGATAGGTGAGAGGAAGAACAGGTTAGGGAGGCAGGGACGAGCTGGGCTGGTTTGGGGATGTGGTTGGGGGAGGGGAGATTTTGAAGCTTGTGAAATCCACATTGATACCATTGGGCTGCAGGGTTCCCAGGCTGAATATGATTTGCTGTTCCTGCAGCCTTCGAGTGGAATCATTGTGGCATTGCAGGAGGCCCAGGATGGACATGTCGTCTGAGGAATGGGAGGGGGAGTTGAAATGGTTCGCGACTGGGAGGTGCAATTGTTTATTGTGAACTGAGCGCAGGTGTTCTGCAAAGCGGTCCCCAAGCCTCCGCTTGGTTTCTCCAATGTAGAGGAGGCCACAACGGGTACAGCGGATACAGTATACCACATTGGCAGATGTGCAGGCAAACATCTGCTTGATGTGGAAAGTCGTCTTGGGGCCTGGGATGGGGGTGAGGGGGGAGGTGTGGGGGCAGGTGTAAAACTTCCTGCAGTTGCAGGGAAAAGTGCCGGGTATGGTGGGGCTGGAGGGGAGTGTGGAGCGGACAAGGGAGTCACGGAGAGAGTGGTCCCTCCGGAAAGCAGACAAGGGTGGGGAGGGAAAGATGGCGGAAGTGTCGGAGGATAATGCATTGGATCCGGAGGTTGGTGGGGTGGTATGTGAGGACGAGGGGGATTCTTTTTTGGTTGGTTATTGCGGGGACGGGGTGTGAGGGATGAGTTGCGGGAAATGCGGGAGACACGGTCGAGGGCGTTCTCGACCACTGCGGGGGGGAAGTTGCGGTCCTTGAAGAATGAGGACCTCTGAGATGTACGGGAGTGGAATGCCTCATCCTGGGAGCAGATGCGGCGGAGGCGAAGGAATTGGGAATAGGGGATGGCATTTTTGCAGGAAGGTGGGTGGGAGGAGGTGTATTCTGGGTGTAGCCCTGTTAGAATCTTATATATTCCAATCAGGTCTCCCGTCATCCTTCTAAATTCTGGTGAATTAGGCCCAGTCAATCTCTCCTTACGTCCATCCCTGGTATTAGTCTAGTGAACCTCTGCTGCACACCTTCAATGGCAAGTATATCCTTTTTTAGGGTAGAACGGCCAGAACTGCATGCACTACTCCAGTTGTGATCTCAACAAATCCTGTATAACTGCAGTAAGATATCTCTACTTCTGTACTCAAATCCTCTTGCATATATACCATTTACTTCCCCGATTGTTGCTTCATCTGCCTATCTACTTTTGTTGACTGGTGAAGGACACCTCGGGCCCTTTGTACATTCACAAATTCCTTTGAACATCTACATCTTTGATGCATCTTATCCAGTTCTGGCACCTTGTCAATTTTAAGTACTGACAGTCTATCCATTGCTTCCACCATATCAATCTTGAATCCATCAAGTGACAGAACTTCCCTGTATATCAGGTCTAAAGCAAAACAGTTGAAAAAGAAATCCAGTTATGTGCATTCAGTGCAAGAGTAATTAAATAACTTGTGGAGGGAATACATGGGTGCATTAGCAAAATGGGCAGAACATCGTACAGGCTTTAGGTCGAACTTGCAAATCAGATAAATTGGCAAAATTCCACGCTATTTTATTTGGGATTTTTTTTTTTTTACTATCAAAAGATATGTTTTATTCCTTAAAAGAATCACAAATACGGGTTGGCCCTGTACAGTGGTATATCAAGGAAACAAATAAACATTGGAGTTTGACTGTCTCCAAGCAAACTAAATTGATTGATTGATTGTCACATGTACCGAAATGCAGTGCAAAGCTTTGTTTACGAGCAGTACAGGCAGATCACAGCAGCAAAGTATGTACAGATCAAAAAGACTTCGAGGCATACAGGTTACATTGCAGGTTATGTTATTTGAGGCCAGAGTCAATGTAACTGTGTGATGACGGCTGGAAAGAAAAGACATCTCTTACTTGAACTACATGCATTTGAGGCATCAGGAGGGTCCAACTTTGGTACAAGAATCCTTCGGAATCTCCAAAGAAGAATTACGTTAGATCAAAGAGTAGTATGTTTTAACAATTCATCCAATTTTTTCTCTGTAGATTTTATTGATCTCACTTGGAGTCCATTCAGGAGAAGTTGGATATGAAACAGAATATCAATCATGAGCTGCATCACATTATTGATCAATTTCATCCATTATAACTAGGATTGACAACATTCTGACTATTTGCTGTTGCCTACCAATTTATTCCTGATGTAAAATCCAGCTTAAGATATTCCTGTGAGTAAACGGCTTCCTGAACATCTGCTGACACATAACCTAAATGGTTGCAAGTCATTTGCTCTGTTGACAAAAGACTAAAAGAACAATCAGACCAACATGGCTTGTGTATAAACTGGATGATACAGTTTTGATTACCTACCTCTCACGTAGCTGCCATGGCATAAGCTCTGTTTGTTTTAAGTATTTTATAAAACCCTATTTACAGCCTTCAAGATATGAGGAGTGTTTTTTAGCCCTTTTTTTTAATGAATAGAAACAGAAAGAACTGCAGGTGCTGTAAATCAGAAACAAAAACAGAAATTCCTGGAAGAGCAGGCCTGATAGCATCCGTGAAGAGAAATCAGGGTCAACATTTTGGGTCTGGCCACCCTTCCTCAGAACTGACGGTAGATAGGAAAATGTCGGCTGGACTCGAAATGTTAACTCTGATTTCTCTGTTAGCAGACCTGCTAGGCTTTTCCAGCAATTTGTGTTTTTGTTTTTTTTAAAATGAATGTTTTTAAGTTACAAAGGGATTCTTAGTTTGATGTGAATGCTACACTACAAGTTGTGTAACTTTTAAATGATCAAATATTAAGTTTGTTTCACTCTGTTGGACCAAAAATTGTTCCATTCTTTCCTGATGAACAGATTAAGGATCCAGTTCCAGGCTCTGTAACTTTGTTTTGCCTCACGTTATTAATGTTATTTCCTTCACAGAGCATGACTTTATGAGCTTGATTTTCTGAACAACCCAGTCTTTTCCTGAGCTGTTTTAATTATCCCCACTGATGCCAACTCTTTGTCTTCCTGTACTAACTGAAAGAGATTCTTGTAATTTGTCTAAAATTACTGCCTCAAGTCATAATTATTTGCCTGTAAAGTTGTTCTGCTTGGTTTGACTCACGTATTAATTGTTATCCTTTATCCACATACCTTTTGTGTACTTTGTATTATCTTTATAGCTAAAGTAGCAGCTGGCCAGTGTACATTCCAGCTTTGTATAGTTTTGCTTTTTTGCTATTTGATATTCACGAGAATCTTGCCACAGGTGGCTGTTGAACCAGACAAAAAGCATTTGAAAAATAGATTTTAAATGTGATAGAGTCATGGCTCTTGGTGACACAGTGGTTTATAACTTACCTCTAACCCAGGAGGCCCAGCTTCTAGTCTCATCTGCTACAGAGGTGTGTTGTAAGACCTCCGAACAGTTTGATTTTTTAAAAAATGGATGTTTGGATCCCTCACTTTCCAATCAACTTACAAATGTGAAGATGGCAGCAAATTCAGATCAGTTTTGTCTCCAGGCAAAGTGCGAAGTAGGCTCACAGAATGGTTGAGGGATGCTGCTTTTGTGTTACATTCGTGTGGGTAGCCATATCATTGTGATGAGGTGCACAGCCTGCCAACTCAAATTGCACTGTCAGCCCTGCGCTGCCAGTGGCATGGGGAAGGAAGGAAAGGCTGCAGTGGTGGTGAAGGCATTGAACGCAGGAGGGAATATTGGCAATTGGAGGGAGATTGGATTGGTCAGAAAGGAGGCAGAGAGGGTGGAAGAGGGTCACAGTTAATAAGAACTAGATGGGGAGGTTAAAATCAATAAACTGGATCTAACAATCCTCACTTCCTTTTCAGAGAAATTGTAGAATTCCTACAGTGTGGAAGCAGACCATTTCGTCCATCGAATCCACACTGACCCAAACCTTACCCCCCTGTCTCTGCATTTCCCCTGGCCAATCCAGCTAACCTGCACATCTTTAGACTGTTTTAGAAGTCACACAACACCAGGTTATAGTCAACAGGTTCATTTGAAGCCCCAGGCTTTTGGAGCACTGTTCCTTCATCAGGTGAAGAGAATGGAAGTGCACAGGCACAGAATTTATAGGCAGAGAGATCAAAAGATAGTACAAATGGTATGAGTGGAATATCAACAACTGAACAGCAAGTGAAAGGATGACCTATGATCCAATTAATTGAGGCAGAGAGATAATTATGAAAAAAATTTAAAAAACATGGTGCTGGAAACAAACCAAATGGCTGGAATATCATGATAATTAAAAGAGTCACATGCCAAAGGTCGAACCAAAGTAACAAGAAATCCAACACTGTACAAACTAATTAAGGTAGAGAGATCATAACAAGTTATCAAGGTGATGGTGTCAAAGCAGTACAGTAAGGAAGGTTTTACAGATAGATAACAGTGTGGTGGGGCTACATGTAGCACAACATGAACCCAAGATCACAGTTGAGACCGTCTTCACGGGTACAGAACTTGGCTATCCGTTTCCGCTCAGCGATTCTGTATTGTTGTGTGTCTCAAAGGCCGCCCTGGAGGAAGATCGGAGGCTGAATGTCCATGACCGCCGAAATGCTCTCTGACTGGGAGGGAACAGTCTTATTTTTAATTTTTTGTAATGATCTTTCAGCCTCAATTAACTGGAGCATAGGTCATCCCTTCACTTGCTATTCAGCTGGTGACACTTTACTCACACCGTCTGACACTTTTGATCACCTGCAGACACTTGGTATTCAGCCTGCTGACACTCCACTCGCACCATTTGTATTATTTTTTAATCTCTCTGCCTGTAAATTCTGTGCGTGCTTTCCTTTCCTTCAGAGCAGTGCACTGAAAGCTTGTGATTTCAAATGTACCTGATAGGCTATGATCTGGTGTCATATGACTTCTGACCTTGTCCATCCCAGTCCAACACCAACACGTCCACATCATCTATAGACTGTGGGAGGAATCCAGAACACTTACAGGAAACTCTCACGGACACAGGGAGACTGTTCAAACTCCACACAGAAAGTGCCCCCGAAGGGTGGTATCAAACCTGGGCCCCTGGTGCTGTGAGGCAGCAGTGCTAATTACTAAGCCACCACGCCGCCTCTTTTATCTGATGAGTTTTCTGTGAGCTATAAAACCCAGTTGGTCAGGGTTAATTTTAAAATGTTGCACAATTCTCAAATGTAAAGTCTAATTATACAATTTAAGCAATTATTCTGATCATAAAAATTGAGTCAGGTACATTTTGTTTTCCAGTTATTTGGTGATCAGCTTTCAGTTAAGAGTGTTGTAACCAGATAAAAAGGGTGAATTTTTAGCTTTTGACATATTACAATGAAGATTTTTTTTAACACAAGACTATACAGAACTTCAATTAAAAGCGGTTCGCTAATTCAAAATGAATGAATCAGTTACAAGTATTTCTTGCATACTAAAGCTAAGAAATGTAATAATATATGATATTGAATGCACAGACAAACACAGGTATGACGTTTAAAGGGGGTCACTTCCCGGTTCAATCAGAAAGATAAAAGAACATACAATTTTAAAATCCTTAGTATCCTTGAAGTGTTACATTTTACTCTGAGATCATGGTTGCGTAGTTCATGGACTATTATTTTCTGTAGAAGCAGAATTTGTAGGTATCTTTGAATGCTCAGTGAATGGATGTTTCTCCAATTTGCTTTCACTGACTGTTGTCTCTTCAGAGCTGAGAGAAAAAGCAGGGAGAGAGCAAATCTTCCAGGTCTACTGCTACAAATCCATTTTTTCTCTCCCTCTAATCTGTCCAAAGTAGTCCCCTCAAATCTTAATTCATATCTATATTTCTACATCAGACTCCATCCCTTTTTTACTCCCCAGCTGGATAATGTACAGGTGTCTTATCCCCAGTGTGTGAAACTTACCTGGCTTAAGGCAGTGATTTTGTTTTAAACAATTTTAGTCCACGCAAGGTCTCAATTATTAAAACAAGAAAACAAAAATTGATTGTTCATCTTTATCACAATCACAACAAGGTTCTCAAAGAATAGTTGTGTGAGGATAGCAGCATTATAGGAAATATGTGTGTAAAAATATAACTCCTGAAAAGATTTATAGTTTTATGCTTCTAGATCATTAGCTTAATGGGCACTTCCTTGTGGCTTGCCTTTCATTCAGAATTGGCTGCGTGTAATTTGCAGTTCATGATCAAAAGAAGTAATGCACTTCTCAAATTCTGGACAGAGTTGCAACAAACATGCTGCGTATTATACTGCCTTCAAATGTATAATAAAATGGGTACCTCAGCTTTTGTTTTTCCAGCTCTCAATAATTCTGAGTTAGTGTGGAGATGAGGAACATTTTGCACATTCGTACCACTCATGCTAATAGCCAGATTGTGTCCCTTTTAATTGGAACAGTGTTATATTTAGGACATCCTTGAAATGCTTTAGGTATTTAATATAATTCTACAACAATTTGATATTATTTCCTCCTATTTTTTAGATCTTTTTGTTGTTCGGACCAGTGAAAACGTCATTCAATTCACATACCTGTTGCAAAGGTGAACAGAGGTTGCTCAAATTACGAAACGTTTTATAGAGAGAATTCCTTTTGACAAAAAGTAAGAAGCTGGTCATGCGTCTGTATTGATAATAATGATGAAATTGTCATCGCTCAGTGGAATTCTTGACTGAATTAGTCTACAGCTTGAGTACATGCATAAATCCTTAAATGCTGAAAGTTGAATCACTCTGATGTTGCATAGGCTGTTCTGTTATAAAATGACTCCAATTGACTTTCCATTGAAAGACTTGCAAAGATATGAATTTGGGTATTTTCCAAAGCCAGAGAAAGTTAGAAATGGTACATAAAGGAGTAAATGAAATTTATTGGCCTGATAAATGATAGGCACTGGAAAATATCCACTGAAAATTTAATTTTCAAGTCTAGTGTTTGATTTCTTCAGAAGTTAATTAGTGTTGAAATTTAACTACGACCATCTAACTTCATTTTACATTTTCTCTTTCTCTCTGTAAACTCTGTCTGACCATTTAAATTTTTATTTCACTTTCTGTACCTGATTTCAATCTGATATTCCCACTTCCTGCTTTATACTGATAGGTTTTGAAATTGCGGAGGGATTTCCATCAAAGATAGAAAATAAATGTTGGTACTGATCTTGCATTCTGGACTTAACTCCTGGGATTGTCAGTGAATGGTCAGAGTGCAGGTTTACTGTCCACTTACACAGAAAGGCTCTTGAACATGGAGGGCCTGTCAACATGGAGGGCCTGTCAGAAGCCCTCCAGCTTAAAATGAGCAGCAGGTACCTTGATAGGTAGCTTAGAGAGAGGGTGGTTCAATTTGGAGGCACTTCCTCTTCAATTTTTTAAATATTCAATGTTAAAATCTGATTCAGCTGTCAGGGAGGTGATGGGGAAGCCTTTTTACCTCGTGGTCTGTAGCTCCTTACACCAAAGAAGGTAAGAAAGAAACACCTGTCAGAAGTATAAGCCCCTTTGCCTGTCATCAAATGCCAGCTTTCAGGCACCAAAACAATTCCTGTACAATTTTTGCACATTCTTTTCCTTTTCCAGCTCTGAATTGTCTGCCAAATCTTTATTTTTGCCACAATTCCAGCCGAATGTTAAATGAGGAACCAATAGAAAACAATCAGCTTTTTAATGAACACAGTATTGGGGTCAAATTGACATGGATGGGAACACAATCTCACTTTGTGTTAGAAAGTTACAGCAAAGCAAGTTGAAGACAGCATTGTTAATTGCTGTAAACATCTTTATGTCACCCCCTGTTATTTGAGTACACACTCTAGGGTGATGCATCAATGTTGATCTGAAAGAGTGCTCCCTTGTCAGACATTCTGGCTTCAACGCCCCATCCTTCAACCAGTGATGCCACAGTAGATCACTTCGTCTTTTGCACTATTTTCTATTTGTGGAAAATTGGAGCATGGACAATGAGCCTGGTTGCCTATGTGCTGCAAAAATAGTCAGCGGTGGGATAGAGCCAGACACGGCAAGCCAGTTGTAACTGTTTGTGGCTCTGGCCTGTCTCTAATCCCAGCTCAAGAAGGGACTACAATCTAGTCCTACCTGTCATGGTGAGCACTCTTCAACCTGATTAACTGAAGAGCCTTGCAATTCCAACTCCCAGGCTGCACAGATCCCCTATTAACAGTCACAGTGTTCAATGAAACACCAGATTGGAGCCAACTTACTCTCAGAAAATAACTTTGTTGAGATGGACAGTGAGTACTGCTCCTTCATCACTGTTACAATGAAATAGGATATGAATGTTTTAATGTTTTTGTTTACCATTGAAATGTGCTCTTGCTTTACAGCTTTTCCCACTGAATCTGCAGCCATGTTTACCATTACTACTACCATCCACATTGTGATTTTTTCAACAATCGGGCTGCAAGGAAATACTGAGAGTACGTATCGGGTTGATGACGTAACATGATGAGTCCATAAGTAGTGCTTTAATTTGTCATGCTAGAAAAATTCCTTTGACACCAGAACTTACTTCAGAGTTACAAGAGCTTCCAGATGGGAGCTATTTTCCTGCCTTCTAGCATGCATACTTAATGTTTATTACCATGTTTTTAAAAAAAATGTTCAAGGTCTGAATTCTTGCTAAATCTTTACCTGTGCAACAATTTCAGCTTAACGTTTGATGGACATGAGGACCAAATGGAGAAATCCAACTTTTTACAAACACAGTTTGGAGTCAAATTGGCACAGGTGGTAACACTATCACTTTGTGTCAGTAAGTTACGGCAAAGCAGGGCAAGGATGGCATTGCCAGTGGCTGTGAATTCCTTTGTGCCAGCCCTTTCCCAGCTGGAGTGTTACCACCCATGAACTGGAGTACACAATCTAGGGTCACATGTCAATTCAGACCTGAAAGGGTGCTGCCTTGTCAAAAAGACTAGCCTTTAACTAGTCATCCCTCAACTAGCACAACCAGATAGGATCACTTAGCCTTTTGCATAATTTTCTATTTGTGATATTTTGTTTGCATATTAGCTGCTGATTTTGCTTGATCAGCCACAGTAATTGCCTTTGAATGGATCAATGATTTAACTTGAGATATCCAAAGAATGCGATTCCTATTGTAAAATAGCAAGATCTCTCCGAGTAACATTTAGCTTGTAAAATCATTTCTGAACCTGTTGTAGGTACAATGGATCAACAACAGAGAAGTTGGACTGAATAAAGCTTCATGGTTTGCATTGAGCTGTCACATTTATGACCTCACTTTAAAAGAACATAGCACTTATATCAGTGCTGACCAGTTAAGTTAATGTTATGAAAATAATCATGTAGATCAATTTCATTTAGGTAGAATTAGCTTTCTATTATAAATCAGTAACAGTGGAGAGTGGTGAAATACTTGGCAAGTTAAACAACATCTCTGGTATAGTAAGATCTGGTTTGTATTTGGGTGAGTGATCATTAACAGGCTTTATTGCGCGTAATTATATGGATGGTAAGAGAGGAGATCTCTGGTACCCTGTAGTGTCGGGTCCCAGTGCCATATGATCAGCCACTGTGGCATGGCATCTTACACATCTGCTCAGTTGTTACTCTTAGACTAAAGATATAGGTAACCCTTTACAAGCAGCCCTGGGTTGCAAGCTAGTTCCATCCCTGAGCCCATTCTCAGGTTGATTTGTATGTAAGTCAAAATACAATGTAGAACAATATAAAGCAGTTGTTGGTAAGTACAGGATATATTCATATGTTCGATACTTAAAATTAGACCACTCTATGGGATCACATTCATAAGTACGAGCGTCCACCCCAGTCCATCACCGGCACCTCTACATCATTTAAAAAAAAGGGTATCTGATACATTCCCTAATGGATATGGCCTACAAGGGATACTTTCAAACAAAATTCTGATGTGCTGATTATTGACGTGTCTTAATAAGAAAATCTGAATGAAATGAGATTGCACATTGATTATGCTCTTTTTTTTCAAACAGGCAGTCACCCTGTACAACAGAATGCTACATTTGGCAGTCCAGGAGTACTGAAGTGTGTCTACCCATTCAGCAGTGAAGAAAAGGATGTTATTGTATACTGGAAACTTAATGATGAATTTATTTGCTATATAAAGGCTAATAGCGTGGAATGCAAGGGCTTGACTCATCGTATAGAAAATAGAGAAATGATTTTAACAATTCCAACATTAAATTTTTCACACAGCGGAAGATACACATGCTGCGCATTCACTAAAGACAAGTCATTTGAAAACAACATTGATCTTTTTGTTCAGCCTGGTAGGTTTCATTAAAAATATATTTGCATTATAGTTTGAAGGTTTATATTTCAGGAGACATTGGCTCATATGGGGGCTTGATTCAAGCTAAGATTCAATTAAATGGCTTAAGATTTGACAAATTTCAAATAGCATCATTCTCAGTGGACCACATCCACCTTTTCATTTATAACATCAAATACTGTCACTAAATGTTGCATATCAACCAGGATTAATCCATGTGATTCAGGATTAGCTATGAGGAGAAACTATGGAAAATGGGTCTATGTCCTCAAGAGTTTTAAAGAAAGAGAGAAGACCTCATTTGAACTTGTAACGTTCTTACATGGCATGATGGGTTGGATATTGAAGAGATTTTTCCCTTGGCTGGTAACTGTAGCACCATGGAACAGACCCTCAGAATAAGCCATAGGCCACTTAAGGTGGAGATGAGGAGGAATTTTTTTTTTTGGTTCAGTTCATGGTAAGACTTTGGAATTCTCTAATCTGAGGAATTTTGGAAGCTTAATCATCAGGTATATTGAAGGCAGTATCAATAGGATTCTGTAGTCTAAAGATTTTAAGGAATATGGAGATGGAGTGGGAAAATTGCTTTGAGGTAGAAGATCAGCTGTGATTTAATTGAATGGTCAGACAGGTTTGATAGGTTGAATGACTGCGTTTATAACTAATTCTGTACAGACCTAGATCAAACCGAAATATTTCCTACTTTATTTAAAAAACGATCACTTTAATTTTTGTGGGGTTTAGTTTCACCATCATTCATTCATTGAGATTACAGGAGAATCTCAAAGGGGAAAAAGCTGTAATTTGCCCTTGAGAAGGTGGTGGTAGCTGCTTTCTTGAACCGCTGCAGTCCACGTGCTGTAGATTGACCCACAATGACCCTTAGGGAGGGAATTCCAGGATTTTGACCCAATGACAGTGAAGGAACGGCGATACATTTCCAAGTGAGGGTGGTGAGTTTGGAGGGGAACTTGTACGTCATCCTGTTCTCATATATCTGCTGCCGTTGTCCTTCTAGATGGAAGTGGTCATGGGCTTGGAAGATGCTGCCTAAGGATCTTTGCTGAATTTCTGCAGTGCATCTTGTGGATAGTTCTTGTTGCTGCTATTGAGTGTGAGTGGTGATAGGAGTGGATGTTTGTGAGTGTGATGCCAATCAAGCATGCTGCTTTGTCCTTGATGGTCCTTCTTGAGTGTTGTTGGAGCTGCATCCGTCCAGACAAGCAGGGAGTATTCCATTACATTCCTGACTTGGGCCGTGTCATATCTGAGGGGTCACGAGTGGTGCTGAACATCGTGCAAACATCCCCAATTCAGACTTTGTGTCTGGCCTAAATGTGATTCAACTATTCAGTTTTGTCTTGACAGCAAGCAGTGAAGGATAATAAATGCTGGCCTTTAGACTGATACCTATGTCCTGGAAAGAGTGAGAAAAGCTGATTTAGATCCCACAGTATGCACTTGTTGTTTACAAAACATGATATTTAATGTCTGCACCATCAGCTTTTAAAAACCACCCATTGTGCCCTATACAACATTTGACCACTGATATTTATAGTTATGACTCACCATCCCATTTTCCAAGTAAATGTTCAACAGGTGACCCCGAGAAATTGAAGTTGGAAACGCCTGCAGCATCTGAGAACCTGTTACGGTGCAATTTACTTCTCTGCTGACAGTCAAAGTTGAATAACATTATTATACACTACTCTCTTGTTTACTTTTATTTATTCATTATTTAATCTTGAATCATTTTTGCTCTCAAACTTCCTTGCTGCAGTGCAAATCATTTCAATTTTCTAAATCTTTCCATGTACCATTAATACGCTATGATTGTATATTTGATGCTATTCTCCAAATTATAGCAGCTCTGCTTTTCTTCTACTTATCAGAAGTGACTGAGAATTATGAGAGACAATATGGAAATTAGATATCTTAGGGATCATTGTTCCAGCAACTGTAGACTTTAAAAACTTGATTTGAGAGACAATAAAATTGACAGCTCCTGAATCATTTTCAAATAGGTTGCAGCCTGCAATTATATCCTATTGTGCACTGTTCATTTGATTTCTTGTGTTGCTGCACCTGTGTCACACGATATGATTGAAAGAATTAAGATGTGTTGTACATTTTTTCTCCTTATTGTACATTTCTTGGGGAGTTGGTGGCACTATAATGGCTAATATTACTGTAAATTTGGTCAACCTTTTAGAACAATGGTCTGTGCTTTAAATTTGGCACAGGATGCTCTGATTTCATCTATGTTCTATATGAAAGGAAGGGTTATATCCTGTACTGTTGTATCCTGTATGTCATTTCATGTAGTGATTTATAATCACACAGTGATGGTAATTCCTCATCACAAAGCATTTGAGGAATTGTATGCTGTGCTTGACAGTGAGTGGATCAGAATCTCAAATAACTGATTGAAATGTCAGTACATTTGCCTCTATTGCACAATGTCCCAAACATTATAGTCTTGAAAATTTCAACATCCAGATCTGCATATTTCTGGTGAAGATAATTCTCAATTAGAGTCATGGAGTCATAGAGCTGCACAGCACGGAAAGAGACCCTTCAGTCCAACTCGTCCATGCTGATCAGATTCCTAAATTAATCTAATCCCATTTGCCAGCATTTGACCCATATCCCTCTAAACCCTTCCTATTCATAAACCCATCCAGATGCGTTTTAAATCTTGTAGTTGTACCAGCCTCCACGTCTTCCTCTGCTATCCATTTTTGCAACAGTTCATTCATCCAATTGTATATGATTTGTGCAAAGGCAGGTCCTTTGGTCATTGTCAGCTTCATACTGAGCCTTTACTTTCTGATTTCATTCTTACAACTGGTGTCCAGAATTTTTACTTAGCTGTGTTCATTTATTCTGCACAATTCACCTGAAATTCAGCAGACCAAATGCAAATACTAGGGAATGTTTTTCGATTATTAAGTTTATGTGATCTTCTGCGCTCGTTTTAAAAACATTGCAGTAGAAGTCAGCACTCTCCTGACAAATGTTTGAACATATCCCTGGCTGAATCAATCATAACTGGAAGTTTATATGCTTGTTTGCAGTCCTTTGAGGGGGCTGTATAAATTAAGCCAATTGTTTTGAATGCAAAGGTATTAATAACTGTACTTCGAAAAGCTTTTGAATGTAACTTTGGTTTAAATTTGCTAAGAATTTGACTACTGCAAAGTAACTACAATGTAACCTGTATCGAACGGTTCTTAAACAGTCTTTTACAGTAAGTTACATCACAGTAAAGATTTTAACTAAGTTTTGAGCAAGGCAAGATTAGACAGTCATTAGTGAAGGAGCAATTTCTAGAGTTCGTGGATAATACATTCACCACCAGCATTTTAACATGAAAAAAATGATGACATGATAGTGTATGACACAGAGAGGTTATTAGGAAATGGAATGTATTATTATAAGTACATACTAAGGTGTAATTAAATGTTACATTTAAGGGGGAATCAGGTAAACCCTGGAAAACATACAAAAGTTTGAATGAAGGCTAACAACCGAAACGTAAAATGAGGATAAATATAACTAGTATCAGAGTTGTTTGTGCTGAACCTTCTATGATTCAAGCACTTTTTGTTATACTTCTGCAAGTTCCCCTCCAAGCCACTCACCATCCTGATTTGGAACGATACCACCAGTCCCTCGCTGTCACCAGGTCAAAATCCTGAAATTCCCTTTCTAACAGTATTGTGAGCAACTCTACACTCCAACATCTGCAATGATTCAAGAAGACAGCTCACCACCACCTTCTCTAAGCCTGGCGGGGACGGGCAATAAATGTTGGCCTCACCGCAGTGTTCTCATCCCATAAAAAAATTTTCAGAAAACACTTAAAGGTAGCAAGAACTGCAGATGCTGGAGTCAGAGATAACAAAGTGAGGAGCTGGAGGAAGAAGGGTCCTGACCCGAAACGTCAATGTTCCTTCTCCCCTGATGCTGCTTGGCCTGTTGCGTTCCTCCAGCTCCACACTTTGTTATTTCAGAAGACACTTTGTGTTTTCTTTAGACTGTCTGATAGATGATCTCCTTCTCTGATGTATCAGCTCAGTTTGTTTCACAGAAAATGGAAGTTCTCTCATCCTCAAAAAAAATTGATGTGACTAAAGAGCTTTGTTTCATATGAAATTGTCAGCAATTTCTTTAGTAAGCATCTGTTCATGAAGAAATGTGTAACTAATTGTTCTTTTTTTTACCACATTTCCCATGATGTGCTTTGTATCAAAAACAAGTTGCTTAAGCACTGGAGTGGTCAGTTCTTACTTTGTCATAGAGTCATACAGCACGGAAACAGGCCCTTTGGCCCAACTTGTCCATGTTGACCAGGTTTCATAAACTGAACTGGTCCCATTTGCCTGTGTTTAGCCCATATCCCTCTAAACCTTTCCTATCCATGTACCTGTCCAAAACTCTCTTAAATCTTTTAGTTGTACCTGCCTCTACCACTTTCTCTGGTAGCTTATTCCATATACGCACCACCCTTTTTGTGAAAAATTTGCCCCTCAAGTCCTTCCACCTCACCTTAAAATTTGCTGTCTAGTTTTGGACTCCCCTCTCCTGGGGAAAAAGACCTTGGCTATTCACCTTATCTGTGCCTCTCATGATTTTATAATCCTCTACAAGATCAAGCCTCAGCCTCCTACCCTCCATGGAAAAAAGTCCTAGCCTATTTAGCATCTCATTATAACTCAAACCTTCCAGTCCTGGTAAAATCCTTGTAAATTTTTTCTGCACCATTTCCAGTTCAAAAACATCCTTCCTATATTAGGGCAACCAGAAATGGCACACAGCACTCCGAATATGGTTTATTCTTACCTCACAATCCCAAGTTACAAATAAGTTGAGGTGGTGTTTGCATCTCATCACTGTTAAATGAGCAAGGTTTCATGACTTTACCTTTCTTTCAGCTTTCAGCGGTTAAACTCTTTTTTTGTGACAAGATTTGTTTATCTCAGCAACTTCAATAATTGCAAGTAATTTTCTAACATGAAAGCAGGAAAATTGTAAGTGCTCAGTGGTTCAGATAGCAGCTCTGAGGAGAGAAACAAAGACTTTTAGGATGATGATTTTTCATCAGAACGGAAGAAAGTGCCGGGGGTGTGTCACAGGTTTAGTGGAGATATACAGTAAAAGGAAAGGAAAGGACAAAAATAAAGGTCTATAATAAGGTGGAAGGCAGAAGAAATTAAATGATGAGAGGGATGTCATTGTAACACAAAGGTATGCTCATGAGCACAATTATAGAAACAAAAGATCGGTCTAGACAGTGTGTAAGTAGAAATGACAGAATCATCGCTAAAAACTGTTGCCTTAAAAAGTGGATTAATGGCTAGGTTCTTTCTGAAATTACCCAGACATACCTCATTGACAGATGAAGTGCTGCTCCTCAAGCTCAATTGAGTTTTATCAAAACAGTGTGAAAGGGAGTTGGCAGGCTCTTGCGGTGCATAGGCAGTGTCTTACCCCTGATCCAGAAGGCTTGGTTTCACATCCCATTTGTTCCACAGAAATGTCATAATGGCATCTGAACTGGTTGATTGATGATATCTAGAAGGGAGTTGAAGGAATTAAGTAACAACTAAGGAAACAGTTTTGGCTTCCATGATCGGAGTTCAATTCTTTTTAAATTGACAATAGAAGAACAGTTCAACTATTTGTTTGCAAACTTAATATGCATTGACAAGTCGTTTCTTAGCTACTTACAGCTTAGGGTTGTTTGAATAAAAATTAAGCAGTGCTGATGCATGTTCAACTACTATTTGTCTGATTTTTGCAATTTCTTTCTTTCCTCAATCTGAATCAAAAGAATAATAAAATTAATAGCTAGCCCCAAGTAAACATACCAAGGGTAATTTGGGTTCAATCAGAAATTTCAAAACAAGCATTTTCTTAAAAAGGAAGCCCTCGAAAAGTGCTGACATAACAAGGTGTGGAGCTGGATGAACACAGCAGGCCAAGCAGCATCAGAGGAACAGGAAAGCTGATCTTCCGGGTCTGGACCTTCTTCAGAATTTTTCTGCCATTTTCTGAAGAAGAGTCCAGACCCGAAATGTCAGCTTTCCTGCTCCTCTGATGCTGCTTGGCCTGCTGTGTTCACCCAGCTCTACACTTTGTTATCTCAGATTCTCCAGCGTCAACAGTTCCTGCTATCCCTCAAAAAATGCTGTTGCTTTCTTTGAGGAATAGGCTTGTACTTTGATATGATATTGGCATTGAATGTAAATATTCTGCTAAACAGTCTCTAGTCTGCGTTTGATCTCCCCAAAAATCAGGAGACCATGTTGCGAACAGAAAATGCAGTACGCTAAACTGAAAGACATACCCTGTAAATCTTGTGTTGATTTACTTGAATGAGATTGTGCTTTTAAAAAAAATTGCACTGCTGAGTTCTCCAGTATTTTGGTTGCAACTGATGACCATTGGTTTTACTTTCAAACCAAACAAATGAAAGGAAGAATTCCTAAAAACTACAAGGTCAAATTGCAGTTGAATGTGTAATGACAAGTTAAGCCCCAGGCACGAAAGTTTTACGAAGACATCTTCAGATTCCAGCAAAGTGATTTAACTGGCTTTATTTTATCAAATTGAAAAGGTTTGCACTCTGGAAGCACTTTATGAAAACTAAACCTGTTTTTCCATCCTTTTGATTAAATTCTTGCAAAATGTGTGTATAGTTTTAGTTTCAGAATCAACGTCTGAATTTTAAAAAAACAAACAAATCCTTATCCTTAAATCAAATGCAAACAGCATTGTCTAGTTTAGTATGCTTTGTTTCTATTGCTGCAATTTGACTGCCAAAGCAGATCAACGCTCAGAGACTGGCTGAGAGGAATCACTGGCACTGACTATCCAAAGGAACTTACGTGATGCATACTATCCTAAGGTCATCAACATGCAATGTGTGCTTGAGATTGCATTCCTGACACAAACATGGTTCATCCACAGAGTAAAGATCAAGAACCTTCTCATGAATTTCTATAGATTTGCTGTGGATCTTTGTGCACTGTGCAAAAAGACTGTAAGTACTGATGTATGAGTGTCTGTCGACACACATGCTGCCCGTCAGTCAACAATGAGAGAAAAAACAATGTTTGGTGACTGCATTTCAGTTTATTGAGAAGGGAAGAGAATTAGTCAATGTACATTTTGGAAAACTGCATGCAGGGCCAGTGTTTCTGCTCACCCCTCTTTTATTGAACATCATTGATGAAAGCAAGCAAGAGATTAGAGTTTCAAACGTGAGGTTCCTATTAATCACTTGCTTTAATTTAAATTATATTGCACAGCACATATGCTAAAATTAGCAAACCTTGCCTCACTAGAAGCCAGAGTACTGTTTTAAGCTATAAGCTAGTGCATGCTTCGGATAAAATGGTTATTTGGATGTTATGTTCTGAGCCCACGAGTAAAATCTCAAGGCGAATCTGCCTGTGGTTGAAAGATCCACAACCGCAAGCTGGGGATTGTAAAATTGGATTTACATTCAGAGCTCTCTCCAGGGTTACTTAATTTCCCCTAGTCTGTAAAGGAAATTTTTTTTCTGAGTGTGTTTACTACCTACATTGTTTCTTCCATGAATTAAATGGAATACACTTTGGAACAATTTATTATGGGCTGTGTAGAATAGGGTCTTAATGTGGTTTTCTAAATTGATACATCTATGTCGATATTGTGCTTTATTTTAAGGGTTCCCTTATGAAGTCTAAATTGTTATTTTACCAATTCAAATAAAATTACTAAATTTAATCCTGTCTCAAAATTCTCTTTATTACAATAGCAGCCCGGACGAGATCTTCCTCCAGTGGAAGTCTTTTCAAAGCAGGTGAGAAGGTCAACCGCATGGACTTTTTTTAACAAGAAATATGTGCAATTGAGTGACTGGGTAGCTATTCAGTTTGAAGCCACAACACTAGCATACGAATATTTAAGCAAAGGCTAGTCCTCAAGAGATGGAAGAATAGGTGGAATGTTTAGATTATTTAAACTGAGGTGCTAAATTTTGGACAAATCAAAAGTTTTTCATGACTCCCAAATATTACCCTCATGATCTCACTAAGGCTGTATCCGGTCAGACAGTATATGTGGAGCGAGAGAGTTGGCAGTTCAGGTCAATGACCTTCCATCTAAACCGTTCTGCCAAACAGTCATTGAATGGAAATGATAGCTTTGTTTCTTTCTCTGCTATTGCTGCCTGTCTGCTGAAGAGTTCAGATTTCCAACAGCCTCAGTATTCTATCTTTGTCCCTTTTTTCTGTTTTTTTTTTCATTGATGCGTGTAAGTAACTGATGTGTTCCATGTTGCTGATTTACAATTGAAGGCTCTGAAGTTATAACACGTGATATGCCAATGGAGTAATTGGTGCTTAATTTCCGCAAAAATAATACAAGAATTACTCAAATCTGAAGTGTTCATCTTAATCAAGTTGTAGATTCAATTTCAAGTGTACGCTAGCTATACATATTTGCTTTATTGAATCACGATAGAATTTTACTGTACAGTACAAAGGAATATCATTGACCTCATTATAGCCAAATAGAATCTATGTGTGCGTGTGTGTGTGTGTGTCTCACCTTTGCACGGCAAAATGTACAAAACCTTTGGTTGGAAACTTATTCTTAAATCTAACAGCAGTGCAGTAGCTTATCTCAAACTAGCCGCTTATGTTGTACAGTCGATATATTAACACATTCATCCACTGTTTTTATTGAATTTTAACCTTTTCAATATGATCCTATCCCACATGCATCATTCCCTTACCAAGAGGCCACATTACTTGTTGATTAACCTGTATGAGAGAAAACGTGACACCCTAGTTTAGGCTAGTAAGGGTTTATCGTGTTAGTTGTCATTTCTATTTATAATTACTTATTTCATTTGCATATAACAATAACATTTTTAATCTTTATTCTTTTTATTTCAGATTCAATATTTTGGCTACTTCCACTTGCTGTGTTATTTGACAGTTTACCATTTTAAGACAGCAACAGTTGCCTCATTCAGTGTGCAACTGACCAAGACATTGTTTCAATTTATGATTGGGACATAACATAAGGAAATAAAATGGACAAGTAAGAAACAACAACGTCATTTCTGCGATCGACTGCCTTGTTTCAGTGCCATGTACATATAATAGACTTTATTAGGAATTATCCAATATCCCATCTATTTAATGTAATGTTTTGTTGTATATCCCCTCAATATTGTGAATTGACAAATGTGGTGGTTCTGTGCATTTCTTCAACTTCATCAACGTGAATAGCAAATTTTTCTCATTTTTATATATGATTTTTTGTCTGATTATTTAGTTGAAGTAACTTGAAATGATATTCTGTCTTATATCTTTCCCTCCATTTCAAAAATAACAAGGGATAAAGTGTGGACAACCTACAATTTTGAAAAGCATTATATAATTGTATTTTTCTTTACATGAATGCCAGTCTGTAGTATAATGAGAAATTGAGATGTTTTGTGTTTCTTTTTCCTTTAGTTTCCCCTTGGAGACATCTTCTGCCCTTTTAACAGTTAGTCGGTTAAAAGAGGTTAAAGAGTTATTTAATTTGCAACTTTTCATGTAAAAGCGGTCGAAAAGCTGCTGAAAAATATTGTTTGTATTGTCCTTTCATTTACAGAACGCGATCAAAATTTTCAACAAGTCACAGAGGATCGGTAACATTAATAGTTTGAGCATTGTTTAAAAAATCATTTCAAAGCTTTTTGTCTTGCACTCATCATGACATTTACAAGTATAACAATGTAAAGGGAGTTATGTTATTGCCATGAACAGGATGTTGCTGTCAAACCAAAAAGGACATCTGCCTGTTGCACATATGCATGATGTGGTGCATGGATTGTAGAGCTGGTGTGATGCTAGTGTGTACATCATTATGTCTGGAATGTCATATTAAAGAACATTCCAGCTCAGCTATTTGCAACAGAAAAGTTACAGACTGTACCCAACCACTCTATGCTTGCACAGCATGAAACGCAGTGTCATTCTCTGATTCCTTCTGCAGGACAACGCCTTGAGCAATCAGAGCCGATCTACCTGGTTTTAATTTTAAAGAATTCTTGGTAAGTAGCTGTCATTCATTATCGAACTGGTATATGTTCCATAGTAACACCTTTCCCACTCAGAATCCACTTGCCAGACAGTCAGTGTGTTGTTCCCAACAGTATAGAAATATCCCCTTTACGTTGGTATTTCGTCAATGTCCTGATGACTGCAAGTTGAAAGACTTTGATCAAGCATGTCACTTTACAACAATTTCAGGTTCTGTGCTACCAAATGATAATTAATAGTCCAATTTGGAGCAGACAGGCACTATCTTCTAATAAATAGTGATCAGATTTCAGAACTGGAGAAAGTATCAGTACAAAAATAAAATGAACACGTTCACAAAGACCTGAATCCAACTCAAATCCCAAAACAAGCAAAGAGAACTGGTGTAAGTGAGTGAAATCAATTGGAGGGAGCAACGAGGAAACACAGTGGTAAAGCTATTAATTTATATTGTTTATTTAATGGTGTCTCAATAGTTGTAAAATAAGGACTGTCAGTTTTCAACTTCAAGTGATTCTAATACCTGAGATTTTCAGAGACTGTGATGGTTTTAACAAGGAAGAGACACGGATGTTGTTAACAATCATTCTGACTGTGGTTTGAGGCAGACTCATGAAACCAATATGGAATAAATTAAATAATTTCAACTGAAACTACTGTTCCGTCCAAAGGCTTTGAAATCAATTAACTGAATCAGGCATCAAGAAACTCACACCTACTGTTTTAACGGCATTTGTTTGAGAAGTAGCACATATTGAACACAAAAGAGTTTCCTGAAACTATTCAGCTTAGAAAGGCAATGAAGCCTGAGTAGGAATACACAAATGAACCTTAATCCAGTAGCTGTTTGGCAGACCAGCAGAGAAAATGGAAATGAGTTGATAACAGCAAGCTTTTAAAGAGATAAAAGGTACTGCAGATGCTGGAGAATCC
>JAHRHZ010000042.1:23198186-23364499 GCA_024137785.1 Ginglymostoma cirratum | reverse complement strand
CCTGCTGTGTTCATCCAGCCCCATGCTTGTTATCTAAGGTTTTAAAGATTCTGCTTTTCCTGGTTTTCCTTTCACCATCTCGAAGGCCAGCACTAGAGTTAAAACAAGTTGGAGAAACTCACTCCACTGAGAACTGAAGAATTCTACAAATTTCACTCTTGCTGAGGATATGAGACATCAACTGAACAACCATCGCCCCGGTTTAAATGTAACAACTCAAAGATGCTAAGAGTATTATAAACTGCATATTTTTAATCATCCTATGATACTAGATTCTTTTTTGTAAACTTTATGTCTATATTTGTGTGTATTTGATGTTGTGCTTAATTAATTCTCACTCCCTCTGCAGCCTGTTGTAACAGTGGATGGTGCAGATAAGAGCTCAAAAATACCCTCATTTACCAAATTTCTTGACTGATTAAGTGCCCGATACTCGGTGGCTGGTGAGAATTTATTGCCCATCCCCAGATGAGAAGGTGGTGGTGAGCAGGTAGACTGCAGCAGTTTAAGAAGGCAGCTCACCATCACCTTCTGAAGAGCAACTAGGGATGGGCAATAAATGCTGGTCAGCTAGTGACGTCCACATCCTACAAAAAATAAATTTACAAAAGTGTTGCTGGCATTCACATTCACCAACAATTAATGGTTACCATCAGCAAATCTAATTCTAATAGTGAAGCAGAAGTAAAATCATGTGAATGCTGGAGATCTGAAATGAAAACGGAAAGTGCTGGAAAAAACAGGCGGGTCTGGCAGCATCTGTGCAGAGAATAATAAAATTAATGCCTTGAATCCTACAACTTTTATTTGGAAGAGTATTACATTGAAGTATTCAACTGCCGTTTGGTTGCTGTTCACTGAGTATGTCTGCTACACATTCTCTGATGGAAATAGCTAATCATGTCATTTTACAAGTTACTGTTGAACTGTGACATTTGAAGTGTTGAGGAATCTGAGTTTCACATGGTTTCTGGATCACTGTTCTGCAGTCCAATTGCTTTGTCACTCACTTCTGTTCAGTGACATATAGTTTTAAAATTAGTAGTTTCAATATTATTTATACACACTACATTATAACTGGAAATAAATGTGAAGAAATAGATTGCGTCATCTAATCAAAGATTAGCTGGTCTGAGTGAAAAAAAAAGGCATCTTGTTGGTTACTCTCATTCAATCAGTCTTCAATGCCTTATACCAGAGGGTCTGGTATTTTAATCTAAGTCCAAAACTAGAGGACATGGGTTTAAGGTGAGAGGGGAAAGATTTAAAAGGGACCTAAGGGGCAACATTTTCATGTAGAGGCTTGTGCGTGTATGGAATTGAGCTGCCAGAGGAAGTGGTGGAGGCTGGTACAATGACAACATTTAAATGGCATCTGGATAGATATATGAATAGGAAGGGTTTAGAGGGATATGGGCCAAATGCTGGCAAATAGGATTAGATTAATTTAGGATACCTGTTCAGCATGGACGAGTTGGACTGAAGGATCTATTTCCATGCTGTACAATTCTGACTCTGTGACCTCATTGAAACTGTTCTATGTTATATAGGACTTCTTATTCTGTATGTTATTGTGCACATTTTCTGTTACAAATTTACCAGTATGCTTTTTTGTGATTAACTCTGTTGAATTCTAATGTGTCGATGTATGAAAAATTCTATGTATAAAATGTTTAGTTTTCCAACTGTTGATGTTGAGCTGCATCATCTAATTGACCTACCTAACTTCAGAGTAAGTTCATGAATTTATGTGTCAAATGAATAGATGTTTATTACTTATTTTACAAAGTAAATAATTCTTGAAATAACAATATAAAGAATAAAGTGTTTAAAAGGCGTTCAGATTGCGAGCAAAAAGATGTTTCTGCGTTAGAAAAATGCAGAAGATTCGATGTGCCTTGTCTTCCCAATGGTGGCTATATTTGTGAAGGGTTGGACTTCCTTTTGCTTCAGCAGAAGCTAATTTATTTTGGGGTTTGAGAGTTGCTGTTGCATTTGCTGGCTTTGTTTCTTCCCTGCTAAAGTATCTAATGTTAATCAGCCGATCACAATACTGGGGATTAGAGATCCCAGAACGAAATCTGGCTTCATTAGTCATGAGGGGTTTTTGTTGCATTGTGGTTACCGTGGTAGTCAGTCACTGAACATAATCGTAAAAACATTTGCTCCAGACTAAAGCACTGACATTTTCCACTGAATCTTAAACGAACCTTAGTACTGAATCGAATCATATTTTGGCAAAGTCACATTTTGTTGAGTTCCATACTGGGGTTCTCTTCGCAAGGCCTAGTGAATTTTCTCACTCCATCATCCCAAACTCACATCATAAATTACTTACCATGCCTTTTTGTTGGATTCTACCCCAGTTCTCCCATTCACCTTACCTGAGGTTCTTGCCATCGTGGGATATGCCAGAATCTTTGGCCCCACTGTCATCTTCAAAAGGCAGTTGTGCATCCAGTCATGCACTGCCAGTCTGGAGCTGCCCTGCATAGTTTGCTACACTTGTCTTGGACATGACAGATGCAGTGAATTTGCTGCCCCACTTTGAGGACAGGGACCTGGAGGTTCTGGTGGATGAAGTGGTGTGAAAGAAGAACTTCCTTTCCCACAGAACTGACAGAAGAGGCTGTGATTCCAGATTCTGCCAGGCTGGACCAAGGTTGCCACCTGGGCTGAGTTGTGGTCTCAGCCATCTGTAGAAACACGCAACAATGTAGAAAGAAGGTCAATGACCTTCTCTGCTTCCCCAGGGTAAGTGCTGCCACCTTTTCTCTACTACCTCCTACTCTATCTCTGTTAGTGCTCATGATAAATCACTGAACAATTGCATGTAACATCTTCCCTCACCCACACAAGTCCCACAACTGCGAACCCTTTGTGATCTCTGCACTGTCTACCTACTCACTCAGGACACCTCAGAAAATTTGCCTGACCTACTCCAGTACTAACAACTGTTACACCCACTTTCACCTCAATCAATCTCTCCCATTTTCTCATTCCAGCAGAAAACAGCCCACAATAGGTTAGAAAGATGCAAAATGGATGGTGAGTGCCTCACATATGATTCCTGCAAGGATAGGTCCAACCCTGACCAGGTGAATGACCATGTCCAAGTCCTGCACTGATGCTGAAGGTTGCCTGTGACTTATTATGCCAGGACTGTCTTATTAAGAGTGTCTTGTCTTAACTGAGGATTACTCTACTTGGATTTTGAGACATATCTATTTGCTTGTAGTGCATGCGGTGTGTTTGCTGTTAGTGCTGCTGGCACATTGTGCAGGTGGGAGATTGACACAACATGGTGCTGTACAGCAAATATGTCCACCTCTTTGATTGATGACTGCTGGTTACAATGACAAGTTTCCTGATTATGTGCAAAAAGGCAAGTTACGGCAGAAGTATTGTGCTCCTGATAACCCTAGCTTAGGAGGCACTGCACTAACAGGCAAGGCAGGAATGCTGAGACCATTTGGGTCGCTGCTAAGTGAGTGAGAGCTAGGAAAGTAAGTGAGCGGCCGTGAGAAGCAGGCTGGTCCAGTCTGTGAGCTGGTGCCTGTCCCAACACACTAAGTTAACAAGGTGTAGACCTGGATGAACACAGCAGGCCAGGCACCATCAGAGGAGTTAAGTGTCTTTGCAGCATGCATTCCAATTATAGTTACCGATGTGCTGCAAAGTGCAGCATTAAAATGTAGAAGTGTACTGTAAGTGGATTGAAGATGTGCCATGATGTTGTAGAGAGGTTGGCATATAACAGGTAGCATTGGCCATGGAGTGTATGCAGCTCTTGCCCATGGCGTATGCCCCGAGATATTGGTACTGGATGCCCAAGATGGGCCCAGAGGAGCAAGCGGTGAGCTGGAGTCATCAGGTACACGTCCTGACCTTTATGTGGGGACATCTTGGCCTTTTGCTTCTATCTGGCAGGTCTTAGAATGGTATTAATAAATAGAACAGTATTAATAAATAATAATGACTGATAAATCCACTCAAAAAGCTGCTCACCAGTGAGAATCTTGACTCAATATCTGCAAGTTGGATGTATACTATAACTTACAGCTCCCAATATCAAGAAAGGTCACACTTGGCTTTGTACGTTTTTCCAAATTTCTCGTCAAAGCCCACATGATTCGGGGCCTGTGCATGTTCCAACCCCGGGGTCTTTTCTCGTGAACTACTATGAAAATTATCGAATCCTTTCCAGTCTGAAGACTTTGCATACTCAGTTGTGCTTCTGCTGATAAGAAACTGTTCTTCTGAATCAGATACTAGTGGCGCCTGACCATCTGTTTTTTTCTGCGTAACATGAAACTAAGCAATGTAAACATTTAGCAATTCCAATTTAGTCTCATGAGGAAATGGAGAAACTGGATCATGAAAAATAAAATGTAAAGGGCAGAAAACTGCTCCAAAGTTAATATAGTAACATCACATGAAACGAGAATAACAGCAGCAAGATAAAAGTACCTAAAGATATGTATTAACTGCTTTATCTATACAGACATATTTTTGAAGCAGTTAGCCTACAGTGGAGAAGATGTAGAGCAATGTTGTTTGTGGTCTGTTAATATTCGAGGATTAATTTGTATTCTCTAGTACTATTTATATTTTGATTTATTAAAAATAAACAGTTTAACCAGAGAAAATGTAATGACTTAAAGGGGAGCAGGGTGGCAACTCATGTTTCTTTTTGTGTTTATTCCTAAGATGTTAGCATCACAGGCTGGGCTAGAATTTATTGTCCATCCCTGGTTGCCCTTGAGAAGGTGGTAGCGAACTGCCTTCTTGAACCACTGCATTCCATTTGCTGTAGATTATTCACAATGCCATTAGGGAGGGAATTCCAGGATTTTGATCCAGCATCACCGAAGGAACAGTGATGTATTTCAAGTGCTGGAGAGTGAGTCAACTTGCAGATGGTGGTATTTCCATGTATCTGCTGCCATTGACCTGGATAGAAGAGGTTGTGAGTTTGGAATGTACAGTCTAAGGAGCCTTCCTAAATTTCTGCAGTGCATCTTGTAGATGGTACACACTGCTGCTACTGAACGTTGGTATCGGAGAGTGAATGTTTGTGGATGTGTTGCCAATCAAGTGGATTATTTTCTGTTGGTGATCTCCAGCTTTTTGAATTTTGTTGAAGCTGCACACATGCAGGCAAGTGAGGATTGTTCCATCACTTGTGCCTTGTGGATAGTGGACAGGCTTACAAAAGTCAGGATGTGAGTTATTCGTTGCAAGGCTCCTAGCCTCTGACCTGCCTCTGGAGCCATGTACTTGTATGACTTGTCCAGTTCAATTTTCAGTCAATGATAACCCCAAGGATGTTATGATGTGGAGGTGCTGGTGTTGGACTGGGTGGACTTATGACATTGCCCAAGGATGTTGTTAGAGGGGGATCCAGCAACGTTGATACCGTTGAATGTCAATGGGCGATAGTTAGATTGTCTCTTGTTGGAGATGTTCACTGCTTGGCATTTGTGTGGTATGAATGTTACTTGCCACTTGTCAGCATTGTCAAGGTCTTGCTGCATTTGGAAATAAACTGCTTCAGTATTTGAGGAGTCACAAATGGTGTTGGGTTGCAAACATCTTCAATTTGTTTATTCATATGTGGGATGTGGATATCACTGGCTGGGTCAGCATTATTATTCATTCCTAGTTGCCCTTGAAGTGCTGGTAGTGAGCTGCCTCTTTGAACTGCTGAACACCAACACCATGTGCTGAAGGTAGATGGAGGAATTTACATGATTTTGGTCCAGCGACATTGAAGGACCAATGATCTGTTTCTAAATCAGGATGCTGAATGTCTTGGAGGGGTACTTGATGGTGTTGGTATTCCCATGTACCTGCTGCCCTGTCCCAGGTGAAAGTGGCTATGGGTTGGAAGAGTTTGTTGATGCCACACTCGATCGAATGCAACCTTGATGTTAAGGACAGTCACTCTCACCTCACCTCACCTCACCTCCAGACGTCAGCACTTTTGTCCATGTTTGAACAAAGGCAAAGGTTTATTCCAGTGAGAAAGAAAGATTCTTTGAGAAGCCTATATGAGCAATGGCTAAATAAGGACGTTAAAAATGGCATAAAATTGAAAGAAACACTATATACCTGCAAAAAATAATGGTAGGTGAGAAATTTGGCTGGATTCTTAGAGCCAACAAACAAACAATGACTTAAAAAAAAAAGAGAATGAAAGAATATGAGTGAAAGTGAGCTCTAATATAAGCACAGAGATAAAAGGTATTGCAGATGCTGGAGAATCCGAGATAACAAGCATGGGGCTGGACGAACACAGCAGGTCAAGCAGCATCATAGGAGCAGGAAAACTTGACGTTTCGGGCCTAAACCCTTCATCAGAAATGGGGGAGGAGAAGAGGGTTCTGAAATAAATAGGGAGACAGGGGGAGGCGGATCTGCCAATGTGGTATACTGCATCCGCTGTACCCGTTGTGGCTTCCTCTACATCGGGGAAACCAAGCAGAGGCTTGGGGACCGCTTTGCAGAACACCTGCGCTCAGTTCGCAACAAACAACTGCACCTCCCAGTCGCGAACCATTTCAACTCCCCCTCCCATTCCTCAGAATAAAACCGCCCCCTTGACCTGTCCGTCCTCCCTGGACTGACCTATCTCCTCCCTACCCCCCTACCTACACTCACCTTTACTGGCTCCATCCCCGCCTCTTCAACTTGTCTGCCTCCTCTCCACCTATCCTCTCCTCTATCCATCCTCTATCCGCCTCCCCCTCTCTCCCTATTTATTTCAGAACCCTCTTCCCCTCCCCCATTTCTGATGAAGGGTTTAGGCCCAAAACGTCAAGTTTTCCTGCTCCTATGATGCTGCTTGACCTGCTGTGTTCGTCCAGCCCCATGCTTGTTATCTCTAATATAAGCACATTGAGTTTCTGCTAGCCTTTAAACAAAAAACTAATAATTTAAAGCTATGATGATCCTTTAGAGAGTGAGTCTTGGAAATCAATAATGGAAAACAAGGAAATGGTGAAGATGTTTAATTTGTATCTGTCATCATTCCAGAAGACTTAGAAAACATCCCAAAGATATTTGAAAATCTAGAGATAGAAGAGAACATCACCATCACCAGGGAAAAGGAATTGAAAAACCATAAGGCATGGAGGCTGACATTCCCAGAACCAATGGCCTGCACCTATTAAAATAAATGGCAGTAAAGAGAGTAGGTGCTTGGTTTTAATCTTCCCCAAATCTTTCTTAGATTCTGGATTGGGATTGAAAAATAAATATAACACTCTTATATAAGAAAGGAAGAAGATAGGAAGTAGTAGGGAAATTCTATAATCTGTTATTAAGGAGTCTCTAATAGGATACTTAGAAAATTATAAGATCGGAGTTAACATGATTTTGTGAAAGGGAAATCATTTTTCTCTAGTCTGTTAGAGCCTTTTAAGGAAGTAGCAAACAATGTAGATAGAAGAAAATCAGTTGATGTGGTGTTCTTCGATTTGAAAAAAAAATCATCCCCTCAGGTTTCATAGAAAGGTTACTACACAAAATAAGAGCATGTGGTGTGTTGGGTAACCTTCACATGGATAAAAGATTGGTTAGTTAAAAGGAAGCATAGAATAGGGCTAAGTGGGCCTTTTGTATGTTGACAAGCTGTAAGCAGTGGAGTGAATCAGGAATCAGAGCTTGGCGCTCAAATATATATAGTTGATATCAATTTTTTGTGTGAATGGACCAAACGTCTGACAGCTGAATACCACTTTAGAAACAGCAAACCAGAAACTGCCCCTAAAACTATAATACTGGACCATTGGGTCACAGAAAGGAATGCTCACACCCACCTTGCAGACAGGGACCTGGAGGTGTTTTGTGCCGGAGAAAAGGGACAATGCTTTTTCCTACAGACTGTCACAGAAGGCTGTACCATCAGACCAAGCCAGCACTGATCCAGGTAGCAGTCCTGGTCAGTGCTTGTTTCCTAGGTTAGAATGGTCATTCGGGAAAGAGATCAAAGATCTTCTGCACTGCACAAGGATAAGTGCCATCATTTTGTCTCTGCTATATCACATTCACAGGGCTACCATTCATTCTAACTCTGGCTAACGCTTTGTTTTGGATTTGCTTTGTCAATGGTTAAACAATCAAGTAATTTTGCATGCTGTATGTTGTTATAGACCAAAATATTACTTTATAGTTTCAAAGATATCTCTCCCCATCACACTCACTAAAACATCTTCCCTACAAGTTGAAGTCCACTCAGATAGCCCTAGTGTGGTATTTCTGCTGGTGATTGTCTTAATATTGAATGTTTGACTATAATGTCATGAATAAAGTTGGTTGGTTGCGAATGCCACAGTGACAGCATCTAACGTAGACAGTGTCGCTTATTTTGCTACATTGTTGGATTGATCACCTGATGACTGACTATGATAAACCCATGGTTGGACGAGAAGGCGGACTGCTTTTGTGTAAATATGTGTACACATCATCCTTCGAAACTTCAGTGCACTCGAGCTATATAAGTTTAGAGTGTTCTTAAGGAGCAAAGTCTTATGGAAGTCTGCATGCTGACGTTTTGAGGCCAATTAGATGAAAATTGTTGCTAAAGTCAGCCTGAAGATTGACAGCTCCTTTTAAATTTGTGTCTTCTTGTCAGAAGGAAGTTGAACAAAATGATTGTCTTTTTCTTTAACATCTTCACAATTAAATGTTACAGTCAACTTCTCAGGTTTATTTTTAATTTTAATTTGATCTGTATTACTAACGGCAGCTTTCACCCTTTCTTTCCTCCTGACTACTTTGATTAATCTCATGACTGGCAATAAAAATGCTTTGTAATTCTAGGAATAAGTGTAACTTCAGCAAGAACTGTACTGTGGCCTCCTGGGATTCTGTGGTTTCTGATGGGTTAAAGGCTGACTTAAAGCATAATGGAGAGAAAGTTAGAGCAATGTGGAAGATTCTTTTAAAATTTAAGTCCATTAAGACATCAGTTTTGCTCAATTCAAAAGAAAGGCCTCACCTTGTGGCACAATGGTTAGCACTGCTACCTCACAGCACCAGGGACAGGGGTTCAATTCCAGCCTCAGGGGACTGCCAGTGTGGAGTTTGCATATTCTCCCCATGTCTGTGTGGATTTCCTCCAGTTTCCTTCCACAGTCCAAAGATGTGCAGGTTAGGTGGATTGGCTGTGCTAAATTGCCTGTAGTGTTCAGGGATGTGTAGGTTCGGTGGGGTCTGGGAGGATGCTCCAAGGGTCAGTGGGGACTTGTTGGACTGAAGGGCCTATTTCCACACTGCAGGGATTCTATGCATTGACTAAGTTTTAGAGCATGATTGTGTTGTAAGGTTTTACTATATTTGGTTATATCTGGAGTTGCCAACATTGGATGTAATCAATAACAATAACAGAAATGCTGGAGAAACTCTGCAGACCTAGCAGCATCTGTGCAGTGAAAACAATGCTGTTTCAGTAACATTTCTTCAGAACAGCTTTGAAATAAGATCACTCTACCTGAAATGTTGACACTGCTCTCTCTCCACTGCTGCTGCCAGATCTGCTGAGTTTCTCCAGCAATTTCTGTTGTGGCTTTGAGACAACCAGTATCTGAATTTTGTTTTTGTTTTTTGTTGGGTATAATCAGTATTGGTTTGCATCACATAATATATCACCATGCCCCCACATTTCATCTTCATCAAACATGTTACAACAAATATACTTTGATAGTGTTAGAGTTTCCATATACCCTAGGTGATCCCATGTTGTCTTTATTTCTTATGTAATCAATGTAGTAATGACAATGAATTACTTCATTTATCTACATTTGGATTAAATTAACCAAGATTGATTCCTTCAGACTGATTAAATATCTGACCCTTAAACATTCATAGGATTTAGATTCAAATGAAATGCAGAGATTTATCCTCATGGCAGGAAAAGAAATTATTGTACCTGGTTAGTTCTGTACATTTTTACAAAACTGAGACATTCAGCACAGTCATGAACAACTGTTGACCACGATTCAAGTAAAAAAAATGAAATAAAAACACAGCTGCTAATGTTCTCAGACAAAGCTGACCACTTGTTGTTCTACATTCTTGGAGACTTGAAACGCCAATTATTAGAAACTAATGTTTGGCCTTATGGGTGGGGAAACTTTTCAGGGTGAATGTCATACTGGTTTTAGGTCCCTTACCTCTATTGCCTCTCTCAAACATGACTAATAAATTGACATGAAAAGTGAAGCAAGTAAAATCGACCAGATAAGACTAGATATTCTCTAAGCAACCTGTTAGAGATGGCATTACTCATCTCTGGAACACTTGGGATTTGAACCAGGCCTCCTGTCTTTGCGGTAGGGATACTACCACGAGAAGGAGCCTATTGCTTATCACTGGGGTTGGCACCTTCAGCTGATGGCATGGTGAGGAAAAACATTTGCTTTGTCAAAAGGCTGGGGCAGCTGAGTGGCCTTCAGCAACATGTTAGATTTGCCTAGAAAATTTGTGTTCCTGGCATAAATTTTTTTTTAGAAACGGTAGGTTTTAGGATATGATTGTCTTAAAGGTGTTCTGCCTGAGTGAGTTGTTGGACTTGATGGTACTTTGGAAAGAAAAAATTGACAGATTGGAAATGAGAATCCTTAGATGTTCATAATTTTGACGTTATTTCTTCATGGACGTCAGCATCTCACATAGGGTCAACTTCACATGGTTTACCTCGGTTTTCACTTAGTTTTGCATTCCTAATGAGAGAAAAAGAAATGGAAACATTCTAAGAGAAACTCCTAAAGGTTGCCCCATGAAAATAAAACAGAATGTGTAAGGTAATTTAATCTTTCAAATCAGCTGCTTCCACAGAATACAATCTACTCTGTAACAAAAACAGAAGCTTGCTGGAAAAGCTCAGCAGGACTGGTAGCATCTATGGAGAGAAATCAGAGTTAACGTTTCAGGACCCTTCCTTAGAACTCGTTCTGAGTAGACCTGCTTTTCCAGATGTTTCTGATTTTCAGCATCTGCTGTTCTTTCGCTTTGCACAATCTACTCTGTCATTGATTCATCTCAATCCAATTATTGTTGACTGCAGGAATAATCAGTTATTTCAGCAGACCGTCACAAAGTGGTGGGACTCCCCCATTGTGAGGGAAGTCTTTCCTATCAAACGATAATGCACAATCTTCTTGAGATGTCCACATCTTGATTAAACAAAGCTGGCACGGTGGTTCAGTGGTTACCACTTCTTCCTTACAATGCCAGGGACCTGGGTTCAACTCCAGTCTTGGGGGTAACTGTCTGTGTGGAGTTTGTACATTCTCATTGTGTGCATGGGTTTCCTCTGGTTTCCTCCTACAGTCCAAAGATGTGCAAGTTCGGTGGATTGGCCATGCTAAATTACCTATGATGTACAGGGATGTATAGGAAGGGTGGGTTAGCCATGGGGAATGTAGGGTTATAGGGATAGGGTGAGTCTAGGTGGAATGCTCCCAGAGGGTCAGTGATTTGATGGGCCAAATGGCCTGCTTCCACCTGTAGGGACTCTATGATCTATGAAAGCCAATGTTCTCTGAATAAAAGGGCCTGAGGGTAATCCAGGCAAGTTGTTGCCTGGATTACTTAAGTTACCACAATAATCTGGTAGAGGATGTCTTACTGCTCCTAAAACCACAATGCCCATTCTGACTACTTCTGTATTATGAATGAAGCTGCCTGGCCTGGACTCTGAAGGGAATGAAATGAATGTTATTTGTGATGGAATATTTGAGAGGAGGTGATGTCCTGAGTTCATCTTATGACTCATGAAATGATGACCAGTTTTCTTTCCTTTCATTTTTGATTGTTTTTTTTTAATTGTGAAGCTCCAGTAATGAGCCACAAATTCAATTTTATGTATGTTGGCTGAGATTTCTAAGTTCTGCTGTCCTGTGTTCATGTTTGGGTAAATCCCTTTCTCTCTCCTGTCGTGAAATGTAATTCACACTTCTGTTCGACACCTTTAGCCATTTTCTAACCCTAAGTATTCTCTCCCCAGCCACCAAAACTTCAAACAAATATAAGGAAGTCATGGACATTGTCACTAAGATTGAGACCAATCATTCTGCTGCTCCAATGACTTCTCCCTGTTTTTTGCCAGTTAAGCTATCCCAGCCTGCCCCCAACTTTCACCTTTATCTATACCGGGAAGGTAAGGCCTGGTGGTATTATCATTGGACTGTTAATCCAGAGACCCAGATAACGTTCTGGGGACCTGGGTTCGAATCCCACCACAGCAATTGGTGGAATTTGAATTACAAAAAACAAATCTAGAATTAACAATCTAATGACGACCATGAACCCATCGTCAGGGGAAAAACCCATCTTGTTCACTGATGTCCTTTAGAGAAGGAAACTGCCATTATTACCTGGTCTGGCCTACATGTGACTCCAGACCTATAGCAATGGGGTTGACTCTGAACTGCCCTCTGGGCAACTAGGGATGGGCAATAAATGCTGCCTGGACAGCAATGCCCTCATCCCATGAATGAAAAAAAAGAAAAAATCTAGTTTCTCTTTCATTTCTCACCTTCTTTGAGCTCATCTATGAAGCCCACATGTTCTCCCTCGACACCAATTCCACTAAATTGCCAACTGTCCATTTTTTTGGTTCCAACCTTACTGACATTATAAATAGTTCCTCCCTGTCAAGTATGTTCCTTTTAGCTTTTACATTGCTTTTTGCTCTGCTCAAAAGAAAATACACTGGTGTCTCTGAAAAACTACAAATCACTAGCCTCAATTTCTCCTGCCATGTTCTCGTTCAGTGTGCCCTCATTTCCCAGTGTGCCATCTTTCCTATAGCTTCCTGATTGAATCTGCTTCAATAACATTGACACTACCACTCAAACTCTACCCTCAACCCCAACTCCTTTAGTATTGAAACAGGCCCAATCAAAGTCTCAAATGAGATCCTTTATGACTATGACTGTATTGCATTTCATGCCTTTTGATTTCTCTGGAGCCTGTTATGATAAATCACATTATTCTTATCTCCAGGTGTCTCGCATGTTATCAGCTCTGAAGAATCACCCTTGCTAGGTTCCAATCTCACTCATCCAACCGAAAACAGTGTGTCTCTGGCAAAAGCTTCTCTCCCAGCCCACCTTATCTCTTCCAGAGTCAATCAGGAATCAGTCCTCTACCACCTCCTGCCCTGCATATTATCTGAAGATTTGTAGTTAACTTCCATAGGGATACTGATGATGCATGTCTCCGATACACGTCTCAAACTTGACATTTCCTTTGTGTTGTTAGGATCAGGCATCCAGGTCAGGTGTGGATCAAGCCATAGGGCTGGATTTTAATGTAGCTGATCAATCTGGAATGGGGTGATCTGAGCGTAAAGTGCTCACAGCACAAAAGTTAACCATTGGGCCCCTATAGTGTTGCTGTTGTCCCTTTGAACAAGCAATTCACCTCATGGTATTCCCCTGACAATCCCCAAAGCTGGTAAATGTCTCTTTTTCAGGTAATCAGCAGATTGCCTTTTGAAAGCTTCAACTGACCCCATCTCCACCACACTTTAAGTAAACATGGAAAACCCAGACGTCAGGGCTCCCCATGTGCTCTGAAGTTTTAACATCACAGAGTGTGCGTGTCATCGCCAACTGGTTTCTCCCAACTTACTGACTTGGCTTTCACTTGTACAAGGATCATGAGGGAGGTACATTTGATAACTCTTATGGGAAATCAGGCCTTTATCCTGGACAGGGCTGGTGTTAATTCTGAGCTGGGGCTGATTCCAGCCTGGTATAGGATGGTGATCCTGGCAGGCTCATGATGGGGGTGTGGTCAGATGTTTTGGGGGAAATTGGAGACGTTGGTCCTGATGTTGACTTGGAAGCTGTGGGGGCTGGGCAATATTGAACGTGGCTGAGATAGGAGAGCTGGTGTTTCTTCCTTCCACCCTGATTGTTGCAATATCCTTTTGGGTGGTGCCCTGTCATTTACTCTTGGAAACTTCAGTTCACTTGAACTCTGAGAACTGCTATAGTACAAACAAAGTCAGTGTCTGAGGTTTAGAACTTCCTGTAGACTGCAATGATTAAGATTTGTTTCCTGTGTTTTTAAATGTGCACGTTGCCTGCTGCAAATTATCTTGAACTGTTGTAGATTCAAAAGTTATACTCAAGAAGCTTGGACTAAAGAACTAAAGTTGTGACTTACCTAGAGTTGCAAGGACAGTATCGATCTGTGAAATGAGAAGAATTTAACATTACTAGGAATATTCTGCAATGAGAACATATTTTCATCCTGCAAGTCTCTACATATGCTTTGTTGTTGGAAGATGATTTCTTCAAGCTTTATTTGGTTATTATAGCATTGAAGCCTTTCTTTCTTCCATTTCTTCTTATCTATCTCATGATGCATTTGCCTGCTACCATAAGACTATAAGAATAGGGACAGGAGTAGGCCATTCAGCCCCCTCAGGCCTGCTCTGCCCTTCAATGGGATCATGGCTGATCTGCAATTCCTCATATCCATATTCCAATCCTTTCTCCATAACTTTTGAATCTTTGACTATTCAAGAATCGATCTCAGCCTTAAATATACACATGGACCCTGCCTCCACAGCTCTCCAGGGCAAGGAATTCCAAAGACTCACAAACCTCTGTGAAAATAAATCCCTCCCCATTTCAGTCTTAAATTGACACCTCTTTTGCCCTTTGGTCCTAGCTTCTTCCGCTGAGGGAAACGTCCTTTCATCATTTGCCCTATTAAGGTGGTTAAGAATCCTGTATGTTTCAATCAGATCACCTCTTTTTTCTAAACTCTAATGAATACAGTCCCAACCTGTTTAACCTTTGCTCATAAAACAATCCCTCAATACCAGGCATCATCCTCATGAACCTTTGCTGAACTGCCTCTAATGGAATAATATATTTCTTTAAATAAGTGGACCTTAAATAAGCAGTGTAGTACTGCTCACAGAACTCTAGATGTGGTCCCACCACCTTGTACAGTTGCAGCAAGACTTCCCTATTCTTGTCCTCCAATTCTCTTGAAATGAGAGCCAACATTCCATTAGCTGTCCTGGTTACCTGTTCTTGGTGCTCCTTTGCTTGTCTTTAAGCAGCAGATGGAATCTTATTGAGGCATTATGGCTCCTGCCTGTCAGCCAGAGAGCCAGCAAGAGACCTGTATGGGCCTCTGTTTTTGAGAAGACCCACTGAACCATACGCCAATCAAGCAGTGCAGGTAGGCCACCTGCAGGCCATCCCTTGGATTCAGACTGAGGATAGAAATCTTCCCAACTGAATGCTGAGGCTTGCAGTTCTTTTGTTCATGGCACAGGAGGCCACGGCTGTTCCAAGAAAAAAAAAACTAATCTCCAGAGTCGCAGAATTACAGAGTGACTCAGGCCACATGTAAACAGCTGGGGACAAGATCCACAGAGTGAGGGGCATGGGGACAGAAAAGCAGAGGGTGCCTACATCAAAGGGCCAGGAGGTGACCCTCAGTGTGCCGGATATTCAGCCTCTCAGCCACTGAGCACCTTTGACATAGTGGAAGCCTCCCAGTAAAAACAAATTGCATCATATCAACTGGTGAATGGGTCCACACCAAAACACAAACTGCTGGAAAAACTCAGCAGGTCTAGCAGTGTCTGTGGAGAGAAAACAGAATTACTGTTTCGTGTCCAGAGTTCCTTCTTCAGAACTCACGGTCACTGGACCCGAAAGGTTACCTCTGATTTCTCTCTACAGATGCTGCCAGACCTGCTGAGTTTCTCCAGCAGTTTCTGTAATTGATCCAGATTTTCAGGACCCACAGTTTATTTTGTTTCAGAAGTGAGTCTGTATCTTTTACAATTGTCAGCTCACATTTGTGCTGGACGTCAACTTTTGGTAAATTTACCTTTCCATTCACTGCCCCAGATCAGTAATGAAATGACAGAGACGAGAAAGACTAGAAATGTTACAGATCGAACTGGAAAACTACCTATGAAGGAAAAGAAAAGCAGTTTGAGTTTCATATAGACAGCATAAACGACTGGTGATAAATATGAGCTAAATTATGTTCCAGATTTACTGGAATAAAATCGACAATATACAAGGTGAAGCTTCAAACAAATAAACATTTTTGTTTTAAATTCCATGGCTCACAATGATAAATAAATTCCCTCAGTTGTTTATATGATATCTCAGTTCAATTTTTATTACAAGGCTTCAGGCAGCCTCAAAAACCTCAGCAGCAATATGATACTATTTTAACCTCAAATAGACGGAAAAGTTTCAAACACATCTGTTTACTTTGAGCAAAAAGTGGTTTTCAAATGTTTCCAGTGCGCAGTCTGGGCATTGAGATATGCGGTTGCCCTTATTTTGCCAGTATTTTAACATTTGTATGTTAACTTGTATTTAAGTTCTGTTTTTGAGGACACTCTTGAGAATGATGAAAGAAGATGCACTGTGATCGGCTGGGATTACTTATACTGATATTTCAGGGATTGACACAAGCAGCTTACAGAGCGTTGACACCATAAAATGTAAAGGGATGGATTTTATGGGGCACTTGGAAGGCACGTGTGGAAGAGAGACAGGGGTCTGGAGAGGGCATAGGGACTTGGAGTGAAAATGGATTGCTTTAGAAGACCACTCCATTCGAAGCTGGTCAGGTACATTAAAAGCCAGCTTTATGGCTTGGTCATTGCTTGGCCTGGATGGGCCTGATTCTAACAATACAGAGGAAATGATGAGTTTAACAGGTCTCACACCCCTGCACTGATGAGAAAGTTGTGAGCAAGCCCACCAACAAAAATGCTTGCTGCTCTGTGCTGTTTAAAACAGGGAGTAACATGGATTCACTTCAGATTAGAATGCTGCTCCGATTCGGGAGGACATTCCACTTCTAGAGATGTCAGCTGATTGGATAATGACAGCAGCTGAGCCAACCTGCAGTGCCAGGCTCAGCAGTGGCCACTGCAGTGATTCCGATAGGGAGTGGATGACAATGGGACCAGTGTCTCCAGTAAGTGTGAGGTTTCATCAAGTTTTCAAGTCTTGGTGAAAAGGGTATGTAAGGTTTAAGGGTTTTTGACATGTGCCTCAGATGGGCACAAGAAACCCTTAAAGGGGGTCACCCCTTCAGTAGCCTTCATCTCTCTACATCCCAACCCTCAGCCCTCCTTTTCCCTTCTCCTTCTCCCACCCTTCTCTCCATACTCCCCCATCTCATCCTCTCTAACTTCGTCCCTTGACTTTCTCCACCCCTTCCTGTTCTCTCCCCCATCCCTCCCTCCATAATCTCCAACTTCCTTTGCTGCTTGGAATCCTCTCCCTCCCCTTCATCTCCCTGTTTCCTCTGCCTTCTCCTCTCCTCCTCCTCTCCCCTCCTCTCCGCACCCCTCCACTTCCTCCTCTTCCTCCTCTTCTTCATCCTCCTCAATACCCTCCCCTTCCTCTCCCCCTTCTAACCCTCCTTTGCCCCATTCTTTCTCTGCTCCTCTCCTCCACTACCCTATTCTCTCATGAAGTTGAATGTCATTTGCCTGGTTTTCCAACTGGCCTGGGCCTCCAGCTTCCATAGATAGACTTGCACGTTAGGACCTTAAGTGGTGTTCCTCTTTGTGGTTAGCTTTTCAACAGCATACAGACTCTTTGATGGGAGCATGGTCACACATATATTGATATTCCTCAGACTGGTTAGAGTTAGATGATTCAAGTGAATAAAGATGAGATTTCCAGTACCCTTTAAGAATGGAAGGCAAACCCATAGATATGTTGAAGAATTGAAGATTGAACATTGAAGAATTTATGCATTTACCTATTGTCTTTCTTGTTTTGCTTATGGCCTTATTGACCACTGGCCTATTTTATCTATAGGGCCATATTCTACAGGATCACATTATCTCGGTTTGGCAAATGAATAGGCTTTGGAAAAAATGAATTAATGATTTCTGTTTATAATTAATTACTTATATCTCAGTTTGTTCTGAATCAAGAATTCATGCAGAGACTTACTTCTCAAATCAGATTTTAGGTATATATTTACAGGCAGTTCTTTAAAGCCATAATCATTCTGTGCTCCACAAAGATACGTTCCCCTGTCTGAATATTCAATATTTGCAATCTTCAGCATTGAAACGTTTACTCCAGCTGTCAATTGCAAGCTTTTTTCCTGGGATTTCTTTCTCCAAATTATTGTGGCTGCTGGGTTACTGTCCGCTGTACAGTTTAGTTCAAGAAATGTCTGATGCTTAACGTGGATGCGGTCTTGGTTCAGTTGATGGAACGTATCTGTGCCAGAAGTCCTGTAATATATGACAAGTTTTGGACCATCTGAATCAGAACAATGGAAACGGGAAATAATTAGTCATAGAAGTAGATTCAACCTGGACATAGAATAAGTAAAACTGACTGGAATTAAAAGGACTCAAATGTGTACTTTCTGTATTGTAAAATATTAGGCCAAGGAACGCTTTAAAAGCAAAGTACTTGTGCAAGAATTGCTTGTTAAGTGGAATCTTATTCATATTCATTCTTCAGCAAAAGACAAGCAGACAACCACTCGCCAGATCACATTCAAATCAGTATTGAAAATGTACAAGAGAGAACGAAAGGTTAACTAGCTGTTGAATTTCTACTTCCTTCCTTCTTGACAAGAATCATCGTCATCGCTCCAGTGAATGGTGTTGTGATAAAAAGCATGCAAAGTTTTCAATGTAAAACTACGTTCCATCATTCTCTCCCAGAAAATTGGTCTGTCTTTGACAAGATGTTTTGTAAATAGGGCAAAGCCCTAAGACCATTTTAAGGAGATAAATCTCATCGTCTCAATATTTCCCTCAATCTACATATTTTCAGAAACCTATCTAATAAGTTTGATAGTGAAAAAACTGTCTCCTTGTTTCTCTTTTTAGCATTATTTTCCTCAATTTAAAAATAGATCCATTGGTATTGAAACCATTAACTTTAGGAAGGAGTAAGCATAGATCAGATTTATCACTTCGATGAACAAATTTTACAATGTTACAGAATTTTGGGGCACATATTTGGCCCATATGAGCTGTGCAAGTTTTCAAAGGAACTCTTCAATTTACTCCTACAAAGCAGCCCAGTGTTTGTCCAGTTAGTTTACTTCAAGGACTTTGCAACTCCAGTTACCAAATGGCATTTCCAAAATCTAGCCATGCATGTCCAGATTCAAAGTTGAACTCTTTCTGCACTGTGAAATGATAAGCTAAAAACAAAACTCCATTTACAGGCCAGGTTCATTGGGATTCCCTATTAATGTAAGACAATTACGCCCAGAATGTCTTCATCCCAACCATCTGAGATGGATTTTTTACTCCATATAGAAAAGTTGAAAGAACAATGTGTTATCTTGGACATTCCAACTCAGCCTGTCATCATATGTACACTCAAGGCTAATATTGCATTATCATCTTGCAAAGCTTCAGGAAAACAATCAGCATTTAGGCCCCTTCAGGCTTACATTAGGAGTATGCCACAAATTAAAGGCTAAAAGCATCAGTCCATCAGAAAAATACATTAAGGCAACATACTTACAGTTCACATTTAGCCTTATCTGCTTTGTCATTTGCTTTTCACTTGTTGAATGATGGATGTGACAAGTATAGATTAATCCATGGTCTTGTGAAGTGGGAACAAATGTCAATTGACTAGTAGTGTTAAATGTGCCATCAATGTTCCTGAAAGTGGACTCTTGAGTCATATATCTCGTTTCAGCATCCGCTGTTGAAGATTGAGAATTGTCCAGGATGGCTGGCAGCCATTTAATGGAGATATTCTGAGGATAAAACCCCCCAGCAAGGCAGTACAATGAAGATGCCTTTTCTGCTACTAAAATTTCCTGGGTAACAGAAATTGCTGGAGGAGATGGGGGAACTGGAACATAAAATGTGAACTAAATCAAGCTGAATGCAAATTCTAAAGAATACAATAACAAGCTAATGTCAAGCAGGTTCTACACACTTGGCAACTTCATTTCAATAAATGAATCATGTAGAGGTTACACAAAGCTTATAGTTTTTATTTCAGTCTTGGAAGATTGCCTAATCCATTGAGTGCCAGTCATATAAAAGTTGTTTTCTATTTTTTGACAAATTGTCTTTCATCCTTAAGATTTTGTCTAAAATATGTTCGTCTACATGAAGCCTAACATTGTTTTCAATGGGAACTTCAGAATGTTACATCTTTAAGCCCAAACCGTTCAATTGCATTTCAAAGTGGAACTCACCTCTTCCTATGTCATGGACCACTGTTAACATAATAAATCTGCAGTATATATTCTTTTTATATTGTTATGATGGGTTATGATTACATTGTTGTTTAAAGATGCCAATAGGTTCCAGAAATTGTGTGGGACTTGTGGAAAACACCTTATGTAAGAGACTGCATGTACAAGGAATGAATCATCTAAGAAATGGATTTTTTTGCAAGATCTTAAGTTAAGTTGTAATATTATACATGAGTGAGATAAAAAAAGTATGAATTAGAATGGAAAATATTGAATTATAGTATGCCAGCATGATACATATTTGAAAATAAGAAGCCTAATTTGAGCTATTGCAGCTAAGTTATTACACAATATCCAAAAGCAAATTTTGCAGTCTCCCAGTGAGGATTCTCAATTAATCAATTCAATCTTACTTCTTTAACTAATTATCTTGCATGTAATTGCACTTACATGAGACTCAGTTTTCTGTCCAATTGGGTGAGAAGTCTGGAGGCAGTGAGTGACTACATGTTTCCACACCAATGCATGCCAGTTTACCAATATCATCCGACCATCAGGCCACAAGTGACTCATAGCCAATTCAAGTAAATGGAAAGTCATTTGAGGCCAATTTTCAATGGCTAACTGGAATTTCCAGAGCAATCCAACTTCCTGAAGGTGATTTCCAGGTGGCAGACATGGTGGCTGGTGTAATAGGCTACAGGTTCTCCCGGCCTACTCAATCACAGCCATGGCTGCAGGTCACCCTGTATTGTGGGTCCCCCTTTCACAGTGGTGGCCTGACAGTCAGAACTATATTTTACTTCTCATGTTTCAAAAGTGCGCGGAAAATATCTAAAGATGGAGGCACCGTCTCTCTCCTTCACCTGCAACAGTGGACTGTTGGAGAAAGTCTTGTTGACTTTCCAGCTTTGCGGGCCTATCCCACCAGCTTTAATTTGGCAGGATGCACAATGTCTGGCCAAAAATCATGACAATGTGACCGCACTGATAGAGTGAAGGGTTGGAACCTCAATTTGACCTCAACACTGGGATACTAAAATGCAAAATCCTGTTCATTGTTTCAGCAAGTCATTAATGAAATCAAAGGACATGATATTACATTAATTTTAAATTTCTGATGCTTTTTAAAAAAAGTAGTAATACCATATATGCAAACATTTATAATAGAATATGCACTTTACCATCAACATGCAATTGTGTTCCTGGTCCTTTTTCCTCAATTGGTGGGTAGATAGTTGGTACCTTCACCACACATGTATAATTTGAATCAGACATTCTAAAAGAAACATTTTTGATCGTCAGAGTTGCAGCACAGTGGCTAAAAGTGTGTGGAGCAATGTCAGGGATGCAGGTCAGATTATTCTCTGAATATTCTCTGGTTATTCTCTCAGTAATCCCCTGTGAGGTCTTGTACCAGAATATGTAGATCCAATTACTGTCATTTGCAATGTAATTAAATGTGCAGTTTAATGTGGCTGGCTTTCCTCTCAGGATGTTGACCAGACTTGGCTGAGACACCTCCCCAACCACTGGATTACCTAATGGAACAAAATATACCAATTATCAGTAATCTTAGACCCAATCAGACTGACCGACAAATAATGGATAATTTTTATTATCTGTTTATCTATGGTTATAATTGACATACAGTCATAGAGTCGTAGAGCACAGAAACATACCCTTCGGTCTAACCAGTGCATGCTGAACATGTTTACCTTTTTGCTGTAAAGAATGTAGTGACCCAATAATGAAGGAAGTTACAGCATTTACCATTTGCCTGACAGTAGACAGGCAATATCTGGGAGCCACACTTGCGGTTGCTGTGGTCCTAATTATTGACCCACACATGACTGTTGCATTTCAAATCCTTCTGATTTTTCTGGTGTTCTAGCAATTTTCTATCTGGTTGGTTTTTGATTATTGCTGCATTTCTTCAAGGAGACCTGACTGTCTGCACTTACCCAAAACAATAATCTAGTTTGTAAGTCTATTGCCATGGTGAATTTCTATACTGCCTGTGCCTTTCCCATCCCCTCATTTTGTTACCATGCATTGTCTTCGGAGGTCACCACATCCGTCAAGTACTCAGTCTTTGATTCTCAACTGCATTGCAGTGACTCCAGTCACTTATCACATGTCGATTGTGGCTTGAGCTCAAACAACTGGCGGCAATTCCTGCACATGAGGTTATCCAGAATGCGGGGAATACACCTGGAGTTTCCAAATAGAAACAAGGTCCATGTGCAATTTGTCCCAGATAGTCTGTCTTTAAAGTCAATCTACTGACCAATCCAACACCTAAGAATGAAATCAGTAAGCCCGAGAACCTGGCATTTGAGACACTGACTTTTTTTAAAAAATTTGAACATAATATAAAAGGTCAGTATTACTGTCTATCTCGAAAAAAATTGCTGCCTTTTTGAACATCTGCAATCCATGGAGTGTAAATACACCCACAGTGCCATTTTTACGTAGCAGCTTGACTCAACTGAGTGCATGCACTGGCGTTTTAGTGGCCATTAAAACTCAACCACATTGCCCTACACGATATTTTAAAATATCTAAGAAACTGACCACTGCAAGAGGGAGATACTAAAAATGATAAAACGTTAACAATAGACACTTGAGTTTATATCTAACCATCTCAAATGCAATGGAAACTATGATCACATAAACTTTAACAGTGAGAAATGAACAATTTAATTAAATAGATAAAATAGAAACATACATATATGCATACATAAAGTAACCAGGGAGTTTCAAATAATTGCTTTTACAGAATTAGAATGCTAAAAAAAACAATGTCACACAGTGTGATTTCAAAATAGTGTCTTTTTTTATGAAACCAACAATTATTTCATAAGATATGAACTTTATTAAGTAATTACGTTTGAGTTTTAGGCACATAAAGACCCACAATTTCCATACAATTCCAAGTGTTGTCCAAGTTTCCTGCTTTATCTCTGATTGGACACTGTTGGAATTCCAAAGAGAAAGGAATACATGTCGATTTTCTCAAATACTTACATTGATCTCTGAAGTTTATGCACAATTAGAGCAGCAGATCTTTTAAAATTTCAAGACCAAAGTATATATATTGTTACCTTACTGATTCTGCATTAGCTGAGTGATCTACTTCCATATTTTCTTTAAGCTGAGCCTTATAACCCTTCTAAAGGTTTAAGTTGTACGTTGCAACATTTTAAATATAATATTTGGAGTGGTAAATTGCCACAGATGTTAATCATAAATTGTGATGTTGCAAAAGTTTGTTTAAATGTTAACGCTGATGATAGATTGAGGTATTGTTGATCCCTATTTTTAGACTTTGGTTAGATAAAGATATCAAATTATGAGGAGAAAAGGCAAAAACGTGGAGTAAAGCTGAGGTTCAGCTATGACTGAATATGCTAACATAGAGTTTCAAAAGGCTGAATGGCCTACTCCTATTTCAGTGTTAATATACACTTACGTTACTACTTTTATGTTAAAAGAGAAGAGATGTTAGGGTGTTACATAAAGTCAAGAATCTAATTCCCCAACAAATTGAAGGAAGAAATGAATCAGCCGCAGTCAGTAATTATTGTCCTTTTGGAGCTTACCTGAGTTGGAGGACAACTCTAGCCAGGTGCAAAGACTATTTTAAAGATTCTCAGCTCCTTAACTGAAACTCAAGAATTTAAGAACTTGGGAGCAGGAACAGGCAATTCAGTACCTTGAACCTTTCCTTCATTTAATACGATCGCAGCTGATTTCATCTTGGCCTTTACTTTCCTGCCCGCTTTCCATAACCCTTCAGCCCATTAATAATCAAATATCTATCAATCTCCTCTTTAAATTGACTGAATGTCTCTACATCAACCACAAACTGGGAATTCCACAGATTCATGACCCTTTGAGAGAAGTAATCTCTTCTCATCTCTGTGCTACATCAGCCACCCCTTATCCTAAAACTGTGATTTCATTCTAAAGTTCTCCATCAGGAAACAGACTTGCTACATCTACTTTGTCATACCCCTTTAGCATCTTATATATGTCTATTAGATCGCCTCTCATTCTTCTAAATTCTGGAGACAATATGTCTAAACTACTTAATCTCTCTTCTCATCTCTGGAGTCAATCTAGTGTACCTCCTTTGAACTGCCTCCATCCCCACATCAACTGCATCCCTCTTCAATTAAGGGGACTAAGATTGTAACATTACTTCAAGTGCAGTCTCACTAATGCCTTGTGCAGTTGTACCAACAGTTTGCTCCTTTCACACTCTATTGCTTAAGCAATAAATGCCAAAATTCCATTTGCTTTCCTTATAGCTGTGCCTGCACACTGCCGGTACTACTGCAGACTCATGGGAAGTTTGGAAACATCTTTGTGTTCATGTTTTGAGGATGTTAGCCAGTATGTCCATGCTTAAGACCACCAATGAACTTAGTGAGTGATATGTAAAGGATTGACCACAGAATGTTTTTGAGTAGATTTATAGCTCGGGTTTTGGATGCTGTGGTTGGATCTCTCACCGAGCTGGTTTGTTAGTTTGCAGACGTTCCATTACCCTGCTGGGTAACATCATCAGTGTAGCCTCCGATGAAGTGTTGTTGTGTTTTCCCACCTGTTTTTTAAACTCTGGGGTCCTTTGGAGTATATTACCTCATTTCCAGTTTTTCTTTGCAGTGGTGTGTATATAAGGTCTAATTCTATGTGTTTATTGATTGCCTTGGTGGAGAATCAGACCTCTAGAAATTCCCATGCTTGTCTCTGTTTGGCTTGTCCTAGGATCCTAACGTTGTCCCGATCGAACTGGTAGTTCTCTTTATCCCTGTGAATGGAGACGAATGAGTATTGGTCATGTCTTTTTGTTGCTAGTTGGTGTTCATGTGTTCCCATAGCCAGTTTTCTTCCTGTCAGTCCAATGTAATTTTGTCGCAGTCCTTGCATGGAACCTTTTATATTACATTGGCTCTGTCCGTAGTGGGTAAAGGGTCTTTAGTTCTTATTAGCAGTTGACATAGGGTTGATGTAGGTTTGTGTGCCACTCTCATGCCCAGTGGCTGTAGGAGTTTTGTGGTCAGTTCAGATAAGTTCGTGATGTATGGTAACATGACGATGTACACCCCGACACACTTCCTCAGTCACCGGCCCCGAAACATTAACTCTGATTTTTTTCTTCACAGATGCTGCCAGACCTGCTAAACTTTTCGAGCAACTTCTTAATTGGTGGACATATAAATCCCTGAATTCATTTCAAGTCACTGCCCTGAGAGAACTAAAGGTTTTAACATTGTAAAGAACGGGTTACGTTTTAGGTCAGACAATGTTTGAACACTATAAAGTTGCTTAGCCACACCCACACCCCCACAGCCTCCATATCCACAGGTAGGATGCCCAGTGGGATTAAAGTGTCTCATCTGCTAAATATTACGTGAGACCTGATCTCACACACCTATATTTCCAAGAAAATCATGTTGACAGAATGGAATAAAAAAACACAAAAAAAAAGGACAGCATGAATACACAGGACATTTTTTTTGAAACCTGGAAGAGCAGGTGGTTTTGGGTACAGGTGAAGCTATAAACCAGAAACAATGCATGCGTAAGCCAGGTCCAAACTGTCAACATCCACATTTAACTTAAACACATTGGATTGCTTACACATAACCCATGTGGGAGTTCAAGGTTACTTATTAACATTTAATACTTAACTCAATAGTTTTACAATTTCAACTCGCTGTGAAACTTAGTGATACATGAGTATTTTTGTTTCCAGAAATTCATCATTGAAAGCAAGTGAGAATGCAACAGGAATTGAGGGTGGGTTTGCTGAATATAACTCATAGACATCCTGTGCTAAACATTCAGCATTCACAAATGTTCTCTTACCAATTAGCCGGGGAGTGTTCATTCACAGTATTCCTGCTGGGAGTTTTCTTTCTACTTTTTGGAATTTTTCTGAATCACATCAGAATGGCACCTCTGGTAATTTCAGATCTCGGCCCACAGGCTGCCTGCTGTTGAGAGACTGTATCTGTTTGACAGCAGAGAGACCAGGAGAAGGTTACAGTTCACAAGAAGCATCAGCCACAACAAAGGCAGAGGCTGAGTTTTCTTGACAGCTCAAAACAGCAGGGTCTGTTGGGAGTTAGGTGCTCATGTCAGGTGGTCTTGGATAACTGCAGAAGGGGAAACGTTTCTGCTGGACCAAGTAGTCACATCTTACTGGTCACTGCTACAGTTATCATGGTCCTGGATACCTCTGTCTATGGCCTGCCAGCCAGTAATCCACAAGTACTTCGTGGGTTGTTTGCAAAGGTTGTGAACTTCACCTCTAATGATGCTGGTCAGTTGGAGTGAGTGCTTGGGTTTATAACTCTTAGGCTTTCCATAGGTATCATTGACTATATGTATATGTAGCAACCCTGATATTGCCAGATCAACAAGGAGTATTTGTAACCCTCAAAACCTTCCATTTCCCCAATTCTTTGGCAGATGCTAGAAATTATTTCTCTAGCAGTGGCATCAGTTCTCAGGAACCTTCCACAATGCTTTTATTCTGTGGCATTCTTTGATGTTTTTGGAGCTAGGAGCAGGTTTTAGGAAATGGTTATGGAAAAGGATAAGCCCTCTATAAAAGTTAAACATTTTAATTGGAGTAAGGCAAATTTTAATGGTATGAGACATGAACTTTGAAAAGGTGATGGGAGTAGACTGTTCACAGATAAAAGGACATCTGACAAGTGGGAGGTGTTCAAGAGGGTGATAACGAGAGCTCAGGTGCATTTTGTTCCTGTTACAGTGAAGGGTAAGGCTGGTAAGATAAAGGAACAATGGATGAATAAAGATATTGAGGTTCTAGTCGTGAATAAAAGAGAATCTAATTTTAGAATCAAACAACTTTGGTTCAAGTGAATCTCTTAATCAATATAAAGAGTGTAGGAGCATTCTTAAGAGAGAAATCAGGAAGGCAAAGGCGGGATATGAATAGCATTAACATATAAATTTAAGGATAATCCAAAGAGACTCTACAAATAGATTAACTGCAAGAAGGTAAATAGAGAGGACGTAGAGCTTCTTAAAGATCAAAGAGGTTGTCTTTGTGTTGAACCCCAGGAGATGGGAGAGATATTAAATGAATATTTTGCATCAGTTTTTTTATTGTGGGGAAAGAAATGGAGCCTCAAGAATGCAGAGAAATAAATTTTGATGTTTGAAAAACAGTTCACATAATAGAAAAGGAAGTTTAGGAGGTCTTAGAGAATATAAAGGTGGATAAATCTCTGGGAGCTGATCTAATGTATCCTGGAATGTTGTGGGAAGTAAGGGAGGAAATTACAAGACCTCTTGCAGAAATATTTGCATCATCTATTACTATGTGTGAGGTGCCTGATGACTGGAGGGTGGCTAATGTTGTATCTTTGTTTAAGAAAGGTTGTAAGGAGAAATTGAGGAACTATTGACCTGTGAGTCTGACTTCGGTTGTGGGTAAATTGTTGGAGGTGATTATTAAAAGCTAGGATTTATGGATATTTATAGAGGCAAAAGTTGATTAGGGATATTCAGCATGGTTTTGTGCAAGGAAAATCATGTCTCACAAACTCGACTGAGTTTTTTGAGGAAGTTATCAAAACGATTGATGATGGCAGAGCAGTAGACGTTGTTTATTTGGATTTTAGCAAAGACTTTGACAAGGTTCTGCATGGTAGACTAATTAGTAAAGTTAGGTCATATGGGATTCAGGGTGAGCTTGCCAATAGCACACGTAATTGGCTTAATGACCGGAGGCAGAGAGTAGTAGTGGAGGGTTGCTCTTTGGATTGGAGTCCTGTGAGCAGCGGTGTTCCACTTGGATCGGTTCTGGGTCTTCTTTTGTGTCATTTATATAAATGATCTAAATGAGAATATAGGAGGCAGGGTCAGTAAATTTGCAGATGACACCAACATCGGTTGCATAGTAGAAGTGAAGAAGCTTTTCTAAGATTACAAAAGGATCTTGACCAAATGGGTCAATAGGCTGAAATACAGCAGATGGAGTTCAATCTGAATAAATGCGAGGTATTGTATTTTGGCACAACAAGGGTAGGGCTTGTACAATTAATGGTAAGGCCTTGGGTAGTGTTGTACAACAGAGGGACCTAGGCTTTCTGGTACATAATTCTTTGAAGTTTGCATCATACATAGACAGGATGGTTAAAAAGGCATTTGCTCATTGCTCAGTCCTTTGAGTGTAGGAGTTGAGAAGTCATGATGATGTTGTATGGGACATTGGTGAGGCCTCTTCTGGAATATTGTATCCAGTTCTGGTCACCCAGTTATAGGGAAGAATATTATCAATCTAGAGAGAGTTCAGTAGAGACTTAACAGAATGTTGCCAGGTATGGAAGGTTTAATTTATAAAGAAAGGCTGGATAGGCTGGGACATTTTTCACTGAAGCAGAGAAGGTTGAGAGGCGACCTAAGAGAAGTTTATAAAATAATGAGAGATATAGATAGAGTTATTGGTAATTATCTTTTCCCTAGGATGGAGGATTTCGAGACTAGGAAGCATATTTTTAAGGTGAGAGGAGAAAGATTTCAAAAAGACATAAGAAGCAACTTTTTTTTACACAGAGGATGGTTCACGTGTGGAATGACATTCCTGAGGAAGTGATGGATGCAGGTAGAATTGCAATGTTTAAAAGACATTTGGATAAGTACATGAATAGGAAAGGTTTGGAGGGACATGGGCCAGGAGCAGGCAGGTGGGACTAGTTTAGTTTGGGATTGTGCTCGGCATGGACTGGTTGGATTGAAGAGTCTGCTTCCATGCTGAATGACTTTACGACTCTATCAGCAACCCAGTCAAAGAAGGCCAAAAGCACTGCAGTGAATGCCTATCGGCTTTGTGACTGAGAATGCCATGAATTTGCTGAGTTTTAGCTCCAGGTGCCAATCCAGATCTCGAGGAACCCTTCAGTACTCTCAGTTAAGTAGATTTATATCTCCACCCATGATACTAAGATAACACTATCCTACATACAACAAAACATCCCTTGTTTATCTCCCTCTTAATCCCTATCAATTCAAGACTTCCAATTAATTCTGAAGAAGTTGAAAGGTGACTTGATACACAACAGCTAGGAATTTGCAGGAGAAAACACCTCACAAAATAATAATATTTATTGAATTGTAAGAACAAACGCTTACTTAATATCCAAGTACAGACCATTGACCAACTGCAGGCTTTTCTGTTCTTTTTGCCACTGTTGTTACATGATACAAACTTGTGGTTTCAACAGACAGGCTGCTCAGATTAACTACAGATTGTCAAGGTGCTCCTGTCTTAGTTTTGGAACCTGTGATAGTCTTGCTAAAAACTGCATCAACTACTCTTCTATGGGGCAGACGTGGCCATCAGGATACAAGGCAGCATGTTAGAATTAGAATTAGGATTCAGATTTGCTGTATTGTCATATGTACTCACATTGGTCCAGTGAAAATTTACAAATCGCCACTTGCAGCGCCATCTTAGTACAAAAATACCTAGTATAGATTCTTAAGTACAGATTCTTAGGAATAAATTAGAAAAATACAAAATCATAGGAATAAACCAGAAAAATAAAGGAATAAAGATATAAATGTCAGGTGCTGACTGGAGGAAGGTGATGGGCAAGATGTGAAAATGCCTTCCGTGGATTCCCCTTTTCCATGATGCTTTCACTATCATCCTTCTCATATCTGGGGGGGGCTGGCTGCATTTTATTGTCAACACACTGGTGCTAATCAATGTGGCATTATAAGGCCGATGTTAAGGTATCTGTTCCCCGATTGAAGGAAATTGTAATGTTTAGCCTTGCTGGACATTCTTGCCCTGTGGAAAAAGTGTTAAAAAGTATCATGGACAGTGCTGACAAGTGACAATTGCTTCACAGTAACCTGCTGATTGATGCTTAGTTTAAGTTCCATCAGGGTCATTCAGCCACTGACCACATTGTAACCTTGGTCCAAGCATGGAATTAAAATTCAGAGGTGACAGCAGCATGGCTGCCATTAATATCAAGACTACTTTAACTGAGTGTGGCATCAAGGAATCCAAGCAAAATTGGAATCAATGGAACCAGGGTGTCTAACCCTCCAGTGATGAACGATACACCTAGCACAAAGGAAGATGGTTGCTATGACCGGAAAGGAAGCATTACATTGATACGAATACAGTAGACAAGACCACCAAATTTATGCTATGTTCCTAGGTGAGAATGCTCATTTTTAAAAAACACATACATGGAATGTGGATGTCGCTGGCTGGTTCAGCATTTATTGCCCATTCCTTGCTGTCCTTGAGAAGGTTGTGGTGAGTGGCCTTCTTGAACTGCAGTAGTCCATGTGCAAAAGGTAGACCCACAATGCCTTAGGGGAGGAGTTCCAGGATTTTGAACCATCAATAATGAAGGAGAAATGCTATACTTCCAAATCAGGATGGTGAGTGGATCTTACGTTGATGGTGCTCCCTTGTATCTGCTGCCTCTGAATGGAAGTGGTTTTGGTTTTGAAGGTGTTGGTGGGTTTCTGCAGTGCATCCTGTAGATGGTACACATTGTTACATGAGTGTCAGTGGTGAAGGGGTGGTTATTTGTGGATGTAGTGCCAATCATGTTCGTTGCTTTGTCCAGGATAGTGTCAAGATTCTTGAGTGTTGTTGGAGTAGAACTCATTCTGACTTGTGCCTTATCGATGGTGGGCAAGTACTGGGGAGTCAGAAAATAAGTTACTCACTGCAGGCTTCCTGGACTTTGACCTCTTCTTTTAGTCATTGTGTTTACATGGCTAGTCGAGTTCGGTTTAGTTTCTGGACAATTGTAACAGCCAGGCTGTGAATAATGAGGGTTTCAATGATGGTAATTCTATTGAATGTCAAGGGATGACGATCAGATTCTGACTTGTTGAAGATGGTCTTTACCTAGCATTTGTGACGGGTGGATATTACTTGCCAATTTTGAATCCAAAAACTCACAACCACCTTCCTATGTGCCAGGTATGACTACAACTAGTGGAGAGTTTTCCCTTGACTCCCATTGACTCTAAGTTTGTTAGATCTCCTTGACTTAATCAAATGTGGCCTTGATATGAGGGGCAGTTACTCTCATCGCACTTCTGGAAATCAGCTCTTTTGTTCATGTTTAGACTTAGGGTCTACTGAATAATGCTGTGAGGACCCAAACTGGGGATCAGTTATGATTTGGTTAGGGACCAGTAACCAAATATTTTTAAGAGAATAAAGACACAAAATTCCATCATGTTAGAAAATAAATGTTACCATAGGTTAGAAAAGTAAATCGACTTGCTGTTTACATGTAACTTACGTTGGAGAATTAACATTAGATTGACATTGATCATCAGATATGCTGTAACTGAATATCTCACAGAACATATCAAATAATTAATGGGGGCAAGATAGTTCTCACTGATTTCTCAGCAACCCACTTAGTGACACTGTGGATCACCGAATCCCACTAGAACTTATCATCTCCACAATAGATCTCAATTTTTTATTCTTGTAGATCTAGCTACATACTCTTTATGAAGGCCAGTATCCTGTCATTCGGTCACCCTTTATTTACAATGGATAGTACATGACACTGACCTAGCTAGCATGGAGTCAGCTCCTAGACGGACCAGAAGCCCTTATACTCTTGTTTATATCTGTCAGCCAGGACTCCCTGATTGGACCAGATTAACAACCCCAATCAGGGAACTCATATTCCATGAGGTCCACCTGGCTGACATCATTCCAATCACTAGATCCCTGTGAAAACATTTTCAGTCCACTGCCATCTTCTCTGACAGCTAAATCCAAAAACTGACTGACTTTGAGATGCAACTCACCGACACTTGAACTATCTTGAGTGACCTACCTAAACACTCCCCTGAGCATTTTGCCTTATTGTTAGGCAGTACCAAATGTAAGTAACACTGGAACATCTTATGGTTGAATGTTACTTTGTTAAAATATTCAGCTAACTAACTCTGCAGCTGACAGCTTCAAACACAGAAAATGGATTTAATGACTTTGTGCTTGTTGGACATCAATCATCTCAGTATCAGGACTTCAGGAGCAACTCAGGGTAATACCCGAGACCCGATCATCTTTGTATGCTTTATCGCTGACCGACCTTTCTTCATAAGAGCAGATGTGGAGACAGACACTCATGATTGCACAATGTTTAGCACTATTCATTACTCCTCAGACACTGAAACGGCGTATGTCCATAACAAGGGTCACCGGACCCAAAACATTAACTCTGTTTTTCCCTTCACAGATGCTACCAGACCTGCTGAGCTTTTCCAGCAACTTTGTTTTTGGTCCTGATTTACAGCATCCGCAGTTCTTTCAGTTTTTATATCCATAACAAGATCTGGGCAACATCCAGGCTTGGACTTATAAGTGGCAAATACCATTTGCACTGAATAGGTGCAGTGAAATGACCACCTCCAACAAGAAAAAAATCTGACCATCTCCATTTGACATGACTATCACTGAATTTACCCACCGAGGATTATTGTTGACCAGAAGGTGAACTGGACCAGCTCTATAAATACCGTGGCTACAAGAGCAGGTTAGAGACTAGAAATTCTGTGACAAATAATTCACCCCTGTCTCCACAATGTCTATCAACTACAAGGTACAAATCAGGAATTTGATGCTATACGCTCCATTTGCTTGGATGGGTGCATCAAGAAGGTCACTACCAACCAAGAAAAGCAGCCTGCTTGATTGGCACCTCTTCCACCAGCTTCAGCAGTCATTTCCTTCACCACTAAGCACAATGGTAGTAATGTACATCATCCATGAGTGCACAATCCCTTTAAGAGCACATTGCAAACACCCGACTTTCACCGTGTAGAAGAATAAAAGTAGAAAACTGCATGCATACCTACATCCCAAGACGGCAATGTTTCAACAAGACAGTTTTCCAACACAACTTTCACTAGCAATCATGAACGGGCACGTGTTCCGTGCATGTAAAACAAAATGAAATTTGTCCCATGGGGCTCTCTCAACTATTTCATAAGGTCATGCCTGATGATTGCAGCTTTAAATCTACTTTTCTGAATACCTCATATACCCTCTTTGTTCCTTGTCAGTCAAGAGTATATCTAAGTCAGGCTAAAAAGTATTTGACGATCTGCAGACATTGTCAAATGCATAAAGCCTGTATCTGGATTTTCCATGTGATATCAAGATTTCTTTCTTTAAAATGAGGACGCTGAATGGAGGTTTAATTTATTTGTATAAAATAATGGGGGAGCTAGATAGAATGGTTGGAAATGGCCTATTTCTATTAGCAGAGGTGTCAAAAACCAGGTGCCATAGTTTTATAATATTTGATAGAATCAGTAGAGGGAAACTGAGGATTTTTTTCTTCACCAAGTCAGTGATGGCAGTCAGGAACTGACTGCCTGACAATATTGTTAAGGCAAAACAAATTCAGGTAAAGGGAAAAATGTTAGATATCAAACCTTGAGATATCATAGCCGACAGAACTATAGACAAAGAACCGAATGTGGATTAGGCTGGAAGCTCTTCTACAGCATGCATTGAACACTCTCCTTTTGTCCCATAAGTCTCTCTATATTCAAAAGCTGAAATTATTAGACAAACTCAGCAGCTGTGGCAGCGCTGTTGGAAAGAAAGTACAGTTAAGTTTTAAGTCCAGTGAATCACCGGACTTGAAATATTAACTCTGTGTTCTCCCCACAGATGCTGCCAGACCTTCTGAGTTTCTCCAGCAATTTCTGTTTTTGTTTCAAATCTCCAGCTCCAGTTCTTTGCTTTATATTATTAATCTTTTTTATTTCAGTTTTTAATGGGACACATCACCCCAACTTGTAATGTGCCTCTACGTTGATATTGTGGCCTAAAATTTGGAGTGAATTTCATAGTATATGATCTATAGAGCTCCTTTTATTGCAGAGAAGAGCAGACTGTGCATGAATGCATGTCAATTCTAATGAGTGTACACAAGACGTGTTAAAATCTCTCATGATAATCTTAAATTTATATTTTGTGCAATGACCAGCATAGTCACTAAGTCCTGCCTTATTGTGGAATCACACCGAATAGAAGGCAATTTGTTTTAAATTTGCAAGTCACAGTTGGATGATTATAGTCTCCTTCATTTGTTCATTATTCAACCACTGCACTCCTACAAAGTTGAGTTTAATTTGTAGCGTGTAAATTTTGTTGTTATAACCTAAGTTGGCTAACTAAATTATTGTTATAACATGATGTTAGAGTCATGTTATAAACTGATATCCACTTGTACCCTAAGGATTCCGCATGGCAGCAAATCACATTACTTTTCAACATTATGGATTTTAATGTCAGAACCTCCCTCTGAACTTCAATCCACAAGACATTTCCAGCAATATCTTCAACTTGTAAATGTCAGACAAATCTGAAACTTATTGTTCAAAATTTCCACTCATTCATTCTATATAAATGTGAACTTTTTTGGAACTTACATAGAAATGTCAATGATATATTAACTATATTTGTAAATTTTTCACACGATCCAGCAGTAATCGTAGTTTTTATTCAGCATCAACAAATATTTGTGATCAGTTTAAATCCGAACTGTGTCGCAGAGATTGGAATACAGCACATACTAACCTTCCACACCAGTCCATGCCAGAAAGAACACGATCAGCTGCAGTAACATGTTTGCCATTCCACGTTCTCTTAAATACGTTCAAATTGATTTCTATCTTCAAAAAATCTTAGTTAAACACCATTTGTGAATGCATTAACCTACATCAGCAGTGAATGCCCTCTTCCTCACTTCAGAAGTGCCAGAAATGCAAGGTCTGTTGACTATGATCAACCAGGTTAGGTGAAGGGAGGAAGGAAACGTGTTTCATTCGGCTACCGATGGTTTGTATTGCGTAGTCTGGTGGAAATATTCAAGAAAAATCTTTTCACACAGAAACCACTGTTTGTGGACCAACTGAATTGTCCACTGAGTAAAAGTAACAGTAAATAATCAGTCAATAATTTATTTACATGAAAGCTTTTAAAAAGCCATATTTATTTTGTACTTGCTTATTATCACAAATTAGAACTCAGACCAAGTGTTCTTCAGCCAACAGCTTGTTATTACTACCAAATAAGTTGCCCTCTTTTAAAGGCTTCCAGAAGGAAAATTCTGAAGAGTCCAGTTTGCTTGCCCTCGAACTTCCTGCTTGTCGTGTGATACAGTAACAATGAAGCAATAACTAATAATGGAAATCAACATTCATCAATCGGTCTACAGCAGATCCAAAAATGAGTCAAGAGGAATCCCAGGTGTTGGAAAGCTTTGCAAATAACATACGATCTTTCTTTTTCCTTGGAAGGACTTTCTTCCATTGTGGTTGATAGTTCTACCCTCAGCTTTTCTCCTCCCTCTGCATTCTCCTTGTCTTTATCTTCCACTCCACCAGTATTCAGTGGATCACTCTCCTTTCATCCCCTTCGAAGATGAACAGCACCAACCATATTTTCTCCTGCGCTCCCCTTTTAGTATTCAGATGATCTTTTTGTTCTGTGACACCTAGTTCACTCTTTAGTGCATCGATCACCTCCTCCTCTTCCCAAGAACCCCTCCCATGAAAGCACAGGATCTGTCATCCCTTATCTTTTCCCTCCTTCTCCTTTCACCCTTTTCAGGGCTGCAAAAACTCCATTCATCTGATGCGGCATTGTACTTCTTTCAGTTGAATGTACTGTAACTATCTCTCGCAATGTGTTGTCACATACAATGGAGAGGCCAATGTAACTTGAGTAATTGCTGTGTAGAACATTCCTGTTCAGTTTGCAAGCATGACCCCAATCTTCAAGTCATTTATCACGTTACCTATTCTCCCAGCCCCACTCTGAGTTCCCCATCTCCGGTTTTCCATTTTATTCTAATGAAATTAAATAAAGATTTGAGGAACGCATCTTATTGTTTTATTTGCCACTTTACATCTTTCCAGACTCAACACTGAGTTCAATGACTTCAAATGATAATCACTGCTTCCATTTTTCCAGCTACACAACCATTGCAGATTCAAAGTTTATAACTGTAATGAAGATAATGGTGATGATGATCAGCCATGATTGTATTGAATGTGGAACAGGCTTGAAGGGCTGATCCAATAAAACTAGGACCTGAATCTATAGGGTAGCCTTTGTATTATTAAAGGATATAGCTGTCAATCCACATGGGTGTGCATTCAGCTTTTTCTGCATGGCTCAAGTATGTTCACAACATTGATCTTGTTACAACGAGCAACTCATCCAAGCTCATTTTAGGCTCTGTTTTACTTGTGTTATTATGATACTGGTACTGAATGAAGCATGTTTGGAGAGGACAGACGGAGGCAGTGTGGAATGAGAGATTTCATCAGCACCCAGTTGTAGGCCTTTGGGCCCCAGTTAGGAATTTCCGGTCCTGCGTTTGCGGGAAATGGCCGCGGGCCCCCGGGCAGTGACAGGCCCCAGCTCACGGCCACCGGGTGATGATAGGCGCCGGCTCAGGGCCCCCGGGCGATGACAGGCCCCAGCTGAGGGACCCTGGGCGGTGACAGGCCCTGGTTCAGGACCCTCAGGCGGTGACAGGCCCCAGGTTAGGGGTCCCAGGCGTGACAGGCCCCGGCTCAGGCCCCCAGGGCATGACAGGCCCCAGCTCACAGCCACCGGGCATTTACAGGCCCTGGCTCAGGGCATTTGGGCGGTGACAGGCCCTGGCTCAGGGTCCTGGGGCAGTGATAGGCCCCGGGTCAGGGCCGCCATTTTTGTTGGGGGCAAGTGCGGTTTGTGGAAACCCCGAAATAAATCAAAGCGGAGAGTGTTAGCGAAACACGGATGCTGCAGTGTCTGTGGTGAGAAATTCCAATTTTGCAGACAAGGGAACTCAGCAAGGGAATCGTATTAAGATCCCAAAGGCATTCAGTTCACCAAGACCTGACTTTTATCGGTCTTTGAACATAGAACGTAGGCAGTTGGTGTTCTGTCTGGGAAACAATTTTTGCAATAGACATGGCAAGACCATCTTGCATTTGCATGTTAGGAGACTGAGGGCGTGTGTTTAAAGGAAGGATTACATCAGGATATTGGAACCAGCATCATTTAAGAGCAATCTCACTGGATTGTGAATATGGAAGGAAAGAGTACCATTAAAATTGGAAAGAAACCATACATGTGTTCTGGGTATGGACAAGGATTCAGCCGATCGTCTAGCCTGTAAAAACATAAATCCAGTCAGAAAGGGAAGAAACTGTGGAAATGCGGAGATTGCGAAAAGAAGTTCAATTACCCAACTCAACTGAAAAGACATCAAAGCATTCACTCTAGAGACAGACCATTCACCTGTCCTGAGCGTGGCAGAGGATTCACTGGCTCAAGTGAGCTACGTATACATCAGCAAGTTCACGCTCATGAGAAACCTTTTAAATGTCCAGATTGTGAGAAGTGCTGGAAAGGTTCTAGGGAAGTCAAGTCCCATCAACTCGTTTACACTGACAAGAGACCTTTCAGGTGCTCTTACTGTGGAGCTGGGTTCAAGCACTCCTCAAACCTTACTGTACACCCAAGAGCTCACACAGGAGACAGTCCATTCACCTGCTCTGAATGTGGGAAGAAATTCATTTGATCATCTCACCTGCTGCATCACCAGCTGGTTTACGCCAGGGAGAGGCCTAATAAATGCCCAGACTGTGGTAAAGGCTATAAAAGTACCTGGGAACTGGTGTCCCATCAACATGTTCATACCGATGACAGACCATTCAGATGCTCTCTGTGTGAGACTGGATTCAGACATTCATCTAACCTCACTGCACACCAGCGAGTTCAAACTGGGGAAAGGCTATTCACCTGCTCAGAATGTGATTCACACTGGTGAGGAGGCATCTTTCAAATGTCCAGATTGTGAAAAACACTGTAAAAGTTCTTGGGTGCTGATGTATCATTGACGTATTCACACTGATAAGAGACCATTCAGATGCTCTGACTGTTAGAGTCAGTTCAAGCACTCCTCTCAACTCACTCTACATGAGCAAATACACCATAAGACCATAAGACATAAGGGTGGAAGTAAGGCCATTCGGCCCATCGAGTCCACTCTGCCATTTAATCATGGCTGATGGGCATTTCAACTCCACTTACCCGCACTCTCCCCGTAGCCCTTGATTCCTTGCGAGATCAAGAATTTATCAATCTCTGCCTTGAAGACATTCAATGTCCCGGCCTCCACTGCGCTCCGTGGCAATGAATTCCACAGGCCCACCACTCTCTGGCTGAAGAAATGTCTCCTCGTTTCCGTTCTAAATTGACACCCTCTAATTCTAAGGCTGTGCCCATGGGTCCTAGTATCCCCACCTAACGGAAACAACTTCCCAGCGTCCACCCTTTCTAAGCCATGCATTATCTTGTAAGTTTCTATTAGATCTCCCCTCAACTTTCTAAACTCTAATGAATACAATGTACACACTGGGGAGAGGCCATTCAGCTGCTCTGAATGTGAGAAGGAGTTCACTCGATCATCTCACCTGCTGCTCCACCAGCGAGTTCCCACTGGAGAGAAGCCTTTTAAATGTCCAGACTGTGGTAAAGGCTATGAAAGTACCTGGGAACTGATGTCCCATCAACGTGTTCAAACTGATGAGAAACTATTCAGATGGTCTCACTGTGGGATTGGATTCAAGCGATTATGCAAGCTCACTTTACACCAGTGAGTTCACATTGGGGAGAGGCCATTCACCTGCTTGAAGTGTGGGAAGGAATTCAGTCAGTCACCCAATCAGCTGAGACACCAGCAAGTTCACAAGCAATGACAATGACTGGAGTTTACTGTTAATTACATCCAAGACAGAACCATGTTAGTTGGCATAGGGTCTCTGCTGATGTTCACTCAGTGACTCAGTGGTTAGCACTGCTGCCTCACAGCTCCAGGGACCTGCGTTCGATTCCACCCTTGGGTGACTGTCTGTGTGGAGTTTGCACATTCTCCCTGTGTCTGCATGGGTTTCTTCCGGGTGCTCGGTTTCCTCCCACAGTCCAAAGATGTGTAGGTTAGGTGGATTAGCCATGCAAAATTACCCATAGTGTTCAGGGCTGTGTAGATTAGGTGGGTTATAGGGGCATGGGTTGGGGTGGGATGCTCTGAGGGTTGGTGTGGCCTTGCTGGGCCAAAGGGCCTGCTTCCACACTGTAGAGATTTCTATGATGGTACACATCCATCAATTAAGTTTTTTAGTCAGTTGTGATCCCCAAGGTGTTGCTGCTAAGGGGCTTTGAGATGAATTGTATTTGAGTTCAGAGTGATATGGTTGTGCTTTCTATTGTTAGAGATGATCATTAGTAAGAATGCTGTTAAATCACTTGTGAGCCCAAGCTATCCAAATCCCCCTGCGGATAAGCATGGCCAACAATATTGTCAGAGAGACATGGATGCTATGCTGGATTTTTAAAAACAAGAGAAAGCAGTGATATTTGGGAAAGTTTTTCCACATTGCTTTTAGCTAATGCTCATGACAATAAGCTCCTTTCCATAAAAATTGATGTGATAGTCACTCATGCTGCCGATCAATTCAATTTCTCTCGTGTTTAAAGTTTGAGTTCAAACCCACTTTGAGATGTTTTTGTGGTCGGTATCAGGCCTTACTAAGCAAGTGTTTCCATTTTATCTGCCCTTGCTGGATTTATTCGTCTGCTCTTCTTGAAACTGCAATCGGTTGGAGTTAAATAAAAGGGAATGTAACAGATTTTGTACAGCTTACTACAACAGAACTGCTAATGTTTGTGTTTAATCCACAGATGCAGAAACCTGGTTTTGATGGAAAAGAGACTCAAATGGCCAGCTGTGAGACACTCAAAAAAACTGCAAAGCCATCAGTGTGGCCTATTATGGCTGAAGGAGATGACAGTTGAGCTGTACAATCTCACAACAGTGAAGTCATCACACACATACAGCTATGTTTCTTAAAATAGCTATCATTCTCCCCCTGTGGCAGGGTTCTTCACAAGAGTTCCACCAGTTAGCTCAGTTGGCAGTATCGCTGGTTTGCAATACAGCGTGATACCGAACGTGTGGGTTCGATTTCTGGACCAATTAAGATCAGTACGAAGGTCCTGCCCTCTCAACCTCAATCCTCACCTGGGGCATGCTGACCGTCAGGTTAAACTCACCACTAGCTGTTTCTCTGTAACGAGAGAGAAGCCCTATGGTGCTTTGGGATTACCGATACTGGTACTACCTTACCTTTTAGGACAACCCAGCCCATGTTATAAAGCTCCATTTCAATCTAACAGACACAACAGGCTGAATGTTTTGGCTCCACTGATGGGGGGAAGAAAGGCAGGTGAGGCCTGAAAATTACAATGCAAGCTGATGTGCTATATTGCTGACTTCATCCCACACAATAGCCATTTTGCTCTGCAAAGATTTGTGGCCTGTAAAGGTCAATTAGAATCACAGAATCCCTACAGTACAGAAAGAGGACATTCAATCTATTGAGTCTTCACTGACCCACCCGATCCCTGTAACCCTGCATTTACCATGGCTATCTCATCTAGCCTACATATCTCTGGACACTACAGGACAATTTAACATGGTCAGTCTGTTTATCCTGCACATCTTTGGACTGTGGGAGGAGACAGGGATAATGTGCGAACTCCACACAAACAGTCACCCAAGGATGGAATCAACACTGGTTCCTGGTGCTGTGAGGCAGCAAAGCTAAGTACTGAGCCATCATGCCACCCATAAGATGGGCAGGCAATTGAGAGCCTTGCTGAGAAGGAGTTAAGGAGGCCAACTGGACATTTATAGTTGTCTTTCAGTTTCCTGATGCAGTGAAGAGTGAGTATGCAGCACATTGCTTGGAGTGAGGGCCCAGCTGAAGGCCAAGATACCAGCACACCTGTGAGGCCCACAGCACCTACCTACCTGTCTGAGTGAGTGCATAAGCAAAAGAATAATTATGTTGGGACTTCATTCTACACCTGCTGTGGTGGCTTGGCAGCTTTCTGTGCTGCTTTTAACTTTAAAAGTTGGCTGGAAGTGTACCTTCTTGTTGAGGAAATCCCATGGTTACTCATCTTATATGTGGCCAGGTGCTTATTTGGATATGGTAAGCCTCTACATCCCCAAAGCCCAGAACCTACCTATCATTGCTGATCTGGCCAGGGGACCTGTCTCCATGTTAAATAATGGTTCATCCATCATAACTTTATTAATTACCGACAGGTTGCAGGTTTGGGAGCCAAATGTAAATGCGACTTTTGTCTGCTCCCTCTTCTAAGTCACAGAAGAATGACAGCACAGAAGCAAGAGTGGAACTGTGCTGAGGAAGATTCTGGGCAGAATCTTACTGGTGTCTGAGTGAAGCGGCATCATGAGAGATGTGTAGCAGAATCAGGCAACGAGTGAGGCGAGGCCTAACTCAACATTGGGAGTAACCCACGCCATCTTCTACAGTTTTTACAAGCTGCAGGGCAAGTTTCTCTCTAGGCAATAGTGAGTTGTCATTGTTTGTTAAAGACCTCGTCAACAGCCCACTTTCCTTATGAATGTTCAATCTGCCATCTTGCCAAACTCACCAAACAAGTTTGACATCTGGAAAACTCAACAAAGAAATCTGCTTTTTTAAAAATTCATTCACAGGCTATGGGCTAGGCCAGCATTTATTGCCTATCCCCAATTGCCCTGAAGGCAGTTGAGAATCATTGCTGTGGGTCTGGAGTCATATGTCGGCCTGACCAGGTGAGAATGGCAGATTTCCTTCTCTGAAGGACATTCTTGAACCAGAGGGACTTTTCCCAATAATCAGCAATGGTTTCACAGTCATCAGTAATTTCTCAAATCCAGATTTTTTTGTTGATTTTAAATTCCACGATCTGCGATGGTGGGATACAAATCTGTGTCCCCAGAACATTAGCTGAGGTTCTGGATTAATAGTTTCACAATAATACTACTAGGCCTTGGCCTCCCCCATCGCTTGCTCCAAATGCTCTCCATGTTGTTTGTGAGCAAACCGCAGCACAGGAATGATTCTGGGGCACTAGCACTAGAACACATCCCTCTTCCACAGACATTGGCATGCAGCATTTAACAATCCTTCTTGACCATTCTGGCACCTTTTCAATACACTGGCAGGGTGGTCTGTAGACACAGACTTGCATTGCAGGTAGCACTGGCAAATAGCGTTGAAAGACTGCAGTGAGGATACTTTGTACAAAAGCGCAGATACCCATTTCACAGACTGGGCCATGCTGCAAGTCAAGGCTTTGTACTTGTTCTCTTAACAGTTACTCACCTAGCGTCTAACTCATGCTTAAAGCATCACTGCCTTGCTTTGTCATGTCAATTAACAAAGTCACATAGCAGGCAACTGCTCTTAACAAAAATAGAGATTGCTGGAAAAGCTCAGCAGGTGTGGCAGCATCTGTGGAGAGAAATCAGAGTTACCATTTCAGAGCTAGCTGGCTAACATCAATTCTGAGGAAGGATCACTCAACCTGAAATGTTAACTCTGATTTCTCCCCACAGATGCTGCCATATCTGCTGAGTTTTTTGGGCAACCTCTATTTTAGTTTCTGATTTACAGCATCCACAGTTCCTTCAGTTTTTTCTTAGGCAACATCGCTTGCTGGGCAGCAGGTCACAGCCCAAGGGGCTGTGTGGCATCTTGCTGTACCAATCTCATGCCTGCAAGGTGTGCCAGAAACTTATGCAGTAAACACACTGAGTCTGCAGTATGCAGGCATCCATATATCCAAATCCTCAGGAAATAATCCTCAAAGAAGCCTATGGAGATTGCCATCAGACAGATGATTCCGACATTGTCAGGACTGTCTCCAACATCAGACCAGGGATTGGTCATGGTCAGGGTTCGGGTTGGGGTTTTATTGCTTACGGGGTCAGTGCTTCTGCAGTGCAAGGAATGTGTCTCAGTCAATCTTTTGGTTCCATCGTGCCCAGTCCAGTGGTTCTTGCCAATGTGGTTTAAGAAATGTACAACTACCAGCCATGAGTTTAAGCACATCTTGCCTGGGGCTGTCTGGTCATGTTGGTCCTTGGGTCAGTCCACCAAAGTGGGGGCACAAATATGGCCGTTGTCAAGGGACAGAGTGCTGGTGTGTTACTCTCTGATGCTGGGGCATTCAGACTCTGGGTAAGGATGCAGAACAAGGACAGCAGAATTTAAAAATGGGAGGGCATATGGTGAAGCATGGCTGGGAAATGTGTAACATGGGAGGGAAGGTTGTCAACAATCAGGAGCACCCTGGCTTCAAGGAGTGGCAATGTATGACCAGACTAGGAATGGTCATCTCACCTTCTTTCTCTCTCTCCTAATTATCTTATTGTACTCCCTGGTTTTGTGGAGGGAGTAGAGGCAGCTTGTTCAAGGGCACTGGACGTTGGTGGGGCATCTCTGGGGTGCTTCTGTCTACTCAGCCCACACAGGCTGAGGGTTATCTTGCCAGAAGGAAGTTGAACCTCCTTGGCTTGAACTTCTAATGATCAGATGGGGGCAGGCAGAGTTGAGGTGGAAGGCCTGGCCACCTCTGCAGTGGCCCTGCGTGGAAAGTGCCCAGTGGCTCTGGATGAGTGTCTCCTGGCAAGGTACTATTTCTTTGTGAGGAGGGGACACCTGCACTGCAGTCAAGATTTTACAACCATCTACACACTCCTGTCGCCGTGCCTTCGGTCCTGAGGACCAACGTCCGGGATGATGGAGTACAGATGGGCACATCTCCAGCAGTGTCTGAGGGCGTTGAGCCTGGCTATCTATGACAGCTGCCATCTTGTCTGTGGTATGATTCGCTGCAGCTTTTGGGGCAAAAAGGGCCATCGTGCTCCACGTGCTTGTCTGCTGCTTCTATTCCTCCCTGCGCATTGAGGTGAACTCCCTGACTGCCAATACCACAGGGTCCTCTCCTGCCTGGGGCTGACTGGTCTCTGGCAGACTGTTGCTGGGTCAAAAGGCATAATAGAATTGTGAATTTACCTACCACATGTGGAACTACAGCAATTCAAGAAGGTAGCTCACCACAAACATCCACAGGTCAACTAGGAATGGGCAATAAATGTTGATCCAGCCAATGATGCCCACATCCCATGACTGTATTTTAAAAAAACTCACTTAGTGAAAAAGAAAATACTGGGAATGGTGTGTGGCAAGATGGAGTTGAAATTGAATGTGAGAGTTACCTTTGGGGTGGAGTGGGGTGGGCTGGGTAGCTAATAAAATGAGATAGTAAGAACTGCCGATGCTGGAGTCTGAGGGAACAAGGCGTGGAGCTGGAGGAACACAGCAGGCTGGGCAGCATCAGAGGAGCATTTTCTAAATAAGGTTCCAGACCCTGGCCTGCTGTGTTCCTCCAACTCCACGCCTTGTTAGCTAATAAAATGAATTTGGTCGCATACAAAAAAAAGACTTGCCAGGACTCGTGACAAACACCCTCCAAAAACCATGATACAGCTTGGACCTGGCTAAAAAAAAACAAAGTTCATCCCTTTGAGTTTTCAACTTTTATTCTTAATTCTGACTATTTCCGATTCCATATTGGGAAATAGTCCAAATGAACATTATTCATTGGGTAAGGATGATGTGGTGGTGCCGGTGTAGGACTGGGGTGGACAAGGTCAGAGATCACATGACACCAGGTTAGAGTCCAACAGCTTTATTTGAAAACACAAGCTTTCGGAGCCTCAGTCCTTCTTCAGGTGTTCGTGAGTGAGGCAGTATCAGACACAGAGTTTATAAGTAAAAGATCAAAGGTTCACACATTGTTGAGGATGTACTAAACAAACTTAAGATGTTGTTAAATCTTTAATCAGTTAGAAGGTTTTAATTGATTAATTTGTATATGCAAATCCCCAAATTCCTCTCAAGTCACGGTCCTGAGACAACTAAAGGTTTTATCAGCATAAAGTAGAGGTGACATTTTAGGTCAGACAATGTATGTTAGGTATGAGACCTTGTTTAGAATCTGTTTGTGTTTTAGTCTGGAGTCAGACTGGTTTATTTCTAAAGTAGAAATTTATAAAACGCCACATTGACTGACTATCTATAAATTGTGTGCTTTTTGAACAAAATAAAACGTATCTGCAAATATAAATTCGTGTGTGTGTGTGTGAGAGAGTGAGTGAGGGGGGAGAGAGTATGTGTGTGTATGTGTGTGTGTATGTGTGTGTCATGTGATTTCTGACCTTGGGTTAGGATGAGGATCAATAATGTCACCTTATCATTGTGGCTTGAGTCACATAGATGGAAATAAATATCCATCCCTTATTTCTTTTGGGCCCAGAGTTTTCATTCCATTGATAACAAATGTTACGCATTTAGATACAGGTTACAGCTGTATAAATAATGTTATATGCTCTTATCAATGATGGGAACTGTTGCAGGCAATTCACATAAATATATTGACGAATCCCCAAGAACACTAAGGAACAGATGTCATTCTTAATTACATGTGCTTTATTGTAAAGATATGGTTAATAGATCGAGGCATTAGATAATCTAAATCTAATTCAAAAACACATTGGTTCTTGTTTAACTCATATTTAAAGAAGCTGCTTTGAGTTCACACAGTAGTGTTCGAAACCTTTATTTATTCCTTTAAATCTGACAGAAAGGCTTTGAAGTTTACAGAGTGTATTTGAAATGGGTGTATTTAAAACGAGTGTAATTAAAATGAACGTGCCTCCTTTGAGCCAGACAAACTAATAACTTTGTTTATCAGAAAGAGCAGCTTTTCATAAACACAACTTGCCTGTTATAGATTCATCCAGCACAGAAGAGGCTATCAATTCTGGGCCTAAACAGTTTTAACAGTGACTGACTTCAATCACAAATTCAAACTGGACAGTTGGTTTTTAAAAAAGGGGGATAAGGCTAAATCCTAAAATGTTACTTCAAAACAATGGAGAATCCTATATGTTAGCAATACTTGCAAAATCTTACAGGAAGAAAAGACATTTTGACTAGGTAGGGCATATCACTGGAGGCAGGTGATAATACCTCCAGATTCAGCAACCTTACCACCTTCTTTAAAACCATAAACTGAATGATGAGAAGATTTAAAATATCCTGTAGGAAACAGCTCAGCCACTGTATCACCATACTAATTATCCTGTCAGGTGTCCCATCAGGTAACAATTGGCCAGAGAGACTGTATGGAATAGTTAGCCTTGTTACTAGGCCAGCTGTATGATAATGGGGACGCTGTCATTAAACACATTGTTAATACTTTGAAATGCAATATACTCAAGTTGGCCATAAACAAATGCCAGAAGGTTGGCAGAAACATTCTTTGTGCCAAAATGATCCTGAGCTTCCTGTTGCCTGCCGCTTGAACTTACCACCCTGTTCCCTGGCCAAGATCTCTGTCTCAGACTTGCTGCAGTTCTCCAGTGAAGCTCAGTGCAAGATGGAGGAACAGCTCTCAGTTTCAGCTTGGGAACGGTGCAGCATTCAGGCCTCAATATTGAGTTCAATAAGGTTAGAGCCTGTTCATCTTCACCCATGTCTTTACCCCCAACCCCACACACAAAGCCCTTGTCATCACATGGACTGTTACCATATTGTCAGAACTATTGGTCCCCATTAGCAGCTATTCATTCTCCCAGGCTGACCTTTATCCATTCCTTTGTCTACCCAATTGTTCTTCTCTCTCTCTGAGCTCCATCTCCACCTATTGTTTAATCATCTCCCACTACCCCCATCCCATCTTCAATGTATATACTAATCTTTTCCTAGCTACTATCAGTTCTGAAGAAGGGCCCACTGGATCAGAAACATTAACTCTGCTTTCTCTCCACAGACATGACCACATCTGCAGAGACTTTCCAGCATTTTCTGTTTATTTGTCAGAAGGTCTGCTGACTGATTACATGTCATCAGGCTTGGCAAATACAATAAATGCTATAAAAATCAGTCACATGATATAATAACTATCACGCCAGCAACCTCAAAATGTGCCTGTGCTGCCACCAACTGCACAAGACAGTAACTACAATTATATTGCTCAATATTAGCTTCTTTTCATCCTACAAGAGACATTCTCCTCATAGGAACTGCATCATGTGAAAAACATCTATATTCCACCCACATTTATGCATGTGATTAACAATGTAGTAACCATCTTTCACTTCTCCATCCAATCTGAGTGACAAATTTTCACTTGGCTGAAACTTACATTTCGTCAGTTTCCACATATGAGATATAGATAGTTCCTGGAAGTTGTTGCACAACATCTGGTTGTTTGAACAGATAGCAGTTAAGCGGCTTCAAAAATCTGGGAATTTTTGTAAACCTGATTTACATGTTTCAATAGTCCTGATATTCTGGTAAAGGGGCGGACGAGGAAATATGTTCCTGGCAAATGTGTGCAGGTGGATGGGTGTGGAAATTAGTTCTTGCTCTTTGTCCCACACCTCTGACAACGGGATGAAATATTACCTCGAGGCCCTATCTGCCTTCTGCATGTGAATGCTAAATGTTCCAGGGCACCAATTCGAAACAGAGCAGGGGATCTCAGTATCAACCCCTCAATCAATATCACAAGAAGCAGATTATCTAATCATTACTACATTGTTAATCACACCCATAAATGTTATTGGAATATAAGCTTTTATTTATATTCCAACATACTAAAGCAGAGGCAGAATATTGGTACATTGCCAAGTTAATCAGGGACACAATATTTTCTAACCAACCTATTGAGGTCATTACATGTCTGGAGCAGGTGGGACTTGAATGCCTGGCCTCCTGACTCAGAAGTAGAGACACTCCCACTACACTGCAAGGTCCTCCCAATTTGTCCCTGAAATTTGAATTAACCTGTTCAGAGGTGTTATTACTCATCTCTGGGGCAGGTAGGGGCTTTAACAGAATTTGCTGTAGATGTTTTCTAACTAACCTGTTCAAGGATGTTATGACACATTTCTGGATCAAGAGAACCTGGGCCTCCTGGCCCAGAGGTAGAGATGCTATCACTTCATCCCAAGGTCCCTCCCCAATTTGCTATCGATGTTTTCTAATGAACCAGTTCAGTAATGTTAATACACTCCTCTGCAGCAAGTGCGACTTGAACCATGGTCTCCCAGCTCAGAGATACAGACAATACCACTGTGCCACAAGAAGCCACCTCTCAGAGATTTTCTTAAACCAACTATAGAGATGTTATTACAGACTTCTGGATCAGGTGGGACTAGAACTTTGGTCTCCTGGTCCAGAGGTACAGTCACTACCTTTACCCCACAAGAACCCTCCTCAATTTGCTGTATATCATTGGTTTGTATTGGACGCAGCGATGTGAATTTGCATGTTTCAATAATTAATGGCTTGTTTAGATTTCTGTTTATTGCCATCTGGTGCCCAGTTTATGCTATTAACTGTGTTTTTACATAATTACAAGTCAAGATGGGTTTGGCATATGAATGATTCTGTCACCAGCTCAACTGATCTGTTTAAACTTCCACACTGAGATCAGATAGCAAACAAAAGGACAACCAAATCATAATGGTGCTTTAAAATTCATTCACAGGATGTGGTTGTCTCTGGCAAGAATTTATTGGTCATCACCAACAACCGAGAAGTTGTCTAGGCCATTATGGAGAATCGTTTTCTCGTGGGTCTGAAGCCATGTGTCAACCCGATCAGGTAAGGATGGCAGATTTCTTTCCCTAAAGGACATTAATGAAACTAATGGATGCAGATATATATTGTGAAGACGGTGGAGAGAAAGTTGGGAAAATAACACAAAAATGAAGAAATCAAATCTCAACGTCAAAAAAAAAATTTTTGATTTTTGCCTTAAGATATAACCAGTGAGTTCCGAATGTTGTTAATGAACAGTGATTACCTTGTTTCCCTGTATTTGTATTTCATTACCTGCTAAACTCTTCTTATTTTTATACAGCTCCCAATTTTCTTCTCCTTGCCAAAGAAACTAGATAGTGGCAATTCCTGACATGAAAGTCAGAGCGGCAGCAGCTCACTGCTTTAACCTCCAGTCCTTCAGACAACACTGTCTTCTCCACAATATCCTAGCTTGCTCAATGGAGAATGTTCTCTCCCACTTTCATCCACGGAAGTAGACATCACCAAACCATCAACCTCAGCACATCATCACGGCTACTTTTAGACTAACTCATTCACCCCTTCCTCTCTTGAGCACAATGTTAGAGCTCAGCGGTACTTATAAATATGTTTCTGCCAGGTCTCTTTGCATGCTGGGACATGCACATATATCTTATGCCCATGCGCTCAATGCATCTTATTGCCCTCAGCTCAAGTTCTTGGTGCTCAATCATTTTGCTTCCTTCGGGGTTACCAGGTTTTCTAGCATGAATATTTTTGTAGTGTATAGGCTCTTCAGTGGTAATTTACAGGCTGGCAGCATCTGTGTTGCGCATTAATTTTTAACACAGACAGTGACATAGGCAGCTCCTAACGGCTCAGAAAAGTTAAATGGTTGGGCATCATCAGCCATGATTGAATGGCGGAGCAGACTTGATGGGCCGAATGGCCTAATTTCTGCTCCTATGTCTTATGGTCTTATATTGTGTATGGCAATATCATACCTACAGAATATGCCAGCAGCTTATGTGGCAAAAACACTGCATGTGCTTCAACGCAATGGGCAAGACTTAAAGACAAATGGTACCAGTACTGAGTGGGGTTGAGGAGGTCCATGTTCGCTAAGTGTCTGGTGCAACCGTCATAGAATCATAGAGTCATACAGCACAGAAACAGACTCTTCAGTCCAACCAGTCCAGGCAAACCATGTTCCAAAACTAAATTAGTCCATTAAGGGACTCACCTGTTTCCAGTCCAAGGGGTTGGCCAGGCTCAGGAGATTGGCCCATATCGATTCTAGGGTTTGTTTCCTTGTTGTGCAAAGATTGGGTCATGGTCAGTCCTGCAGGTCAAGTGTAACCAGTTCAGGGATCTCAGAAACATCATACAGGTTGTAGAGCTGGATGAACACAGCAAGCCAAACAGCTTCAGAGGAGCAGGAAGGCTGACGATTCGGGCCTACGCCCTTCATCAGAAATGTTTTCCAGAAATGTTTATCCTGCTCGACACCTTGTTATCTCAGATTTTCCAGCATCTGCAGTTCCTACTATCTCTCATACAGGTTGTGGTGGAGACATCAACCGGAAGCTGGAAAATGCTCTATCAGGCCTGTCCTCCTAAGTCAGTGTGGGGACTGGGCCACAGTCAGTCCTGTGGGTTTGGGCATTAATGGTCAGGCAGCTTTTCAGGAAGCAGTTTGTGGAGTCCTGGGAACAGTGGAAAGCTCAAGTCTGGGATTGTGGTTCCTTGGACCATGTCACTGATGGAATGATGATGGTGAAAGAGGACAATTCAGACAGAGGGATGGGGTCACAGAGAGCAAGAAGGTGATGAGGAACTGGAGGTGGTGAGGTGGAGAGTTAGAAATGCCAATCACCATGCTGGCTGCATGAGGACACTGTATGATTTACAAATGCCTAGCTCAGGTGGTAATTTGGAGACATTAGCGGTGTACAAAGGGACTTGGTGTATGAATAGAAAGGGGGTGGGAAGCTGAAAGATCGTCAGGAATATGGGGACAGCACCTCAAAAGGGAACGTGGAGATTGAAGAACATCATTCTGTCATCCAGGTAAAGCCTGCAAATCACTCCCAAGGACATAATTTTGGGACATTGCCATCTTTGATCCGAATGAAACACCAATAATGAGACAAAATAGCTACTCCCACATGCAGAGTGGATGGAGTAAGTTACTGTTTTTCTCTTTGAGGGCAGCATGTAATCCTTTGTGTTTGAGAGCTTGCTAGGGCAGACTACATTCATCAGGCATCAACTAATTTAGGACAACCACCCATCTGTAAACAAATTACTTTTAATTGCCAGATCATTCTTTTTGCAACAGTGAACATTACAAACTATGGCCTCAAATAACCATGACCATTCCATAGTTTGAATTATTTTCCCCATTGTCATGTTAAATAATAAAATCTAATCAGATGTTAACTTAAAGAAATGTAAATTATCTGAGTTTTACATATTTTTAATATTTATCTTAAGTTTGATGCTTGGATTTTCTATCAGGGTGAGAGTTTCCTGCTGTCATATGGATTTTCTATGTCTCTGAAGTAGATAATTCAGTTGCAAGTATTTCTGCAGCCATGGTGATTTCTTTTAAAACAGTTTGTGGGGGCTACTTTGGCAGCCTCATCGGTTGTGTTTACTTTAGGATTTAAAGAATTATCAGGATGAATCATTGTGCTTTAATGTCTGTTAGAAATTTCTAGACCCATAGATTTTAGTGTGAGACCACAAGACCATAAGACATGGGAGAGTCATCAGGTCATTCGGCCTATCGAGTCTGATCCACCACTTGTTTACGGCTGATACCCCATTCTCCTGCTTTCTCCACATAACCTTTGATGCTCTTACTAACCAACAACCTATTTGTCTCTGCCTCAAAGCCACTCAATGACATAACTACCAAAGCCTTCTGTGGTAATGCGTTCCTCTGATTCACCACCCTCTGGCTGAAAAGGTTCCTCCTCAGCTCAGTTATGAAGGCTCATCCCTTTACTCTGAGGCTGTGCCCTGGGTCCTAAGCTCACCTACTAGTGGAATTATCTTCACCACATCCACTTTATCAGGCCTCTCAGTGTATGAAAGTCTCAATGAGATCTCCTTTATCCTTCTAAACTCCATTGAGTACAGACCCAGAGTCCTCAACTGCTCCTCATATGACAAACCCTTCATTACCCGGGCCAAGATCATTCTTGTGAACCAAAGCCAGCACATCCATCCTTAGATGTAGGGTCTAAAACTGTTCACAATATTCCAAAAGAGGTCTGACCAGAGCCTTATACAGCCTCAGCAGTACATCCTGCTCTTGCATTCTAAAGGTAGAATTATTACATTAGGTGTTCAAGCTGAATTATTTTACCATGTCTAATTTAAAGGAAAACATTAATAACTTAAACTTTCTTGGAGATTGAAGCTCTACATCATTACCCATTATTCAGCATTGAACTGATCAGCTCAATGTGGTTAGAATCCAAAAGAATGCGGCAACTGTAATAGTTCACACAATGAAAGTCCAGAACCAAGTGTTACTTGAAAGAAATTTGTGAAAGATCAGTGGTAGTGTCCCTACATTTGGGGTTGGAGACCTAGGTTCAAGTCTCACCTACTCCAGAGGTGTACAATGTCATTTCTGAACATGTCGATTAGAAAATATCTGTAGAATTCTTAAATGAAGAAGCTTTGGATAATTTAGACCTACTAAAGATCAATCTAATTTATTGCATTGTGGGTAGGAACAAAACTTACTGGAGCCTCAACATGAGAGAAAAATTTAATTTTCTTCCTGTGTCCTTTGTAATTTGTCTGAAGATTGCCTCAAAGTACAGTCTAAAATAACAGCTTCCGAACAAGACACTCTGTTATTAATATGCAAATTGGCCAACTGGTTAGATTGAAGAAAACATTCCCCCTCAACTGTGAATTTCCAAAAATTAATGACCCTTTTGCAATATTGCCCTGATATCTTTACAAAAGTTGAAATGTGTCCTTTGTTTCCCACAATTTTCATGATGTTGCCCCATTTATACATTAAATGTCATTTGAATTGGTGACAGAATTTACTCTTGTAATTAACATCATAATTGCACTGTGAATACCAACTATTAAAAACTGTGAATCGAATTATCTTGTACAAGTCATTGACATTTAAGTGTGGGTTCTTTTCCTTCTTGTAGTCAATTATTGTTGGAGATTTTATATGTCCAATGTTAAATTCTTAATCATTTTTCATCCTGTTCCTGATTAAGAAGGGATTACTTGTGTTTATTCCAGAGTATTTTAAACATACATTGCATTGATAGTTGTTCTCAAATTCACCAGTTTTAAAGACAATTTTAAGACTGAAATCTGTACAAACACATCTAATCAATATCTAATCACAAGTTTATGACTCTTTATGAACATGTTTTGAATTAGAGATATGTTGTTAGTGTTTTAGGATGTAGTCTTTCCTATTACATCTAGAATTGTAGTACACTTTTTCAAAGTAAATTGCTGGAGAGAGGGCTTTTGCTTTCCAGGTAATAGACTGTCACCTTAATAATTTATACATTAAGTTCATAAAGTTTTAAAATTTGTACTTACCTTTTTCAACTTGTATCACTGTGTTTCTCCAACCATAGCTATGGTTTGCCATACACCAGTGGACTCCTGCATCTTCAGAGTGGAACTGTCTTACCTTTTCTTTGGAACCATTTAATCCAGCTGCCATTTGTACCATCTCAGTACAGTTTTGCCCATCCTTCAGCCAGATCACAGCAGAGGCAGGGTTACTATACAGAGCATCTCAATTCTCTCGGTCACTGGAAGGTAAATTTTGCTGCCATAAAACCTGTACATTATTGTGAGAAACTATGGACCATCTAAAAGAAAAATGGAATAAAAGAATTTGTGCAATGTTATTTGCACATGAAAAATCAGAGTTTACTGCAGTTATATGGATTTAACATTGGCAAATTAACATCAGGAATATATATTATGTATCAACACTTTCGATTTGCAAAATCTGATTGAATGGTCCCCTCAGTTCTGAAGAGTAGTTATACTAGACTTGAAACATTAACTCTGTCTCTCTCTCCACAGATTCTGCCACATCTGCTGTGTGTCTTCAGCACTTTCTGCCTTTATATTAGATTTCGATCATCTGCAATATTTTGCTCTTATTTGAATGGTCAAAATCCCTAGTCTAGTATGTAAAGCACTTTGAAAAGCCTCCAAAAATTCCTCAGATGCTAGTTGTCAGGGAAAGCCCAACTTTGGTTTTAAAGGCTCAAAGATCATGTGAAGAAGAAGAAAAAGCCTGCAATGTTGCACAATTTGAAGGTGTTTCCAGAGATTGAGTTAGATCAGGGGACATTATGATGAGCTTGATTCCAGGCAAAATATACATGTGAAAGGAAGTGTTTTCAAAATGTCATATCTTCAACTTAAATGAATAATGAATTATGCCTTCGGAAATTACCATTGTTTGAACTAATGTAGTGAATTCAGCTACCAGGGATAATTCAAATTAATCATTAGGTGAACAAATGGTTAATTTCTTTATCAATTAATCAGCACACTGGATAACTCGTAACTTATTCTCAAATGGAGCCAAGTCATTTTCAAAATGCTCCTGAACCAGCAGACGGAATCGTGTTTAAACCTGGAGGGCATCCCCAGCAATGTAGATCATTCTCAGCATTATGCGCAAGTTCAGTCTGGACTATGAGTTCATGTTTTAGTGTGAGGTCTTAACTTTCTTGTGCCACTAATTAAAGAAAGTTTACACAGTCATAAACCACAGAAAAACAGAAATCGTTTATCTCACTCGGATCATTTTCTGTTAGCCATTCCTGAAAACAGCAATAGTGTGGAGGACAATTGTGACACATAGCATGTCGTTTGATCTCACATATTGTTAGTTGTTTGAAAGTCACTTTTTTTTTGAAATGCACAGACAGTGCTATGGTGGGTTACTTGAGGGATAATCTCAAGTTTGCTGTTGGCAACTGATTTGCCATTAACAGTAAAGGATGGGGAAGTGATGTTTCTGATGATGTTTGCTCAAACATAGATCCAATTAAAGGAGATATTCTCAGAGTACACTCCCTGGTCAGGGCAGGTCAGCATAGACTTACATCCAGTAACCAAAGCACCATCCACAATGGAAATACCAGGTCCCCTCGTTGAACTGAGCAGATCAGATTCTGAGATAGTAGGAACTGTCAATGCTGGAGAATCTGAGATAAGAAGGTGTAGAGCTGGATGAACACAGCAGGCCATGCAACATCAGAGGAGCAGGAAAGCTGACGTTTCAGGTCCAGACCCTTCTTTAGTTCAGATTCTGGGATGGTGAGAGTGAGGACTCCTTTGTTTTGCTTTGTACAACACTGGGCTGTACTGGTTCAGAATCACAAAATTCCTATAGTGCAGAAAGATGCCATTTGGCCCATTGAGTCTGCACTAACCCTCCAAAGGGTGAGGCAAATTCTTCGGGCTTTCTTCTCTAAAGAAAAGTCATGAGACACCAAACACCAACTTTGTTTACTCTCCATAAATACTGACAAATATACTTATTTCTCCAGCAGTTTCTGTTTTGGATTCAGACCTCCAGCATCTATTAGACCGAAGAGGAGCAGGAATAGGCCATTCGGCCCCTCAAGCCTGATCAGTCATTCAATAAGATCATGGCTGATCTGACATTCCTCACAGCCACTTCCCACCCTTTCCCTGTAACCTTTGATTCTCCTACCGATCAACAATCTAACAAAAGAGACTCTAACTATCACCCCATGACATTTAACCATCACTGATTTCACTCGTTATCATGCTATGGGTTACTATTGACCAGAAACTGGATCAGCAATATAAGTACTGCGTTCACATGAACTGGTCAAAATCCACGAATTCTGCAATGAGTGACATACTTTACGTCTCCCCAAAGTCAATCCCTCATCTACAAGCAAAAAGCCAGGAATGAAATAGGCTACTTTGTATTCTCTGCTTGAGTTCAACTCCAAGATCATTCACCAAGCTTGACATAAACAGAACAGAAGCAGCCCAGTGGATTGACATCCCTCTCTTCTGTCTCCCTGAAAAAGTTCCCATTCCCCTACACTTTAGTTTAAACTATCCGAAACATTACATGAGAACATAAAACATACTTTACTTGAGGCTGAACTAGTGTTTTCTAAAGGTTTGTAATTTTGTTGTTTTTGTTTCTCTATGCCACTATTTACAAAATTCCATGTACTTTTGTAACTGCCTGCCTTATTTTTAATGATCATATTTATCCTGCAGAACAGAAACATAAAAAAGAGAAGCAGAAGTAAATGTTGAAAAGTTGGTTTCACTTGTAGGGGAGTCTTAAACCATGGGAAAAAGATACAGAATAAGGAAATTGAGACAAAGAAATTTTATTGCTGTGAGGGTAGTAAATGATTGAATTCTCTTCCACAGAGAGTTGTGGAGGCTAGATCACTGAAAATACTTAAAAAGAATGTAGATAGATTTTTGAAATACTTATGAGAATAATGTAATATAACAATATGAGGAACTGGCATGAATGAGGAGTTGAAACCTGGGGCAGATCAGCTAAGATCTTACTGAATAACAAGCTTGCTAGCAAGTTAGAGAGACTCCCAGTTACTCAACAAAACTCCGACCAAAATTTCAAGTCAATAATTCTTCGTCAGAACAGAATCTAATGCTCTTGATCATTAGCTCTGGTTCTCGCCACAATGTTGCCTGATTTTGTGGAATTTTCCAGCATTTTTTTGTGTTTATAGTATCTGCAGCATTTTCCTTATTCCTGCTTAAGGTAAGTGGGGTAATTCATTATTAAAGGTATTGGTACAGAGCTGAACACTGTAGAATGGGAAGTTAACAACTTATTTCTGATTTCAGTGCACAAAACAATGTTACTTCTGCAGCAGAAACACCTCCAGTAATCTTCTGCAGCTTTAATATTTTTCTAGTAATTATCAGTGGCAACTTCCTTTTGGTGGTTCATAGCCGGTATTTTAAAGAATGAAACAGACTATTGATTTCAACTCTTTTGAGGTAGTTTCTCTGGATCAAGGATGGTTTGCTTCCATTCTGATTCAATGGATTCTGAGATGGCAGATTATTTCAATTTGACTCTGTCAAATATGATTCATTAAGGGTTAAGTAGATAGGTTCTTTGGAATGTTTTGCACTCCTTCCAATGTTTTGGCTTCATGTGCAGTTTGTTGACTAAGTCTCTCAATGTGATTGGTGCCTTTCTAAAAGAGCATTTTCCGTTTTGGTCAGTCACAAGCCTTGTGTCTATAGTGGCTCTATTGTGATCAACCAAAATGTTATCAGCTGGCATGAAGGCTTCTTGGAAAATGAACAGGACAAAACCATTCAGCACTTCATGTCTGCTCCATCATTCATTAAGTCATGGCTGATCAGACACAAACATTTGAATGAATCTAAAGCTATTTTAGTCGATGGGAGAGATAATTTTCAGTGGTATATGGTAAACCTTTTCCATCAAAACACACAGTGGAACTTTCAGAATAATGTAGAATGTATATAAATAAATGTGTTCAACATTCAATTTTCTGTCTGGGGCTAAAATATCTATATTATATTAAATTTACAAATCTATACCTATTGAGGATGAATGAATGGAATTGTGGGATCTGATATTTCACACCTGGATGCAGCATATCAGCTCAGCTGGGCACACTTTTGCCTCTAGATTCATGTACCAATTCAAGCATCTGATGCCTCAGTGCAATGAATGTTGCTCTGTTAGAGTTCTAGTCTTTCGCATGAGAATGAGGAAATACTTACTCCTCCTTTTTAGACTATAAATTGGAATGGAAATCAGACATTGCTACCTAGCTAAGATAACGAGAGAATTTTGTAACTTGAAAAATCAAGTGGTGAATATTTTTAGCTTAGGAGATAATGTTGCTTTTGGAGCAGTAGGATTGTTACATTATTGGGCCAGTGTGCCTTCAGGAGATTTTGAGTTCAGGACAAATGCTTTGCTGACAGCCCTCGGATTAGTCAAACTGCAGTTGAGTACAGCCAGAGACATCCAAGCCTGGCAAATTGAAAACATCCCTCTTCCTTTATCCATGTGAGTGAAAAGATAACAAAACCAGGAAGTGTAAAAGAAAGAATTCTATTGTGAGAAATGTCCTGGCTCCAACTGATAATTATCAAATCGAAGAATGGTGATCACTCTCCAGGCCACAGCACATTATCATTCCAAACTTCAAAGGAATTGTGAGAAATAACTGTTCACATTATTCTCTGGACTTTTGATATTTAGAATCCTGATTCTTCTGCCATCAGGTTTCCATAATATTTGTGTCAAACCATCTGCTTTTGGCTACATTATGTAGAGATGAATATGTGTGCATTTGGTGTTTTAAATGGTGCAGTTTAAGACTCATAGTGGTAGATTAGAAATTATATTGTTTAATTTGTTGAGGAATAAGCTGGTTTACAATAAATAGCTTTATTTTCATGTTAATGGTGTGAACTGCTTTTGTCACGAATAGTAGTAAATCCAGCAAAGTGACCATCTTAGCTTTTTAAATTGGCTATTTACACTTTGGTGACACCTGTAGACTAGGAGGGATTGATTATTGATGCATACTTCCCAGTTAATTCATAAAATAAGATGTTAAATTGAGATTCTATATAGCCGGTTCCATGGATATAAAAGTTCTGCTCACTATTTTGAAGAAGAGCAGGGGATATATCCACGGTGGAGTTAAAATTGTATCAGAGATAAAGGTACTGCAGATGCTGGAGAATCTGAGATAACGAGGTGTGGGGCTGGATGAACACAGCAGGTCAAGCAGCATCACAGGAGCAGGAAAGCTTGATGTTTCGGGCCTAGATCCTTCATCTGATGAATTATCAAATTATCAATCATCTGATGAAGGGTCTAGGCCCGAAACGTCAAGCTTTCCTGCTCCTATGATGCTGCTTGTCCTGCTGTGTTCATCCAGCCCCGCACTTTGTTATCCCGATATATCCACGGTGACCTGACAAATGTTTGTTCTTCAATCATCATCACAAACAAAGCATATTATTTGAAACAAAAACAAAACTTGCTGGAAAAGTTCAGCAGGTCTGGAAGCATGTGTGAAGAGAAATCAGAGTTAACGTTTTGGGTCCAGTGACCTTCCTCAGAATGGATTATTTGGTCATTTTCATCTAGCTGTTTCATTTATAAAATGTTAGTGAAATACAGATCTAGTTAATGATGCATTTAAACTGAAACAGAACTTCACAATTTAGCTCCATCACCTTATCAGAAACTTAATTTTATGATATTGCAGTTATGCAGGCGGAGATCTGATAGCCCACATAGGGAAAGTGCCTACAGTCATATTGTTAAGCTGCAGTAATATTGAAACAAAACTGAAGCTGCAGGAAAAGCTCAGCAGGTCTGGCAGCAAATGTGAAGAAAAAATCAGAGTTAACATTTCGGGTCTGGTGACCCTTCCTCAGAACTGATTATGGCTGGGAAAACGTCAGTTTATATGCAGAAAATAGGGAGGTGGGTGGGGTAGGGAGTAAACAATAGGATAGAGCCCAAAGTGAGAGAAGAACAGTTGGACAGACAAAGGAGTTGTTAACAATCTGTCTGGGATGGTGAATAGTTGTTAATGGGGACTGTTAGTGACTAACACCAGGTCGTGTGTAATGGCAGGCTATGTGGTAACAAGACCTGGTGTGTGAGATAGGGGACTAGAACATGGGAGAGTTTAGGCCCTAAAATTATTGAACTCAATATTGAGCCCTGAGGGGTGCAGGGTCTCCAAGTGGAAAATGAAGTGTTGTTCTTCCAGCTTGCGTTCATCTTCAATGGAATACTGCAGCAAGCCAAAGACAGAGATGTTGACCAGGGAACAATGTTTAAGTGTCGGGCAGCAGGTAGCTCAGGGTCTTTTTTGCGAGCAGAACGTAGATGTTCTGCAAAGCAGTCACCCAGTCAATGCTTCGTTTCCCCAGTACAGAGGAGACCACATTGTGAGCAGCAAATGCAGTAGACTAGATTGTGGGAAGTTCAGGTGAAGTATTGGTTCACCCGGAAGGTATATTTGGGACCTTGGATAGTGGGGAGGGTGGAGGTAAATGGGCAGGTGTTGCACCTTGGCCGGTTACAGGGGAAGATGCCGCTGGTCTGTGGCGGGGTGCTGGGGTTGAATGAATTATGGACCAGGGTATCCTGGAGGGAACAGTCCCTGCAGAATGTGGACAAGGGAGGGGAGGGGAATATGTGTCTGATGGTGGCACCTCGCTGGAGGTGACAGAAATGGCATCTGATAATCTTCTGGTCGTGTATGCTGGTGGGATAGAAGATAAGGACATGGGAAACCCTATCGCTGTTGCGGGAGGGAAGAGAAGGGGTGAGGGTGGAAGTGTGGGAGATGGGTCGGACCTGGTTGAGGGCCCTGTCGACAATGGTGCTGGGGAATCCTCGGTTGAGGAAGCGGGTAGACATTTCGGAGGATCCCTCGTCGAAGTTGGCCTCATCTGAATATGTACGACAGAGATGGAGGAACTGAGAGAATGGGATGGAATCTTTACAGGAAGCAGGGTGTGAGGATGTATAGTTCAGGTAGCTGTGGGAGTCAGTGGGTTTATAGTGGCTATTAGTGGCCGGTTCCCCAGAAATGGAAGCAGAGATGTCGAAGAAGGGAAAAGAGGAGTCAGAGATAGACGAGGTGAAAGTGAGAGCAGGGTGGAAATTGGAAGCAACATTGATGATCTTTTCCAATTCTGGACGAGAACTGCATTCACAGTGCTTTTGGTTTTTATTTATGCAGTAATATTGAAATTTTGCCAGTGATACAGTTTCAGATGTGCATTGATCTCAATGTGACAAAGTAAAAAGTTAGCTCACAATCTGACTCCAAGTGCACTAAAAGCAAATATTTGAAAATCACAGCTGAAAGGCATCTCTAACAGCCTAACAAGAAGCAGGTGAGAAGCCACACTTTTGAATTATAGTGAGAAATTTGGGCTGTTCTCAATGTTATGAGAAAACTGATGCTCCTACCTGATAAATTTGAAAATGAACCACCTGATAGTGAGGGGCCTAAACAAACATCAAAGTTTTTACCGAGAGTCCAATGAGTGTACAAAGGGTCCAATAAGTGTAACTTCATTGTGTAGCTGTACACAACCTGGTCTGAGTCTTTGCAGGTTCAATATAATCTTAATCATTGGCTTCGGAAGATGTTGGGGCTAGAGGAAGGCATGTAAGAGAAAAAAGAGAATTATACTGAGCAATTTAACTGATACAGTTCAAGCAGGTTTTTTTTGTAAAGACGTTTATAGGTAAAAAAAAACCTACATTCATGAGAAGAATAGTAATTCATCATCTTGCCAATCTCAGGGAAGCTGCCTCCACCATCTTCAAGAAAGGAGACAAAATGGACTATGCAAAATATTGAAAACTTTCCCTATTTTCCATCATTGGGAAGATCATCATCCAAATCATTGCTAGACACCTTCTCTCACTCTCTGAGGAAATCCTTCTGGAAAGGTAGTGTGGCTTCTGACCAAGCTGTGGAACTATGGACACGCGTCAATTCCAAGAGAAACAAGGAACAACACCGACCACTCTACGTGACCTTTATGGATCTGACCAAGGCTTTTGACTCAGTCAATTGGGAAGTACAATGAAAGACTCTGTCAAAGCCAGCAGTCCAATGATATTCATCAATGTCCTCCTCCTTCCTGACAAGACATCAGTGATGACACTTAGCGATGGTAATATGACACAATCCTGTGAGGTCAATACAGAAGACAAACAGGGATGTGTCCTTACCGTCACCATTTTTCCATCTTCATTAACACCATTCTTCACATTGTCAAGAACAAGGTTGCTAGTGATGTGGACATTGTCTATTTTCAACGTAAACTAGTTGAAATCCAAGAAGAACATGACACCAACATTGCCTATAGAACTTCAGTACGCAGAGGACATCATCGCTGCTCTCTTGGAACAGAATCTCCAATTCTCACTTAATATCTTTGCGGAATCACACTGAAGAAATGATGTAAGCCTCAAACTCAAAAAGAGTCAAGTCCTTTGTCAAACCATCCCAGGGCAAGTCCTGGTTTATTCCTTCATTAAAAACAACAGAGAAATTGTTCTAAATATTGACCATTTTCCTTATCTGGGAAATACCTCTTATCTAAGGCTGACATCAATGAGGAGATTCACCTTCCCACACAGTCCACAAGCACCAACTTTGGACACCTAAGAATGAGAGCCATCAATGACAGTGACATCTAATTCCGATACAAAGCTCCCTACAGATAAGACAGTCATCCTTTCAATTCTTTAACATGGCTCCAAAACTCAGACTAACAAAAGTCACCAACTCAATTCATTCAGAACTACCATCAACATTGTTTGGGTTGGATCCTCCACATCAGTTGCGAGGACAGAGGATCTAACATCAGCATCTTTGAAGCAGGTAATAGCACCAGCATCAAGGCCATAGTCATCTGAAACCAACTCCACTGGGCCAACTATGTGCTTAGGACGCTTGATGTCCGACTGTCAAAGCAAATCTTCTTTTCCCAGCTGAAGAAAGGTGCTTGAACAAGAGAAGGACAAAGGGAGTGTTTCGAAGACGCCCTGAAGGTTTTCCTCAAGAAATGCAAGATAGATGTCATTATATGGGACACCCTGTTCAGAAGAAACTAACTTAGAAGATGCTCCTACATGAAGGAACACAGTTTGTTGAGAACACCTGTTGGCAAGATGAGGTAAAACCAGAGAAAGGAATCCCAATGATCTCAAGGCCAAGGACCAATTCCGCCTCTTGGAAACACCTGCCGAGTTTACTGGAGGAGATGTGAATCCAGGATCAGGCTCATCAGTTACAAAAGGACCCACAGAACACGTGACCATTGACTCACAATTTCTAAGGTGGACAATCATATTGTTGTTGTCAAAGACAATAAATTTGCTTCGCTATAAAACATGTTTCTAGATCTTGTCTCTCTCTCTCTCTCTGTCTCACACACGCATACACGCATACACTAGGCACTGACCTACTGGTATTATCACTGGACTGTTAATCTAGAGACTCAAATAATGTTCTGGGGACGTGGGTTCGAATCCTGCCGTGGCAGATGGTGGAATTTGAATTCAATAAATATCTGGAATTAAGGGTCAAATGATGACCATGAATCCATTGTCGCTTGTTGAAAAAACCCATCTGGTTCACTAATGTCCTTTAGGGAAGGAAACTGCCAACCTTACCTGATCTGGCCTACATATGGTTCCAGACCCACAGCAATGTGGTTGACTCTTAATTGCCCAGAGTGCAGTTAGGGATGGGCAATAAATATTGCCTAGCCAGCGACGCTCTCATCAAGTGAATGCATTAAAAAAATTAAAAATAAAATACACACACAATTCAAATTGGAGCGATAAAAGTGGAATTGAAGTCATTCCCAGCAGCATTTACAGCCAGCACAACTCCTCTGCAGCACAATAAAATGTAGTTCCTTTTAACCCAGACCCTTCATGTTCTCCAAATGTATTTGTCACCATATCAGTTTTAACAGAACCCATGAAGAGAAAGTCCCACGTAACTTCAGTCCTTGCAGCAACTAAAATATACGGTATTTTGCAGCTTTTGTCAGTTTCAGGCTGAAATATAAATTATTCCCTAGGCAGATTACCTCTCAAACGCACAAAAGACAACATTCTTCCTGCTTCATGTCTGAAGCCGAAAACAGTTTCAGAACATTCGAAAACACTGAAAGATGCAGCTACTGCTGAAGCTGCTTTTCACTTTGCAAACAGCAGTTCCAGGTGAGATGCTCTGCTCAGAACACTGGTACATTCACTTGGTACTGGCATTGTATGTATTCAATTCCCTCCTTTTATAATATTTCAGCTTTTCTACATAGTGTGGAACTACAGGGAGAGCAAGAGAGGTATCACCATGTCCTTTGGATAATTTGATTGAGATCACTGTTCAAAGGCCCACATCACGGTGTTTGGATTAAGCCTCCTGTGGAAAAGTTACATTCCACTACAGACTTTATATCGATTGTGAACTCTATTAACACTGACAGGATTCAGAATATTTACAATTTTGTTTTAGATCTTCGATAAAAGTGATTCTCTTTTTGCACATGGTTCAAATTGACACCAACAACTTCAGAGAACGGGAAACAAGGATCTCCCAATAGACTCTGATTGTGATGTCCTGATCAGTATGGTTTCATATTAACACAAAAATTCAGGATGGTGGGAGAAACATACTATTGCAGAAAACCAAGAAACAAATTATTGCAAAATTTAGAATTAAATCTGAGAAAAGACTGCTATATTTAATTGTTCTTTGTACATTAAATCCAACAGGAAAAATATTTCAAGTTTAGCCTTTTCTGAGTTGTGTTTTCAAAGTTTCCGATTTCTTCTGGAAGAACTGAACCCAGCTGAAAATGATGAACTGTATTCTGTCAGGTCACCAGTTCGTTGGAGAAGTGACTTAACCGCGTCTGCTCAGTGTCTTGAGAGGAGAGTCAGTCTCAATAAACTGTGCATGGATTTATAATGGAACAGACACTGACTGAGTGTGTATATCCTGGTACTAGGAATCACCACGGATGATTTATACCTCCTATGAAATGAAGAAGCTGACTTGTATTCCTGATGTTACTCTGGGTGGTTTCAGACACTGCGTCACATCACTGGAGATAGAAAATGTTTCCTTTCATCATTCTAATTATAATATCTGTGTGGCAAGACTACTGAGTGTCTGCCCTCTATTGGAGAGAAGAGGGCAAGGAACAAGGATACAGCTTTCTGGTAAAGCATTTATATTTCAACTAATACGTAGAAAGACATTGATGTTTTAAAGAATGATGGTACTGAGGAGCATTCATTATGGATACAGCAACATTTGCACCAACAGCAAAACCAAACATTGCTGCAAAAGCTCAGCAGGTTGTGCAGCATATGTGGAGAGAAATTAGAGTTAACGTTTCGAATTGGGTGACCCTTCTTCAGAATTTCATTTGCAACAAATTGTTTATGGAGAAGTTCATCATTAGCAAGCACACTCAATATCAAACTAGTTTATTTAAAGCATTGCTACCTAGAAAAACATAAAAGCAATTTAGTATTTGCGTTTATCTCTGAACCTGGTCTGGGATAACTTGTCACTGCAGAGTCAATGGGAAGATATTGGCCATCATGAAATTAATTTTGCATATCATCCATAGCAAAAGGTATTAGTTAGTCTGATATTGGTTCAATTATAACTCCTTTCATTTTTCTAAATGATAATAGTTATATACTTGCTTTTCTTATCTACTTGCTAACAACACTCTTCAAAACTTTATCTTCGAATCTCACGTGGTTCTATTTAAACCTCAATATATATAATTATTTCGCTATACAGCTAATTACCTGAAATCATCCCTGCAATACATTTTAAAAAGACAGCAAATATGGGAAATAAACAGCAGCTTCGGCAACATCTTTGGGAGAAAATAGTAGTGTTTTGGTTCCAACCCTTTACCCAGAATAAAATCATACAATCAACAAACCACAACAAAATTAGCAAATGTTGTGGTAAATTGTAAGGAATTATCAATCAGTGACTTAAAAAAACAAATACTGCAAATTTTCATGTAAAGGGTACAACTTTAGTCTGAAAGCATCACCTGGAATATAACAACAAATTTACAGAGTTGTATACTCCTGTTCTCGATACAGAAAGATTGATTCAGTAAGGAATAATAAAAAAGAAGTGCAGATATTTATTCAGTGACATATGCAGGTGAAAATCTCAGAACTCAGGATACGTTTGTTGATTGCATTCATTGTCGTTCAAGAATTTCGCTAATTGCTTGGAACAATTATGTCTTTTGAGGGATTGTACCTTCTCATGTACTGTTTGCATTAAATGTCATTTTCTGTTGGTTATTCGTTGACACTCTAAGTGACAATGTTATCTTATTGGTTGCATTGTCCACATCAGTAACACTTAAAAGCAACTTAACAGTGATATCCTAATTTACAACAAATTCCCTTCAGCCACAAACCCGTTGACTAATACTGGCTCCCAATGCCTTGAATTCACACAGAATATTCTTTATTTCAAATTCTTCAAAGTCCATTAACACTGTGGGATCTTTCGATTATAAACACTTATTTATCCAGTGTTGATTGCCCTACCATTGGAGGTTGAGTTTTCAATTATCTGGATCTAAGGCCTGGAAATTCCTTCCGAATTATCTCCACCTCTTCATCCTCCTCTTCTTAAACACATTTAACACAGGTCACTGTGATACAGTTATTGATGACCTGTCCTCATACCTATGTGTCTCAGTGCCAAATGTTGATTCAATGTTGTGGCATGTGAGATACATTGGGAGAAGAACAAAGTCTCACGCACCACTGTCTGAACATTTGTTTGGATTCAGAACTCTGAAGTCAGGCACACTCTTGTATACTTGTCTATGTTGCATCGGTTCGTGATACCTGACATAATTATTGAGCTATAAACCAATACGAGATTAGGATAGCTTCTAGAGACTTTATAACAACTTAAAAATAAAAAAAGAAACTGCAGCCACAAGGCTGCCATTGTGGAAGAACACTCCCTCCACAGGACAACTTGTTGCAACAGCTGTGGTCATCTTTCACTTGCGGTCCTGGGACATAATGTATGTTAAAATGAGAGTTTCTAATTCTAGTAAATGTCCCAGAGTTGAGTGTCAAGTCACTTTTGTTTGCAGTTTACACAGATGATTTTCATTCAGATACAGAAAACAATTTTGTAATTGACTGAGCAAGGAGGTATGCAAGAACAAAAAAACCATAAGGACTCCATTTATGAGCAGGCACTTTGGTTAGCAAATTCTTTATTCAATATCCTTGGAAGATGCTTCTCCAAAACGATTCTGTGATTCTTGTCAAAGCTAACTTATTGCTTTTTGAGCATGGGTGAATACAAAAAATCCATCCTAACAAAAAATAAATGGAAGAAACAGGGAAAAACTGGAAAAGAGGCAGAAGAAGATTTTATGTCATTCTCTTCTACACTGCACAGCTCCTGAGCTGAAGTTATGATGGACAAGCAAGAGAATCTCATGGACGTCCACCCCATTCTTCTTGAATAGACAGATGGTTCTATTCTCTGGTTCATGCCTCAGTCAGCAACAGAGATATCTAAACTTAAATTATAAGTGTGGTTAGTCCATCCTGCTCACACTGCCTCTGAATCACCACAGTGATTCCCCTATGCACATGAACAAACTGCAGGTAGATGGAGTTAAAATACAGATCAACTGTGATCTAATTGAATGTTAAAATTAATTTGAGATGACGAATGAGGAATTGTTTTTTCAACTCAATGTTGTGCCAACACCAGAATAAATCTTACGTTCTTAGAGAAGTGCTAAAAAAGTGAGTCTACCCATAATAATCATAAAATTAACAATGGCTGCAAACTACACCCTGAGACCTTAGATAAGCAGTTGTTGAGCACTAGCTTCCTGTCCATAATTTGCAATAATTTCAAATTAATACGACTGGCAGGGAACCATGGTGATTACTACAACTCACAAAGGTAGGCTACCTGCCACTACTTTATTTTCAATTTACTCACAAAGCTTGCGCAAAACTCCAGAAGTTGTGCCTCAATTTGGAAATGTTTCATTTACAGAGTCAAAACTGTGTTTCAGGGACAAGTGAAGGTAATTTTATTCTCTGTCAAAACATTTGGACTGGCATAATACACAGTCCTCCCCATTGTACTGTATTAGAAAAAGTACTGAAGATAAATCACGCACGTACAAAAACAGATGTCTTCTTGGACTTTCGGGAAGCAAATCTGTATTAGTAGAGAAGTGGTGTTGTGGAAATTGATGGGATTCAAAGCCTATACATCCCTACAGCCTGAGAATCTCCATCCCAGAATACTTAAAAATTTAGCCCAAGAAATAGTGAATGCATCGGTGGTCATCTTCAAAGTTTCTTAGATACTGGAACAGTTCCTAGTGATAGGATGTAGTTAATGCTATCCACTATTTAATAAGGGATATGGGATCAGACCCAGTCTGAATGGACTTAAAAAGGGAAATTATGCTTGACAAATCTACTGGAATTCCTTGAGGTTGTGCGGATAGTGTTGATTGAGGGGAGCCAGTGGGTGTAGTTTTTTTTTGAACTTTCATAAGGCTTTCGACAAAGTTCCACATAAGAGATTAATGCATAGAAATAAAGTGCATGGGATTGGAGGTAATGAATTGAGATGAACATAAACATTTTTAGCTGACAGGAAACAAAGTCTAGGAATAAATGGATCGTTTTCTGAATGGCAGACAGTGATTGGTGGATACCGCAGGGATCCCAGCTAATCACAATATATGTTAATTATTTAGATGACGGAACGAAACGTAATGTCTCAAAATTTCCAAATGGCACAAAACTGGGTGGAAGAGTGAGCTGTGATGAAGTTGCAGAGATGTTGCAGTGTGATTTGGACAAGGTGAATGAGTGGACAAATGCATGGCAAACGCAGTATAATATGGATATAAGTGAAGTTATCTAATTTGGTAGCAATAAAAAGGAAGGCAGATTATTATTTGAATGGCTGTAAATTGAGAGAGGGGATCGTGTAATGAGACTTGGGTATCCTTATGCATTGCCTTTTGAAATTAAGTGCACAGGTGCAGCAGGTAGTAAAGAAGGTAAACCTATGTTGACATTCATAGCATGAGGATTCAAGTACAGGGAAAAGGAAGCCTTGCTAAAAATATAACAGGGCATTGTCCAGGCTGCACCTAAAATAATGTGTGCAGTTTTGTTACCTGACGAAGGATGTTCTTGCAATAGATGGAAGACAGCAAAGTGATACCTGGGATGACAAGACTGACATATGTCGATAGATTGAGTTGGATAGGATTGTACTCACTGGAATTTAGAAGAATGAGGAGGATCTCATTGATACCTATAAAACTCTAACAGGCCAAGACAGGTTAGATGCGGTAATGATGTTCCTATTGTTTGGGGCAGTCCAGAACCAGGGGTCATTGCTTAAAGATAAGACATAAACCTCTAAGGGCTCAGTAAAGGAGAAATATCTTCACTTATGGACTAGTGAGCGTGTAGGATTCACTGCTACAGCAAGTGGTTGAGATCAAAGCACTGTTTTCAAGATGAATGTTGTAATAATTGGAACCAGGTTGACGTCATTAACTACGAGGTCTTTAATTGGGGTTGTTAACCTCAGCCAATCAAGAAAGCCCTGGCTGACCAATGTAATCAGGAGATTAGAATCTCCTCAGTTCAAGTGACTGACTCCGAGCTGGCTGGCCACACCCAGTGTACTGTGTACAAGTAAATAACGGGTGACTTTGTGATGGGATACTGGTCTCTGTGCAACTATTTCAGAGGTTGAAATAGCTTTTGTGGCTAAAGGGATATGAGGAAGGATAGCAAACCTTAGCAATCACCCACAATCACATTGAATGGGGATGCAGGCTTGAGGAGTCACATGGCTTACCGCTGCTCCTACCTTCATTGTTTCTATGGAAATAGAAGTGTAGGAACAGACAAACAATGAAATTATAAACCTGGCAATTAAGAATCATCCTGTGAATGAATAAATGATAATAGTTGGAGAAGGAAAGGAAATTTTAAGGTGGCGGATGTTGTATTGATCAAATGGGCTGCTTTGTCCTGGATTGTGTCAAGCTTCAGCAAAGAAGACAAAAGGATTTATCATGGTAGGAAAAAGAGAAGGGAGACTGCTGAAAAGCCAGGAGGAACTTGTTATTTCATAAACAAAGCCATCTGTTTGTTTGGTGACTGGCATCATGTAAAAATGTTTCATTGATGTATTGTTGATGTAAAATGAAAGGTGAGTAAATGTACCATGACTAACCTTGACCAGTTTGCCATAAATCTTTTTAACTCACAAATTACACATTGAGATATACAGAGAGGACAAGAGTCAGAGAGAAGGCCCAATGCAACTTTATGGAACACATTATCAAGGAAAAACGAAATTTATCAGTGTCTACTATTGTGTTAAACTATATCACTGTTTTTGCAGGACTCTTCAGTACAAGTCTTCAATCTCTAAGTAACAGTCTCCAAACTACACTCAGGATTTTTGAAAAAAGTTCTCAACAGTTTGAAAATTGCAGAATCTGGCTAGGTTTAAATTCGATTTCAATGTTTGAGTTTTTATCTGTGCTCAGAAACAAAATCAATATTTCTGTAACAATCCTGACTGTCATGGGTCACCTGATCACAGTATTTCAGTTGTTATAGATAGATAAAGGAGAATTACGTTCCCTGCATCGTGGAGTTCTAGTTGTCTGTTAAGTCATATTTAATCTATGTTCATCTTAGTGGTTGGTTATTGTAAAATATTCTTAAAAGTGCAATTTTCACTGGCAACTCCTTCCATGAATAAAGTGGAAATATGTTTTTTTTAATAAAATTATTACTCAGTATGAGGATTGGAGCAAGTTTATTGCTGTTTGTATTTCCATTGACAGACCATCAACGGCACTGTCCACCACGTTACTGATGCCTGAGAGAGGATTGATAGTGCATTAATTGACCATTGTAGATTTGTCTTGATTTTTGTGGGCAGGACATGCTTGGTAACATGTGGAGAAAAGTTCCTTCAAATTTTGAGAAAGCTATTAATTCATATGTAAATTAATGTACAGTATGATCATCACAGCTGTGTAATTAAATTATATATTTTGTAAAGAAGGCTAAGTTATCTTCTTAAAATGGACTTACCATTTCACAAGGTGTCTTCTAAAATCCCATGATTGCTCTTGTTGATTCACTGTGGCCAGGCAAAGCAGACAAAACGAGAGATGGCAAGAACTGCAGATGCTGGAGTCAGAGACAACACAGTGCGGAGCTGGACGAACACAGCAGGCGAGGCAGCATCAGAGGCGCAGGAAAGTTGTTGTTTCAGGTTGGGAACCTTCTTCAGAAATGAGTGAAGAAGGGTCTCGACCTGAAACGACAACTTTACTGCTCCTCTGAAGCTTCCTGGCCTGCTGTGTTCCTCTAGCTCCACACAAAGCAGACAGACTGATGTCTTGTGTCAGAATTATTTAGATCAATGAATCCTACCAAATAGTGGGAATTGTAAGCTTTTCAGAACAGCAGACTGGAAGGACAACACAAGAAATTCCAGTTTAATTAACCAGTTTCTGTTTGTCATGGAACAATACTTTTTTTCAAAATTCACAAAGCTGCCATTTTGCTTTGGTTGCCATAAAACAGGCTGCGAAATTCCCTTATCACAAAACTTCGAGAAGAATTCTGAGAGATACTATCAGGGACAGATTACACAACAATGAGATAAAGCAAGGGAAAGAAGTTAAAGGTGTGAATCAATACAGTGCAGTGGCATGACAAAATAAAACAAGGGAGACCTCACTACTTCCTTCCCAGAATCTGTTCCACTCAGTTACCCCTCTGGAAAAAATCTCCAACTTTTTCAGAGCAGCTGCTGATTTCTGGCATCCAGCTTTCAACCTAAGAATTGTCAAGCAAGTAACAGCGTGAAAGCATTACCAGACTTATCATCTTTCACTTTCATGTTTAGAAACGTCTGTTACATCTAACTATTTTTCATCTTTGTATCTGTATTTTATACAACAACACTCACCTTCTGGTGATTTAATGAATTTTCAGCAACAGTTGTGTCATAAACTAACATCTGATCATAGTTAAGACTAAAGCCATGATGCAATTTATTTTTGAATTGTGCAACTTGAAAAGTTAAAGGGGGCTGAAGGAGTTGTACAAGCACACAATTCATGAACCAGTCTGAGGTGTTGTTGTGACATGAAACGGAGTACACTTTCAGAATACTAGCACTAAAAATCTCTAGTATTTTGCCATTGTGTTCAATGGTTTGTATATTTTAAAAGTTCACAATTACATTAATGATGATTTCCCGCTTTATCAGGATCCTTGAAATTTCCAATGTGGATGGTGGTTTGATTGCTGGACAAAAGTCTGTCCTGACCTGGTCTGTCCAAGGGTTGCAGTCTGAGAACATCTGTGTTACCCGTAATGGAACAAACATAACCACAAATATCAGTGTACCAACTTTGAAAGGAATGGTTAATGGTAAGCCTATTGTTACCAATGAATTTGAGATCATTCCCCAAGTGACAGAACATGGAACTGACTGTTTGTGTCAGATAAATTATATGACTTTCAAACAACCAGTAACAAATAAGATCAGACAACAAGCTATGTGCGAGTATTAACCCCAATGCTATTATTATTTTCAATTGCAATTCCTCTTTGGTTTGAGGTTAATGTTTGTGGAAGTTCCATTTGAAAGAGCAGCACTTTCACCTCCTCACAAGAAAATTGGGATTTTGAACTTCACACCAAGAAATGAATTCTAATCCAGACTGAACTTGAATACAAAGATCAAACTCGATGTTGTGTGAGCATTCTCCTCAACAATATTGCTATTTTCAGAAATGGATAACATCAATAGCTAAGAAAAATGCTCTCCCTGTAATCCGGACTAAAATTGCTAACAATATTGAGAATGGGCTACATTGCTGGAGTTGCCCTCTCTGTTCAACATAGTTACTCCCGCTCGTTGAAGTGCATTTTTCAAGTGACTTTGCTCCATTTGAGTAGAAGCAATTAGTTATCCAGTTTCTGAAGAAGGGTCTAGGCCCGAAACGTCAGCCTTCCTGCTCCTCTGATGCTGCTTGGCCTGCTGTGTTCATCCAGCCCTACACCTTGTTATCTCAGTTATCCAGTCTGCTGACTAACTTTTATCAAAGCAGCAAAAATCATTGATAAAGAAATCAATCACATCTTCACCAGTGGTTGGTTTAGGTCTCTCTGGAATTTACTGCACCAGTGCATCCAATGTAATTCTAAAAGCATCATTCAGTTTTCTTTTAAACTGAAGATATGACATTTTGTAGACACTCTCTTTTGTACATAGATTCCATTTGGAATTAAACTCTGTTATGTTGTTTCCTGGTCTAACTCAATCTCTGGAAGTACCTCCACATTGTGCAACATTGCAAAAACCTTTTCTTACTAACACAAACTTTAAGCTTTTAATGTCAAAGCTTGTCCTTACCTTACAATTAGTATTTGAGTAACTTCTTCCAGGCTTTTCAAACTTACTCATATGCAAGATTACGCACTTTGACAATTTAGTCAAGTTTTGTGTATAAGCAATTGTATTGATGTATAGAATATCATCCTGCAGTAATCTGCCGATACTATATTCATATAAATGTAGTTAATTTTAATTGCTTATTTTCTGTGCAATTAATTTTGTTTACAATCATTCTAAACATAATCATAGTCCCAACTCTGTCACCCAAAATCTTTTATTCTGTTTTACTTTTAGATGGTCCCCAGTTTCTCACAATAATGTACTGGTCAAACAGCAGTGCCATTTACCATCCAGGGAACAGTAGCTCCATCACTGTCCACACAAATTCATTCCTGGAATTGAGATGCTCTGCATATAGTGACCCTGTCACCTCTGTGATCTGGCTGAAGGACAGGGAAAACTGCACTGAGATGGTACAAATAGCAGTTGGATTAAGCATCTTAAAATTAAGTAAAATTAATTTCCAATCTGAAGATGCAGGTATCTATTGGTGTCTGGCAAACAATAGTTATGATTGGAAAAATGCAAGTGTTTGTTTGATAGCTGTTCAAAAAGGTATGTCTATGTGTTCCCATGAATGTGTAAAGCTCTCAAAAACTGTAACAGCAGAATTAATTGTGAGTAGGTTTCAGTGAAATGTCTGTTAGATTTTCTAGAATATTTATAAGGAAAAGGAGTCTCTTCTTAAGCAATGAGGGGAAGAAAATGATTTACTGTTTAAAACTTGACGTTTAACATCTTCAACATTAATTGACCATCTGAAGGAAAACGAATCCACACTTAATTGTCAATGTCATGCACAAGATAGATTGAGTGTCTTTTTCTAATTGTTGACCTGGTGAACAGAGTGCAATTATGATGTCAATTACAAAAGACCGTCTCTGTCAGAAAGTAACTTGATACTTAACGTGCAGTTGGAGCATCCTCATGAAGATGGTGGGAGGTGAAGGATGAGTTTCAACTTTTCTAAAGATAACAAGGGAATGGGGTCTTCAGTCTGTGGATATTTGCAGTTGATATGGAATGTTATGTATGATCGATTCGGTCGGCCAACTTGTACATTAATAATACTGTGTCTTGTTCAAATGCTGTTACTTTTTCAGTTCACGTTGAGCCATTATCTCCAGAAATTTAAAAGGACCAAGGGAAGAAAATTAAATGCTCCACTCCTCTTAAAAGTTATGAAATGGGTCATGATGGTTGTATTTTTGCCGACTATGAAATAACTTCGAAAGAATCTTTACCATTTGATCCGACCAAAGGTACTTATTTTAAAAAAGCCACATCCAAATTTCGCAAGTTTCTTTCAGGTGACACATGGTTGTGAATTTTTATTGGGTGATCCATGGTTGTTGCTGCATTCATTTTGATTCTAAACACACTGAGCTGCTTCATTAATTGCTGAATAACAAGAGATGAGTGAAGTTTCAATCTCCAAGAAGCATTAAATTATGAATGTTTTCATTGAAATCTATAATGGTAAAAGAATATAACTTCAACCTCGGACGACAAATTGCTTTATTGAGCTTGAGTTCTTTCTTGTTCTTGTGCAGATTTTTATTAAATTGTATCATTAAAGACATGACGGTGTAGTTATGTACAATTAGATAGGGGAATAGTGACTATTTAGTTCTTCTGTTTTTATGAAACTGCTCCACAATAAATATTACAACAGCAGAAAAAGGAGGACTACATGAATATTTGAAATTAGACTGTACAACTTCTTTATCTAAAACTTAATAGGCTTCAGATTCATCCATTATATTTGGAAAAAGATGTGGAAGCAATTCCAGTCAAAGGAGAATAAAATGAAATAATGTAAAAAGCAAACAATATTTTTGAATGACATAATTGTATCGTTAATTAAAATTTGCAATTGAGATTTGCATAATTTTTCAACCCAGGAAATCATCACAATCTACTACCAATTAAAAATAGTGGAGGCTCTGGTCAGTATGTTTCCCAGGTTGGGAAATGTTTATCAAAAAGCACAACATGTTGTAAAATGAGTCAGAATCAAAACTACCTTTTGCTTTCATGCCAATTTTCTGTCTTTGAATTCCCATACACAGATAGTTTAGACTTTAAATGCCTGTTAGCTACTCTAAGTGCTTTGAATGCTGCAAGACAGTTGCACAAATTAATTATATTGCATGATATCAGAATTGGACTCTTTCTCAAATGCGGAACAGCCAGGAGGTATGTTTAGAGTTTATGGTTTACCAGATTAACATTGTCTTTAATTCCCGAACCAACAGTTTGAAAGAAGACAGCAACTGTTGTGATTTGGATTATTTAATTGTAGCTTGGTTACGAAAAGTATTTTTGAACAAAAAAAGAGTGCAGCTGTTATATTTACTGATAAAGATCCTGAAGGCATCTGCAACATCAACAAGAAGTGCCGAAATTACCAAAGGAATTGAAACAAGTTATCATTGTCAAGGAGATTCCAATACCATTGTCTGAACAAGGAACTGGATGCCTCATTGGATACTTGTAACTTCAAGTGTATTCGATTGGCACAATAGATGCTTATCAATTTAATATCCTGCTCAACTTGTGGGTGACAAGATGAATAAAAATCATTGCCTACTTGATTTACTGCACAAGTGAAGTAGCTTGGTCAGTCACTAACAGGTAATTTGAGGAGGGAGTTTGACTGCTCTCTGGGAGATTGCAGGTATAATTTGTTGAAAAGTGTTTTTGATGAATGGTGTATTGCTAATGAGTATATTGATAGTGGATGTATTGTTAATAGTTGTATTGAAACGCATATGTTAGGAACATAGGAACGTAGGAATAGGAGCAGGCCATTCAACGCCTCATGTTTGTTCCACCGTTCTGTGAGATCATGGCTGGTCTGTGGCATGTGCCTGCCCTTGGCCCATATCCCTTAATACCTTTGCTGAACAAAAAAAATTATCTACCTCAAATTTAAAATGGACAAATTAACAGGTATCCACTGTCATTTGCAGAAGTGAGTACGAAACATCTACCACCATTTGTGTGTAGTGCTTCTTAGCATCTTTTCTGAACAACCTTGGTCTAATTCTCAAACTATTCCCCCTAGTGCCTAAATCCTCAACAATAGAAATGGTTCATATTTATCTACCCTATCTTCTCCTCTTAATATCTCGAAGAGTTGAAAGACTACTGTAATGAATTGATTGTATTGTTCACACCAAGTAAAGATGATGGTGTTTAATTTGAACTTTGAGTGTTCCCCTATTACCCCTATTAATTCTCAGATCTGAATATTAGAGTGACTTATCAAGAGTAAAAGGATATGTTTTGCAATCTAATTGAATTGTCAGACAATGACAACAACTTGGGTGCAAAGTTCCCACGACCTAAACATCAACATAATTTTTTTTTGTTAATAATACTTGTGCATGATGTCCTCAAGTTCAAAGAATTAAGGTAGTCATGTTCAATATCTTTCACATCTCTGTCAATATTCATTGTAGCATTTATGGTAAGATTCCTGTTATACAAAACGTAGCTCAGTATATGGCACATAGCCTCTCTTAACCAGATGAGGTGGGACAATTTTGTTCCCCTGTTTTGAATCCCCTTATTCAATTGTAACAAAATGTTCTTATTTATTTTTAGAATGTTGCTCTCAGGCTATAACTTAAACATTATTCCCTGGAAAATGAAAAAAGCCAATCACCAGTATTTTCTTGAGTAAAATGAAGAGGATTTTTTTGACCTACTAACACCAAGAGAAAGTGTGAAAAAATTTCAACTTCAAACAAGCACTCACAGACATAAAGGTAATAATTTGAAAAAAACAGAGCGCCTGCTAGAGACAGGTAGGAATAAAAGTTGCTTGGGGTAAAAGTCCTAAGAAATTCAGAATTCTTACTCATTAAAGAGGATAGGTTTAAGGTGAGAGGGAAAAGATTTAAAAGGGATCTGAGGGACAACCTTTTCATGCAGAGGGTGGAACGTGTATGCAACTAACTGCCAGAGGAGGTTGTGTAGGAGGGTACAATTATAACATTTAAAAGGCATCTGGGTGGGTACATGAATAGAAAAGGTTTACAGGGATGTGGGCCAAATGCTGGCAAGTGGGACTAGATTAATTTGGGATATCTGGTCAGCATGGATAAGTTGGACTGAAGGGTCTATATCTGTGTTTACAATATATGACTCTATGACTCACACATACTCACGTTTACTCATTAAGGCAATGTAGATGTTTACACCACAAAATCCAAAGAGAAACTAGAGATAAGAACATAAAAACATAAGAACTAGGAGCAGGAGTAAGCCATCTGGCCCCTCGAGCCTGCCCCGCCATTTAATAAGATCATGGCTGATATTTTTGAGACTCAGCTCCACTTACCCACCCACTCACCATAACCCTTAATTCCTTCACTGTTCAAAAATTTATCTAGGCTTGCCTTAAAAACATTCAAGGAGGTAGCTTCAACCGCTTCACTGGGCAGGGAATTCCACAGAGTCACAACCCTTCGGGTGAAGAAGTTTCTCCTGACCTCTGTCCTACATCTGCTTCCCATTATTTTGAGGCGATGCCCTCTAGTCCCAGTTTCACCTGCTAGCGGAAACAACCTCCCTGCCTCCACCTTATCTATTCCCTTCATAATCTTATATGTTTCAATAATGTTTCATTCTCCTGAATTCCAATGAGTGTAATCCCGGTCTGCTCAGTCTCTCCTCATAATCCAACTCTCTCAACTCTGGAATCAACCGAGTGAATCTCCTCTGCACCCCCTCCAGTGCTAGTATATCTCTTCTCAAGTAAGGAGACCAAAACTGCACACAGTACTCCAGGTGTGGCCTCACCAGGACCCTACACAGTTGCAGCATAGCTTCCCTGTTTTCAAACCCGATCCCACTAGCAATGGCAGGCAAAATTCCATTTGCCTTTTTAATTAGATGAACAGTTCACAAAAACTAAACTGGATGATAGATCCTGCACAGATTGACCTGTGATAGTGAACGTGAGTGGGAAGTTGTGGCAATATGTACGTATCATTTCAATTGTGTTACAGTAAGCTAGTCAACCTCTGATTTTGGATAAAACAAACCTCCTGACCATTCAGGCTCTGAAAATATAATCTGCATATAAGAGTCAGAATGGATTAGACCTATCTCTCCCCTGTGCTAAGTCCAGTCCTTAAGAGTTGTTGTTATGTCTTTTACGTTGAAATTCTCATTGAAACAGGCATTTGCGTGGAATTGTTTTGACAGTATTTCGTAGTTTGCATCAAAGCATTAATAGAACTCAGGTAGACATGACCTTAAAGGGAAAGTGATGGAATGAAGTGTGAGGTAGGGCAAAAATCCCCATCAGTTTATGGACATACCCTGGATTAAAACCATCTGAAGACAGAATTTTGTGGAAATTACATTGGTTTCAAATTCACTGAACATTTGGACTCAAGAAATCATCAGTTGCAATTTAACCAGGAAAAGGCTGGTTGGGACAGATTGGGTAATATACAGCCCAGAGCAGATGTCTGGAGCAGGGTTTAACATGTAGAAACTAAAGGAAGACCCCCATTCATGCCCCAGTTTAAAACAATGGAAGCCTGACTGCAGGAAACAAGCAACTTCAACAACTTCAGACCCTTTGGAGCCTACAGAGGTACAAAGCCATTCAATTTCCAACCAGTGCTCCAGCACAGAAATACCGAACCTTACACACATTTCAAAACTTAACATATACCCATCCTAGGGAAATACTGGACATTCCAAACCATTGAAACCATTCAGCTTCATCGAAAGGCCATTCACACCTACTCCAGTGATTGGGAAGCTCATTCAGCCCTGAGAGGAGAAACAATAGCTTGGCAGCTGAAACCAGATTTGTTGGAAGATAAGGGGGTTGCAGATAGGTACAACTGGGGGCCCCAATCCCAGCAGGGTGGACTGTGAACAGTAGGCACTGCGATACCAGCAATGCACCCCAATTCCAACCAGATGTGTGCTCTGAGGTGGGCTCCACAAGGGGAGATCGAGAGTCAGAGCAGGAGGTAGGCCCCGCTTGCGAAGGAGTTCTTCAGCCAACCCTGTGAGGAAGGGAAAGGGGATCAGTCAGACTTGCTGACCCAGAGAAAAGTCCCCAGCAAGGACTCTGTGAACACCCCTGACACCGAGAACAGCCCTCACAACCACTGAACACCATCAACTAACCACCAACCTCCACTCAATGTCTGGAGGTGACCGAAAGTACCCAGAGACACAAGACACCAACCCCGGGCTAACACCAGCAACATCCGCCACCATCCAAAGCAACAAGCCCACTTGCAAGGACCACCAAGAAAGGAAAGAAAACCCAAGGTACACATCAGTCATGTCCAATGCATCGAACCGCATCAGCGGACACCACTGGATTGACTGTTACTGGCATTTGTGGCCCTTCGTGGATTCCCAGCTACAGCAAGAGGTTACGAACAAGAGCCAGTCAAAATTGCATTTTCACTCCAGGGATGAGCATAAAGTCATTGAGACTGTCTAACCCAGCTTGTCTTAGATAGAGGAAGGTGGGGTTCAGGGGCTAACGTGGCAGGCACCTCTTGGGAGGGAAGCGTTGAAGAGTTTTATATGTTTTAATGGATCACCACTCATTCTTCCAAACATCATACAATATTGATCCATTCTAACCAAAGACTGAATGGCCCACTTTGTGGTAAGGAGGTCAGAACTGCTTACAAAACCTTCATAAAGGATTCATGAAAGCACAAGACAAATGCTGCATTTTTTTTCTTATTTTATGCTTAAATATCTTTGGATATATTCTATTATTCAATGTGCTATTCTAAAGGCAGATTGTATTTGAAAATTAATTTTCTGTGATACATGTACAAAACTGCTAAATTCCACTGAATACATTTTTATTACCTCCATATTTTATAAGATATACTGCTTTTCTATTCTTGCTACCTTGGTGGTTAATTTCATGTCTCATGTTATATTCTACCTGCCATTTCCTTGCCCAAACAGTCATAGTCTAATTTACCTAGAAGTTAGAAGATAATGTCATTGGAACATATAAAATTATTCACTGGTTGACACTGACAGGCTGTTTCGCCTGGCTGAAAAGTGTAGAACAGAGAATCAAACTCTTCGTAGTCTCTTTGCCTCCTCCTCAGATCTTAAACCCCCAGCTTTGTATTGCTAGCAAACCTGGACAGATTACAATCAGTACACAAACTAAGTCAATGATATGCATGGCAAATAGAGGTACTTCACCAGTTTCATGCTACTGACTCCTAACAATGACCCATTCATTCCTACTTTATTTTTCTATCCATTAGCCAAATGACCAATTATGATAATGACAATCTGAAGGACCCTGATCTAACTTTGGAGTTCTGTAAAATTGCGCAGAATGCCTATTATTGGTGTTACAGCCAGGTGAAGAGAGTGAATTTCCTCCCTTTCTTTAACTTGGTCTCATTCAGTCACAAAAATTCATTCTAATGCTTTCTAACATGCTGCTGTTTCACTTCAATTGAAACAGGATTAACCTGACCAGAAGTAAAGGAGCTGATTTTAAAGTTTTCTTGTGCATAAGAATGAAGAATTTTGTTACATGCTAACCCCTCCAAAAATAGTCAAAATGTGGCAATAAATAGAGTTGGTGAAACTTGGTGTGAATTGTTTTTGGTCTGAATAGAATCAGTCACACAATCTGTTCACCATGGTGGTTTATATTGGGTGTTTACACTTCTGTGATGGATTGGGGAATAATGGGGCTTGATTATCGATGCTGTCTTCCCCGTTAAATCACAAGATAAGTGGTTAGACCAAAGCCCTATCTAGCGGTTTCTACCGGTGTATAAAATTCTATGGCATTTTATTGAAGAATAGCAGGGGATATATCCCTAATGTCGTTACCAATATTTGTCTTGAAATCATCACAAATTAAACAGATTATCTTGTCATTGACACCTTGCTGTTTCATTAATAAAATGTTGGTGGAATACAGATGTTAGTTACAGATGTAGATGTCGACCCCACCGAAACAGAACATTACAAGTGAGTCCTGTCACCCTGTCAGAAATCCAACAGTGTGATGTTGCAGTTATGCACAAGGTGGCGCTCTCATTACCAACACAGGAAAAGTGCCCACAGTGGCATTGTAAGGTGCGGTGATACTGAATTATGCCAGTGATACAGTTTCAGATGTGCATTGACATCAACATGACAGTGTAAATTAATGGTCAACTCATAATCTGACCCCTGAATACACGGAAGGTATGTGTTAGAAAATCCGAGCTAAAATCCACCTCCAATATTTTGAGTTTACACACAAGCCTCAACAACTTCTCTTTTAACTCCTCTCATTTTCTTCAGGTAAGAGGGGTGGGCATGGGTACCCGCATGGGCCCTAGTTATGCCTGTCTCTTCATGGGATACATGGAATATTCCTTGTTCCAGGCCTATTCCAGACCCCACCACAACTCTTTCTCCGTTACATCAATAATATCATCGGTGCTGCATCTGCCTCTCATCTGGAATTGAAAAACTTCATTAATTTCGCCTCCAATTTCCATCCTGCTGTCACTTTCACCTGGTCTATCTCTGATTCCTTGCTTCCCTTCCTTAACATCTCTGTTTCAATTTCTGGGGATGGACTGGACACTAATATCCAGTGCAAACCCACTGACTCACACAGCTACCTGGACTATACATTCCCACACCCCACTTCCTGTAAAGACTCCATCCCATTCTCTCAGTTCCTCCCTCTCTGTTGTATATGTTCAGATGAGGCCAACTTCGACAAGGGAGCCTCCAAAATGTCCACCTTCCTCCTCAATCGAGGATTCCCCAGCTCTGTTGTCGACAGGGCCCTCAACTAAGTCCAACCCATCTCCTGCACTTCTGCCCTCACCCTTTCTCTTCCATCCCGCAAAATCGATAGGGCTCCCCTTGTCCTTACCTACCATCCAACAAGCATCCACATCCAGAAGCTCATCAGACGGCATTTCTGTCACCTCCAGCGAGGTGCCACTACCAGACAGATATTCCCCTCCCCTCCCTTGTCTGCCATCCGCAGGGACCGTTCCCTCTGGGAGACCCTGGTCCACATTTCCTTCACCCCCAACACCACCCCACAGCCCTACGGCACCTTCCCCTGTAACCGGCGAAGGTGCAACACCTGCCCATTTACCTCCTCCTTCCCCAGTACCCAAGGGCCCAAACACACCTTCCAGGTAAAGCAGCACTTCACCTGCAATTCCCAGAATCTAGTCTACTGCACTTGCTGCTCACAATGTGGTCTCCTCTACTTTGGGAAAATGAAGCATAGATTGGGTGACCAATTTGCAGAACATCTACGTTCTGCTCGCAAAAGAGAGGGACTCTCTTTCGCTTCCCACGTAACTTCCTTCCTTACAGTAGTTCAGATCCATGGCACTTTGCAGTTTCTGCCCGTTTCGGGCTGAAATATAAATTATTCCCCCGGCAAAGCATCTGTACTGATGTCTCAAACGCTCCGAGAACAACACTCTTCCTGCTTCAGGTCTGGAACTGAAACAGTTTTCGGAACGTTCGGAAACATTGAAAGATGCAGCTCCTGCTGAAGCTGCTTTTCATTTTGCAAACAGCAGTTCAAGGTAAGATGCTCTGCTCAGAACATTGGTACATTCATTTGGTGCTGGCATTGTAGGCATTCGATTACCCCTTTTAAGGTATTTCAGCTTTTCTATATGGTATGGAACTGCAGAGAAAGCAAGTGAGACACAACCATGTCATTTGGACAATTCGATTGAGATCACTGTTCAAAGGCCCACATCACAGTAGTTGGGTTAAGCCTCCTGTGTAAAAGTTACATTCCAGTTCAGACGATACTTTGTATATTGATTGTGAACCCTAACGCTGGCAGGATTCAGAATATTTAAAGGGTTTTTTTTAGATAAATAAAAGTGGGTCTGTCTTTGCACATGGTTCAACCTGATAGCAGCCACTTTCAGAGAGCTGTAAATAAAGATCTCCAATGGATTCTGATGATGACATCATGATCAGATGATTTCATAAAAAGAAACAAATTCAGAGCAGGGGAAACAATGTATTTTAGTCCAGAACACCAGGACACAACCTATTGCATACTGTAAATTAAATCGGAGAGAAGACAGTTAAATTTAAATTATAACAAAGTGTGAAGCTGGAGGAACACAGCAGGCCAGGCAGCATCATTTCTGAAGAAGGGTCCCGACCCGTCCACTTTCCTGCTGCTCTGATGCTGCCTGGCCTGCTGCGCTCCTCCAGCTCCACACTGTTTTGTCTCTGACTCCAGCATCTGCAGTTCTTGCTATCTATATATTTAATTTTTTTTTTCACATATGATCCAAGAGGAAGGATTTTTCAACTTTAGCATTGTTTGAAATGAGATTTCAAAGTTTCCTATTTCTTTTGAAAGAATGTGAATGTGAAACCAGCTGAAAATGATGACTTTTATTCTGCCAGGTGACCCATTCATTTGTGAGGTGAGACAACCACATCTGGTCAGTGATTTCAGAGGAGTGTCAAATTTATGATTTATAATAGAACTGATGCTGACTGGGTCCATGTTAATTGGAAGAGGGGTCCACCATCAGGGAATATTATCTCCTATGAGATGAAGAAGCTGACCTGTGTTTCTGATGTTACTTTCGGTGGTTTCAAACATTGTGTACATCACCGGAAATAGAAAAAAATTCTTTTGATCATTCTACTGTGTGGTGAAACTAACCAGTGTCTACTCGCCATTAGACAGAAGAGGACAAGCAACAATGATACAGATTTATGGTAAAGTATTTACATTTCAAGTAATAAGTAGAAAGATGTTGATGTATTAAAGAGTAATAGTACTGAGTTTGCATTCATTCTGGAATCAGTATCATTTGCACCAAATCTTTTATGGAGCAATTCATTTTTAGCAAGCACATTTTCATATAAAGGGGTGGGGCTGGATACATTTTCATATAAAACTAGTTTATTTCAAGCAATGCTAATGAGAAGAATATAAACTAATTTTGTGTTTGTGTTAATCTCTGAATCAGTTTCGTGATAAGTAGCCACTGTTGAGTCAACAGAGAATAAAGGACATTACAGAAATTAATTTTACATATCATCAACATTCATAGCAAAAGGTGTTCACTAGTCTTATATTGCTTCAAACATAATTCCCATCATATTTTCAATATGAATACAGATACAGTCATTTACTTACAAAGCTTTTCAAAACATTACCTCCAAAAGTTGCAAAGTTGCATTCAAAATTGTACACATGTAATGTTGTTCCACTATTTCACAATACAACGAATTATATGAAATCAACAATGCAATAAGATTTTAAAAAGACAGCAAATGTTGGAAATGAACAGCAGCTTAGTCAGCATCAATGCGAGAATAGAGTAATATTTGATTCAATCCATCAGCAAATAAATAATCAACAAACCATAATGAAATTAGAAACTATTGCGATAAGTTCTGAAAGTAAATGTGACAAATTCTCATGTAAAGAGTACAGTGTCAGGCTGAAAAGATCATTGGGAGAATCACAACCAGTTTACAGTGTTGCATACTCCTGTTCCTGATACAAGAGGGTTGATTCACTAAGGAAAAATAAAACAGTGCAGAAATGTGTTTTATTATGTCACATATGCAGATGAAAATCTCAGACCTCAGAAAAACAATGAATTTACAGGATATTTTTGTTGATTTAGTTATTCATGAATCTCGATAACTTTGGGGCTAATTATTTTGTTCCAAGTTTCATATCTTCAAGTGTACTATTTGCATTACATTTGTTTTCTGTTGATTATTCATTGACATGGTTGTGGGTAAATTACCACAAGTTACCTTTAATTGGGCCACTTATCAAATAAGCTCACCATCAGGCAAGTACTGAAAAATGATTTAAACTTTATCGCATGTAGCAATCAAAACAAGACCCCTCAAGTCAGCAAGTTAAGCCTCACAACCTAACTTGGCTATTGCCTGTTTAGTGCTGGAAATTGGTCAGATTTCACCAACAGTGTCTGTCTCTGGAAGTGTTTGATCCTTATGCAGTGCTGTTCTTCCAAGTTCTGCTAAAGGGGGATCCTGGTGTTTGATTCTCAGGCAGATTTTTGTCCATCAGTCCATGTGTGATATTATTGATGATTTTTTGAAAGTCCTTTCATCTAAATTACTGCAAGTCTTTGTGCCTTGTTACATTTGGCATTGACAGCTTTTCTGCGATTAACTCCTTAAATTCTTCTGCATGGCAATCCTTGTCCTTTGTGGCAATAGACCAGCCAGTTTATCAAGCAGGTGTCAAAGTAGTTTTGTTCATGTAGTTTCAACTCCCAGGCACAGCTGATTACTCTCAATTCCTGTACAATTTTCTTTTGGTCCTTAATAGCTTATTCCAGACACAGTTATCGCTGCTGTGTTCCACGTGTCACTGTTTTTTGTTGGGTCATTCAATCCATGAACATTTATTGAAGTTCTGAGGTTTATGATATCACAACACTCTGAGCAAAACTGTTGTCCATTGGTTACATCAAATACACAAACAGCATGACTTTTCAGTGCATATCCCAATTCACACCAAATTCCTTCTAACCATAAACCTGCTGATCAACATTGCTTCCCAGTTCACCAATGCCTTGAAATCAAAAAGTATATTCTGTATTTCTAGTTCTTCAAAGAACTGACACATTGCCCTCAATTTTCTCCAGGCCATCAACACTCAAAATCTCTGGGTTCTTTCAATTTTAAGTACTTATTTATTCCTTGTTGACTTGCCTCAACATTGCAGGTTGTGGTTCAATTGCCTAGGATCTTAATTCTGGAAATTTCTTCCTCATCCTCTCCAGCTCTTCATTCTCCTCCTCAAAGACACATTTAAGACAGGCTTGTTTGTTGCTGATATTGATAATTTGTCCTCAAAACTATGTGTCTTAGTGTCAAATGTTGATTCAATGATGTAGTGTTTGAGCTACCTTGGGAGAACAGCAAAATCTCACATACCACTGTCTGAAAATTTATTTGGATACAGGACTTTGATGACAGGTACATTTCTTTTTATTTTTCCTCTGTTGCATCAGTTCTTGATACCTGACATAATTATTGAACCACAGAGATTGGGATAGCTTCTAAAGATTTTATATCAACTTAAAGATAAAAAGAGACTGTGGTTAGTAGGCTGCCATTGTGGGAGAGGAGACCCTAAATAGGACTATTTGCAATAGTTATGGTCATTTTCCACTTGCAGGCCTGGGACATAATACACGTTAAAATGAGAGTTTCTAATTCTAGTCAGTATCCCAAGTGTGAGTGCCAAGTCACATTTTCATTGAAGCTTACACAGCTGATTTTCATTTTGATAAAGGAAACAATTTTCAAATGTACTGAGCAAGGAGGTATGCAAGAACAAAAAACTACAAAGACTCCATTTATGAGGAGGCAATTTGGTAAGCAAATTCTTTATTCAACATCCTTGGAAAATGCATCTCCGGAACGATTCTGTGATTCTTGTCAAAGCTAGTTTGTTGTTTTTTGACCATGGGTGAATTCGTAAAACCCATCCTAACAGAAATTTAATGGAAGAAACAGGGTGAAACCAGAAAAGAGGCATATGAAGATTTTACAGCATTCTTTCCTCAATTGCACAGCTTCTGAGCTGAAGTTATGATGGACAAACAAGAGGATTCCCATGGAAATCCACCCCATTCTTCTTGAATAGACAGATGGTTCTATTTTCTGGTTTGTACATAAGTCAGCAACAGAGATATCGAAATTTAAATTATAAGTGTGGTTAGTCCATCCTGCTCACACTGCCTCTGAATCACCACGGTGATTCCTCTGTGCACATGAACAAACTGCAAGTAGATAGAGTTACGATACAGACCAGCTGTGATCCAATTGAATGTTAAAATTAACTCAAGGGGCTGAATGAGGACCTGCTGTTTCACACTCAATATTATGCCAACACCAGGATAAATCCGACACCTCAGAGAAGTGCAAAAAAGTAAGTTTACCAAATGGAAGCATTCTTACCACACCTGGAACAATGACGGGAATAGGCTGCCAGGAAAAAAAACCCATAAAATTAACAACAGCTGCAAACTACACTCTGAAGACCCAGAGAAGCAAATCTTAAGGGCAAGCTTCCTGTCCATAATTTCCAATCACGTCAAGTTAAACATGCAGTGACACAGTTGGCAGGAAACTGTGGTGGTTACTGCAATTCAAAGATAGCCTACTTGCAGCTACTTTATTTTCAATTTACTCACAAACCTTGAGGAAAACTCCAGCAGTTGTGTCTCAGTTTGGATAGATTTGATTTATAGAGTCAAAACTGCTTTTCAGGAATAAGTGAAACTAACTCTGTTCTCTGTCAAATCACTTGGTTTGACATAATAACCTATTCACCTCCACCCCCATCCCCCCCACTACTGCATTAATATAATCATGGAAAATAGATCAAGCACTTACAAAGACAGATGTAATCCGAGACTTTGGGGAAGCAAATCTGTATTAGTGGAGAAGTAGTGCTGTGGAAATTAATGGGATTGAAGGCCAATACATCCCTAGATCCAGATAATCTCCATCCCAGAATACGTAAAAAGTTAGCCTTAGAGATAGTGAATGCATTGGTGGTCATCTTCGAAGATTCTAAGGGCTGTGGATCAATTCCCACAGATTGGAGTGTAGTTAATGTAACCCATCTATTTAAAAAGGAAGGTAGAGAGAAAGCAGGGAATTACAGACTAGTGGGTCTGATGTCAGTAGTGGGAAAGATGGTAGAGTCCATTATTGAGCATTTTATAGCAGAGCACTTAGAACGCACTGGTAGAATCGGATGCAGCCGGCATGAATTTATAAAAGATAAATAACGCTTGACAAAGGTACTGGAAATTTTTGAATGTGCTAATAGTGATGAGGTGGCGGCGGGGGGGAACATAGCTAGTGGGTGTACCTTTTTTATACTTTCACAAGGCTTTCAACAAGGTTCCACATTAGAGACAAATGTGTAAAAACAAAATGCATGGGATTGGGAGCAGTGTATTGAAATGAACATAAAATTAGTTAGTAGACAGGAAACAAAATCTAGGAATAAAAGAGATAGTAGGAACTGCCGATGCTGGAGAATCTGAGAAAACAAGGTGTAGACCTGGATGAACACAGCATGCCAAGCAGCATCAGAGGAGCAGGAAAGCTGCTCTTCCTACAGACAAAGTGGGTGGCCATGGGTACCTGCATGGGCCCAAGCTATGCCTGCCTCTTTGTAGGTTACGTGGAACAATCCCTCTTCCGTACCTACACTGGCCCTAAACCCCACCTCTTCCTCCGTTACATTGATGATTGTATTGGCGCCGCCTCGTGCTCCCACGAGGAGCTCGAACAGTTCATCCACTTCACCAACACCTTCCACCCCAACCTGAAGTTCACCTGGACCATCTCCAACACTTCTCTCTCCTTCCTGGACCTCTCTGTCTCCATCTCGGGTAACCACCTAGAAACCGATGTCCATTTCAAGCCCACTGACTCCCACAGCTACCTGGAATACACCTCCTCCCACCCACCTTCCTGCAAAAATGCCATCCCCTATTCCCAATTCCTTCGTCTCCACCGCATCTGCTCCCAGGATGAGACATTCCGCTCCCGTACATCTCAGATGTCCTCATTGTTCAAGGACCGCAACGTCCCCCCCACCAGTGGTCGAGAACGCCCTCGACCGTGTCTCCCGCATTTCCCGTAACTCATCCCTCACACCCCATCCCCGCAATAATAACCAAAAAAGAATCCCCCTCGTCCTCACGTACCACCCCACCAGCCTCCGGATCCAACGCATCATCCTCCGACACTTCCGCCATCTGCAATCAGGCCCCACCAGCAAAGACAGTTTTCCCTCCCCACCCTTATCTGCCTTCCGGAGGGACCACTCCCTCCACGACTCCCTTGTCTGCTCCACACTCCCCTCCAGCCCCACCACACCCGGCACTTTTCCCTGCAACCGCAGGAAGTGCTACACCTGCCCCCACACCTCCGCCCTCACCCCAGTCCCAGGCCCCAAGAAGACTTTTCACATCAGGCAGATGTTCACCCGCACATCTGCCAATGTGGTATACTGCATCCGCTGTACCTGTTGTGGCTTCCTCTACATCGGGGAAACCAAGCGGAGGCTTGGGGACCGCTTTGCAGAACACCTGCGCTCAGTTCGCAACAAACAACTGCACCTCCCAGTCGCGAACCATTTCAACTCCCCCTCCCATTCCTCAGACGACATGTCCATCCTGGGCCTGCTACAATGCCACAGTAATGCCACCCGAAGGCTGCAGGCACAGCAAATCATATTCAGCCTGGGAACCCTGCAGCCCAATGGCATCAATGTGGATTTCACAAGCTTCAAAATCTCCCCTCCCCCAACCGCATCCCAAAACCAGCCCAGCTCATCTCCACCTCCCTAACCTGTCCTTCCTGTCACCTACCCCCTCCTCCCACCTCAAGCCCCACCCCCATCTCCTATCTACTAACATCATCCCGCCCCCTTGACCTGTCCGTCCTCCCTGGACTGACCTATCTCCTCCCTACCCCCCCCCACCTACACTCACCTTTACTGGCTCCATCCCCGCCTCTTCAACTTGTCTGCCTCCTCTCCACCTATCCTCTCCTCTATCCATCTTCTATCCGCCTCCCCCTCTCTCCCTATTTATTTCAGAACCCTCTTCCCCTCCCCCATTTCTGATGAAGGGTCCAGGCCTGAAACGTCAAGCTTTCCTGCTCCTATGATGCTGCTTGGCCTGCTGTGTTCATCCAGCCCCACACCTTGTTATCTGTGTAATTTGTTTACCTTGGTGGTTTAAATTGGGTGTTTACAATCTTGTGATTGGTTGGGGAACAATGGGGCTTAATTATTGATGTTCTCCTCCCTGTTAAGTCATAAGTCATTAGACCAAAATGCCATCCAGCGGTTTCCATTGATCTAAAAGATTCAATTATATTTTATCGAGGAATAGTTGGGAATATATATATATATCCCTTTGTCATGATCAATGCTTGTTTTTAAATCATCATGACAAACTAAACAGCTTATCTTGTCATTAGCATCTTGCTGTTACATTTATAAAATCTTAGTGGAATACAGATGTTAGTTACCGAAATAGATGCCAACACCACTGAATCAGAATGTTAGTTGTGAGCCCCGTCACTCTTATCAGAAATCTTAACAGTGTGATGTTGCAGTTATGCACAAGGTGGAGCTCTCGTTACCAAAATGGGGAAAGTGCCCACAGTCACTTTGTGAGATGCAGTAATTTGAATTTTTGCCAGTGATACAGTTTCAAATGTGTTACCCCGACAGCATAAGTAAAGGGTCAACTCAAAATCTGGCCACTGAGTGCACGAAAGACATGTGTTTGAAAATCCAAGCTAGAAGCCATCTCCAATGCTTTGAGTTCACACAAAAGCATGTCTTTGTGAAATTTGTTTTCGGATCAGGAGAAAACCCACACTTTAAGATTCAACATAGACCCATGGAGACTGAGGGTTCTAAACAAGCATGAGAGTAATTTTTACTACAAGTTCAAGGAATGCATAAAGGCTGGTACAACTCAGTTCTGGAGCTGAATCTTTGAAGGTGGGGAAGTGATGGACTTGGGATTTAGTTGCTAGAGTCTTAATTTCAAGACGCAGTGAATGATCTGTGGACCCTGGTTCAAATCCTGTCCAGGGAAGATGGTGGAATTTGAATTCAATAAAAAAAAATCTGGAGTTAGGCATTTAATGATGCCTGTGAAACTGTTGTGGCATGTCAGAGAAACCATTTGTTTTCTTATCGTTCTTAAGGAAAGGCTCTGTGGGTCTGGCCTACATGTGACTCTAGACCCACAGCACTGTCGTTGACCTTTAACTGCCCTCTGACTTGCAATAAAGCTGACCCAGCCAGTGACACACAAATCTAATGAATGAAATAAAATCTAATGAGTGTTTGAGTCTGGGATGATAGTGGGAGATGTGTTTTTGTAACTTAAACTATAAAATGTTATTATTAAAACATTATTCTGCATAGTTTACAGAATCACAGAATTATTGCAGAGTGGAAGAAAGCCATTCAGCCCATTGTGCCTGCACCAGCTTGATTATCTAATGCCAATTCACTGCCTTTTCCCCATATTCTCGTATGCCCTAACCATCAAAAATGACATTTTGTTTTGAATGCCTCAATTGTTCCAGGCAGTACATTCCATACCCTAACTGCTTGCTGGGGGGCGAGAGGGAAGGTTTCCTCACATCACCTTTGCTTCCTGTACACATCACTTTAAATCTATGTACTCTCGTACTCGTAACTTGTATGAGTGGAAATAGCTTCACCATATCTACTCTATGCAGCCTGCTAATGATTTTGAAAACCTCAATCAGATCTCCCCTCAGCCTGCCTCTCTCCAGGAAGAACAGCCCCAACATCTTCAATCTATCCTCATCGCTGATATTTCTCATTACTGGAACGATTCTCACAAATAGCTTCTGCACTATCTCTCACACATTCGCATGTTGCCTATAAAGTGGTGCGCGCAACCATACACAATACTCCAGTTGACATCGAAAAAGTGCCTTGTACAAGTTCAACATCACAGCCCTTGCTTATGTACTTTTATGCCTGTTTGAATATGGCCCAGAATACTGGAGTGTTTATTTATTGTTCTTTCCACCCGTTCAGCTACCTTCAATGATCTGTGTACATGTCGCCTCAGATCCTCTGCTCCTGCACCTTTCGAATTGTACCCCCTACTTTGTATTGTCTCGCAATGTTCTTCCAAACCAAAGTTCCAAACCTTACACTTTTCTGCATTGAAGCTCATCTGTCACCTATCCGTCCACTCCACAAACTTATCGAGGCAATTTTGGAGTTCCATTCTCTCTTCCTCACAGTTTATAATTCTTCCAAATGCAGCGTCACCTGCAAACTGGGATATTCTCCCCTCCACACCGAGCTCCAGAACATTAATCCATATCATGAAAAACAAGGATCCCCCCCAATACCAACCCCTGGGGAATTGCATTATAAATCTTTCTTTAACCCGAAAACTAGTCATTAACTATGCCTATTTTGCTGATTTAATTGATGACGTTCAAGCAAGTGAGGGATTTAGTTTGCACAGGCGTGTAGTTAGAAAATAATACCGATAACAAAGGGATGCAGAGAGATGTGAATCAATATAAGCCACAGTTCTAAATCTTGTCACGTACCCACACTGTTCTAATTGGGGTGTGAAAAGAGGAATTGAAGTCATTCTTTCCAGCAACATTCAGAGCTGGGATCAACTCCTGTGCAGCAGAAAGACAAAAGCTGGATTCAGTTCCCGCTTGCATTTTCAGCTTTTAATTTTCTCCAAAATATTTCTCGCACGTCGCCGCGTCAGAATTGACAGAACCCAGGTAGAGAGGAAAAACAAACTCTCTTCGCTTCCCACGTAACTTCCTTCCTTACAGTAGCTCAAACCCATGGCATTTCGCAGTTTCTGCCCGTTTCGGGCTGAAATATAAATTATTCCCCCGGCAAAGCATCTGTACTGATGTCTCAAACGCTCCGAGAACAACACTCTTCCTGCTTCAGGTCTGGAACTGAAACAGTTTTCGGAACGTTCGGAAACAGTGAAAGATGCAGCTCCTGCTGAAGCTGCTTTTCATTTTGCAAACAGCCGTTCAAGGTAAGATGCTCTGCTCAGAACATTGGTACATTCATTTGGTGCTGGCATTGTAGGCATTCGATTACCCCTTTTAAGATATTTCAGCTTTTCTATATGGTATGGAACTGCAGAGAAAGCAAGTGAGACACAACCATGTCATTTGGACAATTCGATTGAGATCACTGTTCAAAGGCCCGCATGACGGTATTTGGGTTAAGCCTCCTGTGTAAAAGTTACATTCCAGTTCAAACGATACTTTGTATATTGATTGTGAACCCTAACGCTGGCAGGATTCAGAATATTTAAAGGATTTTTTTTAGATTTCAATTAAAAGTGGGTCTGTCTTTGCACATGGTTCAACCTGATAGCAGCCACTTTCAGCGAGCTGGAAATAAAGATCTCCAATGGATTTTGATGGTGACATCCTATCCATACGGTTTAATAAAAAGAAACAAATTCAAAACACGAAAAAAAATTACTGCAGAAAACCTGGAAACAAACCGTTGCGTAGCTTAGAATTAAATCAGAGAGGAGAGGTATTTTTAATGATGTCTTTGACATGTGATCCAACACAAAGGGTATTTCAAATTCACTGCTGTTTAAGTTTTCAAAGTTTCCTATTTCTTTAGAAAGAAATTCTAACTGAAGCCAGCTAAAAATGAATTTGTTTATTCCATCAGGTGTTCGGTTCATTGGTGAGGTGACTCAGCCACTTCTGGTCACTGCCTTGAGAGGAGAGTTAGTGTCAATTAACTGCACATTTATGATTTACAATGGAACTGATGGTGACTGGGTCCATGCTAGTTGGAAGAGGGATCCACCAACAGGGAATATTACCGCCTATGAGAAGAAGCAGCTGACCTGTGTTCCTAATGGTCCTCTGGATGATTTCAAACTTTGTGCCATACCACTGAAGATTGAAAATGCTTCTTTTCATCATTCTGCTTATAAATATATCTGTGTGGTGCAAGTACCGAATATCTACCCTCCATTAGAGAGAAAAGGACAAGGAACAAAGATACAAATTTACGGTAAAGTATTTACATTTTAAGTAATAAGTAGAAAGACATTTGATTGTACTGGGTGAAAGCACTAAGTCTGTATTCATTATGGGTACAGTAATATTAACACCAAACCATTTCTGAAATAATTCATTGTTGGAAAGCACATTCAATATCAGACCAGATTATTCAAACAAACTATTGCTAGCTAGAAGAATGCGGGAAGCAATTCATTGTGTGTCTGTAATATTGTTTCTTGAACCAGGTTTACGATAACTTGCCACTGTGGAACCAATGGGGAGATATAGGCTATCACTTAAATGAATTTTGCATTTCTGCCACTTTCATTGTCTATTCTATTCATACCACAAGACATCAGCTCCTTTAATTTTATGGAATTTATTTAAGTATTATACCTGTTTATCTTACATACAAGCACATGTAACTTTTGAAGACTTTGTTATCTGTTGCTTTGCAATTCAATTCAAAATTGAATACACCTAAAGTTGATCCAGTATTTCAATATATGACCAATTATATGGAATCAATAATGCAACTTTTTATACAGCCAGCAAATGTTGAAAATAAATAGCTGGTTCTTCGATTTCTGTAAGAAGAGCTAGATTAATATTTTGTTTCAAACCCTTTATCGAAACCAAGTTATATATCAACAGACGACAATTAAATTGGACAAAATTGTGATAAAGTATAAGGAAATATCAAACAGGGATTTCAGGAAGTAAATGTGAGAATTTCTATGTAAAGAATGCAGCTTCAAGCTAAAAGAGTCACTACAGGAATCACACCCTGTTTTCAGTACTTAATGGTATTGTGTAAGACTGATCCAGGCATAGGAGAGCGATCTACTAATGAATAATAGTAATAAAGCGTGCAGCACTCTGTCTTGTTGTGTCACATATTAGATGAGAAACCCGGTTTGCAGAGAAACAATACATTTGCAGTATAGGAGATAAAAGGTACTGCAGATGCTGGAGAATCCGAGATAACAAGCATGGGGCTGGATGAGCACAGCAGGTCAAGCAGCATCATAGGAGCAGGAAAACTTGACGTTTCGGGCCTAAACCCTTCATCAGAAGTAGTATAGCTTTGTTGATTCTATTCATAATTATTTAGGAATCTCAAAACTTATTTGGGATTATTATTTTCTTCTGAGTTTCACATCTTGCCGTGCACTATTTGTGTTATTTGTCATTTTTCTGTTAGTTGTTAATTGACACTCCAGAAAAAAAGATTTTGCTAATTACATTGTCCACATCTGTTGCACAAAAAAAATCTCGTATTCCATTAATCTACCAACCGTGCGCTCATTGACCAACAGTGCTTCCCAATTCATCAATGCCAAGAATTCTAAATGTTCATTCCTTTTTTCAAATCCTTCATTGACCTGACTCCTCTCTATCTCTGTGATTTTCCCTATCCCAACAACTCTCTGAGATTCTTTCAATTCACTCACTCATCTTGAGTTGCTTTGTCTCACCATTTGCAGCTGTGTTTTCAATTGCCGAGGATCTGCATTTTGGAAATTCCTCCCTAAACCTCTCATTTCTCCATTTCTTCTCTATTACAACTCTTTTGATACAAGCCCCTTTGCTGAAGCTAATGATCACTTATTCATATAGCTCTGTGCCTCAGTGTCAAATATGTCCATCATTATTCTGTGGGATACGTGGGAGGTTTTGCTTCAATGAAGATGCTTTATTCATGCAATTGGAAAAAATGTAAAAACACCAATTAAAATCAATCAGTGAAAATTGCTAGAAAGAAACTTGCAATATTTGACTCATAATTGTGCAACGTGAACAAAAAGAACACAAACTCATACACCACTGACTGAATTTTAAGTCAGGACTCCAATGTCACATACATTTTTGTGTCCTGACCCTCTGTTGCATTGGTGCCTGATACGTGACATGTTTTTTGATTTGCGGACTGATTAGTGGCTAAGATATCTTCTGAAGGCATAGCAACAATTTAAAAATAGAAAGAAATTCCAGCTGACAGACTGTCATTGTGGAGTGAGAACTGCAAAGAGGGGCAGTGGGTGTTTAAAATGAGATGGAAGTGTGGCTCCTTGATCGGCATCAGGATGCTGCCTGAGCTAGTATTCAGTCACAACAGCGACCCAACTACCAACATGGAAATTGTTCGGATTCCTTGCTGTGATTAATGCCAAGTCAATGTAACATACTTCTAAAATTGCCGATTGCATATTTCTGTCACTTTTTGTTACATTACTTCATGGAACTTGTTCTTGATAGAGCAGTTAAGGAGTTTAATTGATTATCTGCAGGCAAGTAGCAGTCATTCCACTGAAACAGCATGTTTTAAAATACTTTTGATGAACCAGAACATGCCAGCAAATGAGTCTACTTACTATCAAGAGAAACTTTGAGCTTATCAATCTTTGGTTGCACTGCCCTTATGTTTAACGTTTTGGCTCAATTTGTTTCTGAAATTGATCTTGCCATATTTTAACTGTCAGTTACACACTAGTCAATAAATGCTTTCTAGAGTTAACATACAAGATACCAAACAATTCTACTGACAAGTAGTAAACATATTAAATGTATTGGTTAACAAAAATCTTATGAATAGGAAGTGAATGCTACTTAATTTGCAGTCATTTAATCAAAGTTGAATTCTACTAAAGGACAGGATTTTTCAAAACTAGGTGACCTTGACAGGACCTTACATACAGTGTGTAATATACAAAGGAAAATTGCAAATTACACATGACTTCTGTCCAATGATATTGAGTGGAAGCCTGCAGCTGTGTTCATGAAGATTTCCAATAAGCTTCAGTTGTCTTCACCTCTAACTTCTCCAAGTGGCCTTGAACATTCCTGTATGTGTGCCAGTTGTTGATGTCACTAGAGTAGAACTACAGTATATAGCCCCAGGGGAATTGGGCTCAAAATAAAGTGCTCCCAGGCAAACATGAAGTAATGTAACAAAAAGTGACAGAAATATACAATCAGCAAATTTGGAAGTATGTTACATTGACTAGGTGTTAATCACAGCAAGGAATCCAAAAATATAGTGATCAACACATACTCATTTAGAACCAGCTTCCGCTGCAATTAATACACCATCAACTTGTCTTACTGTTGCATTACAGTTACCTTGTAAGTAAAGTGGAAGATAGGAGTGTGGTACGTGAGTCATTCTAATTAGACAATTTCTATCGAAAAGTTGCAGCAAAAGATCCTGACACAGCAGCTAGCTAAAATGACATTAGTGTAATTCACTAACGTACATTTTGATTTTTGATTCCTTTAATCTAGATGAAAATTTATTTAACTACAGATGCGACACGATTTTACCAAAATTACAAATTGTATTTCTTTTCTTCTTTCCCTCAGAACTGTCTGAAATTTCCATTATGAATGGTAGTTTGGTTGCTGGACAAAAGTCTGTCCTGACCTGCTCTGTCCAGGGGTTGTGCTCTGAGAACATCTCCTTTTCCTGGACCTGTAATGGAACAAACATGATGACAAACATCACTGTCTCAACCTTGGAAGGAATTGTTAAGGGTAAAACTGTTGTCACCAGCCAATTTCAGATCATCCCTCAAGTGACAGACCATGGAACTGTCTGTATGTGTCAGATAAATCATGTCATTTTCAAACAGCCAGTAACAAAAAAGATCAAACTAGATGTTATGTGTGAGTATGATCTTTAGCATTTTGCCCATTGCATAAAATGTAATGATAAAGATATCTACTTTAAGTCTGGTCTTTTTCTTATTGTCTCCTCATTAGTCTCTGCTTACAACCAGGGAGTGTCTGTGCCGTGCTCCTATTTGTGAACTGCCCCGTGTCCGTTTGTATACAAAACAATTGTTGTTACAATAGAGCATTGTATACAACATATCAAAACAGTCATTCTGTCTGAATATACCTTCCATCACCGGACCCATCCAAAATGCCCAATTGACAGCATTGGGTTTATCACCAAATCTCAGTTATGTCTGTCCACTCACATTTTTGGCATATTTTGCCCTTTATCTTGTTCTATCCCTCTTATCTGTCCTGTAAAAGCTCCATAGAGCTTTACCACCTTTCAAGCCTCTACCTATTTCATAGAAACATAGAAAACAGGAACAAGAGTAGACCATGAGCTCGCTCTGTCATTCAAGAATCCCTTCAATAGCTTCTTGCACTGAGCAGCTTCTCATCTTTGATGATTTTGCTCTTTATCTCAGTAACCCATTCTTGATCTTTCTCCTCTAAGTTCACGCCCTCTTGTTGACTGTTGGCCCCTCAATCTCTATATACTCTGCAATCCATATTCACAGTTGCCAGTCCAACTTGCCCAACTTATGCAACCTCCCAATTTCCCTATTCCAATCACAAACAATGTAATCTCATATTACTTGGTTGTATCCCACACTATGTACATCCTTCTTCCAAGCTGGTAACCCAGTCCTTCTGTGCCCACTTATGGGGAAAGCATTCACTTTTGTCATTGTAGTGGCAGTTCCAAACTCCGCATTGTCCAACCTTTTTTTCTTACATTTCTTATCTACTTATGTAGCCAAAAATCTGATCAGTCATTCCTTCAACTATGCCTTTGGTGGTCCTCTTCTTAGTACTCTTTCCCACTTTAGTGGTTTCCCCACCACAGTGAGCACTTTCACGTTCTAAATCCAAAAGGCAAAGGTATAAACATTTATGATGCATAATTTGTTCAGCTATTCATTGTCAAATCTGATGACATCACCATTTCTCAAAAATCTAAACATGTCTTCAATTTCCCTTTCTTCTCCGAAGCCTTCCGATAACCATCTCCATCTTTCATATTGCTCTTTGTTTGAACTTTTTCAATTGGGTTCCAATGCTACAGCATAGAAATAAACCAAAGCAAAGTCATTTGTAATTATGACTCAGGTATACTCCTGCACTTTAACCTTCTCAATCTTTTTGCAGCATGTGACAGCAGTCAACCACACTGGACTCCTCAAATATCTTTCCTCTATTAGCCAAATAAGTATAATTGCCCTCATTTACGCTCACTCATATCTGTGTGACACCATTACCTCTGGTATCCTCATGGATCTCTCTTTGAACTTCTCCCACCTGTCACCTACATTGCTGAGATTTTCCTGAGAAACAATGCTAATTTCATATGCATACTAACAATATCCAACTTTGCATTGCCATCGCTCACCTGACTCCTCCATGTCCGTTTTTTGGTAGACGACATATTTGAGCTCCAGTTCTGGAAGACCTACAATGACCTCTAATTAAACATTTGAAAGACTGATGCCATTGCATTTGTCTCCCACCAAAAGCTTCATTGCCTGCTAAATTCCATCCATCTTCCCTGATCATTGCCTCTGGGTGAAACAGACATTTTGCGTCATTTTATTCCAGTTTATGCTGAGATCAGCTTCCAGTCGTGTATCTTTTCTATCAGAATGACCTCTTACTGACAAGCTGGCAATATTGTCCGCCTTCACGGTATGTATCCTAACCACACCAAGTTCCACTCTCTTTGATGTCACTGTGTACTAACTTGTATTGGTTTCTAGTCCACCAATCTCTTGATTTTAAGATTCTCATCCTTGCATTCTGCTGACTCCATAGCCTTGTTCCAGCCCATCTTTGCAATCTCCTACAGACCTACAACCCTCTAATATTGACCTCTCCAATCCATAATTGATTCAAAATATGCTGGATCATAGAATCATGCAATGTAGAAGAGGCCCTCTGGCCCATAAAGTCTACACTAACAAAAAAAAAATCTATATTTAATCTAAACCAGTCCCACTTTCCAGCACTAGATCCATAGCCTCGAATCTTTGAAATTTCAAATGCTTATCGAAGTACTTTTTCAAAATACTTTACAAGATTATCCACCTCAACTGCTGTCCCAGGAAGTGCATTCCGGGCTCCCACCACCTTCTGGTGAAAACAAAAATTCTTCAAAACCACTTTAAACTCCTATGTACAGCTTTAAAAGTGTGCCCCTTGTTACTGAAATTCTAACTGAGGAGAACGGCTGCTTTCTATCTACCCTGTCAATTCTCCTCAGAATCTCATGCACCTTATATATCATGTAGATGTCAAAATACGAAATTCCCTCCGTATATACCCCCATCTGTCTCTCTCTCTCTCTCTCTCCCTCTCCCCCCACTCTCTTTTAAAACAATCCTGACAGCCTTCTTCTTTGAGCAAGATTGTAGCTGCAGTTCCTTATACTTTGTTCCTTAGCTCAGTGTTAATGTTTGTCTGATTGGACTTCTGTGAAGCAATTTGAAACGTTTTTCTTTTATAAATGTGTTATGTAATATGTAGATGTAATTTGTAGATGTTACGTATATTAATTGGCCAGCATGTATCTGTGTGTGTGAGAGTTATTGTTTATACAAAAAATTGTTTGCATTTTCTTTATGTGTAGATGGGCCACTAGATCCAACAATAACATACAAGTTGAAAAACAATGACAGTTACCATCTCGGGACCAATGGCAGTATCACTGTCCCCAAAAATTCATTTGTGGAACTGAGATGCTCTGTGGATAGTAATCCAGTCGCCACGGTAACATGGTTGAAGAATTGGACAAACTACACTTCAACTGGATCAAGCAGTTCAAAATTAACGATGGCACACTTCCAATCTCAAGATGCAGGAATTTACTGGTGTGTAGCAAATAACAGCTATGGCTGGACAAACGGTAGTGTTTCGTTAATGGCTTTTTGGGAAGGTAAGGATCGATGTACTAATGCATGTGTAAAGCTCTTGATGCTTGTTACAGAAGAATTATTTTAGGAAATAGGAACACAGATTAATTATATTTAGCATCTTCTTTATTTGTTTCAGAATTTGTAAAATTGAAATATTCAACTACTTAAAGCTATAGTAAATAAGCCTATTTCTGATGTTTAATCATTTACAAATTAATACACATTGTGAATCAATCTATTTAAGCTGTCCTTCTGCTTTTCTGCAGTGCTTTGTAAGGTAGTGAAAAGAAAATAGAAAACTAATGTAGTGCAGTTTTATCTACTAACTGCAGTGTATGTTAGGCACAAAAGTTGTAATGATTTCTGAAGAAAATGATAATATTTTTGTCAAGCAAAAATTTGAAGTTTGCAATCATATAACATTCGCAGAAATATTTCCAAACATTTTAAATATTATTCATTTTATTTACATTTTGCATCTGTTGCCATTCATCATTACTTCAAGGTTAATTATTATTTCTTTCACAGATCATTGGTTGCTTTACGTTGTATCTTCACTCATTGGTGTTATTGGATTTATCAGTGTGGTAGCAATATACTTTTGTCTGATCTGGAAGAGACAATTAAAAGGTAAACTTAAAGCAAGTCTTTGGTTATAGGTGTTAACCTTTACATTGAGATCAATAGCGAGCTGTAAAACAATGTGGTTTTCACTAGCCAGTGTGACAATAGTCCTTCATCGTCATGTGTTTATAAGTGTTCTTACTCCTGAGCTTATTTTGCATGTTCCATTCTTTCACTGCCTTATGTATTCTTTTCAAATCAGGCTAAGCTCTGTAGATGTTTTTACAAACATTTGAGCCAAACTTACATTTGTGGTTCGGGCGCACAGAAGCTGACAAAGCCCCTGCTCTGTATCTAACCTTTAAATCAGCTGCCATGCATTTCTGATTTTTGCTTTGGGGACAAGGGCTGGATTGGGAATTAGGCTGGGTGACCCCGGAAGAGTTTAAGAGTTTGCAAGTTCTTGAGTTGGACTGTGCAGAAAGCCTGCCTCAGGACTCTACTGTTGCCAACATTTAAAAATTGTGTTTAAAACGTAAAATATCCCTTATGCTTACCACTGCCCACTCTCATCATCCCACACACTCTATACCCCACCCATGCCATCCATTGCAACCTAATGCCTTTTACCAATATTCAATGCCCTCTCTTCCCATATGCCAAGTTCATGCTTACTTCCACCCACCACTTTTTCCCTCTTTTACAATCATCTCAACTCATTAAGCATCCTCAGCACCCATGCCCGAAAGGAAAAATATAACACTATTACTTAAAGTTCCATGTCAAAGACTGCACTGTAGTTACCAAAGCACTCACATTAATGAAAACATATTTTAACACTCCTTCACAGGTTAATGCTTGTCGAACTCTTAGTCACTTCTTGAAACTTGTTGACATTCCTGGGACTTTTTGACAGATGGACTCTCTTTGACAGGTTGGCACTTCTAAATGCCAGCTGACAGTTCTATACATTTCTTGACATCTCTTAGTAATTCTGAGTCTTTACGAACCTTTTATGCACACCCGTCCTCCCCTGTTGATAGTTCCAAAGCACAACTGACAACTCCCCTCATGACCAAAGGATCCCTGACTCCACACCTAAGGTGTCGACAGTCCATAACGATAATGTGTATTTCAATTCTCCGAAGGGGTATCTTGGCTATCTAAAGGAAATGCACTGAGAACAGACCTACTGTTACATGGTCAGTCTCTACACTTTGCGTCCTACATTTCGCTGACGCTAAAAGCCTATTTCAGTGTGGGCAGCTGGTTATTTAAATGTCCAGCTGCTTCCAGAATCTGCATAAGCGTGATGACTGAACTGAGCTCATTATGCCACCTGGAGAGATGGGAAGTATCAAATTTGGGTGCAGTACTTGTGATGTCAGGCTACTTCTATCATTTTCACCACATCAGAAATGCTTGCCAGTGTGCTGAAAACCTAGTCCTCTGATTTTCATCACTTGTGTTATGACTTTTGAAACCTGAGTGATCATTTGCTAAACCAGAAAATTAGGTAATAAATAAAACTAGAAATACCACATGATTTTTTGCAAATACTACATAAGCAACATTTTCTATTACTTACTAATTGTTTTGCAGTCATGGTTGGACTCTGGTGCAAGAGGTGAATCTGACCATATTTCAATTTTCTTTTACTTCAGTAACTTCCAAAGTTGATTCATGGGATAAGAGCGTTGCTGGCTGCGTCAGCATTTATTACCTTGCCCTAGCTGCCCTTGAGAAAATGATAGCAACTGCCTTCTTGTACCACTGCAGTTCATTCGATGTAGATAGATCCACAATGCTGTTATGGAGGGAGTTCCAGGATTTTGATCCGGCAACACAGCAATATATTTCTAAGTGTATTGGATTGAATTGAATTAGCTTTATCGTCCCATGTATTCAAATGAGTACAGTGAAAAGTTTATAGCCGTTGCGTTACAGCACAATCCCAGGGACAAATTTACCTAGTACAAATACTTAAGATAAAATTCTTAGGAAACAAAAAACAACAAACAAAAAGAAATCCAGCATCATAGGTCATAGGAATAAAGTAGAAAAATAAAGAAGTAAGGATTGTGAGCGGCTTGCAGGGGAATCTGCAGGTGCTGGTTGTTTTCCCCTGTATTTGCTGCCCTTGTACTTCTATATGGTAGTGGCCTTGAGTCTAGAAGATGGTGAATTCTGCTATTCATATTGAGGTGGATGGTACACAGTGCTGCTACTGAGCATCATGGTGAAGGGGGTGGATGTTTCTATGTGGTGCTGATCAAGAGGGCTGCTTTGTCCTGGATCACGTCAAGCTTCTTGTGTGAGAGAGCTGCACTCATTCCAGGCAAGTACCCCATCATACTCCTGACTTGTGCTATGTAAATAGTGTACACGCTTTAGGGAGTCAGGAGGTGATTTACTCGCTGCAGGATTCCTAGCCTCTGACCTGCTGTTGTATCCGCAGTACTTATATGGTTAATCCAGTTCAGTTCCAGAACAATGGTAACCACCAGGATGTTGATATTTTATAAACTCTAATATTCAACCAGAAGTGTTACTACGTGGAAACTGAACATGAAAGAAACATAGGGACACAACGGCTCACATGTCAGAATGCAGAGAGTATCTGCAAAAGTTGCATTAAAGGCTTTGACAATATTGTAAAGACATCGATCGAGACAATTGTGTAGGATGACTGGAGGGTGAGAAAAGGTCCGTCCCCTTTGTGAATATGAAATTAAAGCTGTAATTAATATTACGCATATTTCAGTTGTTGATAAATAACTAGATGCAAAACATGGGATCAAATTACACGCAGGACTTAACCAGGGCCCGTTGACACAGATTTCTAAAAGGCAGTCAAATTAAAAACAAAATATTTCATATGCTGGAAAATTGAAATAAAAATCATCTGAACAGGTCTAACAGCATCTGCAGAGAGAAAAACAGAGTTAATGTTTCGATTTCAAAGACTTTTCTTTGGAATCTTAAGAAGTGTCTTTGGATGTGAAACATTAACTGCTTCTCCACAAATGCTTCCAGACCTGCTGTGTTGTCAAAGCAATTTCTGCTCTTATACCTAAAGGACAGTGCATTGCAGTGCAATTAAAGTTGAAATTACTGTCGTGCACTGGAACGTTTTATTGTTGTACATCAGAAATTATTTAACTTCACATTTTGTTATGATTATTCTTTTTTATTTGTTATCAATTTTCCTGTCTTGTTCAAGATCCCAATACACTGTCCTACATACACTTCCTGCTCTCAGTATTGATAGCGTATCAAAATCAAAACTTACCACTTCAAAACCTCAGAAGTGTGGAATGTCTTACCTCCCTCTGCATTTCTTTTCTCCTACAATTTACAGACTTTTGTAACCATAGTGTGATGTCATCTGACCACCATTTCTTGATATTTCTCATTCTCTTTTCAGACCTTTGCAAAATTTAAGTCATGACTGTCTGAAAATAAAAGATGTCCAAAATGACACTGTTGCACTTATGAAACCTCAACTTAATTGGTAGTTAAACAGTTAGCACAGTATTCCTTCATGAACTACTTTAATGACCGCACTAACCTATTGTACATCAAATGGTATAGTGCCAACATGAAAACGGAAGACAGAAATGTCAGACTAATGCATTGAGCATTTGTCTGCAAACATCAGTATCTCAACTAAGTGATTGACAGATAAAAAGCATTGCTACTAATAGGGGGACAAAAGACTATGTTAGTTATATGATAAAAAGGTTATTAAATATATTCTATTATGTTTTTGGAATTTGGATTTTAAAATGGAAGCAGGTTGATTGTCTTTCTCATAAAGGTCAGAAAGTCAAATTGGAGCTGTGATATAAATACATCAGTTCCAAGAAAGAATGTGATTACTTGTAGAGTAAGAACATTAAGACAATTGGTTTAGTTTTATCTTCAGAACTGAAGGTTGCAAGTTTAGTTCAGAAGAATTCAGTTTTTTTTTTCTCCTAGAAGGAGAACAGCTTTTCAGTTTGTTTGAGAGAAACCAGTTACCTCAGCAGAAGTGGTTCCTAGTCTATGGAACTTTGAAGTTGTGGAAGTTGGATAAAGGTCTGCTATGTGTTAGAAATGAAAGAGTTTGAAACAGTGAGAAGTTTATGTGAGGAGATTTGGAAAGGAATCATTAAAAGAAAGGACTTACCAGTTCAAGAGAAAGAAATTGAAAAGAATCAGCTGTTTAAAATGTAAAATGTTAAGAAAAGAGTGATATTTATCTGGTATTAAGTCTCTGTTACAAATGTCATTGTAAACAGGTTGAAACTTTGTTGTTTGTGTTATGATCTTTCTCTCAGAGAGTCATAGAGATGTACAGCATGGAAACAGACCCTTCAGTCCAACTCATCCGTGCTGACCAGGTATTCTAAGTTAATCTAGTCTCACTTGCCAGCATTTGGCCCATATCCTTCCAAACCCTTACTATTCATATATCCATTCAGATGCCTTTTACACGTTGCAATTGTACCACACCCTCGATTGCTCATTCTACACATGCACCATCCCCTGCAAGAAAAAAACTGTCCCTTAAGTTCCTTTTAAATCTTTCCCCTCTCACCTTAAATCTATACCCTCTAGTTTTGGATTCCCACACCCTTGGGAAAAGACCTTGGCTATTCACCATATCCATGCCCCTCATAATTTCATAAACTTCTATAAGGTCACCCCTCAGTCTTTGATGCTCCAGGGAAAATGGAGGCAGCCTATTCTGCCTCTCCCTATAGCTCAAACCCTCCAACCCTAGCAACATCCTTGTCAATTTTTCTGAATCCTTTCAAGTTTCACCACATCTTTCCTATAACAGGGATACCAGAATTGAATGCAGTGTTCCAAAAGTGGCCTAACCAATGTTCTGTAACAGCTGCAACCTGACCTCTCAACTCCTATACTCTATGCACTGACCAAAGCAAGCATACCAAACGTCTTCTTCACTAACCTGTCTACCTGCAACTCCACTTTCAAGGAACTATGAACCTGCATCCCAAGGTCTCTTTGTTCAGCAACACTCCCCAGAACCTTACCATTAAGTGCCATGATTTGCCTTACCAAAATGCAGCATTTCACATTTATCTAAATAAAACTCCATCTTCCACTGGTTGGCTCATTTGCCCATCTCTTCAAGGTCCTGTTGTACTTCTTTGCTATCCACTACATCACCAATTTTGGTGCCATCTCAAACTTACTTACCATTCCTCCTAAATCCACATCCAAATCATTTATATAAATGACAATAGGTAGTGTACCCAGCACTAATCCTTACTGCACACTGCTGGTCACAAGCTTCTAGTCCGAAAAGCAACATTCCACCACCACCTTTTGTCTCCTACCTTTGAGCCAATTTTGCATCTAAGAAGCTAGTTCTCCCTGTATTCCATGTTTTCTAACCTTGCTAACCAATCTACGATATGGAACCTTGTCGAATGCCTTTCTAAAGTCTATATAGACAACATCCACCACTCTGCCTTCATCATTCTTCTTCATCACTTCTTCAAAAGACTCAATCAGGTTAATGAATTCCCATGCACAAAGCCATGTTGCCTATCCCTAATCGATCCTTGCCTTTCCAAATACATGGGCAAAGCAATGGCAGATGCAGTACGATTTGGATAAATGTGAGGTTATTCACTTTGGAAGCAAAAATAAGAAGGAAGATTACTACCTGAATAGCTGTAATTCTGGAGAGGGGAGTGTGCAGTGAGACCTGGGAGTCCTTGTGCACCAGTCACTGAAGGTAAGCATGCAGGTGCAGCAGGTGGTAAAGAAGGCAAATGGTATGTTGGCTTTCATTGCGAGAAGTTTCGAGTACAGGAGCAAGGATGTGTTGTTGCAGCTATACAGGGCCTTGGTGAAGCTACATCTAGAGTATTGTGTGCAGTTTTGGTCTCCTTTTATGAGGAAGGATGCTCTTGCTCTAGAGGGAGTGCAGCGAAGGTTTACCAGGCTGATTCTGAAGATGGCGGGTCTGACGTATGAGGATAGATTGACTAGGTTAGGACTGTTTTCGCTGGAGTTCAGATGAATGAGTGGGGATCTCATAGAGACTTGTAAATTCTAACAGGGCTAGACAGGGTAGATGCAGACAGGATGTTCCCGATGGTGGGTGTGTCCAAAACCAGGGGTCACAGTCTGAGGATTGGGGATACACCATTCAGGAGAGAGATGAGGAGATATTTCTTCATGCAATGAGTGGTGAGCCTGTGGGATTCATTACCACAGGAAATAATTGATGCCAAAACATCGAATGCATTCAAGAGGCAGATAGGTATAGTACTTGGGGTGAATGGGATCAAAGGTTATGGGGAGAAAGCAGGATTAGGTTATTGAGTTGAACATTCAGCCATGATCATGATGAATGGCAGAGCAGGCTCAAAGAGCCTAATGGCCTCCTCGTACTCCTATCCACTATGTTTCTATGTAAATCCTGTCCCTCAGAGTCCCCTCCAATAACTTACCCACCACTGACATCAGACTCATCAGTCTATGGTTTCCTGGCTTTTCCTTACCACCTTTCTTCAATAACAGCTCCACTTTAGCCAACCTCGAATCTTCCAGCACCTCACCTCCGGCTATCAAGATCGAAATTTCTCAGCAACAGTCCCAGCAATGACTTTCTTAGCTGCCCGCAAAGTTCTCGGGGAAAATCTGATCAGGTCCTGGGCATTTATTCACCTCTATGCATTTTCAGACGTTCAGCACCTCCTCCTCTGTAATATGGACACTTTTCAAGATATCACTATTTACTTCCCCAAGTTCCCTAGCTTCCATATCCTTCTCCACTGTAAACACTGAGTCTTCGATATATATATGCATAACTTTTATTTTCCTCATTTTGTTTTGCTTAGTAAAGTTATGCTCTGTTGTTAAAGTATGTCTGCAGCCTTGTCTGTATATGTTTTAGCGTATAATCACCATGTTCACAAACTACAAAAATCAAATAAATGAGCTTTCGAGCCAGGTTTTATTCTGGAATCTGATTTGTCAAATATTATGATCAGCTGAGATTAGAACAGTACGAATAAAATTATTTCAACTTGACAAAAAAAAACCCCGGCATTCATTTCTATCCTTTTTACTAACTTTACATAACTAAATGTCAGCAAAATGCATATTCAACAGAATGTTAAAACGATATTATTCACTGGTGAACGTATTAAATGATTTGTGACTCACATTTACTGAAAGTATCTAAGTGTTGGTCAGAGCTAGAGAAAATATTGAAACATTTGTTGCTTAAAATCTTTGGATGTGACTCAAATTGAAACACCAATGAAAATTATGTGGCATTAGCTATTACTGGTAGATGTTATGTACTGATACTTTTCATATGGCTGCATTTAGCTCCTCGAGAATTACATGCGTTCAGTACTTTAATAGTTAACTGAGGATTGGAGTAGCTACTGAGGGATATGGAGCATTGCTGGCAGAAATATGATTTTTCTAACAAAGCCAAGAATATTTGATGGCACGGGCCAGTAGGTGGTTGTAGATATCACAGAGCTGAAAATATCTAATAGCTTAGAACTGGGTGTTTCTGATAAGCAGAGAGTTTGAAATGTGTGATGTCACAGACTTAGGGAATATGTTGTGAGTTGTTGTGAATGTTAGACAACTGGCATTTTCTAAAGACACAGATTTTAGTGTCTAATAGTGCAGGTAAGAGATACTGTATGAACCTAAATTCCATTTTATAGGTCTTCTATTTCCCATTATGCAACAGTGCATGAATGCCACAGCTTTAATATCTGCATACCAAAAGTATGTTGCTGTTGAACATATGGATCCCACCAGAGCTCATTCAGCTCCAGTCCTCCTTGCAGCCTTGAATATCAGATTTGAATTCTAGAGGTTTTATGAGTGCAGCTGTCCTTGACATTGAGACACCATTTGTTTGTCTGTGGTAACAAGGGAGCCCCTGTCAAAGTGAAGTCAATGGGATTGACTGCAATGCCACCTGACACAAACCAAGCTGGTTGTGATTGGAGGCCAGGCATCTTAACCTCAGGACATCACTGCATAGTCTCTCAGGCCAGAATCGTAAATCCAGCAATCTTCAGATGCTTCATAAGTGACCTTGCCTCCAACATAAGGTCAGATATAAACTGTTCACTCATGGTGAAAGAGTTTCGTTCAGAATTCTTCAGTAATAAGTACATTCTTTATTTCATGCCCACATGGATCAAGGCATGGACAACATTCAACTTTGTGCTGAAAAGAGGCAAACAACATTCATGCCACAAGTGCCAAATAATAACCATCTTCATAAAGAAACAGTTCAATGGCATTACCTTGACAGTCAAGCTCTTGACCGAGTCTCCCCACCAACAATATTCTGGGAAGTCACTATACTGATCCGAAGCACAATTAGGCCCTCATAAACTCCATCTCTTCTCGAAGAAGGTACTTCTTACTGAGTGACCCAGAGATAATGGGCTGCTTGGTCAAGACTCTGCCAACCTCAAATGTATAGGTCCTCCATTGCCAACTTGTCATGGTTGCATCCTACAACCCGCAGCTTGCACTACAGCTCCAACCATATTCCAAACCTGCATTTTTTTAGTTCACAAATATCAAATGAGGTGATCTGTCTTTAAGCTAATAAATTAGGATAAAACTCATAATTAATTGTTATTGATTGCCTTTCATGTTCCGTAAGCAATTATTGTGAAAAGTGCCATTAGGCTACTCTTAATATTAAATACTTTGACATGGTATTATGTTTCTCTTGATAATGTGGTCATTTCGTGAAACAGAAAAAAAAATCCTTTCTGATCCATTATCTCAACTCCAAAATGGATTTCTGAAATTTTGAAATACAGAATACCGAAACAGATCTCTCCCTAAAAAATATTCATTGATTGCCCGCCTCCTGGTTATGATTTCCCTGTTGTCGTTTCTTCTTGGATGAGATACTGTACCCCCACTAAACCAGTGCTATAATCAAGGGTCTTCTAGCTGCCCTAGTTTCCTATTAATGTGTTTTTGAGTGCTCCTTCCATCAGCCTCCAGGTCTGTTGTGTTGTCCATTTAAACCCCTCATTTTATTGGTATCAACAGCAGGGTTTGAATCACCCATTTATCTTATAGACACTTCTTAAAATGTAAGTTTTTTTTTAAGAGTATGTGTTAGATTAGAAAGACTATTGATCAATTGTGACAAACCAAGGTTATTGCATCTCTCAACCATGTACTAAAAGCTGGAATGAATAACTGGCACTGGGTAATGCTACACTACAAACCAATATGAATTTCTAATCAGTGATACTAAAACCCATAAAAATGTATTATAAAATGTAAATGGGAATTAGAGCTCCAAACATAACAATGTAGTGTTAACACAGTGTGGAACTGGAGGAGCATCAGAGGAGCAGGAAAGTTGATGTTTCGGGTTGGGGCCCTTCCTCAGAAAATAAAGCTCCACACTATGTTATCTCTGACTCCAGCATCAGCAGTCCTTACTATCTCAGATAACAATGTAATGTTCTGGGTCTATATTTGCTACCTGAGGGACTTAAAAGAATAGTTTTAAAAAGTGAATCATGTAACTTTTTTTGGAATTTGAATGGGCTGTTTTTAAAAAAATTAATACATATTAATTTATTGATTAACGACAAAAGCATCCCGTAGCAATGGAACCAATGATATAAACTTTACGTACACCCAAAGCCAATTTATTGCTACTTAGGCAAATAAGATACAATTTAATAGCATATTAAATTCCAAATATTTCCCAAATACAATACTTTTTCATCCAAAAGTTGTTTTTAAATGATAGCATGAGGCTGTATGTGCAAAATTTTGGTATTACACATAAGAAAGTGTCCTTCGTTTCCAAAGGATGGTGACAAAGGATGTCACACGCTAAAGTACTGTCAACTATACATTCAGTTACTTATCTGCTTTTTTGAAACGTACGGTTAGACAAAACCACGAACTCTGCAAAGATGGAAAGGTCAGTAGTTTTGCTTTTGCATTTCTTGCTCATTGTGCTTCGAGCAATACATTTTATAATTTTAAAAAGTGATTTACTGCAGCCTTTGTAATTGAGAATCAGACTGGAGTACGAAGTTAGATTTACCTGCAGAACAGTCCTGTGAATCAGACAAGAAATCAGCAGACCTCAATCAGTGACCTATCACGCTTTACATCTTTATATTTCATACAAAGTATAAACCTTTCATTCTTTTGAAATGCTCGGTGTTCTTATGTGCATGATGATATTACATGAAGGAAATAGAGTGGGATCTGTGATTAGGGCAAATGACACAATAAATCCATTGACACAGGGTGTGCTGATAATTTTTTAGAATCAGATATATTAACACATGTAACATTTCAGTTGAATGAGTTTCTTTCTGAATAATTAAGAGTAGGCAGACCTCTGTAATGTCAATATTTTGTTGCTTCATCATGGGTTTCTGTTATCATAGAAATTTCTTGAAATGTTCCATGACTAAAATTGTTTTGCAAGTTACCAACCAATGGTTACAAAGAAAGCCTCACATCAGAAGTGAGAAATAAAAAGAAAACAACTTAGGATGTTCAAAGATAATGCTTAATGAAGTGTTGTCATTGATGTCGGCATCACTGCAGCCTATTTGCCCAAAACTAAACTCCCACAAGCAGCAACATGAAATCACCATAGTTCCTTATGGCTGCTCTCTCATTAGATAGAGAGACAATTGGTAGTGAGTTTAACCTGAGAGTCACTGCACCACAGGCAAAGGATGAGTTTGGAAGGATTGGACCTTCATAGTTACCATAACCAGTACAGGAAGTGAGCCTAAGCTGTTGGTGTCACTCTGCATCTTATCCAGCCAACCAATGCCTTTCACAAACAGCATTATATTAGTGGTAACACAGTGTGGAGCCGGAGGAACACAGCAGGCCAGGCAGCATCAGAGGAGCAGGAAAGTTGATGTTTTGAGGAGGGACCCTTCTTCAGAAATGATGACATTTTGTGATGTTGATTGGGGGTTAAATATTGATGACAATCCTTAGATTACTCCCTTGTTGTGTGGAATCTTTTACTTTGATCTGACAAGGGAACAGAGTCTTGGCCTACTATCTCTTACTCAAAAAAATGACACTTCCAACAGTACAGCGTTCCCTCAGTACTGCAGTGAATGTCAGCCTAAATTGCTGTGCAGAAGTCTCAGCAGAGGGCTTGAATTCACAATTTTCTGATTCAAAAGTGAGAGTTCTACCAATTAAGACGCAGCTGACACTGTGAGGGTAAACAGAAATCTGTGGAATCTTTTCCTCAGTAAAGCTTAAAAGGCCCATACAAATACATGTAATTCTTTAAAAAATGAACATAAGTTGGATTCAGATAAACAAAATGTAATTATTACAATATCTTTGAACCTTCGAAATATAATTTGTTAATTGTTGCTAATTTTGAATAGCTGCAAAAGTACAATATGAAGATCATTATAAGCATCCTCTTTAAGCTTCTAATAATCAGATGCCAAAGCATATCTGTGTTGCCTACATCATGACTACACTGCATTAAGAATTATCTTCCCATCTCCCATGTTGTATCCATACTGTTTAGAAAAGGGATTTTCATGCGATACTAGTTGACCGGCAAGATAAGTGACTGATTATAATAGACCTGGAATAATATTCCATTCACATTTCTCAAGTAACTAAATGTTTGAGAAGTTTAACTGATGCAAAGTTTGTGAATACCAAGACATAAGGTTTTCTGTTCTTTTCTCGATGCACATTTAATTTATTCAATTTTCACTAACTAAGCCGAGAATTAAACTATTACAATGTCATAATGTGAACAGATTTTTTTGCAGATCCGCTGTTGATTAACAGACATGGCTCAGATAGAGATGAGAGAAACTCCCTCAAAAGGCAAAGGGAGGGAAAATAAATGTAGACCTTACTAGATTATAAGTATATAGAGAGATTAAGATAAAGATGGAAAAGATGTGCTTACATCAGGTGTCAGGTAGAAAATACGACTGAATACCAGCTGAAAACATAAGTTTCAGAGGGGAGGAGAAAAATTAAAGAAGAGTAGCACAGAGAGATTGTAAAGAAAGACTGGCAAAAGAAAGACTGGCAGCTAACATGAAGGGGAATCCCAAAGTCTTCCATAGTCGCAATAATAATATCAGGATGGCAAAAGGTTGAGAAGAGTTAATTAGGGAACAGAATTTACACATGAAGGAAGGGGCATGGCAAAGTTGTTAAATTAATATTTACATTTGTATTAGTAAGGAAGAACATGTCTCCCAGAGCATGGATACAGAGGAGGTGACTCAGTCGCTAGAAGAGTTTAGAATTGATAAACAGGAGATATTGGATTGGCAATCTCTGCTCAAAGTTAATAGGGCATTGGGAGGGTGAAGTTCATCCAAAGATATTGAAGGAAGTAAGAGTGGGAATTGCAGAGACACAGGCAATAATCTTTCAGTACTCCTTAGCCTTGGGAGTGGTATCAGAAGATTGGAGAATTGTGTCCATAAAAGTTGTAAGAATAAGCCCAGCAATTACAGACCTGCCAGTTTAACTACAGTGGTGGGAAAATTTCTTGCAATAATTATGTTGGTAGAATTAATAGTAACAGGGAAAAAATTGGGATAACTAGGTATCTTCCAGCACATATTTCTTAAGAGAAAATTGTGTACAATTTACTTGCAGAATTTTTTTGAAGAAGTAGCAGAGAGAGCTGATGATGATAATGCTGTTGATGTAGTGTACATGGACCTCCAAAATTTGTTCAAGAGAATTGTGAAAAAAGGTTATATCTTGTGGATTAAGAATGACAGTAGCAACATGGATAGAATATTGGATGAGTGACAAGAAACAAAGAGTGATAGTTAGTGGAAACGTTTGGGGCTGGACAAAATTTTATCGTGGAGTTCCTAGGGTATCAGTTTTGGGACCCTTGCTTATCCTGATATATATTAATATGTTGCATAATATTGCATGTTCATGAAGATGATTATATATTAATCATACAGATCCTGGTGTGCAGGGGATAATTTCCAAGTTTGCAGATGACGCAAAGCTTGGAAGCATCATAAACTGTGAGAAGAAGTATGTAAGACTACAAGAACATAGACCAGTTTTTCACACAGATTGGTGTGTGGGCAGATAGGTGGCAGATGAAGTTCAATGCAGAGGAGTGTGAGTAATACATTTTGGTAGAAAGAACGTGAAGATACAGTATAAAATACAGAGCATGATCCTAAAGGCTGTGCAGGGGCAGAGAGGCCTGGGAATATGAATCACTAGAGGTGGCACGGCAGATACAGCAGATCGGAAAATGAATCATACAGTATCCTAAGGTTTATTAACAAAAAACAGCCAAGGAGTACAGGAACAAGGAAGTGATGTTGGACTTGTATAAGTCACTAGTTAGACCTCAGTTTGAATATGGTGTACAGTTTTGGGTGCCAAGTTATGGAAGGCTATGGAAGAACAGCATGGTGGCTCAGTGGTTAGCACTGCTGCTTCACATCAGACTCAGCCTCACAGCACTATGGACCCAGGTTCAGTTCCATCCTTGGGAAACTGTCTCTGGGGAGTTTGCACATTCTCCCTGTGACTGTGTGGGTTTCCTCTGGGTGCTCTGGAACCCTTCCACAATCCAAAGATGTGTAGGTTAGATGTGTTGGCCATAGGAAATGAAGGGTTAGGGAGATGCGTCTGGGTGGGATTCTGATGGGAGTGTCAGTGTGGACTTGTTGGGCTCAATGTACTGGTTCCATGCTATATGGATTCTATTCATTGGATATAATTGCATTAGACATAGTGAAAGAGAGGTTTATTAGCATGGCTTCAGGAATGATGAACTTCAATTAAGAAAGTAAATTGGCAAAGGTCGGATTGCTTTCCTTGTAGGGAGGAAGATCAAGAAATTTGATAGGAGGTTCAAAATCATGAAAGAGTTCAACGGAACAGATAGGAAAGTTTTTTTCCGTCTCATAAAAGCACCCAGAATGAGTAGGCACACATCAAAGGTAATTTGCAAAAGAAGCAAATGCATTGTAAGAAAAATCTCTTTTCACATAGCAAGTAGTTAGGATCTTGAAGACACTGCCAGGAATTGAGATGGAGGCAGGTTCAACTGAGGCATTCAAGAAGGCATTAGATGATTATTTAAATAAAAACAATATTCATGATATGGGGAAGGAATATTGATCTCTGCCTGCAACTTCTTGACAGCTGTAACATTGTATCCTGCATTCTATTCCGTTATCTTGATACACTTGTATTGTATGGTTTGCCTGTAAAGCAGGCAAGACAACACTTTTCATTGCACCTTGGTGCACATAACAGTAATAAATCAGTTCAAATCAAGGCTCAGTGGAATGAACCTAAGTCATATTGCTAATTCAGAGAGTTGGTGCAGACATAACAGGACAAATGGAACCTTTCTGCGCTGTAACAATTTTGTGACAGTGTTGGAGATTACTGTGTTCAACAGTTAAATTAATATTCAAGACATTTGTATATGAACGAAAGTATTACTGGTTAACTAGATAAAGTGTATTTTATTTCATTCATACAAAATTTTGTCGATCTCAAGATAAGATTGTTCAAAGACTGTGATACTACTTCGAAATACTTGAGCTGTATGTGGTTGATTGAATCTAGTTCTGCTTCAGATTCTTTGTGCAATTCTGCATAACCTCCTCATGGATACTGTTTAACATGGTGTTGACAATCAGATATTTCTATATTTTCTGAGAGAGATCTGCTTCAATCAATTTCAGGATCAGAATTCTGAGAAATTCTCCCTCAAAACATGTGTGCTGCACAAAAATATTTTTATAAATAGTGATTTACTTCATATTTTCTAATAAAGTACGTATTCTATCTCTTCAAACTCTATTTTGGTTCAGCTACATTCCTGTCAACAATTAGGATGAGAATGAGATTCTGAGTTCTGATCATGCCATGTTGACACTTTCGAATACTTAGATACACCTTTTTTTCCCATTCAACTGAACTTTGAATGGAGAATGTCAAAGCAACCGGATTGACATATGGCCCCTCCCTTGCCCTTCCTGCAATGTTACTGACTAATGATTTCAGATAAATCATGACCACTGTTGTGCCTGCCTTCCTGTGCACAGTTAATTTGAATGTTAAAAAGTCCACTTCTTTAATAGATAGTGACTCCATGCAAATTGGCCCTGACTCATAGCTAAAAAGCAGTAAAATTCACAAAAGTAGAGTAACTAGTAGAAGCCGTTAAACTCCATGGATGTATTACTTGTGAACTAATCACTAGCACAAACCTGTGTTTGGTTTGAACAAAATAAAGTTTGGCAGCATGAACAGATGTTCTAGTCTGTTGCTATCTTCAGCTTTCTTCGACAACTAACAATTTACAATGGATTGACCAGTCTGCTAATGAGGCATATCCAATGACATGTAAGTTCCAACAATATTAAAAGTGATCATTGTTATCAGTAGCCAGTTGATGAAATGTTTCAAGAAGAACCAGTGGTGATTATTTCAGGGGTTTGCAGGAATGGATGGGGTGAAGATTTGTGGCAATGCAGATTTTAGAACCATAGGGGAATTAGCTTAATTTGAAGCTGTGTTTCACAATATTATTGACAAACTATTGAATGTATTTATCAAATTCTTCCCTGCCAGATCAGCAGGCAACTTAAAATGCCTAAAATAAGCAGGTTATTATTGAAGCAGAGACAAGTTTATTCCTAATAGTGCAGTAAGCAATTCTTGTCATTCATTCGCAGCATGTGCACATTATTTTCAACCCACATTTATTGTAGATATTGACCAACTTAGACAACATCAAAATCAGGTAATTAATGTAGACTAGAGCATTGTTGTTGGTAGAAGTAATAGGTTCTGTGCCCTGGAGTTCATCAGTAAAATAGTTAGATTATTAAGACACAAAAGTAGAAGATATCAAGAGACCAAGATACCAAGAGACAATCTTCTTGCTGGCGTACAACTAATAATTTCATTGATTGCATTCATTTCCACAATTTAGTTGGACTTACTCTCTTTTGTTTTGGGTTGCTACTCCAGTGTTATATTGCTGTACAATTTTCCACCCTGTAGAATGGCATCAGCAATATCTATTTTTCCAGCTTTCTTTGGAATTATAAAGGTGACAATAACCTTGTAAACCTAGTACAAGTATTCATCTTTCTGGTGTAAAGTGCGTGTATTTACAAATTATGCAGCTAAAGTAGAGTGACAGGACAACAGTAATGACACTTTTAAAAAGTACCTTATTAATCACTAATCCAGTAATATAGCATTAATTCTATTGTTCTCTCATACACACACAAGAGCGCTTTCAACCAGGAGTTACTGCACAGCAATTAAGGTAGAAATTTGACAGAATCTCAAGTGCTATGTCGGGTGAGATCAGCTACAATGAATTAAGAAAAACTAATCTCTCTGAAAGCAACGCCATAAAGCTTGCTGCACTCTCCCAACAAGCCTTAGGAGTGTCGCTATTCTTTATTCCTATTGAACAATCTTCAACTGTGGTTATATAGAAACAGACAGAATCAACAAGAAAGATCTCAGTTCAGAAATAAATCAATAGTGCAGAGTAGGAATGATCAACTGTTGCTAAAATATGACTGAACTATTATTTTTGATGAAAAATCTTGCAACACATCACAAATGCAGCTGTTGGATGGCTTGAGTTTTGCAAGCTATGGTATGTATTCCATTTTTTGAGATGTGGCTTTTACAGAAGAAACAGGTTTTGCACTTTTAAAGACAATGTAATTTGATTTTCTAAGGGCTGAAGATGTACATGAAATGTAGCATTCAGGGTGCATGCAGTGATTATGTTGCAAATTTAGATATTGCAGTCATTGAGTGCTGACTGCACTTTATTTTTTACCCTAGTTGTGCGCTGTTTTTGTGAACCTCTCACTTGTTCCCTTTTCTATGACCTCTACATTATTGAAATACCTATGAATCGATTCTGTTCCCTTGCTTCTGCTCATTTGTACATATCCTCAAGTCTGATAAGCATTTGATTTGAGATGTGCAAATCACTTAGTCTTTTCATTTTGACTCCATCATATTTCAGCCTTCCTCCTTCTTTAGCTTTCCTGGACCTCACCAACTGTTAAAACAAAATAGATCAAATCTACTTTTATCAGTGCAATTAATGGACGAAAACACAATGAAAAAGGCACTTAAAAATGAGTACCTTATTAATCACTCATCATTAATCCAGCATTTATCCTATTCTTCTCTTAAACACATGCAAGGCACTTTCAACCAATGGTTACCGCACAGCAATTAAGGCTCATCAATTTGATTAATAATGTTTCTGTAGTGTCTCAAACACATGCAAGGATATGCTGGTAATATTAGGCAAAACCTTACTGCCTTAATTTGTATATGGACTGTAACATTTTGCGCAATCTTCTTGGTGGTGGCTAATTAAAAGGCTACCTCTATTACCCCATCCAATTCAGGATGGTAGGCAAGCTGTGTAGGTAGGAAGAGTACTCGGGGTTGTGGGTGACTGCTTAGCACCACTAGGGGAGGTGGGTGTTGCTGGCATAGGACGAAAACCATGAGCTGCAGGTTCCTTCTATTGGTTTCAAATAGTTGATCACAGAAGAGTGACCGAAGCTGTGAGGCCATCAGAATGGAGTGTGAACACCCCCACAGCCTGTGGCCCAGCGATGTGGGAGATTAAAGGAGTGCTCATTACACTCAGCCCTGCCTCCATAAAATCACCTCAAATTACATCAGCCCCTGGCCTCAACTGGAAGCCACTGGGAAGACATTGGCAGCAGCACCAGTTGACACCCTAAGTGTCCTTGTAGAATCCCTACAGTGCAGACAGAGGCCATTCAGATCATCAAGTCTGCACTGACCATCCAAAGAGCCATCCCATCCAGACCAGCACATGCCCGCAATCCCCATTACCCTGCATTTCCCATGGCCAATCCACCTAAACTGCCCATCTTTGGACTGTGGAGGAAACCAGAGCACCCGATGGCAAACGTATGCATACACAGGGAGAACATGCAAAGTCCACGCAGTCACCCAAGGCTGGAATTGAACCTGGGTCCCTGGCACTGCAAGGCAGCAGCGCTAATTACAGAGTCATCGTGCTGCCATTAACACACTTAATAGCTGTTTATTACAGTCTCACTGTTTCTGGGCAGTTATATGATATCATTATTACTGGCCTTCACAAGATTGCTTGGAGGGAGGATTGAGGGCATTTCAAAATACCAGCACTGCTCCCTCAAACACTACCTCTATGTGGCTGATCTATATCTGGCCATTGTGCTTTCATGAAAATACGCAATATAGTTAATTCTAAATTGAGCAAATATATTTCAACTCCATTTTTATCCAAAGTTAATTTGTTAGAATCACAAAAACTATCTTTGACAGGTACGGCTTTTGTAAAGTTGCGATCTGACCTTTCAGAGGGTTATTCTTTTGTTCTCATCATGTGAAAGCTGGCAAGAGTGCTTTAGGTTTTGCATTTCTAGATAAGCTTTTGCGGTAAATTTATACCAGCAATGGTTTGTACTACAGTGTTTGTTCACTCCAGAGGGCATAAAGGATGAGCGTTTTGTAGGTTAGATCCATATCTTAGCCAGGCTACATTGAGCTGACAGATTTGCTTCACTGAAAGGAATCAGTAAAACAAATTGTTTAGCTTTGATGGTTTAACCTTTTTCATGCTCTTCTGCAAATGATCATATTTGAATGCAATGTCTGTGGTTGTTATGACCAGATGGTTGAAGGCTGGCACAGTGGGTCAGTGGTTAGCACTGCTGCCTCACAGCACCAGTGACCCTGGTTTGATTCCAGCTTTGTATGACTGCCTGTGTGGAGTTTGCATGTTAGGCAATCCCATGTCTGAGTGGGATTTTGCCTGGTGCTCTGATTTCGTCCAACAGTCCAAAAATGTGCAGGTTAGGTGGATTGGCCAAGTCACCCTTTATTTACATGTGGACAGTCTGCCACAGATCCAGCTGCCACAGAGCCCGGTTTCAAAGTGAACAGAACCTCTGATGTTTCCATTCTTACCTGTCAACCAGGATTCCCTGATTGGACCAGAATAACAGCCCCAATCAGGGAACTCATATTCTATGAGGTCCACCTGGCTGATTACAATCACTACAGCCAAGCAAAATTGTACATAGTGTATAGGGATGTGCAGGCTAGGTGGATTAGCCATGGTTAACACTGAGTTACAGGAAAAGTGCGGCATGCTGTTTGGAGGGTGGGTGCAGACTCGATGGGCCAAATGGCCTCTATCTGCACTGTAGGAATTCTACGATTCTAGGTGAGGTGGTACAATTGGCTCCCTTTTTTAAATCCCTCTCAGTCAGTAGCAACAAATATTTGAATCTTCAACACCTAACTATCACATTTTAAATAAAACATTAAGGAGATCAAGGTGAAATTACATGAATATCTTGAGTGTGAGGAAGAGGAATTTTATTACTGACTATCTCCTGAAAAGTAATTAAAGCACAACGTTGAACACACACACACACACATACACACACACACAAAATACAGATAATAAGTTTAAGAAGGAGAAAGTGTCTGACATGGAAATTAAGAATAAATTACTCAGTTTTTACAAAAGGATTCCTTGAGTCTTTGAGGTGTCAGATTTCAAATCTGCAGTCAGATGTTTAATTAGTGGCTTGTTCTCTGCAATTGTCATAGAGTTTGTAGATCTTGAGTTCTTGCTGAATAGTTATAGAGCCATAGAGTCATCCAGCATAAAAACAGACCCTTCGGTCCAACCAGTCCACGCAAGCTATGTTCCCAACCTAAACTAATCCCACCTACTGCACTTGGCTGATATCCCTCCAAACCTTTCCTATTCATGTACTTATCCAAATAATCTTATAAACGTTGTAACTGTACCTGCATCCACCACTTTCTCCGGCAATTCATTCCACACACGAACTACTACATGTGTAAGGAATCAGTAAAACAAATTGTTTAGCTTTGATGGTTTAATCTTTTTCATGCTCTTGCAAATGATCACATTTGAATGCAATGCATCTGGTTGTTAAGACCAGTACTTAAACTATGACATGTCCTATTTAAATCTTTCTCCACTCATCTTAAAAACATGCTTTGAACTCCCCCACCCGAGGATAAGGACCCTTATCTCTCCCCTTATCTATGTCCCCCTTATTTTATAAACATTAATCAGGTTACCCCTTAATCTCATATTCTCCAATGAAACAAGTCCCAGTCTATTTTTGTATCTCAAGCCCTCCATTCGTGGCAACATCCTGGTAAATCTTTTCTGAAATGTCTCCAGTTGTTGTCTCAAGTTAGTTTTAGACTGGGCACAACTTTGGGCTTGATAGAAATAGGGAGAGAAAGACTTGTAGCTCCTTGATGTTTTCACCTCAAATTTCTTTCTCTTTCAGCCTTGCTGCTCAAAGGAGCTATTGGTATAGGTTCATTTGTATACTCCTGAATCGTCTCCTTTGCAAACGCCACAAAAAAAAATTCATTCCCCAATATCTGAATTTATCATTATAGTGTGAATTAAACAGGAAATACAAATTTCTTGATACTTGACACATTTGGTTGGTTTCATTTGACAACTTCAATGTAGGCAACTTTATTTCTTCCTTATGGGTTCCTTGAACTGCATCAATCTGAGACCAGATGATCACAGCAGCCATTTTAGGACAATATTTGTCCTTTAAAAATCATTTTCGTCAATGAGATGTCTTAGGTATGACAATTACTTGATGGAAATTGAATAGTTCTGGTTGACTTTTGCCCTGATTATAACTAAAGGGACGGAGAAGAATCAAATATAAGAAGGCACACGGAGAGAATGTGCAAACTTCACACAGACAGTCGCCTGAGGCTGCAATCAAACACGGGTTCCTGGTGCTGTGAGGCAGCAGCTCTGACCATTGAGCAGCTGTGCCACCCTAAGTGAATGAAAAACCTTTGAAACTGTGTGTGGACTCAATTAATGCAGTCACAAACCAGTGCATCTACAGTGAAAACTCAGAGTGCTGGCTTCAAGACGTGCATTATTTAAAAATATTCTAATTAGTACATCTTTTTTATTTGGTGTTCCAAATATTTTCAATCTAGTTATTGTGCAGATACAGCCCATTTAGCTGACAAATGCCAGTAATCATGGTCCACACAAATCTTTTTCCCTTCTTGGATTAATGACATCAACACATTTTTTTTCTCTATTCCTTTCTACCTCATGTGCTAAAGTTTCTGCCGAAATGCGTCTGTGTTATTTAAATTTTAAGCATGTTTTTGTAAGGACGTTCCTCTTGAATTTCCTGTTGAATTTATGAGTGACTGTCTTTTATTTATGGCTGGTAGTTCTGATCTCATTCAAGTGGGGAAACATCCCCCCTTCTGTTCTATTAAATTCTTTCATATTCTTAGCAGCTCCTCTTTCAGGTTACCTCTCTGTCTTATCCCTTCTTGAGTAAAGAGCTTTAGCTTATTAATCTTTAACTCTTAGTTCTGGTCTCGTACTGGTAAATACTTCTTGTGCCTTCCTCAATGCACCCATACATTTTTAATTTAAGTAGACGTCAGAACTGTTCACAATACTCTTTAACCAAGCTTTTGCAAGGTTTAATGGAACATATTGCTTTTCAATTCTATCATTTAAGTGACTTTTATCAAACCTGGTGTTATGTTTGTGCTGAATTATTGCATCATCGCTGAAGCACTGTCACTGATGGTTTTATATCTTTAACTATGAATTTATTCCATTTCACCATTATCTCAGCACAAGCTTCCCCAGTTATTTTGTCACAACTAACCGTTTTAGAAAATTCAGTGAGATACTGAAAATGATAACCAGTCACTGAAATGATATTTTAGAGTTTTTTGTATCTGTTTGCTTAAGGATAATTTCAGTATGAATGTTGCTATAATTAGCTTTCTTTACTTGGTCAAGTTGTAATGTAAAATTAGACAGTCCCAATTTCTTTAAAAGCTTAGGGCTTACAAAAGTAAGTGGGTTTTTTCACCCCTGATAGATCATGATGTACTTTACGACAACAACCACTCTGAGGCATAAGGTTCAGCCTATTAAAATTTTGCTATAAACTTTTCCATTAAAAATAAAACCTTCAGCAAATTAAATGAATGGGTGCATTTTATCTGATGATGTTCATCTGCTTATATTTGTCTAAATCATTAATCAAACCAACAGCTTTGGTAATACATACGTTATTGCATCTTTGAGAAAGTGAACTTTTATATATGTTTGATGTCTTTTTTCAACTTTCTAATTACGTTTTCATGCTGTATGACTGTATGACTTTATGTTTTATTTTAAATGTTAAACAACATGATTAAAATCCCGAGCTCTGTGCAAGAGGGAACAATGAAGAAGAATACCTTATGTAAACACTGTTTGGTGTCTTTAGTGTCACTTTTTCCAAAGGATCAAGAAGTAATCATGCAATGAATTAACAGTAAGGAGTGGAATTATCTTCTTTGTATGAATCAGGGTACTGCTGTCACATTCTTCTAGGGCTTAAACTTCTAAATTTGCTCATTTAAGTATTTCCTAGTATCTAAATAAATAATGTCAATATTTTTAACAGAACTAATAAGGTAACAACATGGAACCCAACTCCAGAAAGAAACATTATTAATTAATATACTGCTTTATGACATTTTTCGGAAATTTCTCTTGATTTTAGGATGCATTACCAAACACTGTATAAATAGATATAGAAGGTAAACAGCTTAGCAAACAAAGAAAATCACATACAATCTGCTAAAAGTTTCTTGAAAGTCAATATAATCCTTGTGAAAGAAAAGCTGATTAACATTTCTAAAACTTATTTTTTCATCTCCACGAAACAATTGTTGAAGGATATCAAATGAAACGTTAACCGTGAGAGTACCATTTATTCTTGCCGTGTTTTAAGGTGACCACATCATTTGTATTCTTTGCAAATTGCACAGGACTTGTCTGCAATGACCTTGTGGCTCTTGGTGTTTAAACTGTTATAAATTTGTAAAATCGTAGCATTCACATGCAATATATTTATGTTTACATTTATACTACTCTGACCATCAGACCACAATTGAACATTGCCCAATCCTATTCATGCTGTTGCTCAGCCAGAGTTTACCTATTTCAGTGTTAGGTCAAGATTTTGTCTGCAATCAAGAGCAATGGACACAATCAGTTCCCTTTCTGAAACTATAAGATTATCGTTTTCCCTTAACTTTCTGCTCAATATTTGATTGATCTTCACCCATAATTAGCTTTCTAAACACTATACAGGTACAGTTACTGTTGATGCAATCTCTTTAGAACAAATGATTGGCAACAAAGAAAAAACAGGCCATAACTTTCTACACTTATGGCAGGCAGTCTTGCTTCTAAGCTCTATAGTTCTTGCACAAAAACCGCTAAAAATGAAAATGATGGCCTCTCAATAAATTGCTAATGGAGTCATTGCCCTGATTATATAAACTATCAAATTGGGAACGTTCTACAACAAATCACCAGGGAAAACTCAAAATAACAAAGCAACACATCCAAGCCTCCCTAACAATATTTGGAACAATTGATCAAATTAATGTGTCCTAACAGCTGCATCTATTTTACTTACATCGCATGCGGGGAGGCAATCGCATTGTTGCTGGACTGCTGGGCTAAAGATCTAGGTAATGCTTTGGGGACCTGGGTTCAAATCCTGCCACAGCAGATGAAGAAATTTGAATTTTAAAAAAATTAAGTGATCTTTCAACACTATTGATTGATTGTATCTGTTTTCATCTCTGTAACCTGACTGACCTGACTGTAACACAATTAGTTGTTACCACCAGAGTAGTATAAATGTAAACATAAATATTTTGTGGATGCTATGATTTTACAAATTTATAACAGTTTAAACACCAAGAGCCACAAGAACATCGCAGACAAGTCCTGTGCGATCTGCAGAGAATACAAATGATGTAGTCGCCTTAAAACACGGCAAGGATAAAAAGTACTCTCATGGTTAACGTTTCATTTGATATCCTTCAACAATTATGTAGTAGAGATTAAAAAACTAAGTTTTAGAAATGTTAATCAGCTTTTCTTTCGCAAGGATTGTATTGACTTTCAGGAAACTTTTAGCAGATTGTATTTGATTTTCTTTGTTTGCTAAGCTGTTTGTTTACCTTCTATATCTATTTATACAGTGTTTGGTAATGCATCCTAAAATCAAGAGAAATTTCTGAGAAATGCCATAAAGCAATATATTAATTGATATTTTTCTTTCTGGATTTGGGTTCCGTGTTGTTACTTTATAGATCTGTTAAAAATATTGACTTATTATTTATTTAGATAATAGGAAGTATTTTAATGAGCAAATTTAGAAGTTTAAGCCCTAGAAGCATGTGACAGCATTACCCCGATTCATCAATTTTAAGGTTCATCAATTGTATTTTGTTGAAATTTCTGTTGCATTTCTGTGCAAAAGGGAACATTACCCTTAAACTGAAAATACGGTCAATCTGCCACAAGAACCTAACCTTGCAGAAAGCAGCATGCAAAACTATAACAGCAAATCCATATTGCTTGCCAACTGTGTAGTTGCCTTGTTAAATCTGTGAGAGAGAGATGTCTGAGCCAGATATATCTGAGCAAGATTTACTTTGGGAAAATAAATTTAGTTGATGTAGAACTTTATTGTATCTTCAGAATATTCTGCAGGACCTTATAATCAGTTGATATCAGGTAAGTTGCTATCACCATTGTTCTCTGCACAAACATAGTAGATAGTACACGCACGCCAAATTGCTCCAAACAGCAAAGGAACAATCGCGTAGTCTGATTTTTACTGGCACTTATTGACTGAGGAAATTTGCTCAGAATAATGGAAAATCTCTCTGCATTTATTCAAATAATACAATGACATCACTTGTATCCACCCAAGTATTTTGGGGCATTGCTGGCTGGCCAGCATTTATTGTCCATCCCTAGTTGCCCTTGAGAAGGTGCTGGTGAGCTGCCTTCTTGAACTGCTGCAGTCCACAGTCCTGTCCAGGAATTAATTCCAGGGGTTTGATCGAGCAACAGTGAAGGACCGATGATATATTTCCAAATCAGGATGTGAGTGGGTTTGAGGGGAATTTGCAAGTAAGTGGTGGTATTCCCATGGTATCTGCTGCCTTTGTCCTTCTATTTGGAAGTGATCGTAGGTTTGGAAGGTGCTGTGTAAGGATCTTTGGTGAATTTCTGCAGTGCATCTTGCAGATAGTACGCACTGCTGCTACTGAGTGTCAGATTATACCTTTACTGCTACGCTAAGTGTCAGCCTCAATAAGGGACACAGCCTACAGGAGGACTTTGCTTCACAATCTTTCAGAAGTTAAGTGCTACCAGATGCACCTACTTAACACCCAGCTGATTATTCAATATAGTACTGGGAGCAAAATGTTGCTAAAGGAAATGTTAAATCAAGCCTCCATCTATCTGTTGCAGTAATTGAATCATTTTTCACCATCCATGGGACTCTGTTGATACAAAATGGCTGCTGCTCTTCAAACAGTTCATTGTGGGAAGTACTTTGAACCATTTCACCATTGCAACAGAAAAATACAGTATATTTTGATGTTAATTGAGAGACGTGTCATTTTGAAAATTCAGGCTGAGCTCTAAATTAGGATGTTGCTACTTGCGCTTTCAACAATGTTTTTGTTTAACATTTCGGACCTTCTGCATTTATTATCTTTTGTTCCTCAATTGCTATCATTTTCTTGACTCTTTCTCAAAATTGTGTCCCTATCTTATTTATTTGCTCTTCCTATGCTTTATTAATGCCTCACTGTGATGATATATTGCATCATTGGACTTTGTATTTATATTAAGTTGTTGCAGATAGCGCTAAAACCTATATCTTTGGGATGATTGATTGTTACTCACGATCTGTCAGGCAATGAATGGCTACAGAAGATTAACTTATCATTTGTCGTTCTTGGTGCTGATTGCCACACTATTTAATTCCAACAGATTTTGGTTTTGTTTTGAACATGGTGATTTTTAAAAATTCATTTCAGCCAAACACAGGTGACAACCAGAACTTATATGAAAAGAGATTTGGAGTGATGTAAGGTAATTGACAATAATGCCTGTTTAAAAGGAAAGATTTCAGGATACCTCAAAATGCTATACAATTAGAGTCATAGAATCGTAGAGATATACAGCATGGAAACAGACCTTTCAATCTAACTCGTCCATGCCAACCATATATCCCAGATAAATCTAGTCCCATTTGCCAGCATTTAGCCCATATCCCGCCAAACCCTTCCTATTCATATACCCATCTAGATGCCTTTTAAATGTTGTAATTGTACCAGTCTCTAACACTTCCCCTGGAAATTCATTCCATACATGCATCACCCTCTGTGAAAAAGTTGCCCCTTAGGTCCCTTTTAAATCTTTCCCTTCTCACCTTAAACCTATGCTCCCTAGTTCTGTACTCCCCCATCCTGGGGAAAAGACCTGATTTTATAAATCTCTATAAGGTCACCCCTCAGCTTCTGATGTTACAGAGAAAAGAGCCCCATTCTATTCAGCCTCTCCCTACAGATTAAACCCTCCAACCCAGGCAAAATACTTGTAAATCTTTTCTGAACCCTTTCAAGTTTCACAACATACTTCCTATAGCAGGGAGACCAGAATTGCACTCAGTATTCCAGTAATGGCCAAACCAATGTCTTGTGAATGATTAGTAGTCATCACTATAGGAAACATTCAGTTAATTTGTAGATAGTAAGGTTTATCAAAGAGCAATATGATAATCACCAGATTAGATGTTGAACAAGAGACAAATACTGATCAAGAACTCCCCTTTAAAACAGTGACTTCTCATTTCCACTCACCGAACAGGTCCAAATGACATTTTGGTCTAAGCTCTATTTGAAAAATAACACATTCAATAGTCCAGCACTTCCTGAACGCTGTGCACTACTAGAATATCTGCATAGATCTTGTTCAAGTCCCTGTTATGTACCAGGAACCCGCAACCCTCTGACTCAGATGTGAGAGTGCTGCACTTAACACAAACATTGTAATAATGAGTTCTATCACTTCTCTAATTTCCAATTTCCAAATCAGTGGAACAGGTGATGAATACCACATTTACTGTAAGCATTCTCTTACATGTTGGTAAAATCAATTTCTTATTGAAATGGTGAAGTACCCCTTCATTTCTTTTGTGATAATGATTAAATGCGCACATTCTTCTTAGTGTGCTGAGAGAGGCACAGTTCTCATAAAACACCATTTAATGGCACAATGAGTAAATTACATTCATTATTACCTATTTCCCATATGAGGTTCTCTATATTTGAAGTAATGTGTCCAAGACAATAATGTAGAATTGTTTCTGTAATTTTCTTCAAAATTTGTTTAAGAACTATTTTTTCATGTCCCAATGTTGGGCCAGACAATCTGATTTCAGAATTGATCACAACTTGAGTTATGGTATGTCAGTTTAACAACTTTGTTGCACTGCATTAACTTCACCATATTTCCAGAAAAGATCGGGAAAGTAGCAAGAGAAAACCCTGAGAAATCTGGCCCAAAAGTAATGAACCAACTTGGCAATACTAACTACATGCCTCTCCACTATCTCACATCCTTTGCTGTGAACATTTGTTGCTTATCTCAGTCCTTGACCCACTAAGATATATACTAACCATGGGTTGTAGGATTCAAGAGATTTCCCTGCTTAGCTTGGGTGAAAATGCCCAGGAAAACTGGATTTTCACACTGGGTAGGTGCTAACTAGAGTTGAGCGCACCAACTCCAGTGTCAGCTGCAGGAGCTGTTGGGAGGTGGAGGGAGGATTTGTGAAAGGCAAGCCTCGGTGCTTTGACACTTCATCCAAGTTACAATAAAAGAACTAAAAAAGAAACAGATCTCATCTTTCAATTTCACTCCCCAAGGACCCTTCATACCAATCTATGCCCCTTCATCCATCCCCATGCACCCAATATTCTCCTTGTAAATCTGCTATTCCATGCAAGACACTTGTCGAAATCCTAATTAAAGCGTGACTGCTATAAGCAAGATGTAGATAGTGAGTTGAGTGAAACAGTGGAAAATGGAATTCAATCTGCATAGGCATGAGGTAATACATTTTGAAAGGTACAAAGAAGTAAAAATGCCATAAACAAAATCGGAAATTGCAGGAAAAACTCAGCAAGTCAGGTAGCATGTGTGAAGAGAAAACAGGGCCAACATTTTGGGTACAGGTACCCTTCTTCAGGACCTTCAAATCATGAATCCAATTTTGTTTCTGATTTCCAGCATCCACAGCTCTTTGTTTTTTTTTTTGTTTAAAAATGCCATAGTCCTACCAGACCATAGCACTGCTCTTTCATTAGAGGGAGAGACTACTGGTGGTTGCTTAATCTCAGATGAGCATCAAGGTTGAGAAGCAGAAGAGGAAGATAGGAAACAATGAATAGGAAGATACTGAGTAAAATGGGGAAACAAATGCACCATAGGGTGTATGTCCACAAATCCTGATCAGGACAAGTTGATAGGGAGCTAAAGAAGGAATTTGCCATCTTCCTTTATTAGCTAACTGATAAAACATAAGAACAAAACGTTGATGCTAAAACTGCATACAATATTCGTTAGACCACAGCAAGAATGCTGCAGATAGATATGGACACTGCAGTATTTCACAGATGTGACGCATTCGAGAGTGTGTAACCTAGAGCTGCTGCCTGCTTAAGCACTGAACTGTAACCTGTACCCACAAACATCTGCTCAGTGGCAGCAGAAGTTCTACCAACTGCGATAAGTTGACATGTAGGCTGTAGAGTGCAGGGCTGTAGCAGTACCGTCAGTTCTAATATTTTTTACTGATATGTTTATCTTGTTTCCTTGAAATATTAGATTATTTAACACTGTTTTAGGGACTGAGATAAACTCTCAGACTTCTAAATCTAATAGGACCAATTAAAAAGCTAAAGCATATTGCCAGCTTTTGTTACTGATACTTAGGTGCAATGCTTATATATACAGTATGTATGCAGATTGCTTCAGGACTCCTTGTCACCATTCTGACAGAATGTTAGTGTCCATCACATCATTTTTATCAATTGATTTGTCATGCTTTTTAAATAACTCTGTTTTTGAAGATGGCTGCGATGGGAGCATCACATACACACATTCCTTTGCTGTTAGAAAAGGAAGAGCTAAAGATTACACTTGATGACCTGAACAAAGCATAAGGCTGACATGCCAGTGTAGTAATGAGTGAGTGCTTCACTAATGGAGGACCATTGTCTGACATGATCTGCCAGATATGCTGCATATGTGTTAATGTGTTGATGCCTGTGGTATTGGTATTATCTTTGCCTGATGAAAGAAAATTCGGTAAAATAATTTGTCATTAATATATAGTTTTGACTTTGAACTTGAAATAGCAATCTGGCAACTTGCTTAATAGGAAATGTCATGCAGCATAAGTGCTGAAATTTATGAAGCTGACATGCCTCAGATGATAGTATCAACCAGACTTCTGTTCATGCCAGATTGATAGAAAGATTTCTGTGCCAGGCTGAAGAATGAACTTTTCTCAAACCTTCATTTCCTGGACCAATGAAGAGTTGTTTTTCTCTTGTTCAACTGTTTGTTGGTCAATGAAATGACATCTCATCTTTTCTTTAAATAAGTGAAACTTTGCTACAAGATTAGTGACCTGCCAGTTCATGTTGAGAATTTTGTTCTCCATTGTAGCTTAAATGCTTTTTGTACCTTTACTGTATTTGTAGAATTTTCTGCTGAATTGCTCGTGGGCTGTCCCTAGCTGACATGAACTGTACCATTTTACAGTTCTACCTGCTGCTTCCTTCTCATTGGATTGGAAGAAAAACAGCTGATGCTGGATGCAGTGCAGAAAATCCATGGTTTCTGCTGATTACAATCTTACTGACTGTAAAAGGACTTAAGATGGTCGTCATTCACATCACAAATATGAAATAAAATGTAATCCTTGTGTCTTGAAACTCCAGGTCAGAGTATCATTGAGACAATTTCACAACTGCAAAATGTAATTGCTCTATTCCCAGTGGAATGAATTTCGAATACCATTATTGACTTTCTAGATTAAGTGGAATCTTTGAAGAAATGTTTAGATGCTGTGATGGATGTTTGTAAATTGGGCTGTGTTCAGTTAAGTAATTTATTTGATGAAACAGACTCTGAAGGCTGCTGATCTCCTGTTGAGTGAACTGTCCTCATTGCCATATCTGAGAAGGCATGGGCAGAAACTGGGAGGTTACCAAGAAACATAAGATTCTAAATTTTTATTTTCTTTTCCAGATACAGTTAATGTATCCATTGAACCAAGGTAAGACCCATGCTTAAATTTAGTCATTATTCTTTTTAACAGGTACTTTTGTGCTAAATAACACTTTTAACACGAAGCTGTGTTGGAAAATTACATTTTAATTAATGTGCGTATAAGACCATAGTGTTGATATATATTGAATTGGACACATTCAGTTTCTATTCTGTAAAACCATGCCCAGTTGAATTCATATAATTTCAAATGTCTGACATCATCCTACTCTTTAATCTTAAGATTCTCTCATTTAGCTCTCACCACCAAATGTTTCAGTTACTATGACACTGAATTTCTTAAAGGAATAGAACAAGCAAGTTACGGCAATCTTTGTCTCAGTGAGCCACACATGCGTTTCCTGGCAAACTGACAAGTGTACCCCAGAATAGACAAGGTTGTGTACAATAATTGGAAATCAAAGTAACCGGCAGGGACTTGAAGAAAGCACCAAATTTAGATCATAATCCTTCCTGTATGCCAAAAAGCTAAATGTTTGAACTCACCAAACAATCACTCATGTATATATTATCAACAATATTAAGTTGAGCTCACATCCATAGATATGTATAAGGTACCTCTCTGTTTTGCACAAAAAAATGACTGGAGTACTTTCTTTAGTGTTGTGCACAGCAGAACAGTATAATTAAATGAGCAGCATAATTTGTTCAGAATGGAGCTTTAAATACAAGTACTCATAGGAATATGAAGACTAATGTTGTTTAATGTTCAAATTCTAAGTATATTTCAGTGTTAACAAAAAACTAAATGGATATTTCTGATATTGAAGTTGATGTCACTGGAGCAGAGAAGCTTAAGATGTACTTACGTGGGGGTATTAAAATTTTAAAGACTATTCTTACAGGAAAGATTGTATAAATAAAGACTATTTCCTCTGAGTAAATTAGGTGCAAAGGGTCATTGATTTAGAGCAATCACTACAAAGTATAATAGTTTCTATATTCTTGGGGTTGTTGGAACTTGGAATGCTTTACTGCAAAGATAGTGGAGGTAGAGTCAATTATATTTACGAAGTGAAAAGAGGATTGCAGAAATGAAGGTATAGAATGATGGAGAGAGTTCAGACCAATGTGATTCATGTAGGTTTGCTCTAGCAAAGAGCTGGTTCAGATACAATAGATTTTTTAAATGTTTTCATTCATTCACGGATGTTGCAGGCTGGCCAGCATTTATTGCCCATCCCTAGTTGCCCTTGAGAAAGTGGTGCTGAGCTGCCTTTTGAACAGCTGCCATCCATTTGATGTAGGTCCCCCCACGTGGCTGTTACAGAAAGAGTCCCAGGCCTTTGATCCAACAACACTGAGGAAATGGTGATATATTCGAAATCAGGCTGGTGAGTCATTTGGAGGGCATCTTGCAGGTCATGGCATTCCTATGTATCTGCTGCCCTTGTAGTAGTGGGTATGGGTTTGGAGGAGCCTTGGTGAATTTCTGCAGTGCACCTTGTAGATCGTATATGCTGCTGGAACTGAGTGTCAGTGGGAGAGGGAGTGAATGCTTGCTGATGTGGTGCCAATTAAATAGGTTGCTTTGTCCTAGATGGTGACATGTTTCTTGTGGGATGTTAGACCTGCACTTATCTTGAAAGTACGCTGGAGCTAGATTCACTTCTGGCTTTAAGAAAAGGTTGGACAATTTTCTGAAGAGGAAGTAATTGCAAGACTACACAGAAAAAGCATGGAAGTATAATTATCATAAGCAGTCCTTTGTAGATGAGGATGACTCTCTTCCACTCTCAGGGTGAATCCATAGGTGGCTGAACGGACTGATATGGCTACCGCAGGCTCTATTACACTTGGGGGCAGGTGGTGGTCATGATAAGGGGTGGGTGGGGCATTGGTGTGGCAGTGTGCTGCTTTCACTGTTTTTGCCTGGCTTCCATTTCTTTCCTGATGGCAATTCTTGAGGTGCTCAATGCATTCCCAGATGCTCCTCCTCCACTTTGGACAGTCTTTGGCCAGTGATTCCCAGGTGTCTGTCGGAATGCTACACTTCAGCAGTGAAGCCTTGAGAGTATCACTGAAGCACTTTGTCTGTCTACCTGGAGCTCGCCTGCCGTTTCGAAGCTAGGAGTAGAACACCTGATTGGGGAGTCTTGTGTCAGTCATGCAGACGACAGGGCCAGTCCATTACAACTGATCAAGGATGGTCAGTACCTCGAAGCTGGGAATGTTGGTCTGGTTGAGGCCGCTGGTGTTGGTGCGTCTTTCTTCCCAGTGGATTTGCAGGATCTTGCTCAGGCAGCGTTGGTGGTACTGCTCCAGTGCCTTGAGGTGTCTGCTACATAATATGCTGAGTAGCTGTTACAAAAGTACAAGCAATGGGCTGAATGGTCTGCTTCTGTACTCTAAGTCTGTGATGTGACACAGCATTAGTTCAGACTTGCTGTGTACATTTCTTATGGTGAAAATTAAAATGCAAATTGAAAATTATACAGAAGCTTCAAACTCAAAATTAACAGCTTCCAAAAGTGAACTGGACTCTTGCTGGATTTTTGACTCTGATGCAAGGTGTTGCACTGGTCTCATATAGTTAAATGTTTCAGAGTAGAATGGTATTAGCTGTTAATCCCATGACATTTCGTGGCCTCATTTGACACAACTATTGATAAAACCACAAGTAATGAATGGCTGCCCATATTTGCTAATTGTAAGTAAAGTGATATGGACCTGCAGGTAACAATAGCTTGTATTTTACCAACCACGATAGCAAGTATGCTTGCAAATAACAGTGGGTTGCACAAAAATGCAGATCTCTGCTTGGTGATAATGAAATGGTTATTCACCGCCACAGTTAATTTTGGGGCTTATGTAATTTGTGGTTTCACTATCGTTGCTTTGCCTTTCCTCTTCACTATGTACTAGTCTTGAAAAATGCTATGTAGAGTTGAACCTTGCCCCTCCAGTGAAAATTGGACATGTCACATGCAGGGATATGTCATCCAATTTCTCGGAATTTTTGGTATTTCCATCATTGTGGTGAAAGGGTGAGTCAAGTACTCATTAACGGGTTGATGTTTTTACTTTTCTGTGTTTCCTGTTAGCTGGTAGCCTGTCTGTCTCCATTTTTGTCCTTTAAGCATTCTATAAGCTGGACAGACAATGCATGAGAGTGGTGTGCTGAACAGAGGTCTGAGTACTTAACCTTTGGGCTAAATATATAGCTTGGCCTTGCACATATCAAGTGCTATTATTTACTTGTTAAATTTTGAAGAAACTGTGGTCTGAAACCTGACATCTCCAAGGGATCATTGAACCTGTGTCCTGTTTAGTTGCTCTTTTCCCATTGCAGACCATATGGTTTGCGCCATGACACTTGATTACAGTACATTGCATTATATCACAACTTCCATATAGCAAGCAGTTTCTTTGGTTCTTTCACTGATCAAAAAAGCATATGGACACTCTCTCTCTTTACTCATTCATGTGAAGTGAGAGTCAATCAGTAAGGCCAACATTTGTTCCTCATCCCAAATTTCCTTTGGAACAAAAATTGGACTATAAACTGACACATCAGGAACTTTGATGGTATACATAAGAAATCATAGGTACGAACTGTGCCTGAGCATGCAATTATTTATCATTAGACTAACTATCTACTCCATTATTATCTGGTTGGGTCGACCTGCATTTTTTCAGTCTTTGTTTCTATTTTAGCGGTGCTGACATGTTAGAAATATTTCACACACCATCTTAACAAATAGAGGAGCCATTCTTGTGTGACAAGGCTACAAGATGGGAGTTTATTTTCAAATGCATTTGGTACAGAAGCCCTTGTGAAACCAGAAATGTAATGACACAGCACTGATGAAATGTTCCATATTTAAATACATATTTCAAAAAGGATAATTGTGTTTTGATCTATTCTAAGTGGAAAATAAGTGTGGATAAAGATGAACTAGAAAGAGTTGTTCCTATTATTTGGAACTCAGTCTGCCCAACCATATGATCACAACATAAGTGAGGTAACAGAAGTCAATCTGATTTACAATAGACCTGAAAGCTGTGATGCACCATCTTGTAAGTCATTCTAAAATATTAAAAAATTGTTGACAGTCAAGTCTAGATCTTATACCCAACGTGACTGAATCTAGAAGAAGTAAAATTAAGCTCATGCATCTACTCCTGTGTCTTCAATGACACTAATTTTGCTTATTTCCATCTATTCAAGCCCAGAAACCATGATCAGGAGTGAAAATTGCAACACTGAAACAGGTATGTGCATTATATCTATTAAGTATTGTAAGTATGTATCTATGCGATCAAATAAAATAACACTACCTATCCCCTGAACTTTGGAATTATCGTTTGGAGTTCTGCAATGTCTATTTATTTGATCAAATAGTAGAACTTTCAAAGAAAATATTGAAACAAGAACTTCGCTCAATTTGTAATTATTGATACATTCTAGATATTAAGCAGATATTGCAATAAAAGTCATCCCATGGGCAAAATATCTTTAAAATCTAAGATTTCATGAAGCATAGTAGGGTTGCACTAAAAAGCAAGCTATTTAACCTTGTCTAGAACAGGAGAACCAGAGGCAATGACCTGTACTTGAAAGGGGAAAATTCAAAATTAGTATGGAGTAACAGTGCTTGGAATTTTCTGGGCCCTGTGGCAAGAGGTTGTGAAGCTCCCAAATGCCAGGGAAGGCTTGACATCTTCTTGCTATGTACCACCTTGCCAGCAGTGGGAAAGTTTGTCGCTTGATCCTCTCATGAGCCAATTATGTGGAACCTTTGCAGCTGTGCAGGTATTTTGTCCACTTTGGCAGGCCCAACACTATGGCAGTGCCACCCAGTAGGTTAGAGCAGGCTGTTCTTTAATGAAACTTCAAGACCAGATCAGGATTGGTATTCCATGATTAAGCACCCCACTCCCCCACCCATCACTACCCCCAAACGTCCCAGCCCACGTGCCAATAACCAGGCTCTAACTACGTAGCCCTGGCCTGCCCTAATTTACCTAAACTGTCCTTAAAGGCCACTGGGCTGTAAGGTGGCTGCTATTTGCAGCTACAGTCTAACCAATGACCACCACCAGAGCTACTGGAACTCTGACTGGGCTGCCAGCAGAATGCCTTCACTTGCTGAAAAATAATGAAAAATTTTAGCTACTGTTACTCCGTCTTAATTTGGAATTTACCCCATTTCAAGTACAGGTTATTTTCTTTGGTTCTATTCTTCTAGCCAAGGTTAAATACCTTGCTTTTTTTGGTGCAACCCTACTGTGCTCTTTGAAACCTTAGATTTTAAAGATCTTTCAGCAATGGGATGAGTTTTATTGCAATGCCTACTTAATATCTGGAATGTACCAACATTTACAAATTGAGCTAAGCTCTTGTTTCAATATTTTCTTCAAAAGATAACCTGCTTTGGGCCTTGGTAATGTGACTTCTGCGTCTCAAATAAAGTCAGTTCAGTGTTTCAATCAGCACTGCCAACTGTGTGGTACACATTCTTGAGAGAAGATGGTGGAAGCCATTCATACTATTCATTCAAGAGCAAATAAAATAGAGTTCTTTCAGAAACTAACCTGTTTAATTCAGGACATGAACAAATGGACCAGGTAGTAAGTGTTGTTAACTTCAGAAGAAAGAGGTGACTTTGAACCGATTATTCCTGAATCTCTTTACCTTTTTCTGTTCTGAAACAAGTTCAGAATTTGATTACTGTGCTTAGTGAACAGCTGCATTATCAACACATAAGGAAAAAAGTTGAATGTTAGAAAACAAAACTAGTTGAATCTTTGAGATAGCAAGAACTGCAGATGCTGGAGTCAGAGACAACACAGTGTGCAGCTGGAAGAAAACAGCAGGCCAGGCAGCATCAGAGGAGCAGGAAAGTTGACATTTCAGGTTGGGACCCTTCTTCAGGAATGGGGAGGGGGAAGGGAGTCAGAAATAAATAGAGAGAGGAGGGGTGGGACTGGGGAAGGTATGTGGGATAGTGCAGGTAGGGATTAGTCAGTGGGATGGGAGGGGTGGTTAGGTGGGAAACAAGATGGACAGGTTGTGTCAGGTCAAGGATGAGGATGGGCGTAGGATGAGGTCAGGGGTGGGGAGATTTTAAAACTGGTGAATTCCATGTTTGGGCTATTGGGCTGTAGGCCCCTGAGGTGGAATATGAGGTGCTGCTCTTTCGGTTTGCGAGTGGTATCATTGTGACACTGGAGGAGGCCCAAGATGGACATGTCACCCAGGGAGTGGGAGGGAAAGTTCAAATGGTTGGCAACCGGAAGGTGTTGTCGTTTGGTACATACAGAGCACAGATGCTCTACAAAATGGTCACTACACTTGGTCTCACCACTGTACAGGAGGCCGCATTGGGAGCAGCGGATACAGTAGACCAAGTTGACGGATGTGCAGGTGAACCCCTGTCAGATATGGAAGGTTTGTTTTGTGCTTTGAGTGGAGACGAGAGGAGAGATGTAGGGGCAGGTATAGCACTTCCTGTGGTTGCAGGGAAAGGTGCTGGGGGTGGTGGGGCAAGTGGGGAGTGTGGAGTGGATGAGGAAGTCACGGAGAGAGCGGTCCCTATGAAAGGCAGATAGGGGTGGGGAGGGAAATATCGCTTTGGTTGTGGGATCGGATTGTAGGTGGCAGAAGTGGCAGACAATGATATGTTGGATGCGGAGGTTAGTGGGGTGATATGTGAGGACAAGGGGGATTCTGTCTTTATTTTTGTTGGGGGGAAGAGATGTGAGGGCAGAAGTGCAGGAAATGCAAGAGATGTGGTTGAGGACATTTTTGATCACCAGACAGGGGGCTGTTATGATCCTTGGAATAGGAGAACATCTGGGATGTGTGGGAGTGGAATGTCCCATCTTGTGAGCAGACACGGTGGAGGCGGAGGAATTGGGAGCAGGGGATCACATTCTTGCAGGAGGATGGGTGAGATATTCATCTAGTAATTTGTGCAGTCTTGTGTTGGGGCTGAATGGTAATTCATTACAATAATTGAAACATTGCTGCAGAGTCTGTCAGAAAATGCAACTCGACCTAACCAGCCATGTTGTATCTTCCATTCCAAATTTGCCATTTCACTTCAAAGAGTGTGTTTTAAGATTGTGTTCACACAGGCATTTTTATTCCACTGGACATTAGCAAAGAGCAGAATCGAGGCTGCTACCGCCCATGTATAAAATAAATGAATTAAAATTGGAATTTCACTTGTGTGACTCTTTAAATATTCATTTATCCCCATTGGCTAGAGACTAACCAACAGACTGCCTGTTTCTGAAGAAGGGTCCCGACCCGAAACATTAACTTTCTTGCTCCTCTGATGCTGCCTGGCCTGCTGTGTTCCTTCAACTCTACACTGTGTTGTCTCTTGCTACCCCTGTCTGTTAGTATCCTACCTGACCATCGCCATCAAGCACTGAGTGCTAAAAAAGGAGAGTAACTTTTCTGAAATAATGGTGAACATGTCATGCCACTATGATGTTTTCCAAGTCTGCTCCTTGGCCTCACTTATTAACAAATTTTACCTTTAAGGGTAATACAAATTTAGGGCTGATCTGATACATTGGGATTAATTCCAGCATCATATTCTCCTTGGCATTGTCATATGTAACAGGACTGCATTAGCCGATAGTCTTCAACTTGTCACCACTCTTCATGTGTCTTTCATGTGAAGGCAACATATTAACCTTGTCATAACTTATTACTGCCTTATAAGTTGAGACTTCTTTCAGATTCCCGTACAGATCATTGTGGAATTCCATCCTGGTCTGTATTCGACTAAATGTTCTTTGCATCAGCTGCAGGTTTTCAGGCTGCCCAACTTCCTTTGTACTTAAAAATTTTACAAACTTTTCAAGATGCTTTCACATGCATCTTTCATATCATGGTCAACAAAACCTGGTCCTATTTTTTGTTGCATCATTATAGCAAAGGTTTGCACTTTCTATACTTGACTGAACAAAATATTTGAGTGTTATGCTAGTTGAAAGTCAATAACCTTTGTCAAGCATGGAGGTACCATTAAATTATGCATCATTATGTGTGATCTTATTATAATCCCACAAACTTGATATGTTTTCCAAGAAATGATTGCCAGAACAATTGCAACTATGCATTTTTAATTTCTAACCATTACACCAATGAAACTAGGCCATTGATGTTTTACACAGAAAATCAGGAAGTTAAACTGCCAAGTCTTTTGACAAATTGCACCATTACTCAGATATAGCAGACATAAATGCGTCATTGATACTGGATTCAGAGCTACATTCATTCCTCTGAATCATTTGTGGTTAATGTGCGATAGTATTCTGACAGTAAAGGAGTTATACTAAAGCATGCAAACTTCAATCATAAACAGATATGTCCCTGGGTTACCAATCATTTAGCTTCTATTTTTTGACAGTGATCAGTACTTTAAAGCTTGTTTGCAACAGTTTTCACTGGTGTTCGGACAAGAAAGTCCCAGGTTTGATGAAATATCTATTCTCAGCTGAGCTGCACTGTGGAAACCTCAGTTTAGATGAGTTTTACTGTGGTACATGTCATGATCTACCTCAAAGTAAGTTTGCCAGTATACCTTAACAAGGGATATCCATGATATCTTCACTGTGTCATAACATGTGACTTGTGCAAATAAAGGTCTCAGGCTCCATCGTAACTAGGGCCACTTAAAGCTTGACACACTGGGAGAAGCACAGTACTCTTTGTAACTAAATAGTTTTATATTAGCCCCAGATAAGGATGTCCTTATGAATGCATAAGTTGTATATATTATTGATCAGTAATAAACATCTGTAGGTTCTTTAAATATCATGTTACCCACGTCCTAGGTTCCTATGTCATGGGGGATAACATAAGCATTGCCACATTGGATAAAGATACCCTCCTGGAGGAAACACACACACAAGTAAAGAGAGAAACTAAATCACCAAGAGTGTATATTATCCATTGACCGCTGCTAGAAATGTGTGCTCCGATCTTATAATCCTAACAACTGAACAATTTATCCTTGACTCAATGTTCAAACGCAACTAAGAAAAGTTTACCTAAGAATCTATTTTAAGAAATTATCGGAATCTGTAAGAATTGGGATGGAGTTTTAAATTGACCTCAAAGGGAATTACTATATCTGGAGCATGGTTACTTTTTCTTCCTGTTCGAAAGAATCTTAGTGAGGTACTCACAACTGTGTGTATTCTGCACATGACCCATTTACTTATTTAGAAGTCCTCCAGAAGCTTGTTGCAATCAAAAGAGAAACTGCCAGTGTAAAGGAATAAATTCCAAACCTGGCACATAAAAACACAGACAATAGGAGCAGGAGTTGGCCATTCATCCCTTAGAGCCTGTTCTGCCATTCAATATGACCCTGGCTGATCCTCTATCACAACACTATATTCCTACTTTCTGTCCGTACTCCTTTCTTTCATTTATTCATTTGTGGGATGGGGGCATTGCTGGCTGGCCAGCATTTATTAGCCATCCATAGTTGCCCTTCAGAAGGGGGTGGTGACCTTCCTTCTTGAATTGCTGCAGTCCACTTGCTGTGGGTTTACACACAATGCCTTTTGGGAAGAAATTGCAGAATTTTGACCCAGCAACAGTGAAGGAATGGCGATATGTTTCCAAGTCAGGATGGTGAATAGCTTGGAGAGGGACTTGTAGGTGGTAGTGTTTCCATATATCTGCTGCCCTTGTCCTTCTAGATGGAAGTGGTCGTGGGTTTGGAAGGGCTGTCTAAGGATCTTTGATGAATTTCTGCAGTGCATCTTGTAGGTAGTACACACTGCTGCTACTGAGCGTCGGTGGTGGAGGGAGCAATAACAGACAAATGAGAGTGGTTACCCTTATTTTTTGACATCTGAGAAGTGATCTATGAAGCAGATGAATTTTAAAAAGGGGCAGTAAAAATAAGTAGGAAATGGAGAAAATACGTTTTATGTAGCGTTTCCAGAACAGAAACAGGTCAGCATTTCTGCCCAACATGAGTTTTCTCACAGCCCTCTTCATCTAAACCTATCTCTCTATCTGTTTTGGAGTTTGTTCACTTTAATATTTGCATACTCTGCTTTAATTTGCAGATATAATATATGCATTTGTCAAGAGAAGTAATCTACCAAGCAATCCAAAACATGCAACAGGTAGGTTCAACTTCATGGACTTCAAATTCTTTCCTTAATATTAATACCCTAATATTACAATAATTGCATGTATATACACACATATATTTATTTGAATCACTGAAAGCAGATCATGTCAATGAATACAGCGATATAGAGGAAGAAGTGTCCTATGCAGATATTGTCATTCATCATCCAAGGCGACAATGCTGCGACCAACAGCCCGAGGTATGATTATTTCAGTACCACTTTCCTTGTTCAGTTATTCTCTTTGCCCGACTGTAGATTTAAGGAAAGGGACCAGTCATAAGTTAATGCTGTTGGGAAAAAATAAATCTGGGAAGAATTGTGAATTGATTCATTGACTGGCAGGATCTCCCTACAGATGAAGTGAGGCACAGTAGCGTAATGAGCAAGGGATTCTGATATAATAGGAAATTGTCTTCATGTAGTACTAGAGGGAATACTCAGAGTTAACAAGGACCTGCCTTAGATTGGGAATGGTTCTCGTATTATCTGCTACCTTACTTTCGTGTAAGGAAGAATATTGCTGTAAAATACAACACTGGTCTTTATCAGGGCTTTAATTCCGTGAGATACTTTGTGCCATTTGGTGCCTCTTTGCAGTCATAGTTTAGGAAGTGAAAGTGAACGTAAATCCATGGGTAGGGTGAATTGAATCTGTGACAAATCAGTTAGCTTTTACATTTAGTGCTCAAGGTGCCTGAGCTGGAGCAAGTTTTCTTGCGAACCACATAACTAGGGAAAAAGAAAGTGTTTTAAACTAAATAGCAGGAGCAAGTACATTAACGAGTAGAGACAATGTAAGAGAGGAAGGTAGTATTATGGGAAATGAGGGTTAGGGAATGGTAGGAAGGGGCACAGGGCAAAAACCAAGGAATAGACCAAAAATCAAGACTAGATGTTGCAAAGGTAACAATAATAAAAAAAAACTAAAGGCTCCCTATCTGAATGTTCATAGCATTCGTAACAAATCTAATGATTGATGGTGCATAATGAAGTAAATTCATTTGCAGCAGCGGAGGGAGAGGCGACAGCGAGGACCAGGGGGCTGCTGGGAATATATTTCGGCAGTGCCTGATAAATTTATATAAAGTAATAAAGTAATTAATTAAGTAGAGATAGCTGGGCCGGTGATGTGCTGTAGCTGTATGATGTGGGAGCTGGCTGATCCCATTGTGAATGGCAGTGACCACATCTGCAGCAAGTGTTGGTTGCTGGAAGAATTCCGGCTCAGAGTTGAGGAGCAGGAATCTGAGCTTCAAACACTGCGGCACATCCGGGAGGGGGAGAGTTACCTGGATGCTTTGTTTCAGGAGGCAGTCACACCTGGTAGATTAAGTAAATCAAATTCAGTTAGTGATTAGGGACAACAGGGTATGAGTGCAAGTGAGGCAGGTAAGGGGATCCTGAGTTCAGGAGTGGAGGAGCCTCAGCCTTTGATCTTGTCCAACAGGTACGAGGTACTTGCTCGCTGTGTGGATGAGGAAAAGGGCTGCAGGGAGGATGAGCCAGCTCACTACGGCACCATGGTGCAGAAGGCCATTCAAGCGGGGGGAGCCAAAAGACAAGTGGTAGTTATAGGGGATTCTATAGTTAGGGGGATAGATAGTATCCCTTGCAAGCCGGATCGGGAGTTCCGCTTGGTGTGTTGCCTGCCCGGTGCCAGGGTGCAGGACATCTCTGACCGGCTTGAAAGGATATTGGAGCGGGAGAGGGAGGACCCAGTTGTTGTGGTCCACGTTGGGACTAACAACATAAGCAAGACTAGGATGGAGGACCTGTTTGGGGATTATCAAGCACTAGGAACGAAATTAAGGAACAAGTCCTCGAGGGTCATAATCTCCGGATTACTGCCCGAGCCACGTGCAAATTGGCTTAGGGATAAGAAAATTAGGGAAGTAAACACATGGCTAAGGGAGTGGTGTGGGAAAGAGGGGTTCCATTTCATGGGGCATTGGCATCAGTTTTGGAACCGGGGGGATCTGTACCGATGGGACGGTCTCTACCTAAACCGATCTGGAACCAGTGTTCTAGCGAAAAGGATAAATAGGGTGGTCACTAGGACTTTAAACTAGTGAGTTGGGGGGAAGGGAAAGGGAAAATGACAGGGAGCATGGTGGTAAATAAAAAGGTAAGCAGCAGGTTAGCATGTGTGCAGGAGAGTTTAAGTTCAAGGCAGACTATGAAAGAAGCAAAAACGAAGGATAACTCAGGAGATATTATTAGAGATGTTGGAAATCATGAGGGTAAGAAAGCTAGCATAAAGGCACTTTACCTGAATGCACATAGCATTCGGAACAAGGTTGATGAGTTAACGGCACAAATCATCGCGAATGAATATGATTTGGTAGCCATTACAGAGACGTGATTACGGGATGGTCACGACTGGGAGTTAAATATTCAGGGGTACCAGACTATTAGGAAGGACAGACAGGAAGGTAAGGGAGGTGGTGTAGCTCTGATATTCAAGGACAACATCAGGGCGGTGCTGAGAGATGATGTAAGTTCTATGGAGAATGAGGTTGAATCCATTTGGGTGGAAATTAGAAATTCTAAGAGGAAAAAGTCACTGGTAGGTGTAGTCTATAGGCCACCAAATAATAACATCACATGGGGGCGGGCAATAAACCAAGAAATAACTAATGCCTGTAAAAATGGTACGGCAATTATCATGGGGGATTTTAATCTACATGTAGATTGGTCGAACCAGCTCGGTCAGGGTAGCCTTGAGGAGGAGTTCGTTGAGTGTATCCGTGATAGTTTTCTTGAACAGTATATAATGGAACCGATGAGGGAGCAAGCTATCCTAGATCTGGTCCTGTGTAATGAGACAGGAATAATTAATGACCTCATAGTTAGGGATCCTCTTGGAAGGAGTGATCACAGTATGGTTGAATTTAGAATACAGATGCAGAGTGTGAAGATAAAATCCAATACCAGGGTCCTGTGCTTGAACAAGGGGGACTACAATAGAATGAGGGAGGACTTGGCTAAAGTAGACTGGAAACAAAGCTTTTATGGTGGGACAGTTGACGAGCAGTGGAGGATTTTCAAAGCAATTTTTCAAAGTGCTCAGCAAAAGCATATTCCAGTGAAGAGGAAGCACTGTAAGAAAAGGGGTAATCTGCCATGGATGTCTAAGGAAATTAGGGAGGCTATCAAATTGAAAGAGAAGGCATACAAAGTGGCCAAAAACAGCATGAAACTAGAAGATTGGGAAAACATTAAAGGTCAACAGAAAGCCACAAAAAGAGCTACAAAGAAAAGTAAGATAGAATATGAGAAAAAACTAGCGCAGAATACAAAGACAGATAGCAAAAGTTTCTATAAATATATAAAACGAAAAAGAGTGGCTAAAATAAACATTGGCCCTTTAGAGGACGAGAAGGAGAATTTAGTTATGGGATATGATGAAATGGCCAAGGCATTGAACAGGTATTTTGTATCGGTCTTCACAGTGGAGGACACTAATAACATGTCAGTAATTGACAAAGAGATGAAGGTAGGTGAAGACCTGGAAACAATCATTATTACAGAAGAGGTAGTGTTGGGCAAGCTAATCGAGCTTAGGATTGATAAGTCTCCTGGCCCTGATGGAATGCATCCTAGGGTACTGAAAGAGATGGCGGGAGAAATAGCAGGTGCACTGGCGGTAATTTTCCAAAATTCACTGGACTCTGGGGTAGTCCTAGCAGATTGGAAAACAGCAAATGTGACGCCACTGTTTAAAAAGGGAGGTGGACAAAAGATGGGGAATTATAGACCGATTAGCTTAACCTCTGTAGTGGGGAAGACACTTGAGTCAATTATGAAGGAAGAAATAGAAAGGCAACTCTATAGAAATTGTCCCATTGGGCAGACGCAGCATGGGTTCATGAAGGGCAGGTCATGCTTAACAAATCTTTTGGAATTCTATGAAGACATTACGAGCAAGGTGGACAATGGGGACCCAGTGGATGTGGTGTACCTAGATTTCCAAAAGGCCTTCAACAAGTTGCCGCACAAGAGGTTGCTGCATAAGATAAGGATGCATGGCATTAGCGGTAAAGTATTAGCATGGATAGAGGATTGGTTGACTAATAGGAAGCAATGAGTGGGGATAAATGAGTGCTATTCTGGCTGGCAATCAGTGACTAGTGGTGTGCCTCAGGGATCAGTGTTGGGACCACATTTATTTACAATTTATACAGATGATTTGGAGTTGGGCACCACATGTAGGGTGTCAAAGTTTGCAGATGACACTAAGATGAGTGGCAGAGCAAAGTGTGCAGAGGACTGTGAAACTTTGCAGAGGCACATAGATACATTGAGTGAGTGGGCAAAGGTCTGGCAGATGGAATACAATGTAAATAAATGTGGAGTCATACATTTTGGTAGGAGTAATAGTAAAAAGGATTATTACTTGAATGGTAAAAAGTTGCAGCATGCTGCTATGCAGAGGGACCTGGGTGTCCTTGTGCATGAATCACAGAAGGTTGGTCTGCAGGTACAACAAGTAATTAGGAAGGCGAATGGAATTTTGTCCTTCGTTGCTAAAGGGATTGAGTTTAAAAGCAGAGAGGTTATGTTGCAGCTGTACAAGGTGCTGGTGAGGCCACACCTGGAGCACTGTGTGCAGTTTTGGTCTCCTTATTTGAGAAAGGATGTACTGGCACTGGAGGGGGTGCAGAGGAGGTTCACTAGGTTGATTCCGGAGTTGAGGGGGTTGGCTTATGAGGAGAGACTGACTAAATTGGGATTATATTCATTGGAATTCAGAAGATTGAGGGGGGATCTTATAGAAACATACAAAATTATGAAGGGAATAGATAAGATAGAAGTAGAGAGGATGTTTCCACTGGCAGGTGAAGCTAGGACAAGAGGGCATAGCGTCAAGATTAGAGGGAGCAGATTTAGGACTGAATTGAGAAGGAACTTCTTCACCCAGGGGGCTGTTAATCTATGGAATTCCTTGCCAAGTGAAGTAGTTGACGCTACTTCAGTAAATGTTTTTAAAGCTACAGTAGATTTTTTTTGAACAATAAAGGAATTAAGGGATACGGTGAGAGCGCGGGTAAGTGGATCTGAGTTCATAAAAAGATCAGCCGTGATCTTGTTGAATGGCGGAGCAGGCTCGAAGGGCCGGAAGGCCTACTCCTGCTCCTAGTTCTTATGTTCTTACATAAATACGATCTGATAAATATTATGGGACATGGCTTCAGGATGACAAGAATTGGTTCCTGAATATTGAAGGATTTATGATGTTCAAGAAAAATAAGAAGCTAGATAATGGGGCACTGTTGTCTGGGATAACATTTGTACGGTTGTTAAAGATGACCTTGGTCATGGAGATCAGCATGTAGAATTGGTTTGCATCCAGATGAAGAATAGTGGGGAAAGAAGTCATTATCAAGGGTGTTCAGCAGGCCTCGAAACAATAACTATAATGTGGAACAAATTATAAACAAAGAAATATTGGATGTTTATGATAAAGGGATGGCACTAATCATGGATGACTTTAATCCAAATGTAAACTGGAAAAATCAGACAGGTAATAGTTGCCTGGATGAAGGTTCATAGAATGTTTTCAGGATAATTTATTAGAGCAACACATTTTGGAACCATGCAGAGAGTAAGTTATACCAGATTTGGTATTGGGTAGTGTGATAGGATTAGTTAATGAGGCATCCCAGATAGCAGTCACCACAATGTGACTGGATTTTATACCCAATTTGAAAGAGAGATTGGGTTTAGGACTAGTATTTTAAATAAGGCCAACTATGCGTCATGAAAGCTGAGCTAGCTGAAGTGAACTGGTCTATGAGACCTAAGAATAGATCATTAGACTCACAGTGGCAGACATTTAGCAGATACATAATAATACTCAGAATAAATATTTTTCTACTGTAAAGAAATATTCTATAGGGAGCTCCCACCATTTGTGGCTAACTAAACAAATTAGAGATTTAAGGAAAAAAACGTGTAACTGCAGAAAGTTGAGTGGCACTTAAAATGGTTGGTCAGAATATAAAGAAAAACAATAGAGACTTTATGTTTGTAAAGTTAATCAGGATGAAGAAGTTAGGGTGTGGCAGGAAGCTAGTTAAAAACACAAAGATGGAGATATTACAGTTATTTCAAAAGGAAGCAAGTAAAAGTTGGTCCTCTGGAGACGGAGAATGGGGAGTTAATAGCAGACTTTAAGGAAATGGCTGAACAAATGAACAACTATCATGTTTCTGTTTTCACTATAGAGGGCACTGAATCAAAGAACATTGAGGTCATAGTTATCAATCAGGAGGTGGAATGGAGAGGGGAATTTACAAAGTTTCCATCATGAGGGAAGTGGCACGAATCAAACTGATGGAGCTGTGAACTGACAAGTTTCAGTGTCTGGAGGAAGTAAAGGAAGCTGCTAATGAAACAGTAGATAGATTGATGTGAAATTTCCAAACATCTAGGAAACGGTCCATCAGATTGGAAAGTTGCAAATGTAACAGTTCTAGTCCAGAACAGAGGAAAACAGAAAGCAGGAAACAAAAGGTCTGTTGTGAGGTAACTGTTAGAACCAATCATTCTAACAAATTATAGATATGCATACAAAAAGAACTCAAGATAATCAGGAAGAATCAGCATCATTTTATGAAAGGGAAATCTTTTAACCAATTTATTTGAATTATTTGAAGGAGTAAACATTGTCTACATGAATTTTAGCAAGGCTTTTGACAAGATACCGCACGGTAGACTGGTTAGTAAAGTTAGATTGCGTGGAGTCCAGACAGAACTTGCAATTGCTTGATGGTAGGTGACATTGGAGGGTTGTTTTTCAGACTGGAGGCCTGCGACCCATTCCACAAAAGTGCAGAGTTCACTGTTGTTTGTAATTTATATAAATAGTTTGGATGGGAAAATAGGAAGCATGGTTAGTAAGTTTGCGGATGACACCAAAATTGATGGTATAGTGGACAGTGAAGAAGGTGCACAATGGGATCTTGATCAACTGGGCCATTGGGCCAAGGAGTGGCTGATGGAGTTTAATTTAGATAATTGTGAGGTTTTACATGTTGGTAAGACTAACCAGGGCAAGTCTTACACAGTTAATGGTAGGGCCCTGGGGAGTGTTGTCAAACAGAGAGACCTAGGGATGCAGGTACAAAGTTCCTTGAAAATGGCATCACAGGTAGACAGTGTGGTGAAGAAGGCATTTGGCAGGCTTGCCTTCATTGCTCAGACCTTTGAGTATAGGTGTTGGGATGTCATGTTGCGGTTGTACCCGACATTGGTGAGGCCACATTTAGAGTACTGTGTTACAGTTCTGGCTGACCTGCTATAGGAATGATATTATTAAACTGGAAAGGGTGCAGAAAAGACTTACAAGGATGCTACTGGGACTGGAGAGTTTGAGTTATAAGGAGAGGCTGGATAGCCTGGGACCTGTTTCCTTGGAGCTTAGGAGGTTGAGGAGTGACCTTATAGAGATTTGTAAAATCATCATCGACAAGGTGAATAGCCAAGGTCTTTGCCCTAGAGTAGGGGAGTTCAGAACTAAAGGGCATATTTTTAAGGTGAGAGGGCAAACATTTAAGAGGGATCTGAGGGGCAACTTTTTCACACAGAGGGTGGTTCATATGTGGAATGAACTGCCAGAGGAAGTGATAGGTGCAGGCACAGTTACAATATTTAAAAGACAGGTACATGAACAGGAAAGGTTTAGAGGGATGCGCGCCAAGCGCGGGCAAATGGGACTAGTTTAGTTTGGGAAATATGATAATTATGGACAAGTTGGACCGGAGGTCTGTTTTCATGCTGTATGACTCTATGACTCTGTGAGTAAAATATGGTCTGGATACAGGGAGCCTGTAAATGTCCTATGCTTGGATTTCCAGAAAGCATTAGATAAAGTATTAAATCAAAGGCCATTGTGGGCAAGTAAAGCTTGGAGCATACAGGGTAATATGTTAATATAGATCGAAGATTGTCTGGCAGAAAACGGGGAGTATGCATAAATAAGTCTTTGTCTGATTGGCAGGATGTGATCTGTAAAGTTCTGTAGGGTTCTGTGTTAATGTCTCAACTTGTTCCAGTTTATATCAGCAACTTCAGTGAGGAGGTGAAAGCATGGTAGCTAAGTTCATAAACAATGCCACAATTGTTGAAAAATATGCTTTGAAGAAGACACAAGGAACAGTAATAGATAGGCGAGTGAACGGGGAAAAGAATGTTGCAGACGATGTGTATTGTGAGAAAATGAGAAGTTGTTCATTTCCATAGGACGAGTACAAAAGCAGAGTATTGGTGCAATTACTTCTCAACGTCTCACATTAAATTTAATGTGGGGTTGAGGTGTCTTTATTTAAGAAGGCATTCAGAGGAGGTTTACTGGATTGATATGTGGAATGAGCAGAGAACTACGAGCAGGAGTAATTAATTCAGCCCATCAAATTTAGTACCCTATTTAATGAGATTGTGGCTGATTTGGGAACTCTCAATTCCACTTTCTTGCCCCTTCCCCATAACACTTGATTCCTTTACTGATTAAAAATCTGTCTCTCTCAGCCTTGAATATGCTTGATCACCCAGCTTCTACAGCCCTCAGAGGTAAAAAAAATTCCACAGATTTAGTCCCCACTGAGAGAAGAAATTCTTCCCTATCTCTGTTTTAAAAGGGTGATGCTAATGCTGAGATGGTGCTGCCTGATCCGAGACTCTCCCATAAGGAGAAACAACAGTTAAGCTTGTACTCTGTCACGTCCCCTAAGAATGTTATATGTTTAATAAGTTTGCCTCTCATTTTTCTAAGCTATAATGAATATCAGTCAAACCTACCGAACCTGTGCAAAAACGAAAATCCCTCAATGCCTGGGCTCAAACTAATGAACCTTCTCTGGACTACCTCCAATTTATATCTTTCCTTACATAAGAATTTCAAACTGTTCACAATATTTTAGGTATAGCATGTTTAGTTCGCAGTCCCGACCATCTCTCAGTAATGGCTTCTGTATCATAATCTTAATTTAATCGTTATGCTTTATTCATTCACATATAGAACTCTATACACTGTAACCTGTCCCTCAGCAGCGATGCTTTATTCACCTGTTTATTATTTCTCTCTTCAGATTTAAGCAATATACTTATTATAGTTTTATAGTACATTGTAATGTGGCCATTACCTGCCATACCTAAAGCAGGATTCCTGACTTTCTGTTTACCTTCTGTCCTGTCACTTGATTTTGAAACTATATTTCCCTTAAGATCCCCCACCCACCCACCCATAGCACCCCACCACCCATTTACTAGTTTAAAGTCTTTGTGATCACCGTATTTAGCCTTTCCTGGTACCTTGGTCCCAGTTTGGTTCAGGCGGTGACAATCCCAACGGTACGTTTCCCCCTATCCAATATGATGCCTATGCTCCGTGAAATGGAATCCTTCTTTCCAGCACCATTCTTTTAGCCACATGTTTACTTCCATAATTTTGTTATCTCTGTGGCAATTTGCACTTGCTTTGGGTAATAATCCAGAGGTTTTAACTGCTGAGGTCCTATTCTTTAATTTTGATCCTAATTCCAGATATTCCCCAAATAAGACTTCTTGGCTACCCTGGCCTATATTGTTGACCCCAACTTGGACCACAACAAATGGATCCTCCCCTCCCACTCCAACATCCTTTCCAGCTAGTTCAAGATGTACCTTATCTTTGCAGGTAGGCCGCATGTCATGCAGGAGCTTACAAAGGATGCTGCCTCTACCTCCAATTATAGAATCTCCCTTTCTATCACTTTTCTTTTTGTTCCCCCCTTTTGAATGGCCTCCTGTACTATGATGAAGTGAGCGGTTTGCCAATCCGCCCTGTAATCCTTTTCCTCATCTAAACAGGGAGCATGTACCTCATACTTGTTGAATAAGGTCAAGAGCTGAGGCAAATCCGTTTCTAAATTCAGGATCCCTCTACCTGCCTCATTGTAGTTACACCCTCTTGTTTCTGACTACTTGCCAAATTTGACGTACTTAACCGAAAGAGTGCGACTGCCTCCTGTAACACAGCATCCAGGTAACTCGCCCCCTTCCTGATGTGTCGCAGTGTTTGAAGCTAAGACTCCAGCTAACCAAATCTGAACCGGTGTTCCTCAGGCAATCAATGCTTGCTACAGATATAGTTACTATAAACCACAATGGGGTCTACCAGCTCCCACATCGTGCAGGTGTAACACATTGCCTGGCCCTGCATCTCTACATTATTTAATTAGTTTTTAATTTGTATTCTTTATTTTTTTTTACTGGTGTTTAGTTTTTAATCTGTAAGATGTTTCTCTAATTTACTTTTAAACTGGAATCAACTCAGAATATGCATTCAAATTGTAGGAAACTGTCCTCAATACATTCAATGAATTCTTCCTCATGGCTACCCCTACCAATCTGCATAAAGTTTAAATGCACTAATGTTTTGCCTTTTTATATGCAGTTGTTATCTCCTAAAGAATTCTCTGTCATACAATAAGACAATTATTAGGGATCCTGTCGACTTCTCCCACCACTGTCTTTTCCCCCATGTTATTTCTTACCTCTGACCCATACAGATGGTACATCTTCTGATCCAAATTCATTGCTTACTACTGTGCTTATTCCATTTGATACTAACAAAGCTGTCTCACCATCCTTTCCTTCCTGCCTGTCCTTTTGAAAAGTCACATACCCCTGAATATTTAGTTCCTGCTTTGATCTCCTGGTAACCACGTGTCTGTAATGGTTATAAGGTCATACCCATTAACCTCCTTCTGTGCCGTTAATTCATTTATTTTGTTCCAAGTGCTATGCGCATTTAAGTAAAGAGACATTAATTTTAACATTTTACCATTTTTCCCAATTTGTTCCTATTTTCTCTTTTTAAAAATCTTGGACATTTTGTCCTTTCTTGTCTCACTGTAAATGTCATCACCTGAACAGCTGCCCAGCAATACCACTATATCCTTTTGCTTTATAAACCTGCATGCCCACTCTTCAGAATCCCTGTGTATAATTTAAAGTCTCTTCTACAGCCCTAGCTATTCAATTTGCTAGGACATTGGCTCCAGCACAGTTCCTATGAAGCCCATCCCACTAGAACAGCTCCCTTCAAGCCCACTACTGGTGCCAGTGCCCCATAAGCTGAAACGTATCCTACCCACACTAATCTTTGAGCCACACATTTAAATCTTTGATTTTATTTACCCCATGTCAATTTTCCAGTGGCTCAAGTAGTAAATCCTTAGATAGTTACCTTAGAAGTTCTGCTTTTCAATTTATCTAGGACAGACTGGGTTGTTTAGAAGAGTGAGGGGTGACTTGATTGAAATGCTTTATTCTATATTTGTCAGATGCTTCGTAAAAATAGTTGTGAATGGGTTTTGTTCATATATTTTTTCCATTTGTTGCAGACAATCAGTGATGCAACAGGGAAAAACAACAGGAGAGACTTCAAATACTTGCATGGTTCATCTCCTGACAAATACGTTGATGACAGCTCTGAATATTCGGTCGTGCGAGTTTCACATCAGGACATGAGAACTGTTTGACTGTGCAGCAGAGATAAGCTGTCCGATATATTGTCATATTGCTAACCAACCATTTGGCAGTATTCACAGGAAAGACTTGCTAAAACGAAGACGAATAGTTCATGGAACATCTGCAAACTGAAGGATTGTGACTGAGCGGACAGGAACGCAATCAAGTTGGTTCACAAAGTTTCCTGTGATTGTGTCAGGACTTTCCCATTCACTTTTTTTAAAGTTATTGGAAAACCATCGAGGGCCCAGCATTTTTGAACATCTCCAGGCCCCACCTGCATAATCCAAATTTGTCTTTCCTACTCCTGCAACATGAAGAAACATGGCAGCTGTTAGTACCAGCAGTTCTCTGCGTACCTGACCCTTCCTTATGTATGGAATAAGCTTTAAGTTTATATTTAATTTTGAAAGCCCCAAATTCAACTTTTCCGAAGCTTGGAGATGCATCTGCACAAGGCATCAGAGCCAACTGGAATCTGATCTCAATCATTGTCCATGGATTTTTATGGCTGGAGACACAGACAACAGTGAGAAGCCAGGATCTCAGTTGTCTTTACTGCCCTGTTCATGGTGTCTAGGGACAAGAAAACAAATGCAGTGCTGAGTTTACTGAGTTTAGCTAGCTCGGCACACACCAAGGGTCAAAACCTGAACGGTTCGTCTGGTTCAGAATCACAATGCACAGTCTACTTGTCATTAGGTCAACAATATACCAATGAGAAAACTTAACCTATCTAAACAGCAGTATCATTGTACGTACGTAGGCAAAACAAAAATCTACATTGCACTATTTGAAAGTACAAAGCTGCAGGTTAGCAAAACTGTAAATAAATTCAATTCATAAATGAAACAATGTATTTTTCATGGAAATGTTCATTCAAAATGTTATACGTGACTTTCAGCAACCACGAATACATCGTATGAAATGTACAATTTACATTTGTCTCTCTTATTTTAACTAATGCAGAGTAGATTCTGTTAAGTGCCACAGTCTGACACTTCAAAGCCATTGTTCCTGTAAATACAAGTGTTGTGTCAGAGTAGCTGTTTTGTATATTTGCAAAATCTAAGGAACAGATAATATCATCCAAATGTGACATATTTCAAAAAAAACAAATAATTGCACTGAAGATATTGTAAATAGTTAAGAATTCTTAAGTTGGGTAGAATTAATTTAGCTGATACCACACAGGGTTGTTCACTGAAACTTGAAAATATTTATACAATTTTCAGAGAAGTTTTTGAAAATGTGGGCCTTTCTATTAATGAACGTGAACTTATGGAATCTAATCTTAATGTTTACATCAACCATTGACATCTTGTGATAAACTGGAGAGTTTTTTTGCATCTTGAGAGATTACAGGGTCTGAGAATATTGGAGGATTTTAGAGCAGAGTCCTGGGTTTCAGGAGTACTGCCAAAAGTTTTTGTCAGATGAAAGAGTAGGTAGGCTTTCCACAAGCTTGTGGGCATTGAGTTAGGTCCTGCAACTTGGGGAAAGCTTATTTGTAAAGGTATGTTTGGAAGCATTGAAGTGACAATTGTGGAGGAATGGATCTGAAGAGTTTGAGATCTAAACTGTATTGGGTTGCTTTTGAACAATAAGGTAATCTTGATATGCTTGTGCCTGTTCATTCTCTAACCTATCTGTGACTGATCTTGGATTGTCAGGTAACCCCTCTCATAACTTTTCACATAATTGGCCAACTCCTACCTTCAAGCAGTAAGTGCATTCTAAGTGCTTTTACTATAACCTTTTTACTGAATATAACTCTCCTAAAATATTGAAAAGTTAATCTCTTAGAGGGAATGTTTTAACTAAAATTGGAGCTAAAATAATGAGGGCAAGGAGGATATGGGCGGCTGCCAAACAGGGAGTTTGCAATAAATCGCTCATCTCCCAGTAATGTACAATGTAAATGGCAAAGAAAAACCATTGAAAATCTTCTAACTTGATAAAATTTCAACAAAATAAACCATCAGTGCGATTAATCTAAATGTATAAAGATAAAAATTGCAAAATTCCGGGCAATTCAGCTTCAGTTTTTTTTTAAGTTCATAAATCCTACAAGTTCTGAAAGGCCTGCTTTTGTATACATTTTAAGGTATCTATGAAAAACCATGGAAAGTTGTAAATTGTCCCTGCTGTGGGTGTGCACAGTAACACTGTTCAGCTGTTCTGGAAGAAATAATGCAGTCACAATTTAAATCTTTGAGACTGGTATTGATTTAGAAAGCTTTAACAAAGATAATAAAATGTGGACGGTAGCTGAATTCATAAATGCAGTCATGTTCTAATGAAGTATTACACGTTTTTATTTTTTGTTTTGTTTGAAACCTTATTTTGGAACTTTGGTCACAACAAAAAATATTTCAAGTTATTTGATTGTGTTTACTGTTTCAGTTCTCTTGTTTAAAAAGGAAGATTTGCATTTAATATAACTAATGGATAAATTATTCTGACTGGTTATTCAGTACTGGCTATTAATTTGATGCTTTTAATCAAGAAAGTGTGACAGTGGAAGTGTAGCAGTGAAAGTGTGATGGTGGAAGCGAGATGGTGAAAGTGTGATGGAGAAAATGTGAATGCATCAAAAAATGTGGTTTCTTACAGGAAGTAAGGGCTGAATGGTAGGAAATACAACAGATATAAGACTTTTGTGATCAAATCATTGGCATCGTGAAATGGTAGAGCACTGGGGGAGACCGTCATTAATCCATTATTGAAACTACTATCTATTTAGACCCATCTCCCTACACCTTACCTATTGTCTTGCAACTTGTAAGGTTAAAGAAATTGCAATTATTTCCCTCTCTTATGTTTAATGTCTGCTTAGTTAATAAGTTTGCTTCAAGATGATAAAAGTCTGTGAACTACTTTAAAATCTAATATCACCGATAAATTGTAGTCAGCTGATAACAATAATTTAAACATGAAAAGCTTTAATAAAGGCAATGAAAGTCACAAAAGATCATGGAATTGATAAAGTTGCTTGTATCATCATTTAATACATCATATCTTCTTAGGATCTTTTATATTTTGTTTAAACCCTTTTCGTCATAGAAGTTGTACTTACTATAGAAAAATATCAGAAAATGCTTCTTGAAACATTTCAGATTGTTTAAACAGAATAACAAATTTATATTGGAAAAAACAGCAATACAGACAAAAAATGTGGAAGTGGTAAAGATATAACAATAGAAACACAAGTGACGCAAACAGGAGGTATATGCAGATTAGTTATCTATTATATCTTAGAGGTTATATTGTCAAGGATATGTTACTATCCTGTCACAAAGTGTTTATGCACATTTTCTTTTATTTTTAATTTTATGCTCAGGGGCAAATGCATGCGTAATATGGCCATGAAAACCTCAGGATCACTGCTTTGTACATAATTGTCTGATTTCTGATGGTTTCGCAGTAGTCCAGTAGTCTCAGTGGCCCTGAGAGCAGTGAAAGAAAATCTATTAAACCACTATCCAACTGCATTTGGTATGTGGGGAATCACCTCAGCAAGAATGATTGTTTTGATCATTCAATATGTCATTACTCACAATTTCAAATCACTTTGCAAAATGGCATTTGGGATTTTTGTGCTGGAATGGTAGCGTCCCTACCTCTAAGCCAGGAGGCCTGGCTTCATGTCCTACCTGCTCCAGAGGTGTATCAGAACATCCCTGGCCAGGTCGATTAGAAAATGTCTGAAATTATCTGCTGATGTTTGTGGTACTTGTATGTCACTGTCAGTTGATGCCTACAGGAGACAGAAACTGGGCAAAGTTGAAGGAAAAAGTGGTAAACCTCAACCAAATTAAACAAGGCTGCGAAGTCCTGGAAAAAGAATACTATCTCATCTTAAAAGAAGTGAGAATAGGCCAAGTTTAAACAGAAAAAAAAATTGCTTTGAAATTCTTCAGACGGATTTAGTTGCATAATTCGATAATAAGACTTTTTATTTGCTTACCAACTGCCAAGAACTGCATCTGTTTCATTTAAATATAGCTCACGGCAGATGCTCTGATGAAGTGATACACCAGGCACTTTAACAAACTTAAAAGATGCTTGCAGTTCCTGTCGTAAAATTATCATAACAGAAAAATATAGTTTCAAAGAGCTCACTTATTTCTATCTTCGGATACATTTTCCTGCTAGTTTGAACATTTTTCAGGCTTAAAAATAATTGGTCTATATTGTGAAACCCACTCTGTTTTGTCGCATTTGGGTAGATTTTAAGTTGCAACTAGTCTGTTGTGGAGTATGCTACCTTAATATTGCCTTCAGGAAAATGTGAACTTTGCAAATGTTTTTGTTCATTCTACATAGAAATCTGTTAAACACTTATCAGGTGAAACTGCAGAATTAGCTTAAACTCACTAATAGAATCACATGCTGGCATAGATGTGGTGGAGTTTATATGTGACTGGCCGAGTATAGGATAGCCTGAGACATGTCACTGACAAGAAAAAGAAAAGGTACTCACTTGTGACACAGAGTAGCTAGCATAAAGACCTCTCATCTCAGCCAACTGGGCTGCCAAAGGACAAATGAATTTAAACGTGAGAACATTATTTCAACAGGCAACAACACACTGCAGCACCACAGAGCTACACCAAGAAGAAGAAGAATATCTCTTCCAAGTATCAAAGACAATGGATACCTGAAAAACTGGGTCAGAAGATGCCTATCACATGCACGACAACAGGAAGATACTACACACCTTGACACACTTACCGTGCTAACCTACATCAGGAACACATCTGAGCTAACCATAAGACTCCAATGACCACTGGGCATCAGAGTAGCACAGCAGCCCACATCAACCCTACAACAACTGCTCACCCGGACCAAAGACCCACTACCTACTATGGACAGGACCAGTGTCATATACAAGATTATCTGCAAAGACTGCAACAAACACTACATCGGACAAACAGGAAGGAAATTAACCACAAGCGTACACAAACATCAATTGGCAAAAAATGACACGACCAATGCTCACTCATCTCCATCTATGTGGATAAGGAGAACCACAATTTGATTGGGACAACACCAGGATCCTGGGACAGGCAAAGAAGAGACAAGTGCAGGAATTCCTAGAAGCCTGGTTCTCCACTAAGAAAGCAACCAATAACACATAGAGCTAGACCCCGTACACACTCTGTTGCAGAGGAAAACCAGAAGTGAGGTAATCGAGCTCAACCAATACCAGAGTTTAAATAACAGGCGGGAAAACACAACAGCGCTTCATTGGAGGCTGCACTGATGATGTTACCCAGCAGGGTAATGAAATGTCTGCAAAACAATGAACCAGCTCGGCGAGCCAACCAACCACAGTGGCCCTCAATGTGATGGGTTGTGGAAGAATGGAAATGACTGGCATTGAACCTTGATGCTGACCAAACGAGGAAAGAGTACCACATCATTAAAGATATGTGATCCAAATCAGACACTGGTTCAGAGATAGTAAGAACTGTCGATGCTGGAGTCAGAAATAACACAGTGTGGAGCTGGAGGAACACAGCATATATATTTAGACATATTTATCATCATGTTGATTCTCACTATAAGATACCTTTAGTACCAAGACAACATGAAGGAGAAAAATGTGTTTTGCTGACCATATGGCACCCATGAATGTCGGGGATGAAAACTATAGTTAAATTGGATTCCCAATCAACATTGCATGAATCCTTTTATTCTTTGAGATCTCCGCCCAAAGGCAGGTCTGACCCACAGCTCCATCATCGGTAGGGCAGGGAAGTAGGTCTAAAACCTGCTCTAGCTGGAGTGTGGCTTGAAGTCCATGATATTGGCACCAAACTGATCTGTTCCAGCCATCTAACCAAATGAAACCACCAGTCCTCCACGATTTGCATGTTGCTGTGGCCACATATGTGCCTGCCAGCATGTTGTAATTCGGAGCAATGGATAATGATAGAAGGAGCTTCAATTCTTTCCATTACGTGATCAACCAGAAATCTCTCCCTGTCTTATCTCCCACATTGGCCTATGTTGGAAGGGTTTACAGTTTGATAGTTGATATGTTTGATCACTTTATCAATGCATCTTCTGTGGCCATCAGGTCCTGGAGTGGGATTCAAACTCATTGTTCCTGGTGCAGCGGTAGGGCCATGACACACTGTGCCATAAAACTGCTCCCTGCATAAATAAAGAATAACATATTGTACAACAGTATAGTTACACAATGCCACATTTGTACCAGGTTCTTGTGTTCCAATAAGATGCATCATTGTAATATTGATGAAAGTGATATTTACATGAAATTAAAGTGGAGTACCAGTTGCCTGTTAATTCATGTTTAATACGCATTGAATTTGATTGGGTTTAAAGTGAAAGTGACAACAAGTGAAATGTTGTTGCTAATTTCTTCCTCAGGGTTCATCGTAAATTTAATTACTTTGATTTATGGTTTACCCACTCGGATTAGAATATGCAGTAGGCAAGAACTGAAGGGAGAGTTGTTTTAATGAATGATTTGAAAGAGTCATCCAAACTAAGCCACTTTAGGTGCCTGTACACAGACTAAAACCACAAGGAGAACAGAAAGTAAGGTCAAAAAAGTTCAATCCCCACAGATTGTGTTTGTGCAACGATTGAGGCTGAGACTGATGTCCTAGCAGAGATGAGATTAACAATATTTGACTTCACACCTTGTAGAGGAACCTCCTGTGTCAAAACTGATCTGAAATTCTGGTTCCCTGGTTTAAATAAGTGAGGTTCCCATGAGGTGCAACACTACTCCCGAGCAAACCAACACAGGGTGTGAATTACTTAATCTTTGTTATTATTAGGCAAAATGTTTCACAGTAGGAGTTCTTTCTAGTAGGTGTCAGTTATCTCCTTTTCGTTGATAGTGTTAAATCTCATGGGTGTATTTTGTGCACCCCCTTCAATTATAAGACTAGAATGATGCCAATAAATTCTTTGATTTATTATTGGCATTTAATTCCTTGCTGACTCCTTACTGGAAGAATGACTAAGATCAGCAGAGAACAGAAACTAAGCCAGTTGTCCATAAGCCTTAGTACCGTAATAAGGAACTGGTCAATCAAAGAATACAAACATGGAGAATGTTAGAGAAACTCTACAGGTCTGGCAGCATCTTTGGAGACATTAACAGAACTGATTCTGAAAAAAAAGTCACACTAAACTCAAAGTGTTAACTCCTGCTCTCTCCACAGTTGCCGCCAGGCCTGTTGAGTTCCTCCAGGATTTTCTCTGTTTGCTTCAGATTTTCAGCATGCACAGTATTTTGCCTTGATTTGAAGAATACCACAGGATACAATAAAAAGTGACTTAATTTACTCCACACACAAATCTTAAAGTGATAATTTTCCATTATTGTTATAGTGCAGTGAATGATGCTTCTAATTCTAGCATGTGGAAGCAGGCACCTGGTCAAGGTTCCATTCACAGTGCAATAATCTGTGTTTTAAGCTAACCACCACTTCCTGCCTCTGCACCATTATACCACGTGCTGTGTTCTGGCTAGCAGCTGCTGATACGCCTTACCACAGCATGCTTAGTTATAGCTGGTGCAGGAAACTGAGGGATTGAAGCTTTTAGCATTGCGCTGTTTTTAAATTTCAAATTGAAAGGTATCTTAGATTATCATGGTGGCTTATTTTGACTTACAAGCCTATTGTAAAGTAAGTTATTTCTAAATTCAGTTTAGGTATATGAGTGCAGGAACAGGCCATGGAGTCTCTTTTGCTACTCAATTAGACATGACTGCTCAGCAGCTTAACTTCATTTGATGACCTTTGCTCCATATTCTATCATATCCTAGTGTAAAAAATGTCTAAGAACTTCAGTGTTGAAAATTTCAATTTATTTAACAACTACTGCATATTGGGCAGAGAAAATTCCAGCTTCCCCCACTAACTTGTTTGAAAAAAAAGTACTTTTTTAACAAGACAGTTTTGCAGCAATTAATCATTGCTCAGAAAAGAGATTATTCACCGTTAGAGATACATCAAGGTACAAATGTTTCCTATAACCTACATTTATAACCCCAATCTAATGATTGCAGTAAAGGATAACATTTTGAATAACTACCTTCACAGATTCGAGCAGTTTAAACATAAATGAACAGTTTAATAAGATAATGTCATAGAACAGTCCCCAGAGGTTAAAAGCTCTAGCAGCTGTGTTAATTTGTTATCTTAAGGTTAACATTAAGAAACGATTTCTAAAAAGGAATCATGCGTAACATAAGCACAGATAAGAATCTAGACAGTGGGCTACAAGTGATCTGCAAAAGTTAACAAATACAGCAGAAAAGATGAGACTGAAATGTGGAGAGATTAAATTGCTGTTAACTGGGTCGTATGTGAATATCAGTGGCAGAACTTTGTTTCTGTGGTGTTGTGCAGACTTTTTTATACACCCTGAGGAAGGCAGTTCCACAGGATGCTACCTGCGTGTCCCACATACTATGTTTAACATATTAATGATCACTCTGTGAGCCACAAGGCAGATATTGCTGTTCACCCTGGTGAAAGGAGGTAGAAGCATATAGCACTGCATTGGAACTAATGTTTCACTTCCTCAGGACAAAAAATGAGTTGCTCACTTCTAATTTACACATGGAATGACTTCAATCTTTCATTACATTCATACTGTTCTTGCATCAATTATATAAATTTACTTTCCTTTAGATTGCTGAGAATAAAGACATTTTATTTTATACTGAAAATAGCTGTAATATGTTAAACTTCAGCAAATATAAATGCATGAAACAAAATACAGGCCCGTGAAGAGCTATTTTACTACTCCCTTTTATGTCCACAGCCAAAGCAGCGAGGTTAAAAATAAGACAAACTACTGCAGATGCTGTAAATCTGAAACAAACACAGGTCACGCGGTATCTATGAAGAGAGAAACATCTAATAAGAACAGTCGTACCAAACTCAAAATATTAACTTTGTTTCTCTGTGTTTGTTTCAGTAGGTTAAAAACAGTGACATAATTAATGTAATTATTTTAGTTCTGAAATAATTTTCTTGATCCATCAAATGTTAATTTGGCCCTGTACTCTTAAAATGTTACCTAGTTGAAAAAAAACTGATGCTTGCATGGGTTGTTAAAAATTTTCATTTATAGCACAAAGGTCGACCAGTGAACATGAAATTATACCAGAAAAAAGTTCATCTCAATATGACTCGATAAGAATCACCAAGTCAAGGAATCTTACAGCAGAGAAAGAGATCATTTGGTCCTTTGTGATTTTGCCACATCATTGACTGGATTATTTCCAAATGCCTACTTGTTGTCCACAACACTGCCATTTTCTTTCTTCTACAAGTATTCTCATTGTAAAGGTACCATTGAAATTCTGCTCCCACCACCCTTCTCCCAAAGTGGATTTCAGACCATGACAACTTGTTGTGCTGAAAAAAAAACTCCCACTAGCCCTCTAAAGCAGAAATGGGTTTTGTTAACCAGCTCACCTGGAGGCTAATTGAATGTAGACAGGAAAGTGTGATTGAGTCCACATCAGCCAGAACAGACTTGGAGGCAGTATGGCCTCTTCCTATTCCTAGTCTTTATTCCACGAACCTCAGTGCATTACCAGAAGTGTCCAAAAACAACAGCTTGCTCTGCCATTCAATATGATTGTGGCTGAACTAATTTTAACTTCAACTGTACATTTCTCCATATCCCCGATAATCTTTCATCCTCTTGGTAATCAAGAATCTATCTACCTCTGATTTAGAAATATTTAAAGATTTGGCATCAACCACCTTTTTAGGAAGATTTTTCCAAAGACTCATAGTCTTTGAGGGAAGACAGAAACCAAATTTCGAATTTAAATTTTAAATATTTATGAATTAACGTAACAGGATATTTTTGACAACTATTGAGAATTAATTTAGCATAAATGCATATACTGTGAAACACCCAGATGAGTACTTCTTATGATTTTTTTATACATCATTCATTGACATTGGAAGAACAATCCCCTTTATAATGCCAGGCCAACTCAGACTACCAACTCGCCCTCAATGTGATGGAGTGTGGTTAAATGGAAATAACTGGCATTGAACCTTGATGCTGACCAAACAAGGAAAAAGCACCACATCATTAAGGATACATGATCCAAATCAGATACTGATTCAGAGATAGTAAGACCTGCCGATGCTGGAGTCAAAGATAGCACAGTGTGGAGCTGGAGGAACACAGCAGGCCAGGCAGCATCAGAGGTGTGGGAAAGTGTTAAAGCTATTGCTTTCACATCACAAGCTGTGAAAAAATATTTACGTTCAGTGCCAAGGTGAAGGTGGAGGTTAATTTTAACCTAATTTGCAGAGCAGGAAACCCATGAGATCATGTTATATGTGATATATGATTTTATATTCTTCCCTGTTATCGCCCTCCACTGGTTTTGATAGAGCATAGAATTGGATGGGTGTAAAATTAACATTTTATCCAAACTTGTCACCTTCCTGGTGGACCACTGAGGAAGAGTTTATGCTAAATGATTGAAATATATTCAGATATTGCAGTTATTATCGGCCTTATAAGATCTACATACGTCATTTTATTTTAATTGCTTCCATTTTCCATTGCATCCTTAACATCTCATTTTGACATTAAACAACCAATAGATCCTTAAAAAATTATTTCATTAATATAGTAAATTAAATGCCCAAAAGACAGCATCTTTTTTTGTAAAATGTTTCCTAGTCTGAGATATTTAACAACTGAACAGTTTACAAAGTATAAAATAACTTCCTTTCACGCAAAAAAAATCACTTATATCGGTATTTCAGAGACAGGTGCAAGAGCACGGGAGAATCTATGGGTGGCGTCATTGAGTTTGAAGAAATCACTATTCTGAACAGTGCTACCAAGAGCTGTGATGGTTATAAATGTAAGTACAAGTCGCAAGCAAATAGATCCAATGTAATGGGAAGAGATTAAGAATGCTGAGCAATAAGAAAACCCTCAAATCTACACAAAGACTAATTTGTCATTGTGGTTCACAGATGAACAAATTTCCATCCGGGTACATTAAGTGGTAGAATCGGGCTGGCATCAGACATGAAGAGCATTGTAGGGGCAGAGTAGATAGTTAATGAGGCAAGCTTGGGCAAAAATGCAAAAAAAAATTTGCTCGGGATAACTGAGAGAAATCCTTCATGAAACTTAATGAAAATGATATTTTGCTGATGAAAAGTAAGATTTGACCCCTGAAATCAGGATGGGGCTAGAAATATATTCAACTGAAATGTTCTATTTCTGCTTAGGGTCATGAAGAGAGATGCAGAACTTTATATGCATTTGACCAGTGCTTGACATTACGTTTATTGCTTGGAAATGCCAGTTATAAGCCTGGATCTGGAGTGTGAGGCCTGGCTATGACCAAAATCGAGTTAAATGGGTTATATTTGGAATTTTCATTCAAAAACTGGCTGCTGCTTAATTTAAAGCCATATGGGTGCAGCATGGTGCCCCAGCTCTCACCCCTCATACGTGAGTAAGAAACAATTGTCCAGCAATCAGGGATGATGATTTCCAATTGGTTATAGTGAATGCTACTGACCCCTAACTGATGGAGAAGCCTACTGACGTCAACCAGTACAAACCATTGTAGGTAACAGGTTGGAACTTTTTCAAACACTCCAGTTAAACTATTTTTTCCCCTTCTCAGCTAAATTTGATCATGTGGTTGACAATGAAGAAGGAAGTGAAAGACTTCAGGAAAATATCAGTTGAATACTGGATATGTGAAACAGCAGCCAATTAAGTTTAATCAGATGACATGTGAGGTAATGAATTTGAGGAAAGCTAACAAGACAATAAACAATAAATACTGAGAATTTTATAAGAACAAAGGCACTTTGAAATGCATGTCCATCAGTTCTTGAAGGTGGCTACACAAGAAGATAAAGCGGTCTTTAATAGATAAACCATAGAATGTAAGAGCTGGCAGTTTATGCTGACACTGCGTAAAGAACGATTTAAACTACAGTTGCAGTATTGTGAGTTATTCTGGTCATCACTATGTGGAAAGGTTAAATATTAACCAGACAGTACAAAGGAAATGTAGAAAGATGTCTGCCTGCACTGTAAAATTTTAATTATGAGGAAAAGTTGGATAAGTGAGGAATGTGTATTGTAGCACACGGGAGGCTAATGGGAATATAAAATTATAAGGGGTCACGAGCAGGTTATAAAGAATATCCTAGCCCTCTTTGTTGAGAGGTTCAAAAAACAGGAAAAAGCAAAGGGGTTGAAGATTTAGAATAGATTCAAGGGAGATCTTTCTCACTCAGACAGTTATGGGGATCTGGAGCTCCTGCAATATCTGAGTTGCTGGCTAATTGAGCATTAGATTCAGTGATGGAGATTATTCAATATCTTCTTCTGTCTCTACCACTGACAAAGGAGGATCCAGTTCTTGGGATTTTACGAACAAAATACAGAGAGAAGTGCTGCTTGAACTGACAAGAGAGGGAAATGTAAGAAATGTGTGCTTACACCTTCAAAGATTGGTGGATGAGGGATGAGTGGGGTGGGATAGCAAAGATTACATACGCAGATACCTTGCTTCAGTGCTGCCAATGCCTATGATTTCGGTGATGCCCCTTCTCATGATGGCCAGCAGTGATTCCAAGTTAAATGTTAAAAATTTCAGAGAGATTGCCCTCCAGTTTGTTTACCATCTGCCTTCAGTTAGGAACCTCTTTATATTGCAACACAGTGAGATGTGCATCAGTGAGTATCATGGCATACGTTTGGATGATGTGGCTGTCATTACTGAATAGCTGCCAGTCTACTTGACCTATCGATTATGGACATGAGGCTCGCAGCAGTGTGGAGTATGTGAGGATGAGGTGACACATAAGAATCATTAATAAGATTACTGGCTGAGTGAAGGATCTTTAATGAATTGAGCAGTGCATGAGGTTGTTGTTGCAGTTTATAGGATGTACCATTTGACTACGAACTCAGTTGCCTTGACAAATCATATGAGATCATTAAACATTTTCCTGCACGAGGTTCCTGCACAAGGATCAGTACTCCTCCCATTGACATTCACTGCTATTTCTTATCATGACTTCTGAGAGATGTTTCTGGAAGGTATCAGGGCACCCTAAGGATTTGGAGTGTTTTATCACAAAACAAAGCCTCCAGTGTATGACCAAATGACCTTGGTCCACTCTTAGTTCTGTTTGGCATTTTGCCATTCAGCATAGATTCAGTTTACAAAGGACTTCCACCAAATACATCAGCTACAAAATACCTCCTTTTTAATAGATGAAGGCTGAAGTTGTGTATCACTAACCACTCTTAATGTTGGGCTTGTTGGTATGCATTGCTAATTAGCGCTGGTACAACTACTGACACATA